>CM028135.1:406320000-407015000 GCA_016271365.2 Neoceratodus forsteri
GTCTTGCACAAATAATTTTACAAGCAGCACCAAAATCAGACAAATTAAAAATGTTAATAATTGAATGGAATGGGGATTGGATGATGATTAAGAATACAGTACCGGAAGATGAAGTATTTAATGTAGATAGAAAAGAAACAGAGTATGGTGACTGATTCCTTAGAATACATAAAATGATAACATTATCAAATAGATTTACATGCTGTGGCACAATAGAAAACTGACAATCTACAAAAGAACATTTAGTCTAAATTAACTAATGTTAGAGCACAAACACAGATTAAGAATGTGTACATTCATTAGGTGGAATATTATAAGACATTACAGAAACACAGAAACATAGAATTTGTCAGCAGATAAGGGCCACTTGGCCCACCCAGTGACCCATTTAACCCTGCCTATACTGTCACTGCAGACCCAACATGATATCTGGTTACCCCCCACACACACACACACACATTTTCTGATCAAGATACCTTTGTGCCTATCCCATACATTCTTGAAACCTACCTGTAGCACTCGTAAAAGTGAGGCAAGTCAACAGAAAGGATTTATTGGTATCAAAAACCAAAAAGGCAAACATAGATCAGCCAATCAGTTTCACTACAGATTTTAGCCCCCTTACTGGCCCATTGTCTTGAATGATAGCAATCTGGTGCAGGCAGTGTGTGGTTCACCATGGATTACTTTTGGGAGGAGTAAAAACCTAAGAGACAGACTTGTACATAGCATGTACAAACCACCACCTATTCCACAGACACAACTAAACCGGCTACCACCAAGACCAAAGGGAATGATCAAGTGTGGTAGGTGTAGTGCTTGTCAATACTGTTACCAATCTGCAACTTTCTAATCATAACTGTTTAACAGGAAGGTTGAAGTTGGAGAGTTTTTCAATTGCAGTTCAAAATTTGTCATTTATGTTCTGTGGTGTAACTGTATCAAAGTGTATGTGGGGAAGATAGTGAGGACTACTTGGGAGCGTATACAGGAACGCACTCTGGGATACAATCTATTTAGGAAGGACAGAGTAGGCAAAAAAGGAGGGGGATGGCATTGTATGTTAGAGACACCATCAAGGCAACAGAGACACAGTGTAATCAGGGAACAGCAGAAATATTATGGGTCACACTGGAGAAGAGAAAGAGAACAGCTATCCGTACAGGGGTGGTCTACAGACCCCCATCTCAGGATGGATCTATGGATAAGGAAATGCTAGAATCAATTAATAAAATGTCAAATAAAGAGGAGGTGTTGATAGTTGGAGACTTCAACCTCCCAGATGTGGCCTGGAGCCTGCAGATAGCCGCTACAGCTAGGAGTAGAAATTTCCTTGAAGGCCTCAAAGAGGCATTCCTAAATTAGCTAGTCACAGACCCAACTAGGGAAGAAGCAATACTTGACCTGGTGCTTTCAAACAGAGAAAATGTGGGAAAGGTCACAGTGGGGAAGCACCTGGGAAACAGTGTTCACCAGACAGTGTGGTTTGAGGTACTAGATGTGCACGAAACAAACCCCACAAGGACAAAAACCCTAGATTTTAGAAGAGTGGACTATGCCAAAATGGGAGATTTCATGAGGGCAGCCCTAGGAGGAGTCGCAGGTATGTCAACAGTGAGGGAGCCGTGGAAAACAATTAAGGCAGCCATAGAGGCTGCAACAAAACTCTTTGTCAAACAGCTAACCAAAGGAAAGAGAAGGAGGCCACTTTGGTTCTCTGGGGAAGTGGCTAAAAAGGTTAGGGATAAGAGGATGGCATTCAGGACTTACAAGCAGACTTAGGCAGTAGAAGACAGGGAGAGTTACCAAGTAAAACAGAGAGTAGAAGGGAAGGCAGTTAGGTTGGTGAAAGCGCAAACAGAAGAAACATTGGCAGATTCAATAAAAAACTATAACAAAAAATTCTTTAGGTACATACGCAACAGGAAAAAATCTGGGGGGGCTATTGTCAGGCTGAAAAGTAAGGAAAGAGGGTGCATGGTATTCTCAAGGCAGGAGTACTGAATGGTTATTTCTGCTCAGTATTCACTGTGGAGGAGGAGGAAGGTAACGGCCCATCTTTAAAGGTGAGGGACACAAAGGGTAGGGAGGTGTACACTAGTCCATTCTCAGAGGAAAGTATCCTCGGGGAACTAACAGTAATAAAAATAGATAAGGCAATGGGTCTAGATGGAGTGCACCCAAGGGTGCTAAGGGAGGTGTTGGCAGCAGCACTGGCAGCTTTGTTCAGTCGATCATTGAAGACGGGGAAGGTGCCAAAGGACTTGAGCAGGGTTTATGTGATCCCACAACATGAGTGGTAGCAAGAAGGAGGAGGCAGAAACTACAGGCCAGTAAGCCTAACCTCGGTGGCTTGTAAATTAATGGAAAATCTGCTGAAGGAAAAGATAGTGGACCACCTGGCAGCGAACGGTCTCCAAGACCCAAGACAACACGGTTTCACTGAGGACAAGTCATGCCAAATGAATCTTATAGAATTCTTCAACTGGGTAACTAGGGAGGTGGACCAGGGCAGGGCAGGGCAGTGGATGTGGCATATCTGGATTTTAGCAAGGCTTTCAATATGGTGCCACACAGAAGGCTGCTAAATAAACTAGGAGCCTGGGGGTAGGGTGCAAGATATTGAGATAGGTGTTGAACTGGCTGGGCAACAGAATTCAGAAGGTGGTGGTAAATGGTCCATGTTCTGCAGAGGAAAGGGTGACCAGCGGAGTACCTCAGGGATCAGTGTTGGGCCCAGTCCTCTTCAATGTCTTCATCAGTGTCATTACTTAGGTGCTGGAAGGGAAGGTTTGCCTGTTTGCAGACGACACAAAAATCTGCAACATGGTAGACACTCCGGATGGGGTGGATCAAATACAAAGGGACCTAAAAAGACTGAATGACTGGTCTAGGGAGTGGCAGCTAGGGTTCAATGCTGAAAAATGCAAGATTATGCATATGGGTAACAGTAACACATGGACAGTGTACAACCTAGAGGAAAAGTACATTTCAAGTTCCAAACAGGAGTGGGATCTGGGTGTTATCATCTCAGATGACCTGAAGGCGACCAAACAATGCGACAAGGCAGTAGCAAGAGCCAGTGGATGCTGGGTTTCATAAGTAGAGGTATAACAAGCAGAAGGAGGGAGGTTATACTCCCACTGTATAGATCTCATTGGTGAGGCCTCACCTTGAGTATTGTGTCCAGTTCTGGAGACCCCATCTCCAAGGGGACATAAACAGAATGGAGGCTGTACAGAGGAGGGCAACCAAGATGGTGGGAGGCCTACACAACAAACCCTATGGAGACAGGCTTATGGAGCTGAACATGTACTCACTGGAGGGAAGGAGAGAGGGGGGGGACATGATTGAAACATATAAATACCTCACGGGAAGAAACAGAGTGCAAGTGGATGAAATTTTGCATAGAAAAAAGTGCTGAAGAACTAGAGGCCACAGCGTGAAACTGGGTGGGGGGCTCAGAGGAAAAGTGAGGTCGTTTTCTTTTCATGGCAATTGAATGTGAGGGTAGGGTTTAGAGAGGGAGATCTAGTTAGACACCTTCTCCACAGAGAAATGTATTAGATCTTTAGCCTGCACAGTTTAAACCCAAGGGAACATAATGAAACTCAGGATTTGAAACCTTTTCTAACCTAAACAGGGTTTACCGATTATTTCTTAGATGTTACTATTCATTGGAAATGTATGTCCTGTCTGGTTCAATTCTCCCCACCCACCCTCCCTCCCACCAGTCATGAATTCATTTATCTATTTTATTATATTCTGAGCACCAATTTTATTTCCTCCAAGTTTGTTTTACAGGGTTTATTTGTTTTGTATGTTTTAAAAAAGGAAAGAAATTAAGCAATCCCCCTTATTATCTACTGAGTCTCATTTTGCTTAAGTTAACACTGTGATAAAACACTCCTAATTTATGTTTTTCTTCTCTTCATTTTTCCAGATTTTGATACTGGGAGTGCCCAAAACCCTCAGTTTAGGGGACTGCGTTACCTTATGGGAGTGACGGATCACCTATTGGTGATAGATCATTGCATTCAGCCAGCATTAGCCGTTTGGCATTCTGGATTTCAATGAAGTTTTGTACTGAGTGCACATAAATATAGACTGATCTCCTTAACTGGTTTTTGGGGTTTTCATATTGTGAATGAGTTTTTTTTAAAATAAGGAACCAATGTATTAATGAAGTTCTGTTATTGCAAACACGATTGGTGAAGGTGTATTTTGAAACATACAGGGTATATAGCAATACACCAGCCCCGACAGCAATGGGAGTAGGTGTATTTTGAAACAAACTAGGGTGTATAGCAAGGGGAATTACCTCAAGGAGTGAAAAGGTGATCCTGCCGCTGTACAGGGCATTGGTGTGGCCTCACTTGGAGTACTGGGGGCAGTTCTGGCGTCCCTACTTAAAATGGGGCATCAGACTGTTGGAGGGAGTACAGAGAAGAGCAAACAAGATGCTGAGTGGGATGACAGAAAAGCCCTATGAGGTTAGGTTACAGATGCTCAATATGCACTCGCTTGAGGACAGAAGAGACAGGGGAGATATGATTGAGACCTTTAGATACTTGAAGGGCATTAATTGGGTAAGCCATGAAGGTCTGTTTAAAATTAGAATGGAAGGGATCACAAGGGGGCATAGTCTAAAGTTGGAGGGGTCAGAAGAGAGATGAGGAGGCATTTTCTCACTGAGAAGGTGGTGACAGCATGGAATGCTCTACTAGAGGAACTGGTTTTGAGGGCATCAGTGGGAGGATTTAAGGGGGCTGGGATAAACTTAAGGGTAAAATCAAAATGAGGAAGGGGGAATTGGCAAAACAGTGGGATCAGTTGGGGGAGGGGGGAATGTGGTGTGGGAGGGCAACATCAGTGCACAACACTGAGAGCTGTACACTCGGGCAGACACAATAGACCTTTATCTGCTGGCTTCATCATATGTTCGTATGTAATATATGAAGTATTGATGTTGTCACGATGGTAGGTGTATTTAAGAATATGAGTTACTAGTAAACCATGCTCCCTGAGGAAGGTTGAGGAACCGAAGGGCTGGGATATTGTCTGGCTGTGCTGTGCTGTGTGGAATTCACAATAAATGTTGGTATTTAACTTTCTGCTTGTGAAGATTTTTGATTTTTATCTTCTGTCCTTCTGAGAGTATACTGTTTCATGTTGGTAGAGTGTCCTGAGGTGGGTTCTGGCTATACCATCAGTGGTACTACCAATGGCTACTGGAGCACGGGGCTCACTCTGATGTTGGTTTGCCTGTATCTGTTGCCTGCAGAGTGAGTGAGAGACTGTGTACACCCTGAGAGCCCAAGAAAAGAATCTGACAGCCTAGACAGTCTGGGGAGTTGGCCAGGTATTGTCAATGTTAGGCAGTACCCATCACTTGCTCCTGGGAATTAGATGTCTGGACATGTGGGATGAGTATGTGGCTCTGGTCCCTAAGATGGGCCAAATCCAGCATTTACAAAACAATGACCTGAAGGTAAGAAGCTGCAGGAGCATACTACAACCTGAAGGTGACAAGCTGCTAGTCTTCTGCACTCGAGACACCTATCATCCTCCTTGCCTTGTTTGAGGCCCTAGCTCAACAAACTGCAACTGCTGATCTCTCCAGACCCTGTGAAGTTGAACTGCAGAACCATGAGTAAATGTAGGGCGTGCCCTGAGTTGGGGATCAATTATTGTTATTTCAAGTTCTTCAACTCTAGTTTCAAGTGCACCAGCACTGGCCAACCCACAGCAACATACAAGCTGTGTCTGGGTACCCACTTAGACTTTCGGGGACATTGGTATCAATGGGGAGATGGTTATTAATGGTGCTGCTGTCAGGGGTGGGCACTGTGGCTATCTTTGGTTATGGTATTACCAGTTTATCAAATAATCCAAATGTTACTGTTTTTGCTTCCCAAATTCCCCTTACCCCATTAATAAATCTTTTTTTGTTGTTGCTGTTAAAAACTGCCCATGAGCATATTATTAGCAATAGCTATTAATTGCATGCAACAAAGAGCATTACTTTGGCATATGGTATACTGTGTGTGGGGTGACTGAAAGGGGAGGTGGATAGGTGCAGCATCCCAGGGGGTTGTGCCCTAAGCAGCAAAGCAAACTTTATTAAATGCTATTCCAGAGCCAGATCATAGCATTGTACATATGAATATAACAATAACAACATATATTAAGCAACAAAAACATTATACAACAGTCAACCATAAGCAGTAGGAATTGCAAGTATCCACAAATGCCAGATTAAATAAATAAGTCTTTAAGGCAGATTTGAAAACCTCAATAGTCAGGCATTCTCTAATCCGACGAGGTAGAGAATTCCACAGGGTCGGAGCTGCAAAGGAAAAGGCTCTAGCTCCAGAAGTTTTTAAACAGACCCTGGGAATCTCTAGCAATCCCTCGTCAGTGGAACAGAGAGGGTGGAGGGGGCTGTAGGGGCACTGGAGATCTTACAAATACCTCAGTCCCTGTCCATGTAGGGCCTTATAGGTCAGTAATCCAACCTTGAAGGTGATCCTCCACTGAACCGGCAACCAGTGCAGGCTGCGGAGTACAGGTATGAAATAGCAAGATCACAATAAGCCAGTCAACAACCTGGCAGCCACATTCTGCACCAGCTGCAGGCGGTGGAGGTCCACCCCTGGTAGCCCTAGGTATAGGGCATTGCAGTAGTCGAAGTGGGATGTCACAAAGGCATGGACCGACATTGGAAAGTCATCAGGCGGGACCAGGTGTTTTATCCGGGAAATATTCCTCAGATGGTAAAGTGGGGTCTAGTACGAAATATCGACTCTCAATATGTCAACACAGAATAGATCATCTCCCAAATACCAACGCGCTCGCAAGATCAGCAATATTAATAACGAAAACCGAATGACTGACAGGCTTTACTTTTGGGTGTGCTTATGATCGCTTCCAAAGCACAGCAGTTTTAGATAGCACACTAGCGCTTCCAAAGCACTGCAGGAGCAGAAACATGGTAGATGTGTACTAAGTATTTTTTTTTTTTTGGTGGGGTGGCTGAGAATTGGCACAATAAGAAAGATACATGGTGCAATATTAAAATTACAGGAGCATATAGCACAATAGAAATCAAAATACTTCACGTCTACATTCTGGAGTACTTACAAGCACAGGAGGAACAGATAGCATAGGAGCGCTTCCACAGCACAGGAGCAGAATAGCACAATAAGCACAATAACTAAAATAAATAGTACAATTGACCAGATGGGGGAAGACAAAGTTCTACTACTTTTAAATACAAAATCTGGTTTTCTTCAGCCACTCTCAACACCTGTGGCACATGTGGGCTTTGTTAAAGAGATAATGAATGAGCAAAGAACTACGCAACACATTACTGCTCCTGCTCTGCTCCTGCTCGTATGCTATCTGGTATGCTATCAGCTTAATTTCTGCTTTGAAGTGCTCATAAGTGCACCAGCTTCTTTAGTTCATCTAGCTGTTCCTACTTTGGAAGTGATTTGTGTCTTGTGCACTCGTAAGTAAACCTCAAAGTAAATCATGTCGGTCATCTGTTTTTCGATATTTGTTTTGCCGATCTTGTCAGCCCGTCGGTATTTTTGCGTTGGTCAATTCAGTGTCGACCTTTTAATAGTTGATCATTCGTGCTGCTCCCGTAAAATGAGGTCTTGATGGTGGCCAACACCTGAGACTTAAGTGTCAGCCCACCGTCAAGCATAACACCCAGATTTTGCACCTGGTCAGAGGTCATCAGCTGGCTGCCACCCAGCCATAGCCCAGATGGTTGCACAGTCCACAACCCCTCTACCAATGGCCTGGGTCTACAACCAACACCTCAGTCTTATCCAGATTCAACCTTAGCCAGTTGAGCGTCATCCAATCCTGAATCTCAGTGAGGCAGTTGTTAAAGACCGAAACAGTGTCACTCTGCTCAGGTACAAAGGACAGGTACAGCTAAGTATCATCTGCATAGCAGTGAAAGCTCAGCCCGTACTGCCTTATAATGTCTCCCAACAGTAGTATATATACCTCGAACAACATGGGTGAAAGCATAGAGCCCTGCGGCACCCCACTCGGCATTGGGAGAGGGGCCAAGGGGAAAAAAACAACAACTCCACTCTCTGAGTTCTGCCTGTGAGAAAGATTGAAACCATCTGAGGACCATCCCAGACAGACCACAGATTAGCCACAGGTGTTCCAGTAACACATCTTGGTCCACGGTATCAAATGTCGCAGAGAGATCAAGGAGAACCAAGATGGAACAGTTTCTCCAATCTCTTGCTATCAGGAGATCATTAAGCAGCCGAACCAGCGCCTTCTCAGTTCTATGCCTCTTCCTGAAACTGGACTGGAGAGGATCATAGACATCGTGGGTGGTAAGATGTTTCTCAAGCTGCAACGCGACTGCCTTCTCAATAACCTTACCCACAAAAGGTTGGTTAAAGACAGGCCTGTAGTTTGCGAGACAGTCAGGGTTGAGAGAAGATTTTTTTTTAGAAGGGGAACATACCACTGCCTCCTTCAGGGTGTCTGGAAACACCCTAGTCTCCAACGATCACCCATCTAGCTCGGCTATGACTGGTCCAATTACCTCCATGCACCCCACCAGGGGGCGCATTGGACCCAGGTCCAAACTACAGTAAGTCAGTTGCAAACCCTGGACAATCATCACGATGTCCACGATCACCAACCGGTCAAAGTTGGACCAGACAAACTGGGTGCCTGTAATCTCCCACCACTCACCACAATGCCCATTTCAGCGAGCTGTACAGATCTCTGACCTGATAGTGGCAACCTTACCCATGAAAAATCAAGCAAACTCATCACACTTATTATGCGAAAAGGCTCCCTGGTTCTGGAGACAGGCTGGATTGCACAGTCTGTCCACAATATGGAAGAGCTGAGCTGGTCGATTTTGCACAGCAGCAATCTCCCTGGACAGGAACTCTGCCTTCTTATGGGAGACAGCCAATTGATAGTCCTTATAATGAGACATCTATCTAAGCCTGTCATCAGCCAGACCGGATTTCCGCCAACAATGCTCCAACCTTCTCCCCACTCTCCTCAACTCCCTCAAAGTCTCGTCAAATCAAGGGGACTGAGGACAAAGGGTGAGGAGGTGAACCCAGACAGGAGCTACAGAATCCAGAGCGGTCGCCACCACCTTATTATAGGCTAGAAGCAGATCCTCTGGATCTGAGCTAACACTCAAACTACTCGATAGGTCCAGCACCGCCATAAGACCATCAAGGGTCAAACCTCGTAAAGGGCAGAACCGGACCATCTCCATAGGGGCAGATCTATATGGGGGAGACACAAAACTGAATGCTAGAGTGTGATGATCAGACTACCCTACAAAAAACTTTGTTAGCCCACTATATTTTTACTCTGGGTAGAGGCAACACACTATTTATTTCTATTTGGGAAAGACCCTCCTTTTTACCATCAGAACAGAGCCCTGGCCCCTCAACCTGGTAGAAGACCAACATGCAGGGGTAGTAGCCTGCTGTTACATGGCACCCGGGTTGCACTTACATGATGCACTTACAGTGACTCAGCAGGCAGCACACTCACCTCTGAGGCCGGGAGATCAGAAGGCTGTGGGTTCTATCCCCACACCAGGCACTTGGGTTAAATCCCAATGCTGATACTGTAGTGCAGCATGAGGGGAGTGCTACACTCCTGAGGTGCCATCTTTTGGATGAGACGTTAAACCGAGGTCCCATCCGCTTGATCTTGTGGTAGCTCAGGTGGATGCTAAAGATCTCATGGCACTTCTAGAAAAGAGTAGAGGAATTTTTTATTTAGCAAATATAATAAAGCAAATTCATGCTGAGATACAGCAAAAATCACATAAAAACAAAGTAAGAGTACATTTTATTGAGCATATTCTCTCCATGCGCCTATCCCTTAAATAATTTTTTAACCAGGGCATTACCCCATGAAAACCCTTGCCTACACATTTAATCCTTTTGCAGCTTGACATATGCAAAACATTCCTATATGCAAGATAATGATAATTTATTAAATATTAATTATAGCTGGGTCTAGCTCCTAGCTTGAACCTTGAGTCAGAAAAAATATTAAAATAAACTTATGTTCAAGATCATATATTACCCTTGCATAATTGCCCCATAAACAATGCAGAATCATATCTGTAATTAACTAGGTCTTATTTTATACATATTCTAACCTCCACCCCTTCCCCCAAATCATTTGCATCATTTCATACATTTCATTCATACTTCATTTGTTTAAGGAAGGAAGAGACCCCCCACCATATAATCTACATTGTTTCATAATGTCTGCTGACCTCTTGCCCTTCAGAATTATGTAACTCCTTCAAAAATAAACATGGGCAAAGCCCTCCACCAATTTGCCAGTAAGAGAGGTGGCAAAGTAGATTTTTCTTTATGGAAAATTAAAGAAATGTCTTTAGTAACTTTTTTCCAATAAACCTGTAATAGGTGTCAGTTGTAGAATAAACTGGCATCTGATTTGCCAAATGCACCACTTAATTACTGTACAAAATACTCTTCATGTTCCAAGATGGAAAATTTTCCAATCTGGACTGAAATTCCCATATACTAAGACATTATAAGACATCTCTAAAAATTGGGACAGGACCAGGTATAAGCTAGTAAGCCCCAGAATTTTCTAATATAGGGACACTCAAAAAATAAGTGATGATGTGGCCCATCGGCACAGTGGTTGGATTTCCACTTGCAACGCCGGCGACCCGGGTTTGGAAGCGGACTCGAGTAGCTGGAGGGCCAGCCGGGGGAGAATGGCTTGAGCGTCCAGAGACAGCTCGCCTTCCCGAGGGGAGGGGGCCAATGCCCGCACCTGCTCTGACCCCAAGCAGAGGCTTGGGGTACTGCAAGCCCTGTAGGGGATGGGTGGCCAGAGTACGCAGTGGATGTCGGCGCATTGTACCTTGACGGGGCTGCACTGTGTACAGGGAGAAAAAAAATGAGGAAAAACACCTGCCAGCACCAGGAAGATGGGCTGCCTGGAGCGTGCCTCCGATGTGCGCCTGCTCACCCTGCCACTTCCAGACCGATAAAAGATTAGAAGCTCGGGGTGTAGTGCCCCACCTCATCGGGGGGGGTAAACCGAAGTTTCATGGGGACCTGAGGTAGGTGAAGGTAGAGCAGGAGGCAGGAGGATGACTTTGTCCAAGGGTCGGGGCTGGCAGGAGATAGGGGTGTAGAGAAACTGCAATTTCAAAAAAAAAAAAAAAGTGATACATAGTTTCAATTTGTATCACACAATTCTCTCTTAAACAATATCTTTCTTCTGTTGCATTATGAAAGTGATTTCTTCTTATGTTTAGTTTATTATGGCAACACAACCATATAGTATCCCACATTTTTTGTAGTATCCTGCCCTTGATTAATTGATCCAGAAGACATTTTTCTGCTATTCCCTGGGGCAGGTAAAACATGGGGATGTTAGAAAACAAGAGTTGAGTATTTGAGTAAACATTTCTTTCCTGTTATGGGTCATGCACTCCTGAATAGATATTTTCCAGGCCTTGATTTTTTTTTTTTAAATCAATAAGATAAGCGGATGTTCCCAGGGGAATGTTTCTTAAAGGACTCCATTTTGGGGCCTCCCATTTCTGTACAAAAAAATGCTCTTAAGCTTAATGCCCATGCGTTTTGTTCCCTAATAAAATCAGGAGTATATTGGCATAAAGAAATAATGTAAAGAAGAAAAAGTACAGGGTTAACCATATTCAATCCACCCTTTTTGATTGGCCAATACTTGATTGTTATTTTGATGGGGTTTAACCTACTTCCCCAAGTAGGTGAAAAAATAAATTATATAATTTTGCCTCCAGTCTGGCTGGTAGGAGAAAAACGTAACTCGAGCAGTCGCTAGGGATAAGGGCAGGGGTGAATGGAGAAAAAGACAAAGGCAGTAAGGACAGGGATGGGGCAAAAAGAAATAAAGCCAGGAAAAAAAAGGAAGGTAATGAGTACCAATGTCCGTAGTCTAGGTAAAAAGCTTCCCGAAATGGTGGCCTTGATAGAAGAGGGATGCCTGGATATCATGGCAATCACAGAAACATGGTACACAGAGAACCATGACTGGGATGTCAACATACCAGGGTACACAATCTACAGGAGGGACGGGGGGAAGAAGAGGCGAGGAGTAGCTCTGTATGTAAGGGAAGGGATCAAAGCAACAGAACTAAAGGGTAAACAAGGAGGAGAGGAGGCACTGTGGGTCACCCTGGAGACTGGAAATGGCTCCACAGTCTGCACAGGGGTTGTATACAGACCCCCATATCAGGGGTAGGAAATGGACAAGGAAATGATAGAAGGCATCCTTGGGATAACAGAGAAAGGGAAGATATTGTTGATGGGGGACCTGAATATGCCAGATGTTAACTGGAGCACCTTTGCTGCAGCCACATCCAAGAGCAGGGCCATTCTCAATACCCTACAGGGGGCATGCCTCAGACAGCTAGTTTTGGAACCCACTCAGGAGGGAGCAATCTTAGACCTGGTACTCTCAAATGAGGAAGGAGAGAGGATTTCTGATCTTGAAGTGGGTAGCCATCTGGGAACAAGCGACCACCAAACAGTGTTGGTTCACGATAAACTTAGCTGTAGAGTCAAGCCACACAAAAGTGAAGGTACTGGACTTCAGGAGGGCTGATTTTGTCAAAATGGGAGAGTGCCTCAGAAAAGCACTAGCAAACAGGCAAGAAGGTGGGGTGGAGCAACAATGGGGAAACATCAAAACTGCCATCACAGAGGCAACAAGCCTTGGTGTGAAGCAAATAAACAAATCAAAATGAAAGAAAAAAACACTATGGTTCTCAAAAGAAGTGGGGAAGGTAAGGAGAAAAAGATAGCATTCAGGAAGTATAAGGAAACACAGAAGGAGCAGGACAGAGAACTGTACCAGTTAAAGCAGAAGGAAGCAGGGAAGGCAGTCAGAATATCAAAGGCACAAACTGAGGAAAAGATAGCCAACTTGGTTAAGAAGGGGGATAAAACCTTTTATAGGTACATTAGGGAGCAAAAAAGATGAAGGCAGGGATACTGAGACTGAATAAAGAGGAAGGTGGTCGGGCAGAGAGTGACAGTGAAAAGCAGGGATACTGGAACGAATATTTCTGTTCAGTATTCACAATGGAAAAACAGGGGGGGGAGAGACCTAATCCAGTCAGTAGAAGTACTCTGGATAGGGGGGGTTGATATTAGTCCTTTCACAGAAGAAAGGGTTCTGGATAAAGCAATGAGACCTGATGGGATTCACCCCAGAATTCTAAAAGAAATAAGGGAAGAACTAGTAACACCACTGACTACCCTTTTTAATAAATCATGGGAGGATGGTGTGGTACCTGAGGACTGGAGAATGGTGGATGTGATTCCCCTTCACAAAATTGGGAGCAAGACAGAGGCAGGAAACTATAGACCTGTCAGTTTGACCTCAATGGTAGGGAAAATGATGGAATCACTTCTGAAGGAAAGAATTGTTGAGTACCTAGAGGCCAGTGGGGCACAGGACCCAAGGCAGCATGGAGTCACAGCAGGAAGGGCATGTCAAACAAATCTAATTGATTTCTTTGACTGGGTGACCAAAGCAGTAGACCAGGGAGGGGCTGTGGACATGATCTACCTAGACCTTAGCAAGGCATTTGACACAGTCCAGCACAAAAGATTAATAAACAAATTAGTCAGCCTGGGAGTGGGTCCCGGGGTGGTAGCCTGGGTAAACCACTGGCTGGACAACAGGACACAGCGGGTAATAGCAAATGGAGTCCACAGTGAAGAAAGGAGGGTTACTAATGGGGTACTGCAGGGTTCAGTACTGGGGCCGGTCCTTTTTAATGTCTTTATAAGTGACATTGTGGAGGGACTGGAAAGGAAGGTATGTCTCTTTGCAGATGACACAATGATCTGCAACTGGGTTGATACGCAAGGTGGAGTGGAAAGGATGAAAAGGGACTTAGCAAGGATGGAGGAATGGTCAAATGTATGGCAGCTTAGATGCAATGCAAAGAAGTGCAAAGTAATGCACCTGG
Organism: Neoceratodus forsteri; assembly: GCA_016271365.2. Classification (NCBI taxonomy): domain Eukaryota; kingdom Metazoa; phylum Chordata; order Ceratodontiformes; family Ceratodontidae; genus Neoceratodus; species Neoceratodus forsteri. Next base: position 406,334,042 of record CM028135.1, read on the forward strand.
GAAACAAAAACCCAGTGTAAGAGTACACAATGTTGGGTGAGATACTGACAACAACAAAAATGGAAAGGGACATGGGGGTAGTCATTTCAGATGGCCTAAAGATGGGCCAGCAATGTGAGAAGGCAGTAAGAAGGGCTGGGGGGATACTGGGATGTATAGGGAGAGGCATCACCAGTAAAAAACAGAAAGTTGTTGGTCCTCTGTACAGACAGTTGGTAAGACCACATCTGGAGTACTGTGTACAGTTCTGGAGACCCCATCTCCACAAAAACATAAACAGGGTGGAGGCTGTCCAGAGGAACGCAACCAAAATGGTGCAGGGTCTGCACCAGAAGATATATGAAGAAAGACTAAAGGAGCTTAAGATGTATAGCCTTGAGGAAAGGAGGGAGGGGCGGACATGATAAAAACTTTCAAATACCTCAAGGGAATCAACAACATCCAAGAAGGTAGCATCTTTCAAAAAAAAGAGATGTGCAAGAACAAGGGGGCACAATTTGAAGATAGAGTGGGGGACGGCTCAGAGGTAATGTGAGGAAGTATTTCTTCACAGATAGGGTTGTAGATGCATGGAACAGCCTTTCTGAGGAGGTCATATAGTCAAAAACAGTGGGGAATTCAAGAATGCATGGGACAGACATGAGGCAATTCTAGTGGGGGTGGGTAGGAGGAAGTAGGCTGTTGGTTAACTAGGATCTACAGCTTATCCGTTAGGTAGGGAAATGGGCAGACTAGGTGGGCCAAGCGGTCCTTATCTGCCATCAAATTCTGTGTTTCTAAGTAACTGACTGTCAAAAATATTGGAATAATGAATGTTTTTAAAATGTAGATTATTTTATTTCTAAACATAGGGTATGACTTCCATCGGTTTATTTTTTCCTCTGCTATATTCATTTTTTCTACCCAGTTTTGAGAGGCAGGATCCAGACCTCCAAATGATACCCCTAAGATTCATAATGGTTCAGATTGTATTTTGATGCCCTCTGTATTGGATACCTGTAGATCTGCATGAATGGCAATAGCCGCCCCTACACTTTCTTGTTTGTTTACTACAGATCCAGAGACTTGTGAAGAATTCTGTACTATTGTAAGGGCTTGAGCTCCTGATCTGTGGTCAGCAACTAGAAGACATATGTCATCCGCAGACAGAACCCCAGCAAAATAAGTGTCCAAGAGGCTGACCATATGTTTAATAGATTGGTCTGCATTTATTTTTCTGAGTAAGGGGTCTATTGCAAACACATAAAGCAGGGGGCTCAAAGGGCACCCCTGCCTTACCCCTCTTACCCCTCTCCTTATAGGGATATGAGGGCCTACTAGGCCATTTACCAGAGGACTGAGGGGTGCAAATGTGTATATTATTTTTAACCAATTAATAAACTGGACTAGAATTCCATAAGTGTTTAAAACTTCAAGCAGGTACTCATAAGAGACCAAATCGAATGCTTTGGATTGGTCTAGACTTAGAACATAACTCCCAGCTGTTGGTGCATCATAAATTTCCCTTAATAATCCTAAATTGTCCAACATAGACCTGTTAGGTAGGGCACATACCTAAGTTGGAAATATTAACATGTTGGCTGCTTGGGCCAACTTGTTATATAAAATTTTTCAATCCGAATTTATAAGGCTTATAAGCCGCCAGTTATTAATGTCATCTTTGGAATTTATTTTTTTATGTAAGTATAGTAGTAAACTGTCGGCCAGAACTGGAGGCAAGGGATAATGTGCACTAATTATTCCATTAAATATTGCTAATAAACGCTCCAAGAGGAGACCTATAGATTTTTTATAAACTTGTTGGGGATTCCATCGGGGCCTGGGAAAGTGCTATTTTTTAAGTGTGCCACCAGCATTTTAATGTCAGCCCCAGAAATAGGTTTAATCATTTCCTGTTTTATATCAACAGGAATAGAGGGGGGTCTCTAAATTTGACAGGAACTCCTCCAGGGTATCGGAGACTGGGGAATGCTGACTAAATACTGTCTCTGTGTGTTCAGTTACTATTTTTAAAATTTCAGTATTTCCCTTTACCATGGTACTTAATGTATTTTTTAGTTGTGGCATACATTTTTTTGTCCACTCTTTAGCGATAGCCATCGTAAGGATTCACAGTTTGGGCTTTACCTTGTATTGCAAATTTTTGTTCTATGAATAAGGAGCTGGCTCTATCATACTATACTTCGTACATTTCTTTTTTTAAATTCAAGATTTGGGAAAAATAATCTAAATCAAATTCCGCTGTGAGAGAAATTAACTTTTGAAGTTGACTTCTGTAATCTAGGTACTGTATATATTTATTTTGACTTGCTGTCTTTGCTGTTCTTTTACAATAATTTTGTATTTCTAACTTGGTTTCTTGCCACCATCGGGGATTTTTATATAATTCAAAAAACTTTATTTTTTCAAGAATAACCTCTTTTAAATCCAGCCACCCAGTTGCTTCCTCTGATATTGAAGTGTTCATTTTCCAATGGTTATGAGAACCAGGTTTATTCTGGGCAGAGGCTAGGTGCATACTGGGCCACCTAGGTGCATACTGTGTGATCCTGAGCAAGTCACTTAACTTCCTTGTGCTTCCAGGTCACATTTTGAAACAAGCTTTGGCTTAGTGTGCTACTCCTGGTTAAACAATGTTCTCTTTCCCTTTCCCCTTTCCCTATCATGGATTTTTAGTAGCCCATGATCTGAGGTTTCTATGGGGATAACCCTACAATCATAACATGGTACCTATTCAGAAATAAAAAATAGTCAATTCTAGAAGAAGCGCACTCCTTGAAAAATGTGTGACTAAAAGATATGGTGCCATAGGAGGGACAATCAATTAATCTAGCTGTTTTATTTATTTATTTATTTTTTGTTGACCGAGTAAGTGCACTAGACAAATTCTGCCTATTTTCAAGGGGATACAGATGAATACCAGCTGACCTTGAACCAGTTTAAGCTGTTATGGTATTTTTAGTGAATGGGCGGAAACTTGGCCAGGGCACCGGGGAAATTTCCCTACTGTTTTCGAGAAATGTCATGGGATCTTTAACATCCACCTGAACTACTACCAGAACAGGCAAATAAGACCTCAGTTTAATGTCTCAGCCAAAAGATGACACCTCAAGAGTGCAGCACCCCCTCATGCTGTACTACAGTGTCAGTATTGGGATTTAACCCAAGTGTCTGGTATGGGGATAGAACCACAGCCCCTGATCTCCTGGCCTCAGAGGTGAGTGTGCTACTAGATGAGCCTCTGACACTATTGTGCACATGGTACATAAAAAGTTTGAGTCACTATATCATTTCTAGGTGGCACCAGTTTTATCAGAAAGAGAGAAGACACAATTGAAATCTCCCCAAAAATCAGGGATTTGGAAATGTGTAGATATGGCTGGATAGCTTTAAATACTTCCACTTTTTGTGTTTTTATTTGGGGGTTATAGATATTTATTAATCTCCATTCTTGTCTATTGTATACTATGTCCAAAATAAGCACTCTCCCCTGTATTAGATCTAATAATCTCGTCACAGTTATACCGTGGGTATTAAAAAAATTCCCACCACCGCACAGAGGTCCTCCCCCAGTGACCAGAAAGAGGGCCCTCCAAGCCATTCACATGAAGCTTGGTTTGATTCCCTAATGGAATGTAATCGAGTATCCTGTAAAAAAATACACCTGCAATTTTAAATCCCTTAATATTGAAAAGGTGGTGCACCTTCTATTGGTTATTTTATACTGTTTACGTTAAGGGAACCACAAGAAAAATTACAGGCCATGATTTATGGGGGGCGGGGAGTTAAATCATTTTGTCCAGCCTTCTCTGGCGATTTTAACTTGGACCTTTTTTTACTAGAAATCCTTGAGTCACAAGAGACTAAGTCTGTATCTGTCATTGCCTCTGGTTGTGATGAGGCCACTGATGATGTATCTGAATCATCTTTTGATTCTGCCCATTGTTTCCTTTTGGCCAAAGGGGCATATCTGTTTCTCCTCTGTAAGGGTTCTTCTGAGCATGAATTAGCTCCTTGAGTGTTCCTGCTTGCTCGACTCCTTGTTATTCTTCGGGAGCTCCGTTGTTTCCAAGGGGTATCCTCCAGGACAGGGATGGCATGTACTTGGCTTGAATGAGAAACTTCTGGAATAACATTGACCTCTGTATTGACCCCCCTCAGAAGTAGATGGCATACTTATCAGGGTGGCAGTAAGAGAAGTGGATGCTGTTGGGGACTTTGTTAAGGATGTCAGAGTATCAGAAGATGCCTGACTTTGGGTTTGGGTAATGTCCTCCGGTTGCACAGAGTTCTTAACCACAATTATTGGTGTGTCTAAGAGAGATTCTTGCCTTGGTGGGGAGGGTCTTGATGCTGATTGTTGCTGAGCTCTGGTGACCTCCTCCTCTTGGTCCTCTTGATTCTGTGGTGGGTTACTATGAATGTCCATGGACAATTATTGTATGTGTGTGTATTCTCATCACACAAGTTGCAATGTTTGGGATTTGGACAGTTAATGCTTACAGGTATATGCCTGATTCCAGTACAAAGAGAGCATTTTAGTTTGTCACATGCGCTGTTTAGATGGGTATATGCCCTGCATATAAAACAGGACTTGGGTTGGCCTGCATAAAAGATGAAACCTCTATCTCTTCCAAGGTAGAAACAGCTGTGGAGATGCTGTATAGTCCCGTTTATTTGTGGAAGCTTCACTCTTATGCGCCAGACCCTAGTCCAGAGTTGTTCTGAGTCTATGATAGGGTCGGGGGGGCTAATACTGTGCATTTAGTTTTCATCCAGTGTAGTACATCAGATATTGCAACCCCTTCATTCTTGAACAGGACAGTGACCATCTTGACCGCAGGTTTTGATAGGAGGATGGTGACAAAAGGTGACCATAAAGGGGTATATTTGACTCGTTGGTATCTCTGCCAAAAGTTCTGTAGGCCAGTTGCTGTCTTGAAACTTCGGTCGAAGTTTGAGTCCCTGAAATGTGAATCAAAGCATATATTCCAGTAGGTGAAAAGTCCAGACTTTCTTTAATTTTCTTCCCACCTATATGCAGTCAGGAAAGATGTCTAAACCACCTCTGTATCTAATACAGACCGCATTGCATCATTTGGCCTATTCTGAAGGGGTGTGAAATAACCCTGTATAGGTGCAAGGGTTAGACCGTGCTCTTTGTAGTGCATTATTATTAAACTCAGCCCTTGTATTGTTGTTATCTTCATTCTGTGTTTCTGAGTGCTGGGGGGTCAGCCCCCTGTTGATTTGCCTCATCTGGGGGGGTGGGAATTACACTCCATGCCGTCAGCGTCATTCACTTGCTGGGTATGTGTGCCATTTTTATCCCCCAAAGGGAGGTGTAGTACGGGATTTAGAGTTAGGTTAAAAGTGGCAGGAAGGTCCATTGGATCTACATTCTGTTGTGATCCTACTTTGGCTCCTGGGGCTTCAGTTTCAGGGGGGGTAGTCAATGGCTGATTTCTATCTGTCCTAACCCAGCCTGCATTTTTCAGAGCCTCTGCTGTTGTCACACCTGAGGCCGAAACATTAGCGTTATAATCAGGGAAAGAGCAAGGGTGTTTGCACTCTGTCCGTATATCAGTATTGTGTTCCCTTAGTTTTTCCTTTAAATTGTCTCTTTCTATCATTTTTGAGCTGTTTGGGCCATGTTCGTCCTATTCTGTTATGTCCATACTTTCTGGGGCCCCTGAGATGTTTATTGTCATTTTAGTTGCATCCTTTAGCTGAGCTTGTACATCCCCTGTTGGCACACTATTTTCATTACTTTCCCCATAATTTTGAATAGTACCTTGATTTATTTTTCCAGCAGGCTCTGCTGTGAGTCACCCCTCAGCTCCTGTAGGTTCCTTAGAGGTGGAAGCACTGGTTATTTCTGAAGCGTTATCTTCCATTTTAGAGTTACTGCACATTGCCTCTTGTTTGCTTTCCTCCATTTTTAACAAATATAAGAGGTATTCTCTTTGGGATGGAAAATCCTGTTCTGTAAGCAGGTTCATACTTAGTTTTAAGGTTTTTAAGGTTTAACCTGAGACGGCAATTTTTCAGTTGCAGGTGCGTCGGGTATACTATTTTCTACCAAAGAACATTTGTTGCTTGTTTCTGCATCAACTCTATTTGATTCTTTTGCCGATGCTATTGCCTCAGGGTTTACCTGGGTGGGGAGAGAGGCAGTCTCCACCAGTCTGGACACCATTGCACCTTCTCCTCTGAATGCCCACCCAACAGGAAGTCAGCAGCGCCACCTACCGCAAGAGTATGGGAATTTCCCCGGCGTCCTGGCCAAACTTCCCCCCATTCACTAAAAATACCACCAACAGCTTAATCTGGGTCAAGATCAGTCGGCATTCATCTGTATCCCCTCCCCCAGGTCGTGCCTGAAACTAGGCAGAATTTGTCTAGTGCACTTACCCAGTCAACAAAAACTAAAATAAAAAAAAAAATTAAAAAAAACACTCAAATGAAGGATTTATCTTCATTTAGTATTCATTAGTTGCTAAGAAAAATAATTAAATTGTAAGGTTTGACTCTCACCTACATCATAGTGAGGCTAGAAACCATATTGAAATGGCTGATGGATGTTGTACTGTTCAAGGCAGTGTTCTAGCTGCACTGCTTCACCGTCTTGACTACCATGACTGAGAAGGGAATGTTTGAGATAGGCCTGTAATTCACAAAATCATCAGGGTCCAAGGATGATTTTTTTTCCCCAAGGGGCCTCAGCACTGCCTTCTTCAGTGCTAAAGAAAAAAACCCATCTTTCAAAGAGCACCCAATGACCTCCATGAAAATCAGACCCAAAGTCTCCCTAGCACTCTAACAGAAGCCAGGTAAGCTCTGGGTCCAAAGCATAGTAGGTAGGTTGCAGCCCCAAGACAATAGGAACATAAAAAAATTCAAGCAGAAAGACCTATGGTCAATCAAGTCTACTTGATGCAGAGCTCATGTACGTTGTGTTACATGGCACTCTGCCCCCACTCCCCTTGTCACCCTTAACCTCTCCTTTACCTTATCCCACCCCCTCTTAAAACCCCCAACCATTTTCTTAGTCACCACCTCCTCTGGTAGTCCATTCCATCCTGCAACAACTCTCTCTCTCTCTCTCTCTCTGAAGTCCTTTCTGTCCTCCCTCCTAAAACTTCTTACTGCCAGTTTGTAGCTGTTTCCCCTTGTGTTCCTATTCTTGCTGAATCTAGCGATCACCAAGGTTAACCTTGTTAATACCCTTGAGTTACTTAAAGGTCTGTATTATGTCCCCTCAACTTATAGCATGTCAAAGGGCCAGAGATCAAGCCTGGAAAACGTATAAATCTTCAATGCTTTCGCATGCATATGGCACCTACTCTACGCAATGAGTGCACGAAAGCCACTCATTTAGCTAAATCAGAATACTTCTGCTCAACCTTCCAGTCTAACATAAATAATTCATCCAAATTCAGGAAGGTAATCCACTCCCTTTTCTCTCTCCCCCTCCTCTCCAGTACCCCTCCTTAAGATAAATAATACTCACGTTGTTGATCACCTTAGCATTGCCACAGAATTGAATACATATTTCACTTCCTGTGCTTGAGCTCTCCTTTCCTCTCTGCCTACACCCTATCATGCTAACCCCTCACTCTCTCCTCCCTCTTCTCCCAGATTACCCTCTGTATCCCCCTCCTTCTCCTTCTCTAACATCACTCCTGCTACCACCATGGAAGCACTATATGCCCTCAACCCCTCCAAAGTCAGTTCACCTGATGGTTTGGACCCAAACTGCTATACCTATCGGCGCTTGCTAGCTGTACTCCACTGTCCTACCTACTTAACCACTCATTCACCACGGCTTCCATCCCATCTGTCTGGAAAGCATGCTATTGTCCTCCCCTTGCCAAAGGGTGGAGACCCTTCCTCTCCTGCCAGCTATTGCCCCATCTCTTTCCTTTCTACCCTTGCTAAGCTCCAGGAGCATCTAGTTCTCTCTCAACTAACTTCCTATTTCTCTGACTCTAACTTTTTCATTCCCTTCCAATCTGGTTTCCGGAAGAATCACTCCACCACTACCTCCTTGATTAGGCTCACTGATTCCATCCTCTCAGGGATGGACAGTGGTCAGACTACATCCGCCATTTTTGTCAGCCAAGTAAAGGCCTTTGTCACTGTCTCTCACACCCTTCTTTTATACTCCCTCTCCTTGGCTGGCCTATCTGACACTGCCACTAGTGGGTTGAAAACCTATCTAGTGGGTAGGACCCAGTCAGTTAGAACAGCCTAAATCATATCTTTTCCCTTCCCTATCAACACTGGCATACCTCAGGGTTCCGTGCTGGGCCCTATCCTTTTCTCCATTTTCCTAAATGATCTGCCCTCAGTCTGTTCATCCACCTCTATCCACATGTACGCTGATGATACAGTTCTCTTCACCTCAGGCCAATACTCTGCAGATGTGGAATCCAGACTTCAGTATGACTTCAATCAAGTTCAGCTCCCACCAACTCTCACCCAATGCCAAGAAGACAATCTCGATAACCTTTGGCACTAGGCAGAGACTCTCTCGGCTCCCCTCACTACCCTCCTTCCACACCCTGGACAGGACAGTCCTTGAGAATACCTCTTCCTTTAGGTATTTGGGGGTTTGGCTTGACTAACACCTCAACTTCTCTGGACACGTTGACCCCATCCTGAAGAAGCTGTGCCCCAAACTTGGCACATTGTAAAGGATCCGTAGCTGCTTCCCGCTACCGGCCAGGCGTAAACTGGTCCAGAAGATGATCCTACCTATCTTTGACTACTGCGACATAGTCTACAGTGCTGCTCCCAAGTCCTCCTTACCAGATTGGATTCCCTTTTTAACTCCTTCTGTCACTTCACACTAGATGAATCCCCTCTCACATACCACTGCTGTCTCTATCACTCCTTGGCTTTCTACTCCCTAGAAAATCGCCGCCATTTCCACTGTACTAAATTCACATCTAAATTTTGGTTTGGCTCACTCCCCCATATCTTACCTCCTCCCTATCTATTCTCCCCTCTCCGGACCCTTCCCTTAGGTCATATGACTCCCAGTTACTAGCAGTTCCTCATTGGTCTACTACGGTACAGTAAGTCAGATGGCCTTCTCCTATCATCTACCCAAGTTATGGAATGTCCTCCCTCCTCAGGTTTGTCACTCTTCCTCCACCAACTCCATCTCACTAGCCCGCCAAAACTTTTTTGCGCTGAACTGTTCCTGCAACTAAGTCACTAGTCCCTCCAGTGATAGCTGGCACACTCCATCTCCTGTTCTGCTTGCTGTTCACTTACAGGTTGCACTTATCTATATTAGTATGCATAAATGCATAAACTGTCCTCCTCTCAGCAAGGGCATCCTAAGCACTTCAATGTATAGGCTTGTTTTATTTTGAACTGTTAACCCTTCTTATTGCAATGTATAATTGTACCATGATTAATGTTACTCGATGTGTATATCGTAAGTTGTATGTCTGCGCTGTTGAATCTGTTCTTCTTCATGTTAGTATGTACCAACTGTTTAATGCTGTTTAATGTATGTATTGTAAATCATGCTGGTACTCCCGATGACGCTCCCAACCCAGGATGCACGATGAGATGAACAACTTGCTGTTCAGTGTGCCCTTCCTGGTGAAACATCTCAATAAATAAATAAAAAAAATAAAATGCCCCTTCATTCCTTCCTCTCCTCGAGCAATTACATGCTTAGGTTCACCAGCCTCTGGTCATATGAGAGCCCTTTCTGGCCCTGAATCATCTTCTGTCCCTTTTTTGGACTGCTTCTAGCAGGTTGTTGTCTTTTTGTATTAGGGGCTCCACTGTACACAGCACTCCAGGTGCGATGCACCATTGGCAGGAAAAGGCAGCCACCGACACCAAGCACAAATTTGCAAGAACTTTTAATTCAAGTGCAGTATGAAGTATAAATTCACTCATGGATCCAGCATCATCCAAAGAAACAGTAACCACTCTAACAAATACCCTGACTGGTTTGTGCATGTGCGCTTCCTCATGGAAGCTGGTCATGTACTGACAGAGAACTTTTATAGTGTCATCCCCTTAAAGGCACAGTGCAAATTATTTACAGTCAGAACCAAAACAGAATTAGTAACAACTGAAAACAATAAATCAGCTCATAATGTCAGCTGAAGGTGTGCAAGGGCATCCTAAGCATGGTTTTACTCCAAGACATAGTAAATAGCCATAGACAAGTTCATATACTATTGTACAGCACAAATGGTGCTTATATGTTAGAGACACAGGAGGAGCAGTTCTTCTTTAGAACATTAAAAACCAAATCCAAAACAAACATACCTGAACCAATTTAGTCTATATGTACAGTATAAAAAAAAAGTATGTTGCAAGAGGTCATGCACATACAAAATGACAGAGTAAATTATCATAGGTGTAAGGAAGTATATTAAAAGTATAGATCACCTGCCACAGCATAAGAGAGCAAGGCATTGCTCCCAGTTGTGAGGATGTGGTCGAGGGAACATCAATACTAATATGCACATATAGGGAGACTATGGTATAACAATAAGATCACACAGAGGCAGTACAGACTAAAATTATTAGGCTTGGAACGCCAATAAATATCAATATCTGGAGTAAAAAAAAAGTGGGAGGTCATGAAGATCACACAAGTAAAAAAGGGGTTCGAATTAAGATTTCAAAAAAGGTATATTACTGAAGGAGTCATTAAGTCCTGGGTGTTTGAGAACACCCATTTGATGGATCCAGAAGACTTCACTTTTCAGAATTAAATTTTCCAAGTCTCCACTATGTTTTCCAAGTGTGACCTTTTCAATACCGCTAAATGAGAATGAATGTTCCCCTTGGTCAGCATTGTCAGCAATATGTTTGGCAAGTGCACTGAACCTGTCATCATTTTAATAGAACTGAGATGTTCCTCAACAGTGCAATTTGAATATGCAAAAAGTTTTACCTACATAAAATGTGTTGCATTTACACAGGGCCATGCACCTGACATTCACAGTGGAGCAGTTAATAGACTGTCTTATTTGGAACGTTTTTGTATTGTTGACACTACTGTAATTGTCAGACCTCAAAATGTAGTTGCAGTGTCTACAGTGGTCACAATGATGGGTACCCCAAGGTGGATCCAGTAGCCAAGTGGCACATGTGCAGGGAGTGGGCTGTAAACTGCAGACCAGCCTGTCCAACAGGCTGGGCTCCCAATGGTATACCATGAGTGGTGGACAGTCCACTTTCCATCAAGGAGGGACTCTGACTGTAAAATACCCCAGCGTCTCTGCAGTATGTTTCTAACCTGTTTAGAATGGCTGCTGTAAGTAGTGACAATATTGAGAATATTATCTAGAACAGGTGGTGGTTTTGTTGTATGCCAGCAGGTTTTCCCTTACAACACTGCTAGCATTTCTCTTGGCCTCTTTCACAATGTCAGACCTGAAGCCATGGTCCAGGAACTGTCATTGCATCTCATCACCATGTTTTTCAAAGGCTGTGTCAGAAGAACAATTCTTCCTGACTCTCAAGAACTGTGCCTTCAGTATGTTATCCATTCTGTGACTTTGGTGACAGCTGTATGGAAGCAAGAGGCTATTTCTGTCAGTACTTTTTCTGTAAACGTCAGTACTGATGGCACCATCTGCATTTTTCAAAATGTGCACTTCCAAAAAATATACATCAGTGTAACTGAATTCTGCCTGGAATGTAAGGTTTTGTTGCTATTGTGTAGGAAATTGACAAACTCCATCAGTTCGTCGTGTCCCCCCCCCATGCCAGATGACAAGTGTGTCATCGATACAGTGCCTGCAGTGGCCAAATCCTGGAAAAATAAAGCTTGACCTCTGGAGAGTGCATATCATCATGTACCCAAAACTGCAGGTAGATGTTCTGCATAATTGTGGGCAAATGTAGCCCCCACTGCTGCACCCTTTATTTGGTGGTTATGGTACGTCTTGAAAAACAAAAGAGTTACTGGTGAGAACATATTTTGCACATTCTGTTAGAAAAGACTGCTTCTCGGGGCTTAAGGTGGTATTCCTGCTTCTTTGCTGGCCCTGAATCATCTTCTTGGCCCTTTTTTGGACTGCCTTTAGGAGGTTGATGCCCTTTTTATGGCTGTAGAGTGGAGCTCTGCAAGCTGTGTTGCTATCACTTGTGGAAAAAGGGGCACTTCATATTTATTTATTTATTTGTTTTTGTTAACCAGGTAAGCACACTAGACAATGAGTGCCTATTTTCAGGAGCGACCCAGGAGGTTACAGTACAGAGAAACAAGGTACAAATACAGGGTAGCATACAGGCCCACAACTACAAGTGGACAAAAACGGAAAACAGTACCCAGGACATTGAATGGACAATAGAACAGTCACACCCACACACAGGTGGGGCCAGGGTAACAGCATGAAGACAAAAGTACATGGTCAGAGCAACAAATGAGAATACAACTACAGGCTCGTTAATACATAAGTTCACAATTGTGGCAGGGTGTGGAGAGCAACAAATACAGGGGTAAGAGGAAGGGAGGGGCAGAATCTGCTGACTCCCCTCGAGGCGGTCGGGAAAAATGAGCAAGGGGGGGCAAGATTTTGCAGAGGGCAGCATAGCAAGAAGGTGAGGAACCCTCCCTGGAAGACCACCTCGGCAAGCACAAGCAGCAGGGGAGCACTGCCCGTCCCAGTGGCAGGCCCTAGTAGAGAGGTCGGGGGATAGCAAAGGGACCTACAGGAGCCCTGAAGAAGGAGCAAGAAGGGGGATCCCAGTCAGCATGGGGGGAGGGAGGGAGTGTGCAGACCGGAGGGGAGCGGTAGGGATCAAGAACTGCTTGAGGGTGGGGAGTAGGGTAGCCACGAGAGCAATTAAGTGCAGGGGTGGAGAGTGGTTGAGGCCAAAAATCAACGGGGTGGAAGAGGGACAGGCAGCCGGGAGTGGCAGCTACACGTTTCCACAAGGACAAGTGGAGGCCCCATTGAGGAAGTTCCAGAGGGACGTTTTGAAGCCGGAGCGGGAAGAGGCGGCTTGAACTGGAGCAGGAGGAGTTCCAGAAACTGGGAGCATAGGCAGAGAGGCCCGATCCAGCGGGAGCGGGTCCTGGGACTGCAAGTGAGAGCGAGCAGGCCTAAGCAGATAAGCCGGTGTGCAGTGTTGGAGGGAAGGGCAAGTGCCGGGGCAAGCCGACAGACCATGTTGTCTACAAAGCTCCCGAGACAAAGGCTCGGTGTTTATCAGGGGGAAGCCACTCCAGCCGGGCATAGAGGGCACACCGATGTGTAAGGCGATGAGTGGAGAGGGCAAATCGACAGACATTGTTATAAGCCATGTCCCATTTTGTTAGGGAGGCATTCGGGATGGGCACGAAGCCAACAAGCCCGAAGCAGAGCGTAGGTAGGAGGATCCCCCTGGCTATGGCGAGCCAAGCTGCCGGGGTGATGCAGTCCTTGGCCCTGTAGGCAAGGCCAAGCTTACTGTTTGTCGCTTTGCATATGTTCGGAGATGCTCAGCGAGAAATCAAGCTGGGGTCAGGGTCACTCCTAAGTGCTTTCAGAGCTCAGGGACGGCAAGAGAGCCGTTCCCACCATTTATAGCGAGGGAGGGAAAGAAGCGATTTTGGCTGCCGACCCGAATAACATGGCGTGAGTTTTGGCTAGATTAACGGTAAGCTTGCGTCCTGTGAGCCAGTTTAGGATACGCCCAAAGTGGAAGTTGAGTTGGGAGTTGATGGTAACAGGGTTCGAAGCACTAGATAGTAATACCAGATCATCCGCATATAGCGTGGCAGACCCGAGGGTTGTGACTGAAGGAAGTTCATTTACATAGAGGGAGAACAGAATGGGACCAAGAACGGACCCCTGGGGTACACCACAGCTAACTGGAGAGAGGCCCGAAAGAGCGTGGTTAAAGCAGGTGTATTGGTGACTCCCCCAGGATAGCTGGTGAACCAGTCAAGAGCTCGTGGGGAGAAACCTTGCCCAAGGAGGGTGGAGATTAGGAGATTATGGTCAACTTGGTCGAAGGCCTTAGAGAGGTCGACAAAGATGGCCCCAGTCAGTTTTCCAGCATCTGTGGTGGCTCTGACCTGGGAGGTGACCACAGCGAGAGTGGTGGATGTACTATGCCCCTTCCTGAAGCCATGCTGGGCAGGGGAGAGCACAGCATACTCTTGCAGGTAATGAGAGATTTGTCCAGCCACAGCTTTTTCAAGTAGCTTGCTGGAGCAGGGAGAATGGCAATGGGACGGTAGTTATTTAACTCCTTGGGGTCACCGTGCTTGAACACCTGGACAACCTTGGCCACCTTCCAAATATCAGGTACAATTCCAGAGGTGAGGGAAGAGTTAAATATGTGGGTAATCGGCCGAGTGAGGTAGGGCGCCCCAAGGCTCAGGAGCTTAGGCTCAAGGTGATCATAGCCGGCCCCTGAGTGGTGTGGGGGTCCGGCAAGAAGAGTTTTAGTTTCCATGGCAGAGACTTGCCTCAGGTAAAAAGGAGGCTGGGTACAGGGGGGGTGGCTCCGAGGTTCCGTGGAGGGGGAAGGGAGGTGAGGGGAGGCCGCTGATTCAGAAAACAGGCGGTTGAATGCAGAGGCAATAGTTAGTGGGTTGTTGCAGTTGGCCCCCTCTACGTTCATGTCAGCAGCCGAGTGCGTGGCGGACACACCCACCATACTTTTGATGTTTTTCCAGAAACTCCGGGGGTTGTAAGCCGAATTAAGCAACGCTGATTTACAGAATTCACTCTTGGCAGTAGCGTATAGCAACCTTGCAAGAGTTCGAGTCGCCGATATTCAAGGAGAACAAGTGGGTCGCTAGAAATTTTGTAGTTGATCCAGCACTTGTCTCTCTGCTTCATGAGAGCAAGAAGTCCACCATGCAGCCACTTGGTGACTGTGCCCCTCACTCTTCTTTTAGTAAGGGAAGCATGCTTATCCTGCAGGGGGATGAGAATCGATAGGAATTGGTCTAATGTAATGGTCGGGTTACTGGTGCTAAGTACCCTAGCCCAGTCGGAAAAATTCTGGAGTTGAAGCATGATCCCTCTGCTACTCTAAAAGCACTCTGCTGAGAGGAAGAAAGAGAGAGTTTGACTCATTCAAGACATTCCTCTCCTACATGCAGCATACTCATGCCAGCTCAAATTAAAATCAGTGGATGAGCTCAGCGTAAACATCACACGCCAGCTTGTTGTCTTTGCTCCCCATCCCACCTGCACTATTCAATTGCTATGCCACTGACTTCTGGTATAGCTAGCATGAAAGGGAAAGAGCAAAGAGCTGTGAGACGTGCCCTTCAAATACCAAAAAAAAAAAGAAGAAAAACAAAGCCCATTCCCTCTCTTTTCTCTCTCTCTCTGCTGTGTGGCATTTCAGTTATGGGATGTGAAAAAAAAAACATTTCCTGCGGTAGCCGCTTAACTAATAAGGCTGGCATCTGTAGCTATGTGGTCCTGCTATCAGAGTTCAGAGGCTAGTAGGAAATGGCTCAGATCAACACATTCCTAAGCCACGCTGGGAGTAAAGGACAGTGTTGTTATCAGTTCAAGAGATCTGCAAGAGTTAAAAAAAGGACAGCAGTAAATGATACACTAACT
Organism: Neoceratodus forsteri; assembly: GCA_016271365.2. NCBI lineage: Eukaryota > Metazoa > Chordata > Ceratodontiformes > Ceratodontidae > Neoceratodus > Neoceratodus forsteri. Next base: position 406,349,608 of record CM028135.1, read on the forward strand.
TACTAAATCACTTAATGAGTTTTTTAATATTGGTTATTCTAGTTATTGTTTAAGCAATAATGCATGACAGGGTGTGTGTTGTGCTGGGATAACATCACGCCTAGGGCGGTTGGGCACGAGGCCGCAGGTCGAGTACGCCCAACACCCAAGAAGAGACATTATCCAACCACAACACACACCCTGGAGTGCATTGTTGCTATTATACAATGGCTCTTTAAAAACAAAACCAATAAAAAAGATGGTAACATAGATTTAAAAGCGTTTTTCTTTGTTATTTTTATCAATGGGCAAGTGTACTTTCTAGAAAAAATAGTGCCAATTTGTTGATTTGTCCAGTACGTGGAGGTTGTGTGTGGCTCTGCACCCCCAACCAACCTTTCTGTGTGTATTCCTTAGTGTCCCCCCCAAATTTATGTCTCTCTGCTGCCACTCACCAGGACTCCCCAATTCATAATTATTTCTGTGTCCCTTTTTTCTTGCTGGTCATGCTGCCCACTGGGAGGAGATCAGACATCTGCCCCCACCTCTCCGATGATCGGCAGCTGGGACAATTCTGTGCTGCTGGCTGCAAAAACGTCAGACATCAGCAACCACCCAGTCTGGCAATGGGAGTTCTGATCATTCTGTGCACCTTTTCCTGGTACAGTAGGCACAAGTTTGTACCAGGAGATGAGAAACACAGAACGGCACTCGGTGACAATATCCGATTCCAGATACACAGAACAGCATTCAACAATTCAGTAAAGTGTGGTTTACTTTTCAAAAGCACATGCGCTCACTCTTTTCGGGCAGGCTATGAAATTGTGTGTGAGGCAGTTTGGGCTTTGCAATCATCCTAATCCCCGGCTGAGTAGATGTCTGCATTTTCGTCTGTCCCTGTAAAGTTTGCAAGTTTGTATCAGGAGAGGATTTCTGCAAAACTGAGCAAATCAAGTACACGCACTGACAGTGTTAGAGGCAGAGCAACGACTGCCAGCAGTGAAGCCGACAGCACTGTCTGCTTCCTTTGAGATTTCTTTTCCCCTTTTTTTCTGGAATAATGCTGTAGGGTTTTGGAGGGGGGTTAAACTGTGGCATTTTTTTGGGGGGTGCCAAATTTGTGAGCTGTGGGAGGGAAGGGTTTCACTAAGAAAAAAATGAGGAAGTATTGGCAAACTTCACTTCAGCCATGTCAAGTGTGGGCAACTCGGACATGGCTTGTCAAGTGATACTTTTAACATTCCATACTGTCATGTGTGCTGGGACTAGAGCCATGATGTTGTACTGGGATAACATCATGGGTCTGGCCCCAGACCGACCAATCAGAGTACAGGGATTTTTCTTGCCATTGTATAATTATATTTTTGAAATTAATTAGTGGAAGTTAGTACAACAAAAGCTAAGAAATGGATGTTGTATGCAGGCAATGACAAAGGTTGCTGTGAGTGTTTCCTTATACGGCAAACTCATCTCACATATTCAGAGTGTGTGTGTGTGTGTGTGTGTGTGTGTGTGTGTGTGTGTCACTGTTGACCCTTTCCTGGTACATTAATCTTTCCCTAGTTATTTTGTAAATGGCTATAATGCTATATGGTAGTAGTGCGCACTGTTCAGAACATGAAGCAGTGTGTGTGTGTGTGTGTGTGTGTGTGTGTCACTTTGTTCCAGTCCTGCTGGTCATCATGATGTAGATTAGTGCAATGAGTTAGTACAAAACACAGTGCTTATCCTAAATACAGTAAAAGTTAGGGTTAGATATACAAGTAAGTACATAAATACCATATAAGGCAGTGTATGTGTGTTAGTGTGTGTGTGTGGCAATGCTCTATGTGTGTAGACAGTGCACTGTTATGTTATACTAGAATATGTATGCATATATGTGTATATGTATTAGTCAATGTGTGTATCACAACAATTAGAAAGTGCAGTTAGGTGGCTCAGTGGTTATTGCAAAAATTGATAGTCTAGATTCCCCCACTGTCTAGATCAGTTTCAACCTTATGCATATCATTGCTGATTTAAATGAGGTGTCTAGTGGCACCTCTCTAACCCTTCCCTCCAATGTTCCTTAGAGCCTGAAAAGAAGAAAACACTCAATCTATATATATATACATTTCTAGTTTTGTGTAGGCATTTTTCCTCCCTCTCCCACCCGAGGTTCTGGCACATGGCCGTGGAGGCACACACACACACACCATGACACCAGCTCAGCCCCTTCCACCCACCTGCGCTGTCAGCCCCTCCCTTCTACGCAACCCACCGGACCTCCACCCAGTGAGTGCAGAACTACAGGGGAGGGCAACAACCCGCCACCCCTGGAAGAGGAGAGCAGCCTTGCCAGCTTGCTCAATCCTGCTCCTCCCTCCCCGTGCTGGCACCCCAATGAACCAAGGTCATTCCCGAAACTGGGTCACCAGCGTATCGTGAGGTAAGGCATCCAGCGCCTCAACCCTCAGTGCCACTGGGCCACAATCTCTTTTTTTTTAAATCTGTAAACAAAGGTCCACATCTGATGTGATCCTGGCCCCCCAGCCTGATCTACCTCTGAGCACCCACCACCCTGCAGCTCCCAGATCCTTACATGTACCCTCACTCACCTGAATAGATCCTAGTATGAAGATCCACTCTCCCATGGAAGACATGTCTTGCTGCTGGAACCGGTGACTGCTGTATGAGAAATAAGGTAAGTGCAGTTTAAAACCCCACTGAAATACATTGAACTGCAGTGACCTTATTTCTCATACAGCAGTTGCCAGTTCCAGCAGCAAAACATGTCTTCCATGGGAGAGTGGATCTTCACACTGGGACCTGTTCAGGTGAGTGAGGGTATGTGGGGGAGTCTGGGGATGTGGGGTCATGGGTGATCAGTGGGAGGTGGGGCTGGTGGGACAGGGTTGCATCAATAGTGGGCCTTTTTTTAATAGACTAAAAAAATAAAAACAAGACATTGAGGGACCATATTCTTCTTTTCAGGCTCTGAGAGACATTGGAGGGTGGGGGGTGCCACTATACACCAGGGCAAACATAACTAACAAGAAGGACAGCCATCAGAAGGTAGGGGCCACTACTATACACCAGGGATAAAGTGCAGTGTTCCAAGGTCAGGCATGGGAGGGTGGGGGTTGTCACTAGACACCAGGGACACATAAATTATTTACAGGGTGGGGAATTTGAGGGTGGAGGGTAACTACACACCATGGAAAGAAATATTACAGGGACAACAATCGGAGGGTGGGGGGTACCACTGAACAAGGAAAAAACATATATCAAAATACTTTATTAATGCATCAGTTAGAGTTAAACTGACAAAAGTAGAGAAATGTGGCATTAGGGTTTCCAGCCCTAACACCCCATTCCCCACCCTGCACAGACCCACAGGCAGGGGGGTCTGTCTTGGGGCTGTCAATCCTAATGCTTACCCAATTCCATTAAAAAATAAGGTGACAAGGGTACAGCATAAGAGAATGGTGTGAACTTTAGGGCTGATGGCCTCAAAACAGATGCCTGTAGGTCTGTGCAGGGCGGGGAATGGGTGTTAGGGTTGGAAACCCTAATACCATATTTCCCTGCTTTTTTCAGTTTAACCCTAACTGATGCATTAACAACTTTTTTTGCCATTTATTTCCTTTAGTTTTTGGGATAATATAATCATATCCTTATTTGACTGTGGGAGCACAGGGCCCTTTGGGCCCTGCACTCCCATCCCTCCATAGATGCGTATATGTATCTAGCTGTGGAAGCACAGGGACCTCCGGCCCCTGCACCTCCAGTCATAGGACAAAAGTGACAAAATTGGCAACATAGCCATGTTATTACCCCACCTCATGTACCCGGTACAGAAAATTTTCAAATCCCACCAAAACGTAATTCTGTACAACTGCAACGCCATTCTGTACCACAGGTGTGAAAACACATTTTGGCCAGGATTTGAAAAATGACAGCTGTGATATACATGAGGTGGTGTAATAAGGAGGCTAAGTTGAAAATATGGGGTGAAAATATTGAAAATGTCCAAAGTTATGAGTGTGCGTAGCAAAATTGCAACAAATAGTCATAACACATCCATTTTTTGAAATTTTGACACCAAATTTTTAACATAGCCTTCTTATGATTTCCCTTCATGAACAATATGACTGTCATTACACAAATCCCAACAGAAAAGTGATTTCGCTAACCGACCGTAAAATCACCTTTCTAATGGGAGTTGCATATTGACAGTTATATTGTTTATGAGGTGGGGTCCCCAAAAGGCCATGTTGAAAATTTAGGGTCAAAATCTCAAAAAATGGCTGTGTTATGCTTAAAAGTCAAAACGGCTATTGAAATACATTGAAGCACATTTACCTTAGTTTCTCATATAGCAGTTGCTGGTTCCAGCAGCAAGATGTGTCTTCGATCGGAAGAGCGGATCTCAAACCTGGGACCTCTTCGGGTGAGTGACGGTGTGTGGGGGATGTGAAGGGGATGTGGGAAGGTAGGTGCACAGTAGGTGGTCAGGTGGGGGTTGTGGGAGTGATTGGTGAGGAGCCTTTTTTTTTTTTTACAGATTAAAAAAAAACACATCAAGGGACAGTTTTCTTCTTTTCAGGGAAAAGGACATGGGAGTGCAGGGGGAAGCCACTGACCACCAATATGAACAGAAAAATGGTCATCGGAGGATGGGGGGGTACACTAGACACCAGTGATAAACCCGCTAAACCGGGAACGGCACTGGACACTTAAAAAAATATATAATAAACATAATAAAATAAAAAAACATAAAGACATACAAGGTGCATGATGCCACTAGACACCAGGGATTTTTCTGGGAGGGTTCAAATGAGAACCCACAAATAAACAAAAAAAATTCCTTTTCCCCCCCCGTGGAAATCCTTTTCGGCCAATCCTTTGCTATTGTGGTGGAAAAGGATTCCATTTGACAAAAAGGATCCATTTTGATGACTGTGGCAGAGACAGGCTATACCCTTGTGTGCTGGACTGTTGGACACATTTCCAATCTCCTTTTTCTTATAAACTTCTGTTGCACAACAGTACCCCTAATGCTATACTTTTATTCTGTTCCAATACTCTAGGTAGGCCATCTAGTGTAATACTAACTTATTTTCTTTATTTTCCTGCTATTCCTTATATCTAAGCTTCTTCATATTCCATCCATTGAGTCTGTCCTCCTATTTAATAAAGTGTAGAAACACCTTGGAAGATGTATGGCAACTGTTATTAAGTAAATGATGCCTTCGGGCATAAAAACAAATGAAACATAAAAAGAAGTTATGTGACGCCCCTAAGGAAATTGGGGTTGGAAATCAGCATATGTTAAGGAATATGATTCTACAGGGATCCTTAATGTTTGTTAATTTTGTGGTGAATAGAAAGAGCTGTTTGCTATGCCCAGTATTGTGGAATTAAATGATTATTGCTTGTGCTTGCTATGTTGTTTTGAAATTGAGATGCATTAGGATTTGGTTGGGTAATACAGCTTTAAGTTGTATCATTAATCCCTCACTGTCCTGTAGGAAGTTCACTCCAGGAGTAAACTCATTGTTAAAAATAAAGAAGTATCCCTCTTTTGGGTCTTTTTTATGTTGATTGCGCGCATGCTCAAGAAACATGTTGCGTCAGCTTTCTCCATAAGCAGGTTATGGAGGCATGGCACTGTTGTGCCCAATGCCCCCATAGCCTGCAAAGGCTTGTCCCCATCCCCTAATGCTGTGGCACGCTGCTGCTGCTGACACTAGTTCAGCCAGTGTGCCACAACCTTCTAAAAAAGTAGCCACTGCAATCAGGGTCCGCCCCATCATTGCAGCATCAGCCATCCGGTGCAATGTGGGAGTGACCCGTCATTGCAGGGCAGGATGTGAAACCCCTGATATTGTTTGTGAACATGGCTGTGGCTTGCCGCCATGTTCACAAACAATATAACCCCCTCCCCCACACTGTGTTTATTTGCCGACTCTCCGACGGCATTATGTAACCGACCCCTGGTTTGGTTCCTGCCGCCGGGGTGCCCAATCCCTGTCGGCATAATGAACCCCCCCCCTCCGTTTTGTTCCTGCTGACGGGGGTGCCCAATCCCCCATCGGCTACTGCTGGCCCCCAAACCAGAGCCTCTGCTGGCATGCTGGGAGCCCACCCCAGCATGCCAGATGTCCCTGTGAAGGGAAAAATGGTCCCACAATGTCTTTTGATTTTTTTTCCTGAAAAAAAGGAAACTGTCCCTCGGTGCTCGCCCTGCCCCCCACATGCAACACGCACCCACCCACTGCGCACCCTGACTCCCCACACCCCCCTCACCCCATACTTACCTACGGAGCTCAGCGCGACGATCTTCAGTGGACCGGGAACACGTCTGCACTCTTCAAAGCTGACCACAAACTGAGGAAATGCCGGTAAGCTGTATAATGTAATAATTAGGTTTTTTTCAACTTTAGTGCATATCTCAGGCATTTTTGGGAATTTTTCCACCAGATTTTCAACATGGGGTTTTTGGGACCCCTCCTCATGAATTCTTGAACTGTCATGGCGTTACTCGGCCCCGAAAGGTGGTTTCGCGGTCACTGTGTGGAATCACCCTTTGGGGCCAATTAACGAAATGACAGTGCCAGTGTTCATGAGGTGGGCTCTCAAAAAGCCTATGTTGCAAATTTGGTGGAAAAAAATCTAAAAAATTACTGTTTTCCGAGCGTGTGTTGCGCAGTTGCTATGTACGCTCGTAACTTCGTGACTTTATAATATTTTCATGCCAGATTTTCAACATTGACATTTTGTCACACCTTCTTGTGAGCAGTACAGCTGTCATTGTTCACATCCTGGCCGAAATGTGTTTTCGCACTTCCGGCGCAGAATTGCACAGCTGCTGTGGGAAATCAGTGTTCAGGACATATTAAGAAAATGACAGTGACACTGTTCATAAACAGAGGTCCTAAAATGCCTATGATGAAAATTTGGTAACGATACTCCATAAAATGACTGTGTTACGAGCGTGCATTGCGCAGTTGGCACGCACGCTCATAACTTCATGAATTTATAATATTTTCTTTCCAGATTTTCAACATTGCCATTTTCCAGACCTACTTATGAACAGTACAGCTGTCATTTTTCCCATCCTGGCCGAAATGTGTTTTTGCACTTCCGGCGCAGAATAGAGCGGTCGCTGTGGGAAATCACTGTTCGGGACAGATTAAGAAAATGACAATGATACCGTTTGTGAGCAGAGGTCCTAAAATGCCTATGTTGAAGATAGCCCATCAATTGATTGTGTTACAAGTGTGCATTGCGCACTTTCCACGCACCCATGTAACTTCGCAGATTTGTAATATTGTCACACCAGATTTTCAACAGTGCCATTTTTTCACACCTCCTTATAAGCAGTACAGCTGTCATTTTTCACAGCCTGACTGAAATGTGTTTTCACAGTTCCGGCGCAGAATAACGTGGTCACTGTGGGAAATCAGTGTTCGGGACAGATTAATAAAATGACAGTGGCACTGTTCGTGAGCAGAGGTCCTAAAATCTCTATGTTGAAAATTTGATGACAAAACTCCATAACATGACAGTGTTACAAGTGTGCGTTGAACTGCTTCCACACACCCTTGTAACTTCGCAAATTTGTAATACTGTCACGCCACAATTTCAACTGTGGCATTTTTTCATAACTCCTTATGAACACTACAGCTGTCATTTTTCACATGGCTAAAATATGTTTTTGCACTCCTGCCAGACAGTAGCACTGTCACTGTAGGAAATCAGTGTTTGGGACAGATAAAGATTGACCGAGTGAGAGGGGGGAGTGGCCGAGCTCAACTGAGCTCTGTTGGGACTGGTGTGGATTTCTTTGTGTTCAGACAAAGGCCCCAACACAAGAGCCCAGTACAAAAGGGCAGCCTGCAGCACTGGGAGAAACCAAACCAGAGAGCGAATGAGGGAGGGGGAGTAAGTGAACTCACCAAAGCGCTGTCAGGACTGCTAAGGATTTCTTTGTGGGCAGAAAAAGGCGTCAATACTGGCAGGGGACCAGTACAAAAGACCAGCCTGCAGCGGTGGGAGAAACAGTATGAGCGAGTGAGACAAGGGGACTTAGTGAGCTCAACAGAGCTCTATCAGGACTGCTGGGATTTCTTTGTGGGCAGAAAAAGGTGCCAATGCAGGCAGGAGCCCCGTACAAAAGGGCAGCTTGCAGCGCCAGGACAAACAGAATGAGTGATGAGAGAGGGAGACTGAGCAACCTCAACAGAGCTCTGTCGGGACAGCTGCAGATTTCTTTGTGGACAAAGATGCCAACGCAGTCAGGAGCCCCATACAAAAGTGCAGTCTGAGGCACCAAGAGAAACAGAACGAGCGAGTGACAGAGCGGTAGTGAGCGAGCTCAACGGAGCTCTAGTGTGACTGCTGCAGATTTCTTTGTGGGCAGAAAGTGCAGCAACGCAAGCAGGAGCCCAGACAAAAGGCCAGCTTGCAGCGCCGGCACAAACGGAATGCGAGAGTGACAGAGGGGACGTGAGCAAGCTCAGTGGAGCTGTGTCGGGACTGCTTCAGATTTCTTTCTGGCCAGAAAAAGCTGCCAATGCAGGCAGGAGCCCAGTTCAAAAGGGCAGCCTGCAGCACCAGGAGACACAGAATGAGCGAGTGAGGAAGGGGGAGTCAGTGAGCTCAACGGGGCTCTGTTGGGACTGCTGCAGATTTGTTTGTGGGCAGCAATGCATGCAGGGGCCCAGTACAAAAGGGCAACCTGCAGTGGCAGGAAAACCAAAATGAATGAGTGAGTGAGCTCAACAGAACTGTATTGTAACTGCTGCAAATTTCTTTGTGGGCATAAGAAGGCAGCAACACAGGCAGAAGCCCAGAAGAAAAGAGCAGCCTGCAGTGCCGGCAGAACAGAATGAGCGAGTGAGAGAAGGGGAGTGAGCGAGCTCAACAGAACTTTGTTGGGACTGCTGCAGATTTCTTTGTGGGCAGGAAAAGTTGCCAACAGAGGCAGGAGCCCAGTACAAAAGGGCAGCCTGCAGCGCCAGGAGAACCAGAATGAGTGAGTGAGACAGAGGGAGTGAGTGACCTCAATGGAGCTCTGTCGGGACAGCTGTGGATTTCTTTGTGGGTAGAAAAAGCCACCAACACAGGCAGGAGCCCAGTACAAAAGGGCAGCCTGCAGCGCCAGGAGAAACAGAATGAGCGAGTGAGAGAGGGAGAGTGAGCAACCTCAATGGACCTCTGTCGGGACAGCTACGGATTTCTTCCTCAGCAGAACAAGGTGCCAACACAGGCAGCAGTCCAGTACAAAAGAGCAGCCTGCAGCACCTGGACAAACAGACTGAGCCAGTGACAGAGGGCCACTGAGCGAGCTCAACAGACCAACACAATCAAAATTCGGCATTGACAAATGCTTGTTCCTGTCTGTGTTGGTGTATTGCTTGAAAAAGCTCAGCTAGCAGAGAGAGAGAGAGAGAGAGAGAGAAATGTGGACTGCAACTGTACATCCCAGGGCGAGGTGGCACTTGTAGATGTCAGCCGCCTGTCTGAGACAAAAAGGGAAAATGGTTTATTTTGTTTTCCACTCAGTTCACGCGGCCAGTGAACCGAGCAGTAATATGAAAGATTTGTGAAACAGTTCACTCAGTTCACACTGAATGAAACTGAGCATGTAACAGAGGAAAAAGGCACTTTGCATTAAAAAGGGAGAAAAGGTTCTAACTACAGCAGTACCTCATGGGGTGAGGTGACGCTAGTAGATTTCAGCCGCCCACCCAAGGAGAAAATAAAAAGTGAAAGTAATTTGTTTTTTTCTTCACTCAGTTCACTCTGCAAGTGAACTGAGCATTTCCAAAAGAAGGCGCTTTTGCCTTGTAAACAAGGAGACAGGCTATAAATCAATAAAAAGGAGCAGGATAGCTCCTTTCATGTTAAGGCTGCTCTGAAGCAGTAGAGAAGGGGGCATGTGGCTGAACTAAAAAGATAAGTAAATTTCAGCCACCGCTCCAAGCGCTCCTCGCTATTATAGTGCTTCCCCTTGCTGTGAAAAGAACTAAGGATATAGGTGCTGTCCAGATACAATGGACAGAAGAGAAATGCCCAGCATTCTTTTTGACCCTCCACAAAAAGAAAAAGTGTTACACTTTACAGGTATTGGAGTTCATTATAAGACCCTCTGTTTTTCTTTGTTATAAAAGAGGTACCATAAGACAATGGTTATCTCTAGTCCTATAGAAATAAAACTAGGGGTTTGCAAAGGGTTTAAAAGAAAGCCCAGTCTAAAACTTTGTTTTCTTTTGTTGTATAGCATAGAGATGCCATACAATATTTGAGTGAACTCTAACTTTTACCCTTAAGACTAAAATGTAGGGGTTTTGTTAACAAAGTAACACAACAGCCAGGTACAAAACTAAACAGAACCTGTTTGCTTACCTGGCTCCCAGTGAATGAAACAGCATCTTACTTAGGGGAGCAGCACCCTCTGCAGTCTCCCCTATATACAAATCTCCCTGTCACTCAAAAGTGATTAAGGAGGGAACCAGTGTGTATTGATATACAATTAATATACAATTAATCATGGTTCAGGGTATTATAGCCCTTTCTTAATTAATTTTGATATGCCTTTACATGCAAACAAAAGGGGAATATGATAGTAAAATGTATGGTGGGTCACCAGATGTATAGACTAACCCAGATAGTTTTTCTTATGTAAAAGAATTAAGGGGATAGTCAGGTGACCCTACCAAAGAGTATATAAGCTGTCCACTGAGTACATTATTTCAGTTCAACCTTGGGAGAGGACGTGTGAGGACCTGTGCCAGCTTCTGGTCTGATGAGATGCGCAGTGCAAGGGGGACCTAGAAGGCACTAGAGATCCACTCTGTGTGCAGTACTAAAGAAACAAGTACTGTTTTGTAAGAATTGTCCTTTTATTATTTTAGTTCAGAACATTTTATGGAAGAAATAAAATGACAAATGCATCCAGCATTTTTTATGCACTAAAGTGATTGGTCTGCCTGTTTATTGTATCCTGACTACCCACACCCTACAACAATGACCAGATAGCTGTTTCGCAGGACCAGATGGCCCCAAATCTTATTTTTCTTGACCAGATGGCCATGCTGCAAATCCTTTTTCGCCACAGAAATTCCTTCTTCGCCATCCTTTTCCATCATGGCAAAAGGGAAATCAGCTGGCGAAAAAGAACCTAATCCTTTTCCATGACCAGATGACTCTGTTTGTGCCAACCAGATAGTCACCAATCTTTTTTCACAACCAGATGGCCATTCTATGATTCCTTTTTCATCAGCTGATTTCCTTTTTCGCCATGACGATAAAGGACTGATGAAAAAGATAGTGAGTGGTGAAAAAGGAATCAACTATTTTAAAAAAAAACTTTGGAGGGCATACCAAAGATCAAAAAACACACAGAACAGCTCATTAACTCTTGATGAGCAAGATACACGCTTTGATGCCTGCAAAAGACATTGGTGGACACAGTTATAACAATTTGTTTGGGCCAAAAATAAAAAAACAAGATGGCAACTCACAAAAAAGGATCTTTTTTCTGATGAAAAAGGATTGGCCCCTCAAGGAAAAGGATCGTTTTTCATCAGAGCAAAATCCTTTTTTGTTCTATTCCTCTATCCAAAAGAGTAAACTGAGCATACTCAGTCCCAAATTTTAACATTAAATAGCTTTGGAACAGATTAATAATTTTTCACCAAACCAATGCAGACAAGCTCTGTGGGGCAAGCACTTTCCACATTAAAATTTCAAACCAAAATTCCAAACCATTTGGCTGCAGTGCAACAACAAAACATCTGCAAAAAAATGCAAATTCTAATGTTTTTTCACTATGTGCAGCACAAAATCTGCTAATCTGACCAACACAAAACTTGGCATGTCATGAGAGCCTCCCCAGCAGACTACGTATGCAAAATTTTGTGTAAATCTGTTGAAGGGCGGGGTTTTCAACCCTAACACCGATATATATAAACAAAATAAAATATAATTCTATGTTTCTTATTTATATTTAATTACTGTTTATCATTTTTTATATATGGATAACCGTGGTGTTATCCTGCATTACTACCACCCACAGAGCTGTCTTTCAGTGCATTTCAGTGTAGCAGACTAAAGTTACAGTGTAATCATATTTAGTTACCATTCTGATTACACTTTAAGTTTTTCTGTGTAGTTACCCTTTAAATAAATGTCAGAGACATAGACTGATGAAACAGTGCACAAGACCTGCATTTATATGTAGTTACACTTGTAAGAACAAATTTAACAATGCCAAAGGTAGTAACATAGTGCAGTAGTTACACAGTAGATTTACTGTTACAATTTGCAATAGCTATTACATGATATCACCAGTTATAGGCCTATTGCTATCCTCTCGGTCCTGAGTAAACATTTGGAGAAACTTGTCACCTCACAAACAATCGACTACCTAAGTAAGTACACTCTTCTCTCTGAAACACAGCATGGCTTCAGAAAAGGACATAGTACATCAACAACTCTTCTCAAACTTATGACTGATATACTTTCCAACATGGATGCAGGTCTACTTACAGGTGCTGTTTGTATTGATGTTACAAACGTGTTTGAGCTTGTTGATCACCCCCTGCTTCTAACCACTTTCCAAAAATTCAGCTTCTCAACCCTGTTATTGAATGGTTTAGGAGCTATTTGTTAAACAGGTTGCAAACTGTGAAATACAACTCCTCCCAATCTGATAGTACTTGTCCTTCGATTCTCTATACGGATGATCTTGTCTTTTACTCAGCTACTCAAACACAGTGAATATTAACTCATCCTTGTCCTCTGAGTTCAATAACAGCCAATACTGGCTGTATGCCCACAAGCTAGTACTAAACACCAAAAAAATTAAAACCATGCTTCTAGTCTCTGTCCAAAAGTTCAAGGCTTGTCCTACATCCCTGATGGTAGATGATTCAGGAGGCTCACTGATTGAATGTGTAACATCCTTTAATTACTTGGGAGTCCTTCTTGACCTTGATTTCAATCTACATATTCAATCTACCTGCAAAACTGTAAATGCTAAACTGGGTGTTGCATACAAAAGTAGCTATATCCTAACACCTTCTGCCAAGTTGGCTATTGCCAGGGGTGTTCTGCTCCTTGCCGTTACTTATGGTGCCCCCATTTATGTTGCTGCTCATAAAACTTCCCTCCATAAGTTGGACATCACTTGCAACAATATATGTAGGTATGCCTCCTCGTCTCAAGCACCACTGTCAACTTTATAAGGACCTGAAATAGCTTTCTTCCTCTGCATACAGGAAATACACTCTTGGCTCGCTCGTAGATTCTATTATCTGACAACAAACCCCATTCTCACTTGCAGCACTGCTGTTTCCCCAATCCTTCTATTGTGGATTGCAGTCTGTGGATAAATCCTTACTTAACGTACCTAGGTGTCATGCATTCAAAGGTACTGTTGCTTTCCAACATGTTGCCCCTTAGCCCTGAAATTCTCTTCTGCTAGACCTCCGGCAGGCAAAGTCTCATCTCTGCTTTAAAAGGGAGTTGCGACGATATCTCTCTCTGGCTGACATGTGCACTTGTTTTGACCCCACTTGATGGCTTTTGATCCCTGCCCTTTCCAATATCCTGCTACGCTCCTCTGCACCCCCTCTGCTAATTATCCTACCCCTCTCTTATCTCCTCCCCCCCACTTCCCCTTTCAACCTTTCTCCTACTCCTTGGCCCATCCCAGTTTCTCCCTCCAGTGAAGACCTATCTTTCTCTGGTCACACCCATTGCTGTCCCTCAGTTTTGTACTATTGCACAGTGCTTGCCATTACAGGTTCTCTCTACTCTGTCTCATTTCATGATCTACATTCATATTTTGCTACTCCTTGCTGAATGCTAAGCTGGCATAAATCTGTATTTCTTTTTAGTGTAATTGTTTCCCTGAGGCCTTACTTTATGTTATATTGTCTTTTGACTACCTGTGTTATCTTTTTCATGCTGTGACTGTCCTGCACTTATGTAATGTTTACAAATATGCTTCTTGACAACTTGTAATATTTGTTTATACTGAGCTGACCTTCCTCTGTATGTAATTGTCTTGTTTGCATGAATTTATACCAGTCTGTTATACTTGTTGTTCTCTCCCGGGTCGTGCCTGAAAATACTCAATCTTTGGCTAATGCACTCACCTGGTTAACAAAAACTAAATAAAATAAATAAAAATGTGTAGTTGCCCTTGTAAGAACAAATTACACAATGCCAGAAGAGATACAGTGGTAGTTGCACAACAGATTTTCTGTTATACTTTGCAACAGCTATTAAATGTGTAGATACACTTGTCAGAAGGAATTGATTTGTGCTGAAAGGGAGACAGTAGTTGTTTCACATGTAACTATCATTTCATGCAAATTGTGTAAATACACAACATGCAAATGTGAAGCAAGTTAACTAAATAGTAGCTACAGTACAGTTACAGTGTAGTTACTTCATGCAAATTGTGTGTAACTACACAACACGCAAATGTGAAACTAGTAAACTACAGTGCAGTTACAGTGTAGTTATACAGTACTTACAGTGTAGTTAATGACACTTAACGTGTTACTGTTAAATGTTTTAAAAAAATGACAAATACGAGACACACAGTGTTTTTCACGTGATTTTTATCCCACTGGAAATGTTTCTATCCTTGTAGCTCAATGTTACCAAAATGTATTCGCCATTAATCTTTAATGAAGTGTAATCAGGCAGAATGGTTGCACGTACAACTATTACTTCACACAAATTGTGTAAGTACACAACATGCAAATGTGAAACAAGTTAACTATCTAGTAGTTACAGTACAGTTACAGTGCAGTTACCTTATGCAGATTGTGTGTAACTACACAACACGCAGATGTGAAACTAGTTAACTACATAGTAGTTATGTGTAACTGCACAGTAGTTACAGTGCAGTTACAGTGTAGTTTTACAGTAGTTACAGTGTAGCTAATGACACTTAAAATAAAGTGTCACCACAAAATGTTAAAAAAATTATAAAAACAAGAAACACAGTGGATCCAATCCTATTATTGCTTGTAGAAATGGAGGTTAGATGGGAGATATGGGTGGCATTTTTCAATTATTTGTTTAAAGCTTTATTTGTCTACATAGATAGGCTGAAATAAAACCTTCTAGTGGGGGGATAAGTGAAAGAGGGAGAGAATGAGAGGGGAGTATATATCTTTCGAGACAGAAAGAGAGAGAGGGGGAGAAGGATACATTTTACATGCATTGGAATGCATAATAAATTATAATACTTTTTTTTTTTACTACAAAGCCTTTTATCTCCTTCAGCACCCTGACTGACTGTTGTAAATGTGGGACTTTTACATTATTTATTTTATGTATTTATTTATTTATTTCAAAAGTTTCACCAGGAAAGACATACTGAACTGAAAAATAGCTCATTTCCAGATGCATCCTGAAGGGAAGGGGGAAGAGACGTGTAAGAACAACACAGAACAATAATTTATACAATAAAATTTCATACAGAGATATAAATTAAACAGTGCAAAATTAAAATGAACGGGATTCATCAGACAGGTAAAATCATAGGCAAAAATTTTACAAGAACACAGTAGCAGAATCTGTCCCAAGCAATCGTACTTTTCAATAGTGAGGGCACCAGGGGATAGGGTGCTGAAGGAAGGAGCGCAGATGGGGGGGGAGAAGGGAAAGTGCAGACAAGTGAGGGAGGAAGAAGAAGAGAGAGAGGAGGGTTGGTGAGGTGGGTGGAGAGGCAAGGAGGAGGAGAAGGGGGGAATATGGTAAATTAAGGAGTGGGGAAAGGCTATGACTCAAGGGCAGCTGCAAGAGGGAGCTGTGTGGTCATGGAGAAAGAGGGGAACAGGGTAAGCTGAGGAGTGGGGAAGGGCTATGACTCAAGAGCAGGCAGAGGAGGTAGCAGCGTGATCTTGGAGCAGAGAGGAGAGACAACGTTTGGAAGAGGTGGAACGAATGGTTGGGGGGGGGGGAGTTCCAAAGTTTTGGAAATCAGAAAGAGAAGGCAGCCTGACCAGCGAAGGATTTTACATCACAGTAATACAACTAAGTCACACATTAATTCTATATCTCTTCCCCAGTATCAGTCATTCACCTAGTTTTTATTTTGATAAGTTAATAACTATTTAATTGCTCTATGGTCAGCTCCACAACTTATTGTTTGGTAACTTATTTTTGTCAAGTTTATTCTTAGACATAATTGTCCTCTTTATCTTTGTTACATTTATTCCATTTCTATGAGCTTTATAGTCTGTATTTTTGTATCTGTTATCTTTCCCTCCCCTTTCCCCCTTCACCCAGGACACATCTGAAATGAAGCTGTTACTACCTCAGTATGTCTTTCCTTGTAAAACCTTTGAAATAAATAATTCTCTCATCACATTAATCTATTAGCAGCTGTTGTGACTCTGATCAGAGTTTGTTATATTAGGGGCTCTAATATTGCACATAGTACTCCAGGTATGGGTGCAACATTGACCTGCACAGTGGCAGTCTAACCTCTTTTTCTACTGGTGAAGCCCCTACCAATGCAACCCAGCATCCAGTTTGCCTTTGCACAGCCTTAATGCATTGGGATGAAGGCTTCAGATTGCTTGTGATTCCATTCCCCAAGTCCTTTTCTTCCTTAGACACTGTGACCATGACAGCCCCCTCCCAGTCTGTCTTCAGCCTGTGGTTCTTGCTCCCACTGTGCATGACCTTGCACTTTTTTGTACTGAAGCCCAACTGCCAGATTCCAGACTATCATTCTACATTTGCCAGGTCCTCCCTCAGATGTCTGACCTCTTCATCCATGTTCACCCTCCCACAGACCTTGGTGTCATCCATGAAGAGGCATATTTCATCTTTCATGCCATCCCATATGTCATTTATGAACACTTTGAACAGCATCAGACCAATAACTTACCCCTATGGGACCTCCCTCATATTTGAGTACCCCCTCCAACAACACCTCTTTGGGTCCTCTCTGCCAGACAATTTGCAAACCATCTTGTCCCCTGCCCTCATGTCCTACCAATTTCTTTATCAGTCTCCTGTGAGGGACTGAGTTGAAGGCCTTGTTAAAGTTCAGGTACAGTATGCCCACTGACTGGCCCCTGTCCACCAACCTTGTAACCAAGCAAAAGAAATTGATTAAGCTCATTTGGCATGACCCCCTGCCATAAACCTATGCTACCTAGTGTCCTGGGTGCATTTAGCTTGTGGAACTCAAGCAATCTTTCCTTGTGAATGATCTCCATCTGTTTGCCAAATATTGATGTAATACTAACTGATCTGTAGTTTACTGGCTCATCACTTGTGCAAGGGCACTATATCTGCTGTCCTCCATTCCCACAGCACCACTTCTGTGTCCAAGAAGCTGCTGAACAGGTCACTCAGAGGGGCTGCAAGAACTTCTGCTAGTTCCCTCCGTACCCAAGGGTGCATACCATCTAGTCCCAAGGATTTGTCAACCTTAAGGGCCCGAGCCCCTTGAGGACCATATCCACTGCAATTTCTTCCTCACACATTTTCACGCCCTCCCTGTTCTTTATTTTTATTTTTCCCTGTGGGATTGGTCTATCTTTTTCCTTTGTGAATACTGAGCAGATGTATTCATTCAATATATCTGCCTTTCCTCTATTGTCCTCCACCCACACAGGCCCTTTCTTCATCATCTGTTTTTCTTGGTTGCAATGATAGAAGGTTTTGTCACCTTCCTTGACTCCCTCAACTATCCTCAACTTCATCTCTGCCTTGGCCTTCCTTACCACTCTGCAAGATGTTTTTCATTTTTCCAGGTAGTCGGTCCTGTCTTCCTTTCTCTGGACCCTCCTAAATTCCTTAAAAACAGGTGGGTTTTTTTTCATTGCAAGTACAAAAGATTTTTTATTGATCAATAAAAATGTCTTTACAATATGTACAGCCTGTTGACAGCTTTTAAAATTCCAATACAGTCAAAACTGGAAAACAAAATAATGATAATCAACTCTTAAATAAAATGTATACATAGTTTGTTTATAATTTAATACTTTTTAAATATTTTGCCAGATGCTCTAAAATTGATTTATCAACAGATGTGAAAAATTCTTCTGTTATTTTATCAGCAGATAATTTATAATTCAATAACAATGGACCCAGCCAATATTTTCTTCTACTATCAAAATGAGAGCAATCAATTGTTACATGTATCAAATCATCTTTGACACTTAGGCCAGAATTACAAAACAGACTCAGTACTCCACTGCGCTTCAGTTTGTAATATATACTATTGACTACATAAACTTCCAAATGAAATCTTGTAATCAATCTACGATCTTCAGGATTAATCAATTTCATTAAATATGGCTCTAATTTGTGATTCTGCATGTTTGCTTTGAACCATTTGAAATTTTTTAATTCGTTTATTCATTTATCATCATTCAGAAGCGCAGTGTCCTGTACCCTTGCCCTTACTGCTTCACTTACATCAATAAAATTCTTTTGATAGATCTCATACAAAAGGTGCTCTAGTCCCAGGGGCAGAATGTAATCTCTAATTTCCTTGACACATGGAAAGAGAAAGCCTCTCCAATTATATTCTATAGCATTTTTTAAACATATTCTGGGGAGGCGATGGTCTGGTAACAAATAATTTTAATAAATGTTTTATTCTTTCAAATTGTTTAACCAGGAGAGACACACTAAGCTGAAAGCTTGTTTACAGATGTGACCTGAGAGCACAAAGAAGTTAAGTAACTTGCTCAGGGTCACACAGTATGCAAGTGGGGGCTGTGGGATTCAAACCCAGTTCTCCAGGTTTGCAGCTTAGAGCCTTAAATCACTGTGCTACTGCCTCCCCATTCTGTTCTCTAATACTATAGTTTCTAAGGAATACTGACCTAGTTCCTTTCATACCACCTCAGCTGGTACGAAATTAGGAATTCTTAATATACTATATGTCTGTACATTTTATTTAATACTGTTTCCAATGGTTTGATATGATCCATTGCCCAAATTTCAGCCCCATACAATATGGTCGTCTTTATTTTAACATTTATTACCTTAAGTAACCCCAAAGTACTACCATTACCAACTCTAGCCCCAAATATTTTAAAGGCACTGAATGATGTATTAATTTTGGCTTTAAGCTGTTGTATATGTTTATTCCAAGCGGTATTCTCCGCATACTTTATTCCCAGGTAATCATAGAATTTTACTGTTTGAATTTTGTCTTTATTAATATATAATGATGGTATCTTTAATTTCCTGTTTCCAAAAATTACTAAATTAGTTTTGTTTTTATTAATTACCAACTTTTTTTAACTCACAGAGCTGGGTAAAATGATTCAGTTTTCTCTCTGGAGACCTATAAAAGATGTTGACATCAATACTAGATTGTCGGCATATGCTAAACAGGATATCCTTGTATTATAAATTTTTGGTGAATGGAATTCTGGATAATCTATATCTTCTATCATTGAGCTGATATAAAGATTGATGAGAACTGAAGCCAGGATATAGCCCTGTTTCACTCCCTGGTTTGATTTTATTTTGGACGAAAGATCTCTCGCTTGATTATACTGTACTTGTAACCATGTACTTTGGTGTAAACAAATTATTATATCTAGTAAACATTGGTGTAAACAAGTTATTATATCTAGTAAACTAGGATCCATGCCATATTTTGACAATTTCCCCCATAACAGGGTCTGTTGACGGTGTCAAACGCTGTTTTTAAATAATTACAGCTCGGTCAACCTCTCATGAAAACCAGGGGGGGTTTCTAAGCTTGTTCTTTTCCCCCATCTGCTTAAGCAGATCTTTGTGACTTCATACATTCTATCACTGATAAGGACTATTTTTCTTCCACCCCCATGGTCGCCCTGAGCTTGGCCATGTGCTCCCTCAAACTTGTCACCGCTGTGGTGAAATCAGCACTCCTGAAAGCCAGGACACATTACCGTGTATCCAGAACTTTTTTTCCCATGTTAAGTAGAAACAACACTGACTGGTGATCACTGCTTCCAAGGGTCTCAGCCACACTGATGCCAATGACATGGTTACAGTTTGTCAGCACCAAGTCCAATA
Source organism: Neoceratodus forsteri (assembly GCA_016271365.2). Taxonomy (NCBI): domain Eukaryota; kingdom Metazoa; phylum Chordata; order Ceratodontiformes; family Ceratodontidae; genus Neoceratodus; species Neoceratodus forsteri. The sequence continues at coordinate 406,369,642 of CM028135.1, forward strand.
TGGCATGGTTGTTAATAGGCTCCATCAACCATTGGGGGGACTCTTAAGTGGGTAAAATGGATAATGTTTAATGTTTATTACTGTTCTGCAGTTTACACTGCTATGTATGTTTTACGTAGGGACTTTGTGTTTCTTAACTGCAACAGGAGATATATAGTAGTCTCTTAGGTATTATTAGGTTATCTGGAGTAACCTGTTACATAGATATATCAGAAAGTAACGTGAGTTTCACCAATGCATTTGATGGAATTTCATTTTTTTTGGCATATATAATTGAGCTTTCTATCAATAATATGTATAACCCCTTCCTCATTTAACAACTGTGAAAGATGTGTTTGCTCACCTACCATAGCATTACTGTGAACCCAATACCATGAATATTCTCTTGTAAAAAATCTATTTGTAAATGTGTTCATGGTAAATGAATAAAAACAAATTAAAAAAAAAGAACCTATCTTAAACCACATCCAGGATCACCTAATGCTTGCTTGTGAGATGCACCAATCCACATCCGGCAAGTTGAAATTTCCCACAATCACCATCTCCCCTGACTCTGACACCTTCCCAGTCTAATTTTGCAGTTTCTGATCCATGGTTTCTTCTTGTCCCTGTAGAAGCTGCAACCATACTGACTCTACCCACCCTCCCATGTCTTCCATAGTGGCCTTAATTCCCTTCCCTGAGATATAGCACCATCCCTCCCCTTCCCCCTGCTCTATCCTTTCTGTAGAGGGCAAACCCTGAATTAGCTAGATCCCAGCAGTGGTTTGGAGTTGCCAAGGTTACCATGGCCTGGAGGCATCCATCTTATACTTAATTCTATGTTTCTATTTGGTAGAGAGGAGGGAGGGTTACTAGAGACCAGTTAGGGTCTGCAGAGACAGATTAGATAGAGAATATCTCAGCAGACTGAATGCGACAAGTGGTCCTCTTCTGCCGACAAATTCTGTTTCTATTCCCCAGGCTCTGGGCATTGACAGTCACCACCCTCCAAGATGCCTGACTTCCTAACCCTCCCCTTTCCTTTCCTATCCTCACCCTCTCCTCTGCCTCAGGGAACTCCCTCACTCTCCCCTTTCTCTTCAGCTCGAGTTTTCCCCCTCATTCCCCATCCTTCTCCCATAATCCAACCATTCCTGATCTGCCCAAAACCTGCGAGGAGGCCTGCCAGCCCCCTCCATGGGTAAAGTTTGGATTCTGAGACCTATAGTAGTCCTCCCATTCATGTCCCTAAGCATTTTAGTACCCCCCCCACACACACACTAAGGTGCAGCACTTCCAAGAGTGCTACTGATTTCACCTTCCCATTAATGGTCTGCCCAAGCACCTTGAATCTGTCCTGGACCACGCTTACCTTACTCCCTGCCAGGTCATTTGTACTCAGGTGTATGACTACATCTGGTTTACCTCCTACCCCCTGAGTGAGGGAGTGTACCATCAGGAGGATTCTTTTGGCCATCATACCCAGGAGGCATGACCCTCCTTTTATGTGGATTCATCTTGTCCTGTGGCCACCCTAGCCTCTTTACTGTGGAGTCCCCTAAGGCAAGGACTGTGCTACTTCCATTTCCATTTTGTTTCCCATCCCCTCGTTTCCCTGTTGTGAGCCAGTAGCTCCCTGTCCCGTGTTTCCTCCCCCCAGCTATGCTGTCCTGTCTCATGCATTTCACCTCCATGTCCTCGTATGCTATTAAGGACTGTGTCTCCGACTCCCAAATTCTTGTCATCTCTTCTTTCTTTTTTGTTACATTTTTGTAGCATGAAATTTTTGGAATGAGAATATTGTTATGCACTCATAATGTAAGACGACTCTCTCCCCTGCTGCTGCATCAAGGCAAGAATGTTTCACTGGCAGGGACTTAGGAAAAACCCTCTTACATTATGCAGTGCTCTTGCTATATCTCAGAGTTACAATCCTAAATCAAATGGAAAGGATTACTTTTCTACATACTGTAAACAGGGGAAAGGAAGACAGCAAGCACATAAAACTGTGGTGTGCTGTGTATAAAATTAGATTTTCTGAATGATCTCAAACTTGACAACTCATCAGTCTCAGAAAGGGTAAGTGGATGATCAGATCTGACATCACTAGTGGCTTACTTATCCTCATGAATTATATTCATACCACATGTTAAATTTTATATAATTACGGCAAATCAAAACGTTCTATCTAACTAGGATAAACACAGCATTTGTGGTATTTTTACAGTGCATATATGTGACCTTTATATCAGTATTTCAAAACTGATACTTTCACTTTGTGAAAGTATCAAACCCTCATTTCCTGTGTCAGGCACACCCAGTTACACCACTGCTCTTCATCACAGTGGTACTTAAACACAAGAGAAAAAAACAGAACAGCGGTGTTTTTATTTTTTCTTACTGTAACTTAAATTAATCTGAATAATCCAACTAAATGCCTAAAAAAAGAATTTATAGTACTGCATTGTATTGTATTAGGCAGTATACCTATTCCCATAATCACACAGAAGACCTAGACAACAGTTTAAATGTTATGTTATGAAACATTTTGGTGCTTCTCTTTAATGCATAGTATGTTAGTTTATCTGTTCAGTGTTTAGTTACAATAAGAGGGATAACTGTCTCTTGAACAAAACCGGTATAGTACCAACCCCATATATCCCTTGTTGCCACTGGAATTAGCAACTAATTGCAGGGAAATTCACAGTTCTACCCAACACTAATCTCCCAGAGACCTTCTCCATTTATTGCCCTTCAGAGACTTTGCTGATGGTTTCAGTCAGGATTCAAGGGAAGATTATCCAGCCCTTCCACCTTACATCTCAGGTTGCCTGCCCAAATCTCCCATTCTCTGACTGTAAACAGCCACCTTTCCAATTAAATGCCAATACTGCTGGATGAATCAAGCTGGAGTTCTTTTACAAAATAATCCTTCTCCATGGGGACAAGGTCACCGCCTCACTGATTTGGCAGTTGTGGTGGAGGGAGTTCCTGGAAGAAAAGGTCACCCACCTGTAACAGTGTTTCTTCTAGACATTTTCATCCCTGGTCACAAATTATATCACTAAGACCCAAGAAGTCAGCACTCAGACAAAGTCAAATCAAATTCAAACCACAGCTATGTTCACACCTTCACATCTCACACAGGGTTCTCTCCCAACTGACAGATCTTTTCTGCTGAAGGGAGCAGCATTTGCAAGTAGTTTAAAAATATATCAAAGCCAAAAAGCCGAGAGAGGGGAGACTAGGTGGTCCATGTGTGGATATACATGAATACCTCTAGAAGAAACAGTTACATATGAGTAACTATTTGTTCTAGTAATGAGGATTCCTCTTCTACAACATAATTTGCATTGACTATTAGTAGTACAAACTGGAAGGAGGGAAGTATTTGAGTTATTTGGGAAATGAGCTCTTCTGTACAGCAGAAATAAAGTCTGCATCCTTATGGGACTTGCTATCCACACTGTAATGTGCAGTGAAGGTGTGGGTGGATGCCCAAGTTGCTACTTTGCAAATTTTGGCAAAGGGAATAGATCTAGAGGCTGCCGCAGAAGTGACCACACCCCTGGTGGAATGAGCATGTAGTCCCTCAGTGACAAGGTGCAAGGCATGCATGTAGCAATGGCTAATACAGAAAATTATCCAGTGAGACAGAGTTTTAGCCCAGAGAGGCCTGGAGAGGCACCGCCATAGTTGACAAACAGCTGTTTAACTGAGCCTCTAGTGGGCTCTGTTCTGTTGAGACAGAAGCTCAGCGATTAACATCCAGATGGTGAAAGAGCAGTTACTCACCATAACAGTAGATCTATGAGAGAATCTTCTCCACAGGACCACACTTATGTAACTGTAAGTCACTGACATCAAGGCCACTTGGAAACTTTTGCTAGCCAAGGGTCACCACAACGACATGCAATGTTGGTGCCTATAATGGCCCCACTGCTCCATAGTTTCCCACCAGAGATAAGCTCAGAGGACCACTTACCATGAAGAACCAGGAGACCAGACTAGTACTAGGCACATCAGGAGGGAAATGGAACTGGAAAATAGTATCCTAAATCACATACGGACACCTGCAAACCTAGTAGTGGATGAAACCTACTGACTTATACCTCAATAAGGGAGAAGAAGGGTGGGCGCACTGTGGCCCAATGATGCAGATTCCATTGAAGATTCATCATTACAGTGAGTAACTGTCTATCTTCATCGAGAATATCATCTCCACTGGGCCACAGCTTTGGAGTGATTTTCCATCCAGTATATAAGGTACCCAGGGAAGATGGTGATGTCCGATATGTAATGAGGACAGAAAAGCATGTAAGTCCAGAAGAAAAAAAAAACAGCATGTCAACAACAGACAGCATCTCGATAGTTGTGTAATAGATGAAGTTGTACACAGTAAGCAGGGAAGCAGTACAAAGTGCATAAATGGCCTCATTATTTAGCAAAGAGGCCACACACCATATTAGGAAGTGCCACACCACATTTCCGATAACTTAAAGGAAAACAGCCAGATCCTGAGACAGGCATGGTGTAGAGATAGGCAGGGTTTGCCTAGTTCTCTGGGGAAGGCTGAAACCTGAAGCCACCTATAGGCTGGGAGGGTAGTTGCTGGCAGTCACAAGGGAAGAAAGAGACTTGGGCATCACCATCACCGATGAGCTGAAATCATCCAAGCAGACCACTAAAGCAGTAGGTAAGGCTAGGGGGTTGTTGGGGTGTATTAGTAGGTGTATCACAAGTCATGAGAGGGAGGTAATAATCCCTCTTTACAAGACACTGGTTAAGCTCCATCTGGAGTAGTGTGTGCAGTACTGGAGGCCACACCTTCACAAGGACATTAACCAAATTGAGGCAGTCCATACAAGGTCAACCAAAATGGTGCAGAGACTGTTTCAGAAAACATATGAGGATAGATTAATGGAGCTCAATATGTAGAACCTAGAGCAAAGGAGGGAGAGAGGTGATATGATCGAAACATTCAAACACCTTAAGGGCATTAACAAGGTGAAAGAGTCTAACATGTTTCAATATAAGAAAAATAGCAAGACAAGAGGACACAGCATGAGATTAGAGGGAGGCCATTTAAGGAGTAATGTGAGGAAGTTCTTTTTCACAGAAAGGGTGGTGGATGCATGGAATGGCCTGCCTCAGGAAGTGGTGGATATGAATACAGTGCAGGGCTTCAAACAGGCATGGGATAGGCATAAGGGAGCAATACAGATGAGTATGAATAGATAGGCCATTGACAGAGCAAAGGCCGATGGCACATTTATAAGGTAGAAAAAGAAATGGGCAGACTGGATGGGCCTAGCGGTCCTTATCTGCCGTCAACTTTTATGTTTCTATGTAAACAAAAGGATGAGATGAATGTCTGCAGTCTATTGTGTTATGAAATTAGGAAAATGTAATATATTGTACTATTGTATGTATAACAAGTGTACGGTGCATTACCTCCCTCTGGTTAGTATGTTCTGGGTGAAACACTAGAGACTGTATAAACTGAAGCAACATAGAATCAGACACCACCATAGGTAGCTTAATGAGGATCAGGCTGTACAGACACCCTGTCCCTTGGAAAAATTCAAGGCAGTGACTTGCACAGTAGAACCTGGAAGTACTGACATCATACAGGTCAGGAGGTATGGTGGCCAAAGAACAATGGTATCCATGAAGGGAGACATGCAATTCCATAAAAGCAGCAGGCTTAAACATAGCCATAAACTATAGATTTTTTTTTAGTATTTGTAGAACCAAGGCAGAACCAATTAGCAATTGGGGATGTCTGTGCTGAAACCTGATGGAAACATGCAGGATACCCCTACAAGTGTCACTGAGAGTTTCCCAGGTGGGGTAAGAGAACACTGGAACAGCAGACAAATGCCAGTGAATGGAAAATCAATGTCTGTATGTAGGAACAGGAGACCTGGCATTGTAGTAGTGCTACTTTATGAAAAAGAAAAGAGGCCAGTGTAACAGAAGGCCCACAACATGGGCAAAGGAGTATCTAGCTCAGAGTACTCCAGCCAAAAGCCCAATAGTAGGCACCAGAGATTGTTCTTTGTGTTTCAGAATCATGCATGTAGATGCAGGGATCATAGGTCTGAATGGACAAGGGACCCTTTGGCTTGTGAAAGAAGATTCTTACAAATGGGCAGTTGAACCGGAGGCTCTACTGCCAGGTACAGTAGAAGTGGGAACCAGATTTGGTGAGAACAGAAGGAGACAACCAGTATCAGGGTGACATGCTCTGCCTTAAGTTTGAGCAGAACCTTCTGAATTAAAGGTATTGGAGGAAATGTGTAAAGGAACCTCTAGGTCCAAGATACAGATAATGTGTCTCACAGAAAAACTCTTAGGCCTGGAGTGAGCAAACAGAAGTGAGTCATTTTTGCACTGTGTGGAGACGCAAACAGCTCCACCTCTGGACAACCCCATTTTCTGAAGAGGCCATTCACTATGGAGGTCAACAGTTCTCACTCATGTTCCTGTGACAGGGACTGATTTGGTTTGTCTGTGAAGTCATGTGGAATACTAGGGAGAAACATGCTTGGTAGTTGCAGATCATGAGACATCACCCATTCCAATACTTTCATTGTTTCCCTGCAAAGGGGGTAAGACTGAGTGCTCCCTTTCCTGCTGATGTAGTGCATTACACTGACATTATCTGTTTTTATCAACAGAGGACCTGGGCTGAGGTGTTTTTCAAAGGCTTGGAGGCCAAGAAGGACAGCTCTTATTTCCAGAGTATTAATGTGGAGAACCAATCCCAGGTCGGTCCATGACCCCTGAGTCTATACATGACCCAGGTGGGCAACCCAGCCTAACCCAGAGGCAGCTGTTGCTAGAACAGGTACCAGGGATAGGGAGAAGAAAGAGATACCCTGAAATTGATGTCCATCCACCATATCAGGGTATAGCAGGGAGGTGATGTAGCAAGTATACATTCTAGGTCATTTTTTTGTTGATCCCACAGTACTTGAACTGTCCAGTGAGAGAGTCACATATGTAGCCAGGCCAATGGAACTGTCATGATGGCAGCGGCCATGAGACCCATAAGATGGAGCATTGTCTGGGCTGCCATAGAGGGACTCTCATGGACTAGCTGGGCTTGATCAACCAAGTCTTCTGCTCTGTCCAGAGGCAGGAACGCACTGCCCACTGTTGTGTCTAGTACTGTGCCAATGAATTGAAGCCACTGACAGGGATTCAGTACTGATTTTGGTATGCTGATTGTAATCCCCAAGTCCTCAAACAAGTGCAATATATGGGGCAATGGGTACTGAGCCACTCCCCTGGACTGGGCTTTCAGTAGCCATTCATTTAAATAAGGGAAGACATAAAACCCTTCTCTACTGAAGGTTGCAGCCACAACCCTGTAGCATTCTGTAAATATCTGAGGTGCTGAGGCTAGGCCAAAAGGAAAAACCCAAAGCTGGTAATGTTCACTCTCTACTGTAAAGTGGAGGTACTATTTGTAGCATTTTCTGATTTTGACATTCAGGGGAGCATCTTTCCTGTCCACAGTGCACAGCCAATCCACTTGTTGCAGCATGGAGATGGGAGCCTTAAGTGACACCATGCAAAACTTTTTTGCTGTTGATAAATTTATTCAGGTCTTGCAGGTCCAGTAGGGAAGTACAGTTACGTAAGAACTTACCGTAACAGTAGATCTTCGAGAACAGCTCTTGCAGCAGGTTACACCATTAGGACTGAAGTCGGCAGGCGTCAGGACCCCACGGAAAAATTCTAGCTAGCTATCTTCAGCGGGGACCGCCCCCGACGTCAGTCCCGCCTCCGACGTCAGGCGTGGTACAAAAGAGGGCGGTCCCGCCAGATTCCCCAGTTCTCCCGCCGGAGACTTCCGGCCGCAGGCTGACATTGAAATGGGAGACCGAGGATTCGCCGTCAGAAGACAGAAAGGTATAAATCCCTGCTCAGAAAGACTGAGCCATGCTTCCTCCAAGGGGGAAGGTCGGCGGGAAGGTACCTGCTGCAAGAGCTATTCTCGAAGATCTACTGTTACGGTAAGTTCTTACGTAACTGTACTATCTTACTTCGAGACACAGCTCTTGCAGCAGCTTACACCATTAGGACTGATTCCCAAGCAGTAACACTGCCAGAAATTCTGGGAGGAGGAAAATAGGAAATGAATTCCAGGTCCAGAACCTAGGACAGGAGACCCTGTAGCACCGCCAGGCCGAAACCAGCCCTTCGCCGAGAGGCGATGTCCAGGCTATAATGCCTGATAAAGGTATGCACAGAACTCCAAGTGGCTGCAGCACATATAGCACAGGTGGAGACGTTTCTGAGTGCTGCAAAGGAGGTGACCACACCTCTAGTAGAATGACCCCGGACTGTGCCCGGGATGGGCTTTTGTTTTATATCATAACAGTAAGAAATACACTGGACAAGCCAGCGAGAAAGGGACTGTTTGGATACGGGTTGGCCCATCATTCTCTCAGAGAAGGAAATGAAAGCTGCTCAGAACTACTAAAAGATTTAGTTCTGTTGAGGTAATAGCTCAGGCTGCGTGAACATCCAGGGTGTGAAGCAGAGCCTCCTCTCTGAAGTAACTCGGAAGTAGACCGAAGGTCAATATCCTGGTTCAGAGGAGTGAAGAGACCACCTTAGGCAAAATTTAGGTTCGTCCTCAGGGATACTCTGTCCCGTGGAAAACTAAATAAGGCTCTTTGCACATAAGAGCGTGAAGTTCAGATATTCTTCCAAGTAACAGCAACTAAAACAACGCTTCCACGACAGAAAACGTAGCTCACAATCCGCGAGGTTCAAAGGGGGGAGCGAAGCTGTTCCAGGACAAAGAGCAGATCCCATGGAGGCACAGGGTCCCTAATAGGAGGCCTAAGGTAACACTCTCTAAGAAATTTCGGAGAGGCGCCAACTGAGCCACTGTAATGGCTGTCCCACCGAGGTGATAGGCCAAATGGCACAGAGGTGCACCTTAATAGAGGAGTAGGCTAGACCTGAATGAAAGAGGGAGAGCAGATAATCCAAAATTACTCCCACAGGACAACCTAAAGGGGAAAAATTGCGTGCTCGCGACCATAAACAAAACCGGCGCCATTTCATGGCGTACGTCGCATGTGTTGCCGGCTTTCTGGCTGCAGAAAGGACCTCTGCAACCTCTTGCGAGACCCCGTGACACAAGATGGCTATGTCTCTAGGAGCCAAGCATGCAGGTTCAATGAACGTAAGTCCGGATGGACAAGTGAACCTTTCTCCTGAGACAGGAGGTGGGAGCTGAGCGGCAACAGAAGCGGGGGGTTCCTGAGATAGTTGCATCAACAAAGGGAACCAGATCTGTCTGGGCCAGAACGTGGCCACCAGGATCATGAGTGCGTGCTCCCTGCGCAGTTTGAGAAGAACTCTCTGGATCAACGGGAAGGGAGGGAAAGCATAGAGGAATCTGTTCGCCCAGGAGAGGGATAACGCGTCTCGCCAGAAAACACCAGGCCCTAGATCTAGCAAGCAAAAATTGGGCAGTTTTGCGTTGGATGGGGATGCAAACAAGTCTAGTTCTGGAATTCCCCATCGAAGAAACAGATCCTCTGCTACCTCTTGAAGAAGTTCCCACTTGTGGACTCTGGCCTGGGATTGACTCAGGCCATCTGCAATCGTGTTGTCCACCCCGGGAACGTGCACAGTGATCAGATTTGCGCCGTGTCTGATTACCCAATCCCACACCCTCATGGCTTCCTTGCAAAGGGGGGGTAAGAGTGTGCGCCTCCTTGTTTGTTGAGGTAATACATCACCGCTGTGTTGTCTGTCTGAAGCAGAAGAGTACATGGTGGGATTACTGACTGAAAGGCCTGCAGGGCATAGAGAACCGCTCTCTTCTCTAGGACATTGATATGAAGATGAGCTTCCATCAGGGTCCACGTACCCTGGGACTTTACCCTGTCCAGGTGTGCCCCCCACCCAAGACCTGAGGCATCCATGGTGAGGGTTACCTCCGGGGACGGCGCTACGAACGGGACGCCCGTGGAGAGCGACCCTGGGACTAGCCACCACTGCCAGTCTCGAATCACAGAATTTGTGATTCTGACCGGATGCTGCAAGTGGTCTTGCCTTTGGTCCCATTGCACTTTGAGCATCCACTGAGTTACCCGCATGTGGAGCCTTGTGAAAGGGACAGTAGGAATGGCCGCAGCCATGTGTCCGAGCAAGCGAAGGACCGACCTGGCAGGGACGGTCTTGTTCGACGATAAATCCCTTATGAGGGATCTGATGCACTCCGCCTGTCGTCCGGAAGAAAAGCTCTTCCCTGAACAGTGTCCAGTACTGTGCCTATAAACTGCAGCTTCTAGTGACGTACCAGGAGAGACTTTCAATTTATGAGGATGCCCAGAGACCGAACAGGTCCTGGTGCTCTGAACTGCATGTAGCAACGCCTCTGGAGGCGGCCATGAGAAGTCAGTCGTCCAGGTACGGGAACACATAATGGCCCTGTCTCCTCAGAGACGCTGCCACGACTGCCATGCACTTGGTAAAGACCCATGGTGCGGATGACAGTCCGAACGGAAGGGCTCGGAACTGAAAGTGGTGGTCGAGAAACTCGAAGTGCAGGAACCTCATGTGCGCCTGAGCTATAGGGATATGCAGGTATGCATCCTGCATGTCTAGAGACGCTAAAAAGGCGTCCTGTTTCAGCATGGGAATAAGACCCGGAAGAGTCACCATGCGGAATCTCTTGTAGGCAACCGACACGTTGAGGTCGCTGAGGTCCAGAATCAGACGGAGGTCCCCTGTTTTCTTTGGAACCAGGAAGAAGTGGGAATAATATCCTTGTCCTCTCTGGTTCTCCGGGACATACTCTATCGCTCCCTTTCGCAGGAGCGCGAGTACTTCTTGCCAGATCAAAGCTTTATGCTGACCCGGATACCAGGAGAGCAAAGGTGGCCTCGAGGGTGGCTTTTCTGTGAATTCTATAAAGTGGCCTAGACTGACCAACTGAAGAACCCACCTGTCGATGGTTATAGCCTGCCATCCTGGCAGGAAGTTCGCAATGCGACCCCCGACCATGATTTCCCGTTGATCCTGAGGGGCGGGGTCCGGAAAGGAGTCAGGCTGTGGCGGCAGATGGGCCCGCTGGCTGGGCCGGCTAAGGAGAACACTGACCTCGGCTGGCCGGCTGCTTTCCTCGGGCTCTACGGAAGCCAGAGCCCCTCTGATGTGCAGTGGAGCGGGGCTGCTGCCTCTGCATCCGCCCACGAAAATGGCTTTGGTTCCTACGAAAGGAACCAAGCTTGGGTCGGTACATGGCCTGAACTGACCTTACCGCATTCCCGGCCTCTTGAAGTCTGGTAATGATCTTCTCCGAAGGATTACCAAACAAGACTTCTCCCTCAAAAGGAGCATCCATAATATTCTTCTGGACGTCCGGGGTAAAACCAGAGACGCGTAACCAGGAGTGTCTCCAGAGGCGTACGCCAGAAGCTTCTGCTCGGGCCGATGAGTCTGCGGAGTCGTACGCGGCTCATAGCACTTGGGTCCCCACGTCTGAACCCGTACGGAGGAGCTGAAGCATCTCCTCCTTCTGCTCACCTTCAGGCAATTTTTCAGCCATTTCCAGACCCTGTTCCCACAAAGCGTTCTGGAACTGAACCATGTAGGTTAAATAGTTCAAGGATCTGATGGTGCAGGTAGCGGAAGCATATGTGCGCCTACCCAACGCGTCCAACTGCTTGGACTCTGGGTCCGGTGGCAGGGTGCTCAAATGTTGCGGCCTCTGTGACCGGTCATGTGAGGCTGTGATGACCAGAGAATCGGCCTGAGGCTGCTGCATCAAGTACTGGTCCTCCTTAGGAGCCTTGTACAAACGATCAGCTTTTTTCGGCATCGCCGGGAGCGAATGTGGACGCTTCCACGCTGCCTTGGTGACGTCCACAAAAGTGTCCACCAAAGGTGGTACCACCACAGGCTTGGGGTCCTTCTGCCAAAGATATTTGGTGAGGCGTATCCTTCCGGGGTCTAGGTCTTCTGCATCCCATCCCATCCCATGTTCTCTTGTATATGTCTCATAATATCAAGGGACAAAGGATCATCCGGAGGAGATTTAGGCATCTCACGTGGGTCCGGAGAAGGGATGGAGAGTGGAGATGGGGATCTAGAGGCAGAGTAGTCTGATCCCGTGTCCTCCGTCGAAGGTGAACGTCGGTGTCTCCTGGATCTCTTGGGGCTGGGTGATCCAGAAGAAGATTTCGACGGAGGTCTCCTGCTTTTTCTGGTCTCCCCTGAGGGGATCTAGGCCCGGGAGAAGGTAAACGCAGCTGACCCTGGCGGCGGAGGGGTGCAGGAACCGGAGGAGGAGGAGGAGGAGGAGGAACAGTGGGAACCATGTCCTTCTTTATGGTGTCCCACCAGGAGGTGAAGAGGTCCTTCACTTCTGCTAAAGAAAGGCCCGATGACGGCCCGGGCGCCGGTGGGCGGTCATCGGGTCCTGGCGTCAGCTCCGAAGGGGGCTCTGGTAACGGCGAGGGTTCCCTGGGAGTTTTGACGAAACCGGGGTTGCCCGTCTGGTCCTCGGGCTGCGTTAAGTCCTCCTCAGTTAAAGTCTCCTGACCGACATCGGTCGGAGGTGTCAGGGCCCTCTTCTCAGGGGGAGCGGACGTCGGTCCCCCTACTGGCATCCGCTGAGGTGACGGTTTGGCCGGCGATGGTTGTCTGGCCGACAGCGGCTCCAGGGAGGTATGACGCTCGGCCGACGATGGTCGCACCGGCATCGGGTCCACAGGTCTCTTTAAGGGCGTGAGCTCCAGCGTCTTGCGAGGAGGCACAGAAGAAGGCCTGACGTCGGGTACCGAAGGGCGGGAAACCGACTTGTGATGATGATGGTGGCGCTCCCTGGACTTCGCCAAGGCCTTGGAGGAAGACGAGGATGGCCTGATGGACTTAGCCTGAAAAGAAGGTTTCCTTACCGCAGCCGGGGGAGGCTGAGAGCTGGCCCTGGAGGGAGAGCGGTCGGACCTAGAACCGGAGCTGCGTGACTCCGAAGCCCTGGAGGGGGACCTGGAAGGGGCCTTCTCCCTTTGTTTCTCCGCGTGCTTGTGGGATTTTTGAGAAGATGATTCCCCCTTGGAGGACATGGTCTTCAGCTTTTCCTCCAACAAAAAAGCCTGAAGGGCCTTCTGACGTCGGATCCGGGTACGACTGTTGAACCCCTGGCAGGACGAGCAGGCCTGGGTATCGTGGTCTGGGCCCAGGCACCTAACGCAGGCTGTGTGGGGGTCCTTGAAGGGGATCTGTTTTCCGCAAGCACACTTGGAGGAGTGACCAGAGGTCGGAGAGGACATCAGCAAAGGTCTTGCTTGAAGAAAATCGAATTTCTTGAAGAGAAGCACTAAACCACACATCGCGCGCTAGACTGTAACTGAAGGGTCGAGACAAGCCAGTCGACGGCAGGAAAGAACTGGGGAATCTGACGGGACCGCCCCCTTTTGTACCACGCCTGACATCGGAGGCGGGACCGACGTCGGGGGCAGTCCCCACTGAAGATAGCTAGCTAGAATTTTTCCATGGGGTCCTGACGCCTGCCGGCTTCAGTCCTAATGGTGTAACCTGCTGCAAGAGCTGTGTCTCGAAGTAAGATCTGCTGATAACCCATTCACTTCAGAATCAGGAATAGAACCCACTGTTCTGTTCCTCTAGAAGAACATATTTGATGGCCTTCTTATCAAGAAGCAACTGTAGTTCTTCTTTTAGAAGGGACAAGTGGTCAGAAGGAAAAGAAGCAGCAGGTGGGTGATGTACCAGAGGGGTGAACAACAACTCTAGAGCATACCCCTTCTCTATTATTTCCAGGACCCATTTGTCCATTAAGATCTCCTTAAATTTAGGTAGATGCAGGGAGATCCTTCACCCAACTTGTACCCCTAAGGGCAATAGTGCAGTGGGAGGAAGAGGATTTAGTGGGTGAGAAACAATAAAAGTGGACACTGCTTCGTACATGGAACTACCAAAGCTGTCCAAAATATCTGAAGCACTAATTGGTGCACCATGCTCAGAAGGACCATCAGCCTGAAGAGTAGCAAAAAGCCATAGGCTATCAAGATAAGTCATCTCATATGCCTGGGAACTCTCTGGGTCCAGGCCCAAAGATGCAGAGGCAAAAGGTTTATTGCCCATAACATCTAACCAATCTGATTCCTCATCAGGAGCCCAGATACCCAGGGAAGTCACTCAGGAGATCCTGAACGGCTGGGTGTTCAAGTGTAGTGTTTGGGTAAGCAGTATGAAAAAAAATTATTCACCATAGTAATGTTGTTTCTTCCTAAGGGTTCCTCACTATGCTAGTCTCCTGGAATGAGCTGCCCCAGAGCCTAGAATTTTATGTTAATTAGAGAACTTTAGAATGAAATTCAAAACTCTGCTGTGTACACGTGCTGTTTTGCCTGCTAACAGCAGATTTATTTCTCAAACTGTGGGAAAGCAGTGACCTCCAAATCGAGCTTACTGACTACCAAAAATTTTTAACCTAACAAAAATATCCTTAAAAAAAGGAAACAAAAGAAAAGAAATGAAGAAAAAGCTCACAAAAATTTCAGTTGTGAGCCAAAAGCAACAAGAAATGCTTAATTCCACTATGAGCGGGCTGTTGAGAGAACCTTTTCCAGGTTCTGGAAGGGGAGGTAATGAAGGGATTGTCAAGCATAATAAGGGATCCTTAGGAAGAAACAACATTACTACGGTGAATAATTTTTTCTTCAAACCCCAGGAATCCATCACTATTGCTTGATAAGTGCAGACTCCATAGCAGTACCTTAGGAGGCTGGGTATAGAACCTATTTAGGGAAAAGGTTCTGCAAGGCAGCAGTGCCAAAACGGGCATCCCTTCTGGGCTATATGTCCAGAAAGTAGTGCTTTGTAAAGGTGTATACTGTTTTGCATGTAGCTGTTTTTACAAATCTCCTGGCTGGAGACACCTCTAGATGCTGCCACAGAGACTCCTTGTGGAGTGGGCCCTAAGACTTTCAGGTGGACATTTGTTGGCTTTGCCATAACAGAACTGTATGCATGCCCCCTATCCAGCAAACAATGGTCCTCCTGGATATTAGCTTGCACTAGCCTGCATCCACATAGGTAAAAAACAGTTGTGCTGAAGTGGATCTGACATCCTTAGTGCAGCCCAGGTAATGGCTCAAAGCTCATTTAACATCCTGAGAATGGAGCCTCTGCTCCCCTGGTGTGGATTTTTCAGTGAAAAACACAGGGAATGTGATGGATTAGTTGAGGTGAAATTCTGAAACAACCTTAGGGAGAAATTTTCTATTGGTCCTCAAAACTACTTTATCCCCATGGAAAATAATGTAGTTAAGGCCTGTGCACAAAGCTTGAAGCTCACTCACTCTCCTGGCAGAGGTGAGGGACACCAAGATAACTTTTCCAGGTAACATATTTCAGAGCAGCAGTTTCCACAGGCTCAAAGGGGGCACCCACGAACTGGGCAATGCACAGATTTAAGTCCCAGGAAGGGTCTGGATCTTTGAAAGGAGGGTTCAAATCGGTCAGACCCTTAAAGAACCTTTTGAAAATAGTCAAGGAGGCTATTGCTCTCCCCCTACCACCGAAGCAAAGGCTGAGACTGTTGCAAAATGCACCTTAAGGGTAGAAGAGTGAAGGCTCAGAGACTGTAGGTGTACCAGGTAGTCCAGTATGCAAGACAGTCTGGCCTGGAGGCGATTGACCTGTCTGGAAGATCACCACAGGGAAAACTTTTTCCACTCTGAGGCATACATTTTCCTGGTGGCTGGCTTACTGGAAACTTTCAAAATACATTCAAAACCTCTTTCCAAGAGGTTTACCCAGAGTATTCTAACTTCTCAAGTACCAGGACCTGAGGCGCAGAGTGCTGGAGTCTGAAAATATTATCCTGCCCTGAGGCAAGGTCAGTAGGTTGTACCTCAGGAGAAGAGTGATGGCAAGTTTGCTGGACAGGGCCAAAATAGAGAATACCGGGTCTGCCTGGCCCAGTATGGAGCAAACAGAATCATCATTACAGGCTCCCTTCGGAGCTTCAAAAACACCTTCAACTAGAGAGGGAAAGGGTGAAATGCATAAAGGAATCTCCCTGTCAAACAGAAGACCAGAGAGTCCTCTGGGACTGTCCCCACTGACAGAGTCCTGCAACAAAAGAGGGGAAGCTGGTAGTTTTGCCAAGAGGGGAACAGGTCCACCTCAGGCATACCCCACCTCTTGAACACTGTTGCAAGCACTTGCTTGTTCAGGGTCCACTTGTGGTTGCTTTGGCTGATTCTGCTGGGGGAATCTAAAAGGACATTATCCATTCCTGGTACATACACTGTGGACAGCTGTATCGCTAGCTCATATGCTGGGCTCCAGACATTCATTGTCTCTGTGCACAGCTTTGAAGATCTTGTTCCTCCCTGTTTGTTGATGTAATACATAGTCGTGGTATTGTCTGTCCTGATCTAGACAGACTGACCCTTGATGTGGGAGGAAAAGGCCTGCATTGCCAGGTATACAGCCCTGAGGTTCAGGAGGTTTATGTGCTCCTAGGACTCTATTGGGGTCCACACCCCACTTACAGTGAGGTCCTCCAGATGGGAGCCCTATCCCAGGAGGGAGGCATCTGTAGTAAGTACCACTGTGGATGATTGCTGGAGGAAAGGGATTCCCTCCCTGAGGTTCTCCTCTTTTCACCAGTCCAGTGCCCTTAGGAGGCACTCTGTAACTGATATCAACTTTGACAGAGGGTCCTGCATTTGGGACCAGTAAGACCCTAAAAGTTACTGAATGTCTCATTTGAAATTTGGCACCTGGGACCACGGCTGTTTAGGCGGTCATGTTTCCTAGCAGCTGTAGGAAAACTCTTGTGGGTCTGGGTTGCCCAGCTTTGAAAGACTTTGCCAGTTATGTGACGCTTATCACCCTCTCCTGAGGGAGGAAAGCTTTTCCTGTTAGTGTCCAGCTCTGCTTCTACGAAGTCCAGCACCTGCACCAGTTCTATTTGAGACTTTGGGATGTTTGCCAGGAACCCAGATCCTTGAGGATTGACTGGGTGAGCTTGAGGGAGGCCTTGGCCTCCTGGTACAACCCCGCTTAGACTAACCAGTCATCCAAGGTAAGGGAAGACCACCACACCTTGTCTTCGCAAGAGAGCTGCAACCACTGCCAGGCACTTTGGAAAGACCCTTGGTGCTGAAGATAGGCTGAAGAGTAGGGCCACAAACTGATAGTGGCAGTTCCCTACCCTGAACCCGAGGTACTTTCTGTGGGAAGGTCTTACTGGGATATGGACGTAGGCATCTTTCAGATCCAGGGACCCCAACTAATGTCACTGCTGCAGAGATAGGATCACTGTGTACAGTGTCACCATATTGAGCTTTTCTTTTTTCAAGTGTTTGTTCAGAAATCTCAGGTCTAAAATGGATCACCACTGTCCATTTTTCATGTGAGTGAGGAATTACCTGGAGAGGAGGCCCTTGCCACACTGGGCAGAGGGAACTAGTTCCACTGCATTAGCCTGCAGCAGCTTTTTGACCTCCAACTCCAGCAGGAGTTTTTCTGCTGCAGTAAGAGATAGGAAGGCCCTGTATGCCTGCAGTTTATGAAGCTTTTTGAACTGCAGTGAAGACATTGGCTTACTATTTCCAGGACCCCCTTGTCTTTGGTAATGTTTTTCCAGGCCTAGAAATAGTGAGCCCACCTTCTACCCACTGGAAATAGCTGGGCGACCTGTACAGATCTGTCAGGAATTCTGCTTTGCTTGCACCTTGGAAGCTGGGGTGGCTGCAGCCTGCTTTGCACTCAACTTACCATTGTCCCTGAAGAAATCCCTCTGAGGAGTGTAGTCATAAGTCATATCTGTGTGGGGGACATAACCCCTGCCCCATCTCCCCTTCCATAGAGTCTATGAGCAGTGGAAGCCTTCTCTTTCTCAGTGTTGCTTTAATAGATGGTCTTATAGTCATCCATCTTTTTCATGTAAGTCTCTGTTTTGTCACCAAACAAGGAATTTCCCTCACAGGGGAAATCCACTGCCTTAGTTTGAGCATCCTGAGAGAGGTTCATAGTCTTGAGCAAGGCAGACCCCCTGAGGGATACTGCATGTGCCATGACCCTAGAGGCAGTGTCATTGGCATCTACAGCCATGTGAAAATGGTACTTGGTGGCATCCAAAGCAGCCTTTGCTGTGTCAGCTAGGTCCTGGGTTAGATCACCAGCAGCCTTTTCACTCATTGGCACTACAGAGGTCCAGAGGGCCATCTGGTACTGAACTGCGTAGGCCATATAGACTACCTGTCTCAGCAGAAGGGAGGATGTGGGGTAATCTTTTTTGCCTATGCTGTCCAGTTCCCTGGAATCCTTTTCTGGGGGTTGAGAAGAAAGTGGGATCTTGGCTTTGTCACATGCAGTGGTTTGTACCACTCCTTTATGGTCACAGTGAATGTAAAGGTACTCAGCTCCCTGCCTATCCAACTGGTCTTTCTTTTCTATCCTCTTGTCTATACCAGCTGCTGAAGTGGGGGTTGCTAGAATTATTGAACTGGCATTCTTCAATGACTTATGTATGGACAGGAACACCCTCATTGTGGGAGTTAGGCCCATCGTGTCCAAAAATTCCACTTCATCCTCATCCTCATCCTTTGCCATCTCTTGCAGAAAGAGATTGAGTGTGCTTGCCATCTGCCTCACAAAGGAACAGTGTGAGGAGAACTCCTATGAAGTCCTGGGAGGGGATCTAAATTCCTGAATGGGGGAGCTGTCAGGTTCTATGGGCTCCTCCTCCTCGTCATAACACATATCAAATTCTTTCACTACAGGCTTTGCTACAAGTTGTGGAGCTGGGGGTGGTGGGGCTCGTGCATGGCCATAAACGTTCCTGGAAGAATTACCAAGCTTTAGCCATGTCTGCAGCCAAGGGCATGCTTTTTTTTTTCTTTTTCCCTCCAGTCATCAGACCAAGGGCATCCCTTGTATGGCACCAGCTTGTCACGCCCAGCCTGAGACCCCCCCCAACCCGAGTCCCCATGGACCTCCAACCTGACACCCTGGCTCCACTCGTAAACCCCTGGTTGTACCCCTCGGAGGCTCCTTGAAATCCAGCTTCATTTGTGGGCAGGGTGCAGACCAAAGGATATCGGGACCAGGGAGGGCAGGATCCAACAGTGGATGTGGGGCTGGCACGTTGTCATCTCTGCTTGGTTCCGAAGCTTTTCTTTTGTTCATTAGCATGATCGAGACCCCCCTGCAGAGGCGCAGATGTGCAATGACATCCAGCGTGTGATGGGTGTGCTCCCACTCCTGACTCATGGATGTCCGTCACAACCTCTCCCCTTGCCTAATGTGACCCTGGCTGTTGCACTCCCAGTCTCCACTGGGAGTCGCTAGTAGCCGAGAGCCACAACACTGCCCCACCATGGGAGAGGAGAGCTGTCATTGGATGCTCAATTCTCTCTCTCCCCAGCAACCTGAGCTCACTTCCGACCCCAGATGACCAGTATGATAACAGGTAAGGTGCCTTAGCCCTCTACATCACCAGGCTGGCCCAGCCAAGGGCATTCTATTTCTGTCAACTGGCATCTCCTTTGCTTCTTCAGCTGGATGGGTAATGCCATATTTTTCTGTTTACTTTTCTTGGCAGGCACCAGTTCCAATGCCTGCTCAATGATCTTTTGCTTCAGTAGACTCGGGGTCTCCCTGTCCAACACCCTGACCTCTGAGATCCTTTAGCAGCTTTGTCTTTCTGCTTCTGATGAGAACTTGACTCACCCCAGAGCAAAGTTGTGAAGAGGAGGCACACTGTGAGGCCATGAGTTCCTCAAGTTTTTTCACCCTCTTTTAAATGTTTTGGAGCAAAACCCGATACAACACTCACAGCTGGAAAAATCATGATCAGGACCCAAACAGGAAAACACAACTCTTGGCAGTCTGCCTTAGCCAGGAGTTTGAAGCACTGGGTACAATTTTTAAAACCTGTGGGTCATGACCCTTTCTTGAGCTTGTCAGACATGTCAGTCACTGGCAGCCCAGGAGAAAAATAGAAGTAAGGTTCCTAGGGTTAGCACTTTGATTCCCACCAAATACAGGAACCCCAACACAATTTTCTGTTTTTTTTATTTTTATTTAAAATTGACCAATGTTGAAATAAAAATAGGCAAAAGTTATCAGCTCACTTCCGAGGGAACCAAGAGAAGAAAAGATTTGTCAAGTTGTGGTTAAAGAAATTGGTACCATTAAAAATAAAAGGCAACACACTAAATAAAAGGAAAATAGTTATTAAAAAAGGGTTTAAAATTGCAGTTCCGCAAAGCGGGAACTGTGTTTAAACAAATGATTCTCGGTTCCCTGAAACCACAAGGGAACCAAGTTAAAAACTCGCAAACTAAATAAAATACCCTAACCTAATGCAGAGTATTGAAAACTAACTAAAAGAAATATACACACTGAAATAAAGAAAAAGACCAGAAACATCGGCATTTTGAAGAGTAACTTCAGGGCAATACTTCCTCTCAGGCGGAGAAATAAATATGCTGTTAGAGGGCAAGGGAGAGAGTGGCCACAGCAGAGTTTCAAATTTCATTCTAAAGTTCTCTAATTAGCATAAAATTCTAGGTTCCAGAGCAGCTCATTCCAGGGGACTGACTGCACTTGTTAAGCAATTGTGAGTGATTCCTAGTAATTGAAAAGGCCCAATAGATGGGGCCTGGTACAGCTTATCAGTCCTCCTAAGGACTGAGAATAAAGCATGAGGATTCTGCCAGGCTTTAAAGACATCTTTGTGTCTTGTATGTATACGGCGGTACCACCATAGGATGTGGAGGTTCATCCTCCAAAAACTCCATTAAATTCATGGACTCCTCTCCTTCACCCTCAAGACTCACAGCCTCTTGGATTTGTCCAAGTAACATCTGTGAAGAGGGTTTATGAGGAGGAGACCGTATGATTTATATGGTACATAAGATACATAGGCCTAAGATCCCTCATAAAATCCTCCTCTCTCGATCTTCTCCCCCTGCACCATGATCTCATACACTCGGACTGGTCCTCTCTCTCCTCTGCCTCCTCAGTTGATGAGGCCTTACATTCATTCAGAGACAAGTTCCTGCATATACGGAACTGTCATGCCCCTTTACGTAAAACAAGAGTCCAAGGTAACCACCTACCTTGGGTGACCCCTGAGCTTTTGGCTTGTCAAAGAGCTCGAGACCTTGTGTGTGGCGCCAATATAAAGCATCCTCCACCCTAGCAATTACCAACATTGTAGAGAACCTGTAATGTGTGTACTGGAAGCAATCCAGCTAGCCAAAACTGAACACTTTCACTGAACTTCCTATCCAACACTAACAACCCATCCAAATTTTGGAAGGTAGTCCATTCCCTCTTCCCCTGCTACTAAACCCCCATCCTCAAGCAAAACCTCTCCATTAGCTCTGAACCCATGGCCATTGCTGAATGTTTTAATGCTCAATTTATGACCTGTGCCTCGTCCCTCCTGTCAGTTCCAGCTGCACCCTCTACCTTTCCCACTACCCCACCCCAGCCATCTTCTACATCCATCACCCCCACCCCTGTCTCCTCACCCTCTGCCTCCTTCTCTCCCTCCTCCTCCTTCTCCTCATCTTCAGCCACCTTCTCCTTCACACCAATTGCAAAAGGGGTTCTACTCCCCACGCTCTGCTATGGGCTCACCTCCTTTGTGAACACTCCAAAAACCTGGCTCACAAAATGGGACTCAACGTACAACAACATATGTTGCTTCACCCTATTAGCTCCCCATCTCACCCATCACTGTCAACTCTACTCCAGGCTGGGGTGGCTCTCCCCTAGTAACCACCAATCCTTTGTTATGGGCAACTTTACAGACATCATCATATGATCGTCCACCACCCCAGCTCTTGCTGATCTGCTCAAGCCTGCCTCTGCTGGCTATTGGCTGAGGTCTAGTGACTCCCAGGCTCTCATGGTCCCTAAAACTCGCTCACTCACTGGGGATTGAGCCTTTGCAGCCCTTGCCCCCAGAGCCTGGAACCTACTTCCTGCTTATGTAAGGGCTGCCCCCTCCCACAGTCGCTTCAGGTCCTCCCTCTGGGGCTACCTAAAACAAGCTTCTGCCTGCCTTTGCTCTTAGCTGACCTACCCTCCATAGTGTGCCCATGCCCCTTTTGACTGCAAGAGTGCAGATGTCTGTAGGGCACTCCTTGAAAATGTCCTGCTGATACCAGCCTACCTCGTCGACCGTCTCCCTCAGTTGACATATCCTAACACTGTACTGCCCTGAATTAGTTATCTGCCTGTAGTTCTCTGCCCATTCCTGTCAATACCTTATGTGATAGCCGTTACCTTGTCTCTGAAGTTGCTATGGCCTGAGGTCTTCTGCCTGTACCCTGGTAATTGCTGTTACCTTGTCTCTGTAATGTTGTTGCCTGTACCTTTGTAATTCTCAGTTAACATGTCTTAACACTGTACTGCCTTGAATTAGTTATCTGCTTGTACCTGACTGTAGTTCTTTGCCCGTTTCCTGTCAATACCTTGTGTGATAGCAAAACACACTTTGTCTCTGAAGTTGCTATTCTTAAGGTCTTCTTACTGTACCTGACCATACCCTGTTAATTGCAGTTACCTTGTCTCTGTAATGTTATTGCCTGTTAACTTTGTAATTCTCCCTGGTCGCACCTGAAAATAGGCACTTGACTGTCTAGCGTGCTTACCTGGTAAACAAAAGCTAAATAAAAAAATAAAACTTATTCCTACAGACACCTTGCAGGTGCTTCTGTCTATTAATCCCTCCAAAGGTTCCTAGCCTGATGGCCTGGACCCTATGCTTCTCTCACTTTCTGCTCCAGCTATCACCTACTCTCTATCTCTCGTACTAAACCTATCCTTCACGTCTGACGCTTTACCTTCATCATGGAAGCATGCAGCTGTGCTCCACCTACTTAAGGGTGGTGACACCACCTCCCCTGATAACTATCAACCTCTCTCCTTCCTACCTTAGCTAAACTTCAAGAACATCTTGTCCTTGAACAACTCTCTTCCTTCCTCACTGACTCTGCCTTCTTCACTCCCTTCCAGTGTGGTTTTAGGAAAAACCACTCCACCTCCACCTCCCTTCTAAGGCTGACCAACGCCACCTCCTCTGGAATGGATATTGGCCTAATTACTCTCTGCTAGCTTTGTCGATTTGGCCAAAGCCTTTGACACAGTCTAGCACGCACTTCTACTGAACAATGTCACTTCTGTTGGCCTCTCCCCCTCTGCCTCAAGCTGGTTCAATGCCTACCTAGCTGGCTGGTTGCACTTGGCCTGTATTGCCGATGCCACCTAATCTCACCTGCCCATAAGCACTGGTGTCCCACAGGGATCAGTGCTTGGTTCACTTCTTTTCTCCATTTTCCTAAATGACCTCCCACAGGTTTGCACAACAGCTTGCATACATATGTATGCTGATGACACAGTAATATATGCAACTGGCAAATCTGTCTCTGATGTAACTACCAGGCTTCAGTTCAACTTCACAAATGTCCAACACTGGCTTAGTTCTCAACTTTTCCTAAATGCCAAGAAGACAGTCTCCATGACCTTTGGCACAAGGCAGAGACTCACTAGGCTAAACTACTTGCCCACTTTGCACACCTTCGATGGAACTGTATTAGAGGACACCTCCTCATTCAGGTACTTCAGTGTCTGGCTCAACCAGTACCTCAACTTCTCAGTACATATTGATGCCATTCTGAAAAAACTGTGGCCCAAACTTGGTGCTCTTTACAGAAACCATAGCTGCATCCGCTTACGGCCAGGCATGAGTTAGTACAGAAGATGATCCTACCTATGTTGACTACTGAGACAATCTACACAATCTACAGTGCCACCACACAGTCCTCCATAGCCAGACTGGATACTCTCATCAACTCCTTCTGTTGCTTTGCCCTTGATGCCCCTTCCCTTACCCACCACTGCAATCTCTACCGGTCTCTGAAGTTTCTTACTAACAGATGTGCACGCCAAGTTCATTTCTAAATTTTGGCTTGGCTCTCTTCCTTATTAAATCTCCTCCTCTGTATCCACCCCTCCTCCTTCCCTATACTCTTTAAGATCCAGTGACTTGAGGATCCTGACAACCCCTCACCGCTCAACTATATCTGGACAAAATGTCTTTTCCTATCACCTGCCAAAATTATGGAATGCACTCCCCCCATAAATTGTCTACTCCTCCATTATAGGTTCACTCACATTGGCTTTAACAACCACTAATCACCAACTGTGTGTGCAACTGACCCCCACTGTCACTTGCTATCTTTATGACATTAATTGGCTATTTGGTTAGCAGAAACTGTCCTTCCTTCACTACCACCTGTACCTCCTAATCATCTACAAGCACCTCTTGCCCCTAGCACTGTTGATGCCCAATGCCACCTTAGCCCACTTGGGCATTTGTTTACATGTGGTAACCCAAAAAATTCTAGTATCCTATTTGTTTTCCTGCTGTTCGTATTAGTTCTGACCTGCTGCTGTTACTCAAAACTCTAACTATTTACACTGTATTATGGCTCATGTTACTACTGTATGACTCTGTATTGTCCTGGAAGTTGCTTGTTCTGTATTATGGCTAATGTAACTACTGTGTGACTCTGTAATGTTCTTGAAGTTGTATTGATTCTGTATTATCCCAAATACCCCTTCCCCCAGGACATGCTGTGAGATGAGTAAACTATTGCTAAGTGTACCTTTCCTGGTGAAACTTCTCAATAAATAAATAAGACATGGGGTTCTGGACGACAGTGTCTTGTGCACTGAAAGAGGAGAGAGTAGGGCTGGAGGGTAGATCTGTATCACAGAGATCTGCTTCTCCATCTGAATCTTCCATGTTCTCCTCCATGTTCAGGAGGATCGGACAAAAATAAACCTTGTCAATGTCTCTTGACAGAGCAGGCACTGGGAGCGGCAGCTGCAATGGAGGAACATTAGGCATGCTGCATCTCATTGACAATGACTGACAGGGAAGGCCCAATCAATAGAACTGTAGTTACCATCACTTTTGTTTGCAGCAACAGAAATAGGTGATGTACTCTGAGAACAATGCCAGCACAGCCTGGGAGTTGACAACAGCTGTTACCGTTGGGACAGAGCCTGGCAACAGAGGTGGCATACCTTTCATAGTAGGCATGGCAGGATGGTTGAAGGGGCTGTAGTCGACACACTCAGAGTGGTCAATGATGATAACTTATCCTTCTTCAATGGAGATCCTGATGGTCCTGCTGACCATATTGGCAACAAGGTAGATGACCGCCTGGGAGTATGCTTCCTGGCAGCAGTAGCTGGACCAGAATGAGAAGCTGGCTTGGGACCTGTGGCCTGGGCCAGAGATGCCATCTCTAGAACCTTCATGCATCAGCTCCATATGGCCTGTGAGGAATATTGGAACGTTTGCAGGCCCTGACACTAAGATAGATTTTACTAAAATTATAGCATTTGTTAAAATTTGAAAATCAATGTTTAGTTGACAGTGTGAAGTATAACATCGACAATGCATTTAATTTGGTAGGAAAATAATAAACAATGGCATTGTTTCCATGCAGTTCTGATGAGTGGTTGACAGGTAGGAAAGAACAAAGGAGCAATGGTGCCACCTATGATTATACAGGTGCCATTGTTGCATGTCATCTTCGGTGTCCCCTGGCTAGCAAAAGATTTTGAGTGGTCCTGATGCTAACAGTTTACAGTTTCAATGGTGTGGCCCAATGGAGGAGATACTCTCAATGAAGATTGGTAGTTTCACCTCCACTGGCATGAGACCTAGGGAAGAAAACAGGGAATATAATGAACTGGTTAATGTGGAACTTTACGACAACCTTAGACAAGAGCTTTGGGAGAGTTCAAAGGACAACCATTTCATTATGAGAAATCTAGTAGTCCATGTCAATGCAAAGAACCTGAAGCTTACTTTCTCATCTGGCCGAGGTAGTAGTCAGTAAAAAGGCTACTTTCCAAAACAAAAACTTTAAATCACACAAATTCCACAGTTCAAAATGGGTACTCATCAATTTAGATAAGACTGAGTTTAGGTCCCAAGAAGGGACAGGGTTCTAACTGGGGGAATTAATTTACCCCTTCAGAATTCTGTTCAACGCTGGTGCAGAGGCCATTGAAACAGCCCATTTATGGAAATTCTACACTAAGATAGCTGACAGTTGAACCTTCAGGGAGACACCAGTGACAGTAGATAGTCTAATACTCTAGCAACCACGCAGGTGGCAAGGGCCATGGCCAGCATACTGCACCAAATAAAATATGTTTTGCAGGGATATGCTTTTCTGGTGGCTGACTTTCTGGAAACCAGCAAGATATCCAGATATCTGACAGGCTAAGGTCCTGGCTTTCTAGATTTCAGGAACCATGCCTTTAGGTACAGTGAATAAATGGATGGGTTAGTCTCCCCTGGACCTCATAAGAAGGTTGTACTGTACTCTGTACCATGAAAGAACTGAAGTCGCCACAAAAGGAACAGTTTTGATTAAAACTTCTGCTCCTAATATTTCCAGTTGAAAGCTGTGGACCCTTAGCACCTGGCTGTGAGACTGTCTTATCTTTCGTGGCTTTTAATATCATGTAACTTGGAGCCAAACACACCATTGAATGGAACACTGAGAAGATGATTCTTGTAAACCTGGTCCTCCAACCAAGGTCCTAACCATAAAGCTCAGACTGATTATTTACTTATTTTTTATTAAATTCCAATCAGGAAAGGCACAATAAGATGTGATAGTTTGTTTCAGGTGTGTTCTGAGGGTGGATTACATGGACCTATTTTATTGATAGGAAATTTTGGCCATGACACTGGGGACCTCCCCTCATTTTCTTCAGTAAGTGCCATGGGATCTTTAATTTCCACTTGGAAATGACCAGAGATAAGCCAAGTGGACTTCATTTTAATGTCTCATCCAAATGATGGCACATCAAAGAGTGCAGCACTCAGTCATACTGCAGTACAGTGTTAGTTATGGGTATTATTCTAAGTACTTGGTGTTAGGCTAGAACCGTGACCTTCCAATCTTATGGCCCCAGGGTTGTGTGTGTTGCTTATAGATCAACTAACACAATGAAAGATGCTGACCTCATGTGAACAGCTGTAGGAGGTCTACAAAACAATTTCTAGAAAAGAAGCAGCCTCTGTACCAAAAGAACTTAAGTTTGTGACAGGGAATCCTCCAGTAGAAGGCTGAACTCAGCATCAATGCCAGCCCCAGAGCACCAATAACTCTGGCAGCACTGAGTAACCAGAGTGATACCTGATCTACAGTCCTACCAAGTTGGTAGGGGTTGGCCAGCGAGCCAAGAATCAGTGGCGTGGTCACCGCATGGGCAGAAGGCTGTTCCCCAGAGGCAAAAATGCTCTACCTGGCTTGGGAGGGGTCTCACCTGTTGAGTCATTGCTACCAACCTACAAAGGCCTAGGACTGGACCCACCACAGTGACATCCCAGCCTGACGCTACGCCCACTGCTCTGAAGAGCTGTCTAGTAAAGACTGTCCACTGGGGACCCCCTAAAGGACAGAGGGGGGGGAATCCAGGCCTGGCACCAAGGCCCACAGTGATGCAGACCATGCCAAAGGGGCCATGGCCCCAGGAAAAGAGGGTCTCGTGGTAGGCTTCCCATAGGGCGACCTCAAGTGGTACCATTTCTTTCTCATCCTGAAAGGTGAGAGAAAGAACTCAGAGACTGAGCAACACCAAGAACCCAACCAAAATTGGGAACCAACCCACTCCTTCATGCTCCAGAGGACTGCCCTCCCCGAGCACAGAAAGCCCTTGGTCAGAACCCTTTCCTTGCAGGAAAGTGGACCTGACACAGCCCCCACTGGAGCAGCCTGCCAACCATGGTGCCAAGCCAACATGGTGCCAGGAAAATATGACACCAGGCCCAACATGACACTGAACAAAACACAGCACCGGGCCAACGCTGGGAAGGCTTCTACCCTAATCCTGTAAAGACATCCTGAAGAGGCTTAGTAGGTCTGAGAGAAAACTGGCAGAAAAGTTTTAAGAAAACCACTGAACTGATGCAAAAATAATAAATTCTAGTTTTAAAAAACTGAAACCAACTGAAGCAGTAGTCATATAGACGTGACATTCTGATTCCTGAAGGGCAAGCTACGTCATCACTGAAGTGCACATGACAGCAGGAAAAAAAAAAAAAAAGAATTATGGTGGTTTGGGGCTGGTGCTGAGGTAAGCTTGACGCTGTGAGTAGAGGTGGGTGAAGTGGCTAAAATTTGCTATGCGTAGTATTTTGCCAAGAACCCACATTTCACATAATTTTCCGCATAGTGAAGCGAAAAACTTAACATCTCAAAGTAACGTGAAGTTCCCATTATTCTATATGGACTTTGCATTACTTCACCTTGTTTTTTTTGCTCTTTAAAGCAAATGTTGCAGTAATTCATGGGATTTAAGGTCACATGGACCCTATACTGTTTTGCACAGCCTCAGTTCAGCGTAGTGTGGGGAGTGGAAAGTTGGAAATAGTTTGCTCAGATTCAAACCATTGAAAAACCTTTAAAAATGTATTTTTGCCAAAAAATTTAGTACATCGATTGTAGGAAACCCTTGTGTGTTTATATCATTGAGCATTTATTGATTTTGTGACTAATGTTAATTTAGTACATTCAGTCTCTGTAGTGACAGACACTGTAGAAGTGTGCTTCGGGGAGGGCGGATCTGTGGTGTAGAAGAAAGATTAGTGAGAAAAAACATGTTACACACCTGTAACAGTAGTTCTAGGAGTGGTATATGTTGTTTATCCACATGAACCCACCCGACCTTCACGGCTTTGATGCACAAGCTCTGCTTCCATCGGGCAAAGATCTGGCATCATGGGATGGAGCCAAGGGTTAAACCACCCAGGTGGGTGGGTGGGAGAAGCCAGCTTTCAGACCATTCAGTAAGATTTTAAAGGAAAAGACACTGCCAACAAGTGTGGATGAACAACATATACCACTCCCAGAACTACTGTTACAGGTGAATAACCTGTTTTTCTAGGATCATGGATATGTTGTTCTATCCACACTTGTTGGCAGACTCCTTGCAGTTCTCCAGGAGGAGGGAGGCAAGGCCCACACCTCCTACTTGGGAAACAGAGATTGGAGAACTGAGGCTCCAAAAGCAGCATCCCAGTGAGACTATAGGTCAATGTGGTGAGTGGGAAATGAAGGTGTTTGCTGACTTCCAGGTAGCAGCCCTGCAGATATCCTGGATAGGAATGTCCCTAGAAGCAGCCACCAACGCAGTGGTATAGCAGGTGGAATGAGCCCTTAGCCCTCTGGGAGGCTCCCTACCCACCAACCTATAGCAGCGATCAATGTATGATGTTATTCATCTGCTAATTGTCCACTTCGCTGCAGGTCTGCCAGGTGCGGCTTCAGCGTGGTGAGACAAAACAGCTGGCGAACCTCTCCCAAACTTCCACCATATGCTCCATATAGTAAGAGAGCGCTCATCTAAGATCCAAAGTAGGGAGCCTGTACTCAGCCTCCGGGGTGTAGTTAGGGTAGTACACTGGCAGAGTCAACACCTGATTAAGGTGAAACTCCTTCACCACCTTCGGAAGGAATTTCAGGTTGGCGC
This sequence comes from Neoceratodus forsteri, assembly GCA_016271365.2. Lineage (NCBI taxonomy): Eukaryota > Metazoa > Chordata > Ceratodontiformes > Ceratodontidae > Neoceratodus > Neoceratodus forsteri. The sequence continues at coordinate 406,399,228 of CM028135.1, forward strand.
ACAGGGCAGCCTTGTTCCTGTGGAAGACCAAATAGGGAGACTTGACAGGGAGCACATGAAGCTCCCCAATCCTTCTGGCTGGCATGATAGCCACCAGGAAGGTGGTCTTCCATGACAGGTGTGACATCTCTCACCTGTGCATCGGTTCAAATGGCTTGCCCATGAGCTTTGCCAGTACCAGCAGTAGATCCCATGGTAGTGGTGGTTCATGCACTGGAGGGGAAATGTGGTTAAGGCCTTTAAAGAAGTGCCAGATCACCTTCTCCTGTGCCACTGTCTGCTGACCAGCCCACACCCGGTAAGCAGAGATGGCTGCTAGGTGCACCTTGAGGGTTGTCTCCCAAAGACCTCCTTTGGAGAGGGACCAAAAGTAGTCGAGGATGCAAGCCACTGAACAGGATGAAGGGTCCAGGCCCTTGGCCTGACACCCAATGGAAAATCTCTTACATTTGAAGGCATAGCACCTCCTGGTCGACTCCTTCCTAGATTCCTCCACTACAGTGAGGACACCGTTGGAGAGACCCAAAGCCAGGAACTCTAGCCACTCAGGAACCAGCTGTCAGGTGCAGGGATTGAAGGTCTGGGTGGAATACCTTCCTCTGATTGATAGAAAGCAGGTCCAGGCATGCTGGAAGATGCCTCGGGAGCCTGTTGCTGAGGCTGAGGAGATCTGGGTACCAAAACTGGCGGGACCAGTCTGGGGCAACCAAGATCATTTATGCCTTGTCCTTCCTCACCTTGGAGGGAAGGCATAGAAGAGGCCTGGGGTCCATGGCCTCATGAAGGCATGCCCCTGCAGTGAGCTCTGCTGAGGGGGGCGGGCATGGAACAACCTCAGCTTGGTGTTCTCCCTGGAGGCGAACAGCCCACCTGGGAGGGTGCTCCACTGGGAGAACAGACTGTGTACTACCTCTGGATGGAAAGACAACTCATGGTACACCTTGCGTACGTGGTTGAGGGCATCCACCAACTGATTTGAGGCTCCTGCCATGTGGATGGCTAGGACATCTGCCTCCAGTCAGCTCACAAGGGTCCAGGTGTGGAGAGCTTGCCTGCACAAAGGCCAGGAGTGCATGCTGCTCTGTTTGTTGAGATAGTATATGGTCATAGTGTTGTCCATCTGGACCTAAACCACTTGACCCCCAAGGAACAGAGTAAATGCAGTCAGTACCAACTGGACTGCTCGGAGCTCCAGAAGGTTGATGTGGCATTGGGATTCCTCCGGGGTCCAGAGCCTGTGGACCCTATGATTCCCCATGTGGGCTCCCCAGCCCATGAGAGAGGTGTGTCAGTCATGAGAATGACCATCGGCTCGGGGTGGACAAACAGGATTCCTACCTGCAGGTGTTCCAGGACGGTCCACCACTGGAGAGTGTCCCACATCTTCTGGATTACATTGACCATCTGATTGAAATGACCTAGACGCTGGGACCACTGGCTGGCCAGCTCCCATTGAAGGGGGTGCATGTGCCACCACTCCCATCAGACCACAGAGGTGCAGGCCACCATGTAATCCAGAAGTTGCAAGAAGTCCCGGGCAGGGCCCAATTGCCCAACCCAAAGTGATCTGGCAAAGGAGCAGAGAACCTCCACCCTGTCTGCTTGGGGCCTGGCTCTGGCTTGGCAAGAGTTGAAGTCTGCCCTGATGAAGCATATCACCTGCGAAGGCACAAGTTTTGACTTGGCCTTGTTGAGCAGGAGGCCAAGGCTGAGACAGCTCTGGAGGGCCAGATCCCTGGACCTCTCCACCTCCACTCTGGAGGGACCCGCTATGAGCCAACCATCGAGATATGGGTAGACTCTGACCCTTGATGCCGAAGGTGGGCTGCCACCACTGTGATGCATTTGGTGAAGACCCTGGGGCCAATGACAGACCAAACAGCATGGCTTGGAGCTCATAGAGGGCTCCTCTGCTCAGAAGTGGAGGAATCTTCGTGTGACAGACAGATTGGGACATGAAAGAAAGCATCCTGTAGATTCAGGGAGCAAAACCACATGTTCTGCTGGAGATATGATATGATCTGAGACAGAGTTACAATCCTGAAGGTGCAAGACCTGAGAAATTGATTCGGGTCATGCAGGTCTAGAATGGGGCACCAGCCCCATGTCCTTTTTGGGACCAGGAAGTACCTGGAAATAAACCCTGGGTTGACTGGGGGATCTGTGACCCTGACCACTACCTCCTTGCAGAGGAGTTGGGTTATGTCATTTTGAACAGCTGACCAAGTGTCCACAGATACCCTTCCCTCCTATGGGGCGCGGGCTCAGCTTGGTGGGTACTGCTCAAATTCCAGAGGCAGACCCTGTCCGACCACCTCCAATACCCACCTGTCTGTTGTAACAGCAGACAGGCAGAAAGGAAGTGGTACAGCCGGCCCCCCACGGAAGGCCCCAGAGTGGTCATTATGGGTACGGGGTTGAGCATCCCCCATCTCATCATTGAACAGGCTTGGAGGAGGAGGATCCAGATGAAAAACCACTGGGACCCTTCCCTCCGGGTTTACGTGCTGTCTGAGCCCCTGGCTTGAGCCAAGGGTGCAAAGACTGAGCCTGCTGCTGCTGCCCAGATTGGTAATGGGGCTGCTTGGCTGTAGAGGCAGAAGGCCGAAAGGACTTCTTCTTCTGCTTTTTGGAACCCTGGAATTCCTTTTGGGCATAAGTAACAGAGTCCAAAGTGGTACTGGACTTCTCGTTACGTTCTAGGTGACCATTGACTTCTGGACTGAACAAGTCGGTACCCAGGAAGGGAACATCCACCAATTTATGCTGGGTGTCTGCCATAAAGGTCAAGACCCTCAGCCAAGCCCTGCAGTGCATGGCAACTGCAGCCACCACCAAACAAGCACAAGAGTCCCCAGTGTCCAGAGCTGTTTGGAGTTGTTGTCTGGCAACAGCCCAACACTGGTCCTGGACCTGCTTGACCTGAGTCTGAAGGTCCATGGGGTGATGAGGAAGCACCTCATCCAGAGAGCTCAAAAGGGCATGGGAGAAGGTGCCATGATAACAGCCAAACTCGCTGATGGAGACCAAGCAGAGAGGCAGCATAGACCTTTCTGGCTGAATTATCCAATTTCTTGGACTCTTTGTCCGGGGATCTATCCATGTCTTCTGAATTCTCTGAGCACCCAAACACAGACTTGGTCACCACCCCCTCAGCCGAGGGGTGCTGTGTAAACCCAGAAAGGGAGCCGATAGGAACCACGTATTTGCAGGCCATCTGAGCTGAAGGTGCAGGGCAGGAGGCTGGATGCTGCCAAAGCTCCAGTGCCAGGCTGACAATGGCTTTGGCAACTGGGAAGGTCTCTGAAGGGGAATCCCCTTTTCTGAGGATGTCAGTTAAGGGTATGCTGCCCGCTTTCTCAACAGTCTCAAGTTTCATCCCCATAGACTTGGAGATGAGACGGAAGATGCCCAGAAAGGATGTGGGACCCTCCTCCATCAACAGACTCATTGTCACAAGGATGCGAAGTCAATTCTGAGTCCTTGGACTCTGAAGAGTCTGGATAGAGTGGCCGACCACCAGAGTCACTTTTGACCCACTGCGGATGGTCAGGAGTGATGGTGACAGACAGCCTGCATGGGAGACCCTTGATGGGCCAAGACTCCTTGGAAGGAGCCCCCGAGGGAGGCTGCTTAGGTGGTGGCTCCACCAGAATTGGTGGAAAGGCCAGCTTCGGCTGAGTCAGGAGGGTCTTAACTGGCTCCACAGGCGGAGAGGCGGTAACAACCGACTCCAGAGTGGTCAGCATCAGCCAGGTGATAGCCGGAGTGGAAACTGTGGAGGACTTAGGACCGGCCAACATCAGTTGTTGCCACGTGAGGTCCTCATAGTGCCGATGCAATTTGTGTTGAAACCTCTCCTTGTCCGAGGGGGAAGAGGATGAATAGCAGCATCGCCGCTTTCTGGAGCACTGCTTATGCGACTTCCTTGGCCTATCGGTTGAGGATATCTGAGACCTTGACCTTTGGGGGTGCTCCAAAACAGTCAGGGAGAACCGCGGCTCCTCCAGGTCAGGGACAGAGACCGTTGGGGGATTCCCAGCAAGCTGGGTCTCCACCTTGGCAAGGCCCGCCAGGACCGGATTCCTGAACATGAAATTGTCGGCCTCATTGGTCGACATCAGGTCAACAGGGTCAAGAACAATCTTGACCAGGTTATCGTCCCACTTCTGAGCCAGCTGGCCTGACGGGGTTACCGAGAGGTCAGCAGCCGAGGCCTCAATTTCGACTGAAGTCGAAGCAGGAGACTCCTCAGACCGAGATCACTCTCTGTCTCCAGAGTACAGGACATCTTCTGCCTGCAGGGACACTGGTGAAACCCAGGTGAGGACTTGTCCTCCATTGCGGTGGTGATCACAAACTTTCACGAAGAAAGTCTAACAATTTTAATAATCAGTAAAACCAAAGGATTAAGCACCAGGGCCAACTCAACGCGGGAGCGATAAGGAAGGAACCTGAATCTTTCAGTGGAAAGGAAGATCTGATGTCATGGGGTGCAGCCTAAGGATTATACCACCCAGGTGGGTAGGAGGAGCCAGCTTTCAGACCATCCAGCAAGATTTAAAGGGAAAGGACACTGCCAACAAGTATGGATAGAACAACATATCCACGATCCTAGAAGTCAGTTTTTCCAAATTTTGTTGGCTAGTATTTTATTATTTGTGTGTTCACAGTACCACTTTACTGAATTTTTATAGTTTTTTTTTCTGTTTGCTGGGCATTTTTTGTCATTTTAAAAGACTGTCTGTATTGTACTTTACTGAATAGTTAAAGTTTTTGTTGCTGACCTCTAATATGTGTGCATTGTGTAAATTGATATGCATTTTATTGCGGCAGTACTCAATTTCTCAGCCTGTCTGGAATTCTTCTGTTTCTATAGCTAAGGCTGTGCCCTCCCACTAAACAAGGTATTGGTTTGTGACTTCTTGATTTTTGAAGACTGGTTCAGGTCTTGTGTTACTTGTGCCTGGTGGCTACATCTCTTGCATGTTTTGCTTCCCATACACCAAAAACAGCCGAAATAAATTGCTGTTAATTGTCTGTGTAATCTTAAAAAATGCCCATGAAGAGACGTTCATATAAAGCTGTTACTGGCTATGGTGCTGCTACCAATAAGACTATTAGCAGTGAAAGTTGTGGTGATGAGGCAGGTTTATCAGGGGCTAGTAGCAAGTCTAACAGCGTTAAGAGTAGTGGTCGTACGCAGCAGAAGGGAAAGGTAGCAGTTGCTGCAAGTAAAAGGATTTCTCCCACTCTGTTTTTCACAGCGAAATCAGTCAATGCTGGTTGGAGATGCTATTGTCCATGCAGGTAGTAAAGTTAGTGATGGCATGGTTGATAACAGCATGAGTATTGCTACAAGTTCACCCCGGCCAAACTTATTAGGTGGGGAAAAATGTTGTTGAATCCACAGACTTGAGTGTAGTTGATGTCCGACTCCCTACAGGGGTTGAACATGATTCTGATAATGCTAATGACTCACAGTCTCATGTTTCCACTGATCTTGAGGTTAGGCCATCCAAACATTCAGATGTTGATGAAAAAAGTGTGGATGATAATATTGAGGCTGTGGTTAGAAAACTCCACAGGAGGACAGGATCCAAAGTGAATTTGTGGATGATAATTATGATGCTAGTGATCCCATTTGGGAGACGAACAAAAAGAAAGTGAAGGTGGCTGTTTGTAAACAGTCTGTTCATCAATCACCCCTTCTCAAAGTCTTGATGTAGCTGTGTCTGTTGCTGACCCTGAAGTAATAGTCATTGATTGTGATGTTCAGTCAAAGTCCAAGTGTGCACAACACCAGAATTCATGCAGTACACCCCCCATTTCATTGCCACCAAAACTGCCATTCCATATGCAACCCCAGAAGTGATATATGAAGAATAGGGCATCAAAATCTCTAGTATGGGATTTTTTCATACAAGATGGTAGCGATGAAACAGTGGCAATCCATCAGCTTTGCCAAGCACGTGTGAAGCGTCGTAAAAATTGTAGCCATCTGGGCACTGGGGGCCAGCATACTCATCTCAAGCACTGTGGACTCAGCACCAGGGCAGAGCTAATGCCATAGTGGGGTGTTCACCCTCAGCCACCTTAGTGAGCATGGTATCCCCTTCCTTCAGTGTAAGTAGCCATGTCTGTAAAAGTGGTGAAATAACACCGGAGGATTACTACAGGCATAAGGAGGATGATTTTGAATGTTCAAGTAGTGGTCAGAGTAGCAGTGATCCATGTAGTAATTCTAGTACATCAACCCCTGTATTTAGAACAGGTAAAATAACTGCATTTATTGGCTTGTCACCTGTGCACCCACCATCACATGTCAAAGGTACCCCAGCCATGTCAGTTCACAGAGGAGAGCCATTTGGCATGTTACGTGCAAAACACTGAACAATGCAGCCCAAGTTGCACAGTCTTTTTTCCCAGAACAGTAAATACCCACCAAATCATGCAGTTGCTCGTGAATTCAATGCTGCAGTAGCAGAAATGCTGGCAACTGACCTTTTGCTGTTCTCCTTTGTGGAGAATGCAGGATTCCAATGCTTTGCAACACACGCCTGTCCTGAATGAAAGATCCCGTCCAGGACCTACTTTTCCACCGTGCTGTCCCTAGTTATATCGGACAGTGACAGAGTCTGTAAGACATGCCTTCAACATTCTGCATCACCACATTCTCTTGCATGGCTATGTGGACAAGTGGCAAATGGCAGTAGTTCCTATTTGTGTATTACTGCACATTGGGTGCAGCTACCTGGGGTTGTCTGTGATGGTGGGATGGGAAAGCAGTGTAATATGTCAGATTGTGGTGATAGCAACCTTTATGGCATTAGACAGCACGCCACACTTGCAATGCGTAGTGTAGCTGGGTCACATACAGGGGAAAATGTGCTAGACTTGCTACTGACAGAAACTGATGAGCGGCTGCACCCCATCCCTAAAAGCTAGCTTCATAGCTAGTGATAATGGATCAAACATTGTTAAATGTATCAGCAATAGTGGCTTTGTGAGGGTTCCCTGTATGGCCCACTGTTTAAATCTTGCGGTACAGGAGTTTCTGCAATACCCTGAAATAAAGCAAATGCTGACTGTTGCACGTCCCATCTGTGCCCACTTTGCACACTCTGGAAAGGCCCATGACCAACTTAGGCAGCTGCAGATTCAAAATAGCCTCCTTCAGCACCACCTCAAGCTTGAAGTTGTCACGAGATGGAACTTGACCTTTTACATGGCAGAGTGGTTGTATGAGCAGTACAAAGCCATCTCCGGGTACCTAGTTATGCACTCTAGCCGTGAAAGTTCAGGAGTCTCAAGGTCTATGACAAATGAACAATAGAAAGTCATGGACTCAATAATATTCATTTTGAGGCCATTTGAACATGACACGCAGGCAGTGAGTGGTGAGACTGCATCCGTTAGTCAAGCCATTCCACTGCTGCAGGTGCTAAGGAAGACCTTGTTTAAAGTAAAACACTGACTTCCTCCCTATTTAACTGCCTCCCTAAATCTTGTGACCTGCAGATCTGCAGAGACAGTCAGGCATGTGAACAGTGGCCTGTTTCTTACCAACTTCACCTTATCAAACTGGAACTCGAAGTGGACAACGCGAAGTAAGGTGAATTTTGACTTTTTAATGGGAATTTCGCATAGTGATACGTGAATTCAAAGTGGACCACTTCGCGTTCACTATGCAGGTGAATTAAAACTTCACTGCACCTCTAGCCATGAGCCACTCTCATGGCACCATGCATGTGCATAGCTTGCCTCGGCACCAGACCTCCTGAAAACATCTGGCTCCTGTGGGGTCCTAGTGCCTCTGGCACAGACCCATTAGTGGGAATTAATGGTGAAGATACATTCCTGGAAGATCAATATCTGCAGCCACATCTATACTAAAAATGATTTTTCTTTAGTGTACCATATTTTATGCTTTTTTCTGACTTGACTAGCTCCAGCAGACCGCTTAATTCAGTGTGTGCATGACCAACATGGTGCAAAGCACCTGAAAACCTGTGCGTGGATGAGTTTGACTTTTTGACAGTGCTATGAGCCAAAGGTATTTGCTGATAGGGGCCAGTATGCTGAGTGCTATAAAGTTACTAATGTATTATAATGAGCACTGTGACATAATTTATCATTGAAATGTAAAGCCGTGACTCCAGGCATGCGTATTAGTGTTGGTACTAATGCACATGCCCGGAGTCACGGCTTTACATTTCAAAGATAAAATGAATTATGTCACAGCACTTGTTTGAATAAATCAGTAACTTTATGGCATTCAGGACACTGGCCCCCTATCAGCAAATACCTTTGGTTCATAGCATCATCAAGAAGTCAAACTTGTACATGCACGAGTTTTCAGGTGCTTCCATGCCATGTTGGTCATGAGGAGCATTCTGCTGCAGTTAAAGTTGGGTCAGAAAAAAGCATAACATATACTGTAGGTACACAAAAGAAAAATTATTTTTTTTTTTAGCACTGCTAGCACTTTATATGGAGAAGTTATTAATAGATGTGGCTGCAGAAATAGTTTCAGCAGGATACTAAAAACATAAATGGCTAACAATGTCCTTTTAAGTGTGCCAGATTAGTTGCATTTGACTCAGTCTAGTAGTGGGAAACTAAAATAAACTCTGGCCAGAGCCAATAGGGTTCCAGCTGAGGAATTTGGGTTAGAAATATTGAAAATTTGCTTTTTTAGTAGTTTTACATCAAATTTTAAACATAGCCTTGTTAAGACCCTGCCTCATGAAGAACGGCAGAGAAAATGTTCAAGTCCTGGCCTAAAGGTGATTTTGCACAGGGACTACGAAATCAACTTTCAGGACACAGAATCACATTTTGGGCTGGAGCTGTAAAATGACAGCTGTCACATTCATGAGGTACTATAAAGAAATGTCTGTGTTGTAAATGTGGGGTAAAAATATTGAAAATTATCAAAGTTACCAGCCTGCATTCGCAAAATTCAGCAAAGGCTCATAATTTAAAAAACTAATTTCCACTTCTGTTACAATAATTTTTCATCAAGATACTGTGTCTTTGGTCTTCCTTAAAAAAAATCCCCAGAGCCATTTAATGTTCCACTCATATTATTTCTGAATCAATTTCTAACCATTGTTGTCTTTCTTTTCTGTTAAACTTAATTTGGTGGGAGGGCTCTAAGGTACCCAGCTTGAGTGCACTGAACTACTGAAGGGACTCAGCCTCTCTAAACTTATTATTCCCACCCATCTTAACTGCAAATCTTTGAATCACTCCCATGTTTGACTGGATCCTCATTAAACATAAGGATAGGGTCCTCTGGGCAGGAGTCCTGTCTGACTTCATCAGTGACTACTCCCCAGCTTTTTGCATTTGGTCCTGTAAGTGCCCTCACACCCCCACCCCCAAGATCATGTCCCTTGGGGGATTTCTCTAAATATGACCAATCCTGCTGGGTTTTGTGCATAAGCACAGTTGACTGGTTGGCCTTCTACACTTTTCCTGATTTAAACTCAGCCCTGGGCTTCTTTACTGCTGCCCAGTGTCTATCCAGGACACGTACATCCTTATTAAAATCCAGAGAGTGTGGTGTGGAATCACCAGAAGGATATCAAAAGAACTGCTCATGAAAATGAAGGAGAGGTATGCCCTGTGGCAGCCTACCAATTTGTCTCCTCACCTTCTTCGTAACACTTACCAAAGGCAGGATAACCTTTGTAAACAATGAGTTAAAGCACTTATGGCTAATTATAATAAGGAACTTCAGGTCAGGTATCTGGCGGACCCCAAAACTTTTTGGTCATCGGTGAACTCCTGTATCAAACCTGGGAATAAGCAAAGTGCCATCAAGTTGCACACCGAGGTCAGCTCCCTAACTGACCACTTCCAAGTTGCGGAGGCCCTCAACAATATATTCACTGATTTGTCTGACTACCTCAGTAAGCTACTGCATAAGGACCCCTCCTTTACCCACAATAAAGTTCAGTTACATAAGAACTTACCATAACAGTAGACCTTCGAGAACAGCTCTTGCAGCAGGTTACACCATTAGGACTGAAGCCGGCAGGCGTCAGAACCCCACGGAAATCTTCTAGCTAGCAGTCTTCAGCGGGGTCCGCCTCCAACGTCAGTCCCGCCCCCGACGTCAGGCGTAGCACATAAGGAGTTGGTCCCGCCAGATTCCCCAGTTCTCCTGCTGGAGACTCCCGGCCGCAGGATGACATCAGAAGGGGAGACCGAGGATCCGCCATCAGAAGAAAAAGAGAGAAAGAGCGTTAGCTCCTGTCAAAGCCTGGTAGGCCATACCTCCTCAAGAGGGAAATGGTGGGAGGGTAGGTGCCTGCAAGAGCTGTTCTCGAAGATCTACTGTTACGGTAAGTTCTTACGTAACTGTACTATCTTACTTCGAGATACAGCTCTTGCAGCAGGTTACACCATTAGGACTGATTCCCAAGCAATAGCGCCTCTAAGCATTCTGGGAGGAGGCAAATAGGAGAGATCTTGAGCAAGTCCTGACTCTAGGACAGGAGACCCTGTAGAACGGCAAGGCCGAAACCGGCTCTCTGCCGTGATGTAATATCCAGGCTATAGTGCCTAATAAATGTGTGCACTGAGCTCCAAGTAGCTGCAGCGCAAATGGCCAAGGTGGAGACATTGCGCAGCGCTGCAAAGGAGGTAGCCACCCCCCTTGTCGAGTGGCCCCGGACTGTACCCGGAAGGGGCTTCTGTTTATTGTTGTAACAAAAGGAAATACACTGGACAAGCCAGCGAGAAAGCGTCTGTTTTGAGACTGGTTGGCCCCGCATCCTCTCAGCGAAGGATACAAATAGCTTCTCCGACGTGCGAAGCTGTTTAGTTCTGTTCAGGTAGTACCTTAAGGAGCAGTGAACATCCAGGGTGTGAAGCAATGCCTCTCCTCTATTAGAGTACCTGGGAAAATACACAGGCAGATCGATGTCCTGGTTAAGAGTGAGGGAAGAGACCACCTTAGGCAGGAATTTTGGATTCGTCCTCAGAGACACTCTGTCCTGGTGGAAAATTAAATAAGGCTCCTTACACATGAGAGCATGAAGCTCAGAAATTCTCCTTGCTGACGTGACAGCAACTAAAAGTAACATTTTCCATGACAGAAAACGCAGCTCGCAATCTGCGGCAGGTTCAAAGGGAGGGAAGCGTGAGTTGTTCCAGGATGAAGAGTAAGTCCCAAGGAGGGATGGAATCCTTGATGGGTGGCCTAAGGTGCAACACCCCTCTCAGGAAGTCTCGAGAGGCATCTAGCTGTGCCACTGTGCGCTGACCTACCGGGAAGTGGTAGGCCGAAATCGTGCAGAGGTGAACTTTAATAGAGGAGTAGGCGAGACCCGAGTGGAAGAGGGAAAGCAGGTATTCCAGAACCAATTTCACTGGTCATTCTAAAGGGGAGAGGCCGCGTGCCTGCGACCACAAGCAAAATTGGCGCCATTTCATGGCGTACGTTGCATGCGTTGCCGGCTTTCTGGCCGTGGAAAGAACTTCCGTCACCTCTTGCGAGACCCCGTGTCGCATAATGGCTATGTCTCGAGGAGCCAGGCATGCAGGTTCAGTGAGCGTATGTCCAGGTGGACTAGTGAACCCTCCTCTTGAGACAACAAATGGGAGCTGAACGGCAACGGAACTGGAGGTTCCCTGGACAATTGTGTCAGCATGGGGAACCAGATTTGCCTGGGCCAGAAAGGCGCTACCAGGATCATTGTTGCATGTTCCCTGCGCAGTTTGAGAAGGACTCTGGATCAACGGGAAGGGAGGGAAAATGTAGAGGAATCTGTCCGCCCAGGAGAGGGACAACGTGTCTCGCCAGAAAACACCAGGCCCTGGATCTAGCGAGCAAAAATTGGGCAGTTTTGCGTTGGATGGGGAAGTGAACAAGTCCAACTCTGGAGTGCCCCATCGAAGAAACAGATCATCTACTACCTCCTGAAGAAGTTCCCATTCATGAACTCTGGCCTGGGAATGACTCAGGCCGTCTGCGATTGTGTTGTCCACTCCGGGAACGTGAACTGCAATCAGGCTCGCGCCATGTCAGATTACCCAATCCCACACTCTCATAGCTTTCCTGCAAAGGGGGTAAGAGTGTGAGCCTCCCTGTTTGTTGAGGTAATACATCACCGCCGTATTGTCTGTCTGAAGCAGAAGAGTACTCGAGGGGATTTCTGACTGAAAGGCCTGCACGGCGTAAGGACCGCCCTCATCTCCAGGACGTTGATGTGGAGGGCTTCTGAGGGGTCCATGTTCCTCGGACCTCACCCCGTTCAGGTGTGCTCCCCACCCCAGCCCTGAGGTGTCTGTGGAGAGGATTGCCTTTGGGGACGGCGCTGTAAACGGGACCCCACAGAGAGTGTCCCTGGGTCTAGCCACCATTGCCAGTCTCGAATCACGGTGTTCGTGATTCTGACCGGATGCTGCATGTGGTCTTGCCTTTGGTCCCACTGCACCTTGAACATCCACTGAGTTACCCGCATGTGGAGCCTTGCCAAAGGGATGGTTGGAATGGCCACAGCCATGTGTCCGAGCAAGCGAAGGACCAACCTGGCGGGGACAGTCTTCTTCGCCGAGAGATCCCTAATGAGGGATCTGATGTGTTCCGCTTCTTTCGGCAGGGAGAAAGGCTTTCCTTGACGGTGTCCAGAACTGCGCCTATGAACTGCAGCTTCTGGGATGGTATGAGGAGAGACTCTCATAGTTCATAAGAATGCCCAGAGACTGGAACAGATCCTGGGTGCTCTGAATAGCCAGCAACAGTGCCTCTTTGGAGGCGGCCATGAGAAGCCAATCATCCAGGTACGGGAACACGTAGTGGCCCTGTCTTCTTAGAGATGCTGCCACGACTGCCATACACTTGGTAAAGACCCGGGGGCCGATGACAGTCTGAACAGAAGAGCCCGGAACTGAAAGTGGTGGCCGAGAAACTCGAAGCACAGGAACCTCCTGTGCGCTTGAGCTACTGGGATGTGCAGGTAGGCATCCTGCATGTCCAGGGACACTAAGAAGGCGATTTTTTCAGCATGGGAATGAGCCCCTGAGGTCACCATGGGGTCGTTTGTAAGCGTAATCGATATGTGAGGGTCGCTGAGGTCCAGAATTGGACGGAGGTCCCTGTTTTCTTCGGAACCAGAAAGAAGTGGAATAGTATCTGTATCCTTTCTGGTTCTCTGGGACATACTTCACTGCTCCCTTTGCAGGAGTGCAGTACCTCTTGCCTGATGAGTGATCTGTGCTGACCCGAGTAACGAGGGAGCAGAGGAGGCCTTGTGGGTGGCTTGTCCATGAATTCTATAAAGTGGCCTTTTTGACTAACTGAAGAACCCACCTGTTGGTGGTTATGGACTGCCACCCTGGCAGGTAGTCCACGATGCAACCCCGACCTTGGTGTCCTGCTGATCCTGAGGGGCAGGGGCTGGGAAGGAGTCATGCTGTGGTGGCTGAGGGTCCTGCAGGCTGGGCTGACTTTGCAGGTTGTTGGCTTCGGCCCGCGGACGACTTCCCCTGGGCTCTGCGGGAGAAGGAGCCCCTCTGTTGCGGACTGGTGCGGGACTGCTGTCTCTGCATCCAGCCTCAAAAACGGCTTTGGTTCCTATGAAAGGAACTAAGCTTGGGTCTGTACATAGCCTGGACAGACCTCACCGCCTTCCCGGCCTCTTGAAGTTTGGTGAGGACCTTCTCCGAGGACTCACCAAAAAGAACTTCTCCATGAAATGAGACGTCCAGGATGTTCTTCTGGACGTCCGGGGTAAATCCGGAGACACAGAGCCAAGCGTGCCTCCGGAGGCATATGCCTGAGGCTGCCGGCTCTGGCCGAGGAGTCCGCTGAATCGATAATGTGGCTCGTCGAAGCACCTGGGTTCTCTCACATCCACCCATGCGTAAGGAGTTGTAGCAACTCCTCCTGCTCACCTTCTGGCATCTTCTCCGCCAGATCCGTCCCTGCTCCCACAAGGCGCTCTGAAACTGTACCATGGGTTAAGTAGTTGAGGGACCTGATGGCGCAGGTAGCGGATGCATACATGCGCCTGCCCATAGCATCCAGCTGCTTGGACTCTGGGTCTGGTGGCAGGGTGCTCAAATGTTTCGGCCTCTGGGACCGGTCATGAGAGGCTGTAATGACCAGAGAATCGGCCAGAGGATGTGATGCCAGTACTGGTCCTCCTAGGGGCCTTGTACAGGTGGTCAGCCTTCTTGCGTCGCCGGGGCGGTGTGGACATTTCCCGCTGCCTTGGTGGCGCTCCACGAAGGTGTCCATGAAAGGTGGCACCACCACAGGCTTTGGATCTTTTTGCCGAAGATATCTGGCAAGGCGAAGTCTCTCGGGGTCGAGTTCCTCTGCGTCCCAGCCCATGTTCTCCTGGATACGTCTCATAATTTCTGAGAATGATGGGTCTTCCGGAGGAGATCTTTGGAGCTCAAGTGGGTCCGGAGAAGGGATGCTGATTGGAGAGGGGGATCTGGATCCGTCCGAGAAGTCCAATCCCGTGTCTTCCGTTGAAGGTGAATAGTGGCGTCTTCTGGGTCTCTTGGGGCTGGGTGACCCTGAAGAGGATCTGGACGGAGGTCTCCTCTTGTCTGGTCTACCCCTAGGAGGATCTGCAGGCTCCTGGGGGGGAAGGTACTCAGCCTGCAGCTCCAGATGGGGTAGGGGGCGCAGGGGCCGGTGGAGTCGCAGCCGATGGTCGGTAGTCTGGTTCCGGGGAGGGTTCCTTGGGGGCTGCGACAGGACCGGGTTCGCCTGTCTGGTCCTCGGGCTGGGTCGGCTCCTCCTCCGTGAGTGCCTCCTGGCCAACGTCGGTGGGAATGGAGGAGGAGGAGGAAGAGGAGGAGGATCACATCCTTTTTTATGGTATCCCACCAGTAGGTGAACAGCTCCTTAACCTCAGAAAAGCTGAGGCCCGATGATGGACCGGGAGCAGGAACGCCTGCAGGGCCTTCTGGCGATGGATCCGGGTCCGGCTATTAAATCCCTGGCAGAAGGTGCAGGCCCGGGTGTCGTGATCTGGGCCTAGGCACCGACATTCTTAAACGGGATTTGCTTCCCACAGGCGCTATTTCGACGGATGGCCTTCCACAGAGGTTGGAGAGGACATCAGACAGCAACTTTGAAGAGAAAACAAACTTTTTCCAAGCGGAAGAACTTAACCAGGCGTCGCGTGCTAGAAAGCGAACCGAAGGGTCGAGACATACTAAGTCGACGTGCGGAAAGAACTGGGAATCTAAGGACCACCTCCTTATGTACTATGCCTGACGTCGGGGGCAGGACCGATGTCGGAGGCAGTCCCCGCTGAAGACGCTGCTAGCTAGAAGATTTCCATGGGGTCCTGATGCCTGCCGGCTTCAGTCCTAATGGTGTAACCTGCTGCAAGAGCTGTATCTCGAAGTAAGATCTGAATAATTGATGACCAAAAAAAAACAAACTGCCCCAAGTGAAATGCAGTACATATGGGTAGATGAGACAAGGCGCAGAAGCAAAATACCCCATACCCACATCCCATGCAGGCTAAAGTGACTTACAGGACTGCTTCCAAGGAAAGTTTAAAAAAAAAATATTCATAACTTACATAGATAAAAGTTTATACAAACTTTGTGCTATTCAGGTAGATACAAACACTTAATCCCTGACTAGTGGCCACAAATGCCTCCTGACACAATTTTTCACCCGTGGGTGCTTTTCAAGGGTGATGCAATAAACAAAAGGACCCTTCATAATTTCATTACAATGACATCATCATACTGTCATTTTAAAAGTATGTGCAGGTGAATAAAATCAGATCCCTAATTTTAACTTTCAGTTTTGTATACTTATACAAATTGTTAAATACAAGACATCAAGTAGAAAATGTATGGTCAGTGCCTGACCCACTTATATAAAAAGTGACAAACATAGGTAACACAGGAAACATACTACAAAAGAACCCCAGAGCAAATGTCCTGAGGCATGGGTTATCCCAGAAGATATTGGCCATACAGCCAAATTTAAAGAAAACACAATTGCACATACCCCAATAATGCAATGCATCATGGAAACATATGCAAATCCCATGAGAGAATTTGGACTGGCTCAACTCTAAGCATAATTGCATGGTGCTAGAAGGCCTCACAGTGCAATCACCAAATATAGAACAGCAGACACATACATGTGTTTCATCCTCATTTGGACTCATCAGTGTGCCATGTCTGTGTCTTAGCTCAGAGAGATTGAGTCAACCACCCCTAAAGGTGGATGTTATTTGTTTGGGTCATGGGCAGCCCAAAATAGAGAAGGAAAAGAACTACAAAAGAACCCCAGAACAAATGTCCTGAAGCATGGGTTATCCCGAAGTATATTGGCCATACTACCAAATTGAACTTTTGTAGTTCTTTTCCATTTCTGTTTAAAGTTGAACCATCATAATATTTTGTGGTGATTTGCATATACAGCCATGATGCCTTGTATTATGGGGTTATGTGTGATTTTGTATTTATTGGTAACATAGGTAGATACAGAGCTTAGATTAGACAAATGTCCATACCACTAGCCAGTTTTAATTCCTATATTCACTAAAGTTATCCAGTTTAGTTTTAAAACCCTGCATATCCCTACTTCCCACCCCTTCATCTGGTAGTGAATTCCAAAGGAGACAACCCTCTGGTTGTACCAATTTAGTCTCCTGTTGGAATGGCAAAGCTCCCCTCTCAACTGCAACATATGAGCTTGTGCACAGTAATTCTGATCTCTCATCTCCAAGCCTAAGCATTTCCAAATGTCATTTGTCAAAGTTTTGTACAAAAGGCACATTGCCTTTAAACTCCTATATAACAAATACATTATAAATACAAGCGATGTATCAGTTCCTAGTGGTAGTATGCTGTTTTATTCAAATATGCATAATGGCAATTTGTTTTCCTTGTAGGGACTGCACTTGATTCATTTATTCATTTAGACAAAAAAAAAAAAAAACAGACAAAAATCCCATAATAATGCACAATGGAAGGTTAATTAATAGGAGACAAAAACAGACGGTAAATACTTTGTCCACTGCATTTCATCCAACAGAGCAATTCTATATAGTGTTATTGCCACCTTAAATTATGTGACCAGACCCATATTTTTAAAATCACAAAGCCAATATTATATTGGGGACTGTTTCCCATTCTTTGTCTATACAAAAATATATGGGAAACCCCATAAAAAGTGAGTAAAGGTACTCAGTTTGTTCTTATAAGGGGAACTTATAAAATATTTCCCTTACTTCATAACTAATAAGCTGATATATATATTTTTTTAGTTCTATATGGGTCACAAGGTCATTGAAAATGAGCAACTATAATTCCCAAAATTTGATTGTTCAGATCTCAGCAAGAAAATTACAAAACTGATGCTATCTCAAGGCATCCACTAAATCCTCTGCTCTCAAGCACTTAAAGTATACATCCCATTTTGCTTCTCTTCTTAGAAGCAAGTTATCCATATCATCTCTTCTTTTCTCAGTGCTGACTTTTCTATTTTCCTTTGTGCTCACACATGTTCCCTAGTTTGATCTGCATGTTTGACAGGTGCTGCTAGGATATTTTTTTTTTGTATCATTGTTTGCTATGTCTCTTATGTGTTTCCCTGATGTGTTGTTTAGGAGGCCTGGTAGTTTTGCCAATGTAACATGCTCAGCAGTTGCAGGATGCCAAATATATGGCACTAGGGGTGTCACAGAGAATGAAGCTCTTAATCACATATATCATTTCCTGCGGGATGTTTGTCTTGCCCTAGTTTACATACTTGCAAAATTTGCAACATCCACAGATATTGCAGCCTAATGGAGCGGGAGACCCAATAAAGTGGCAGAGATCTAATTTTTTGCTGTTGTTGGTGTACCAAAGTATTCTACAGGTTGGAAGCAATTTATGGCAATTTACCTCTAAGGGATTTGCCCAAATAGTGTTTGCTTCTATGATGATCCAATTTTTTATCCAACTGACTTGTATATGAACTAATGTCCTTCAAAAGCCCATCATTATATATATTAACATGTGCTGTCGCTCTTATTTTATGGTATCAGAGTATCTGTAATTTTTCTTTTATGACTTCATAGCGTAATTTACCACTGTTTTATTATAACCTTTCTGTACAAATCTGCACTTCATCTGTTCTGATCCTCCTCACGCCTACAATTGTGACAGTTATAAAATCTGACAATGTGGGATGTTCAAAATCATGTGTGTAGAGTACATACTAGATGCTGATAATACAGAATTATGGTCTGAATTTTTCTAAACAAGTTCCATCTCTATTGCACTTAATGCCATTTTTCTATCACATATGAAGATAAATACTGTATTGGGGTCAGCATGTACAGTAAGTTTAAGAATCAGCATATGCAGTTCAAAGCAATTAAACATCAAGGGCTTTAAAATCATAACTCTCTACCCTATATTTCCCAAATGGTACTCCCAGGTCAATTCTAGTTTCGTATGCAGCTCTATAGAAAACCCAAATTTTATGAAAAATTAAAGGAAAACCATACTTTAGAGTGGCTGCTGCTAGCTGGGGCAGACTAGTCGCTTCCCTAAGGGAAGTGAAGGGGGGCTTTTAAGCCTTCACTCACACAGTACCTGAGGTAGGATTGGCAAGAGAAAGGGTGACAGGACAAGGGAAACACATTCAGGGGTTAGCCAAGGAGTCTCACTGGGTTGCAGGCAGCCTGTGGATGTTCCGAACTGAGCCCCCTAATTTCAGGAACTAGGTGACCCTAAGTTGTGGCAAGGATAGATAGGTTGGTTTGGAATAATACCATTGAGCCAGGCAGAAATGTCTGCCCCTCCCCAAGTATATAGTAAAGTTCAGGTTGAACCTCCAGGTGACCTTGCCAACATGCACCTCACTGAGGTTGCACAAAGCAATGCATCACTCTGGCATGGTCAAGTAAAAATAGGGCTGAGGGAGTTATGAAGTGTTCTTTCTTCCCTCCTCTACCTCACAGGCACAAATCATGTTTAGTAGGATGGAGAAGTAAGCTCTGCAGGAAAGCGCTATTTTAAATGGTTATTTTAGTACCAGATTGCTGGAGCAGTAACTTAACAGAATTATCAGCCTAAACAGACCATAAAGATTAAATGCACAGAAAAAAAAAACAGGTTACTCATCTGTAACAGTAGTTCTAGGAGTGGTATATGATGTTCATCCATACTAACTGGCAGAGTCCTTTCCCTTTAAGATGTGCCGGAAAGTCTTCAAGCTGGCTCCTCTCACTCACCCGGGTGGTAACTCCCTTGGCTCCGCCCTATGACACCAGATCTTGCCCGCTGGAAGCAGAGTGTGTGCGCCAAAGCTGGGAAGGTCGGGTGGGTTTGTGTGGATGATCATCATATACCACTCCTAGGACTAATGTTACTGGTGAGTAACCTGTTTTTCTAGGGATGTGGATATGATATTCTATCCACACTAACTGACAGACTCCTAGCAGTTTTCCAGGAGGAGGGAAGCAAGGTGCACACCCCTATTTAGGAAACAGAGATTGGAGAACTGAGGCCCCAAAACCAGCATCCCAGCATGACTCTAGGTCAATGTGGTAATGGAAAATGAAGGAGCGTGCTGACCTCCAGGTAGCAGCTCTGCAGATTTCTTGGATAGGGACGCCCTGGAAGCAGCCACCAACACAATGGTATGATGGGTGGAATGAGCCCTTAGCCCTCCGGGAGGCTCCTACCTGTCAACCTATGGCAGAGATCAATGCAGGATGTGATCCACCTGCCAATCGTCCACTTGGCTGCAGGTCTGTCAGGTGTAGCTTCAGCGTGGCTGACAAACAGCTGGCGAACCTCTGCCGAACTCCAGCCTTGCGCTCTTTGTGATAAGTGAGTGCTTGCCTCAGGTCCAGAGTATGGAGCCTGTGCTCGGCCTCCAAGGTGGGATCGGTGAAGTACACAGAGATTAATCACCTGGTAAAGGTGAACTTCCAACACAACCTTCAGGAGGTACTTCAGGTTGGGGAGCAGGACAACCTTGTCCCTGTGGAAGACCAGATAAAGAGACTCCACCAAAAGTGCATGATGCTCCCAATACTTCTGGCTGACATAGCCACCAAGAAGGTGGTCTTCCATGACAGGTAAGAGATCACACCTGTGCATCGGTTCAAATGGCTTGCCTGTGAGCTTTGTCAAAACAAGCAACAAGTCCTGTGGTGGTGGTTCATGCACCGGAGGGAAATGTGGTGAAGGCCCTTGAAGAAGCACCAGACTACCTTCTCCTGCACCACCAACTGCTGATTGGCCTGTGCCTGGTAGTAGAGATGGCTTCCATGTGCACCTTAAGGGTCGTCGACCGAAGCCCAGCTGAGAGAGGGACCAAAGGTAATCAAGGATGCTAGCCACTGGACAAGACAAAGAGTCCAAACCCTTGCCCTGACACCAAATGGAGAATCTCTACCATTTGAAGGTGTAGCACTTCCTGGTCAACTCCTTCCGAGAGGCCTGCATAACGGAGAAGACATCTTCGGAGAGATCCAAGGCCTGGAACTCTAGCCACTCAGGAACCAGGCCGTCAGGTGCAGGGACTGAAGGTCCGGGTGGAGTACCTTCCCCTGATTGATGGAAAGCAGGTCTGGGCATAGGGGGAGATGCCTCAGGAGCCTGCTGCTGAGGCTGAGGAGATCGGGGTAATAGAACTGGATTGGCCAGTTCAGAGCCACCAGGATCACCTTTGCCTTGTTCCTCCTGGCCTTGAGAAGCACCTTATGGATCAAGGGAAGTGGAAGGAAGGCATAAAAGAGGCCCAGGGTCCAGGGCCTTGAGAAGGCATCCCCTGTGGTGTTCCCTGCTGAGGGAGATGGGCAGCAAAACAGTTGCAGCTTTATGTTCTCCCTGGAGGAAAACAGGTCCACCTAAGGGGTGCCCCACCAGGAGAACAGACCATGAACTACCTCTAGGTGGAGAGACCACTTGTGAGATGCCTTGCCCACCCAGCTGAGGGCATCCGTCAGCTTACTGGAGGCTCCTGCCACATGGATGACTAAGAGATCCACCTCCAGGCTGTGCATGACGGTCCAGACACAAAGAGCTTCCCTGCACAAGAGCAGGGAGTGCGTCCCACTCTACTTGTTGAGGTAGTACATGGTCATGATGTTATCCATCTGGACTTGGACCACTTGACCCTGAATTTGTGGAGCAAATGCAGTCAGTGCCAGCCGAACTGCTCAGAGCTCCAACAAGTTGATATGGCATCGGGACTCCTCAGGGGTCCAGAGCTCTTGGACTCTATGTTCCCCCAGGTGGGCACCCCAGCCAATGGAGAGAGGCATCGGTCATCAGGATGACCGTGGCTCTGGGCAGACAAACAAGATCCCTTCCTGCAGGTGTGCTGGGACCAACCACCACTGGATGGTGTCCCACATCCGCTGGGTCACAGTGACTGACTGGTAGAAGTGCCCCTTACACTGAGACCACTGGCTGGCCAGCTCCCACTGGAGGGAGTGCATTCTCCAGTGGGCACCATGGATCATGCTGGTACAGGCCACCATGTAGCCCAGCAGGCACAGGAAGTCCCAGGCAGGTGCAATTGCCCAACCTGAAATGATCGGGCAAAGGAGGAGAGAGCCTCTGCCCTGTCTGCCAGGAGTCGGGCTCTGGCTCTGCAAGTGTCGAGCTCCACCCCGATGAAGTTGATCACCTGCAAAGGCATGAGTTCTGACTTTGCCTTGTTGACCAGGAGGCCAAATCTGATGCAGGTCTAGAGGGCCAGGTCCCTGGACCACTCCACCTCCTGCCTGGAGGGACCTGCTATCAGTCAGTCATCTAGGTAGGGATAAACCCGGACCCCTCAGTGTCTCAGGTAAGCTGCCACCACTGCTATGCACTTGGTGAAGACCCTGGGGGCCAAGGAGAGGTCGAAGAGCATGGCCTGGAACTCATAGAGGGTTCCCTCGGCTCAAAAGCGGAGGAACCTTCAGCGAGATGGTGGATCGGATGTGATAGAATGCATCCTGAAGATCCAGGAGCAAAACCACATGTTTTGCTCTTGAGATGGTATGATCTGGGACAGAGTTACCATCATGAAGGTGCACGACCTGAAGAACTTGTTCAGGTTGTGCAGATCCGGAATGGAGCACCAGCGCCCCATCCACATTGGCACCAGGAAGTACCTGGAGACAAACCCTGGTGTTCCGGAGAATCCGCAACAGGAACCACAACCTCCTTGTGGAGGAGTTGAGCTATGTTGTCTCTGAGAGCTGACAGTATTTCTGCAGAAGCCAAGTTCTCCCATGGGGCATGGGCTTGGCAAGGAGGGTACTGCTCGAACTCCAGAGGCAGATCCTGACCCACCACTTCTAGAACCCACCTGTCCATGGTGACAGCAGACCAGGAGAAGGGAAGTGGTAGAGCCAGCCCCCACAGGAGGACCCAGGGAGGCATTATGGGCATGAGGGAGACACTCCTCATCCCGTCACTGGGCAGTCTTGGAGGAGGAGGAGGGCCCAGCTGAGGGACACGGAGCCTCTCCCTCCTGCTTACAGACAGCCAATGCCACTGACTCGGGCGAGATTGCCAAGCCTGAGCCTGCTGGCCAGTCAGTTGCTGGGCTGACTTGGCCACCGAAGAGGAGGAGGTCAACCAAAGGGCTTCCATTTCTGAAACTGCTTGGAGCCCTTGGGGTCCTTCTGGGCAGATGTCATGGAGTCCAAGGTGGCATTGGACTTCTCGATGCATGTGAGGTGACCCTTGACCCCGGGCCTGAACAGGTCAGTGCCCAGCAAGGGGACATCTGCCAGCTTTTTTCTGAATGTCCACCGTAAAGGTTGAGATCCTCAGCCAAGCCCGGCAGCGCATGGCCACTGAGGCCTCCACAGAGCAGTCACGGGAGTCCCCAGTGTCCATGGCAGTTTGGAGCTGTTGCTTGGCCACAGCCCAGCCCTGGTCTTGGACATCTTTGACCATGGTCTGAAGGTCCGCAGGCAGATGAGGAAGCACCCCATCTAAGGTACCCAGCAGGGCATGGGAGAAGTGGGCCATGAGGAGCGTTGAGCTTGCCTGGCAGAAGCCAAGCGAGGAGGCAGCATAGACCATCTTAGCCACATGGTCCAACTTCTTGGACTCCTTATCAGGCAGCTTGTCAACATCACTGGTGTTGCGGGAGCGCTGAACACAGAGTCGACCACCAACCCCTTGGCCAAAGGGTGCTCTGTGAATTCAAAAAAAGGGATCCGGTGGGCACCACATACTTGTGGGCCATCTGGGCAGAAGGCTAACAGCAGGAAGCGGGGCACTGCCAGAGCTCCAGGGCAGAGCCAAGAATGGCTTCAGCCATGGGAAGGCCTCCATCACAGTGTCTCCCCGGTCAAGGATCTCGGTCAATGGGTAATGAGCCCATTTCTGAATGGGCTCCATCTTCATACCCGTCAAGTCAGAGATCAAACAGAGGAGGCCCATGAAAAAGAATGGACCTTTGTCCATCGACAGATCCCACATGGACTCCATGTCGACTGGACGGGAGTGCAGGGAGGAACCCTCTGATTCTAAAGAGTCATCAAACAACGGTCGACCGAAGTCTCCACTGACCCTCCGCAGATGGTCAGGGGTGACTGACTGACGGCCAGTGGGGAAGCCCCTTGGCTGGCTGAGATTCCTTAGAGTGCCGACCGTTGGCTGTTTGGGTGGCGGTTCCACCACAATCAGCAGAGAAGCCGGAGTTGGCCAAGTTGGGATCGTTTTAATCAGTTCCGCTGGTGGAGTCGGCATTGGCCTTTTGGGCAACAGCCAAGTGATGGCCTGCACAGAAACACCAGCTGTTGCCACATCAAGTCCTCGTAGCATCGACACAACTTGCGCTGAAACCTCTCCTCACCTGAGGAGGATGAGGATGAAGAATAGCAGTGATGCTGCTTCCCATGGTGCTGAGAGCGGGAGCACCAATGATGACGGGACCGGCTCAACCCACAGGAAGAAGACCTCGACCACCGGAGGGACTGGTGGTGGGGCTCGGAGTGAGTCAGTGATTGTCAAGGCTCCTCCTGCTCCAGGTCAGGGACCAGAGGCTCCGGGTCAGCAGACTGATCCGTCCCTCCAATGGTCTGTGTCAGGACCAGGGTCCCTAGACAAGGAAGTACTGTCCTCTTTGGTTGACAACTGGTCGGTTGCCTCGAGAAAATTTTGGCTGGGGCTTCGACCAGTGTCTCATCCAACAGGCCCGATGGGGTTACTGTGGAGCCAGCAGCCAAGGTCAAGGATTCAATCAAAGTCAAACTGAGAAGCACAGGGAATTGAGGCCCTCGACCGACAGTGCTCTCAATCCCACAATCGATGATGGGTCTTTCTTTCTCAGACTCTTTTCTGAGTTTAGATTTGCACATGGCCCCTGACCAAAGTCGTCAGGGATTGGTACAATTCTTGAAGGAGCCTATAAAGTCGAGCACATGGCCTGAGCCACCTCCTTCAAAGGTCAGTAAGCTGCTTGGCACAGCCACAGAGACCACCCAACGGGCATCTTTGATTTGACCGGCAGGTGCCATTGCGCCAGGCAGCCCAGTTTCAGGTGGGTGAGACGGTCTTCAGGACTGTAGAATGAAAGGAGCAGCAAAGTCACAGGCCTGGTGGTCATGATCATGCCCCACGCAGTAGACACACGTGGCATGTGGGTTGGTACTGGACATCTTCTCTGCCTGCAAGGACACCAGTGGAAACTGGGAGCGGACTTATTGTCCATCGTGGTCATGATCAAGGATCGAGTAGAAGACAAAACTCATGAGTGTTGGTTTGGAAGTAATTCAGAAGAGGATGGAAGGTTTGATACCTTTTATTGGACCAACAAGTGTCTTGTACAAAGATGGAAATATACACAAGCTTTCGGGGCCACACAGGTCCCTTCTTCAGGTGAATAGCAAAACTGAGCAACATAAGCAGTATTTATATCCACTGTGGAGCAATTAAAAATCAGGAAGTGAAGAAGGACGGTGACAAAGGGGACTAGAGATGAAAGTCTAAGATGCAAAATAAAAACATGAGAAGAAATGGGGAGGGGGGCCTAAAGCTTGTGTATAATTCCCATCTTGTACAAGACACTTATTGGTCCAATAAAGGTATCAAACCTTCCATCCTCTCCTGTTTTGGCAAGGACCAATATGGCTGGAATCTCTTTACGAAGTAATTCTGAAGAATTATTTTTGTTTTTATATTACGTTTTCTCCTCAGGTCCCGGTCAGCTTTCCATCCCAGCCGTCTTCCCAGCCCTGTACCCCAACATCAGGTCACCTTCCCCTTCTTCACCCACAGCTTCTCCTCCATGGAAGGGTGGCAAGGATCCCCCAACTCACTCACCATTACAAGATCCAGATTCCGGTGAAGTGCCTTCTCAGGATCGGGGCCTACGGAAGACAGGCGCTCATGCCGCACAACTTGGGACACATTTTCCTTTTTCTCCCCTTCAGGGATGGAGCATGCAAGGATGCCAGCAACAGCACCATACACCTGTGCACACACCCCATCAGATGTCTGCCCCACCTTTGACTCAATGTCTTTGCAGTGTCGGTGTGCCGGACCTCAGCTGCCCCTGGGGGCCAGGCATGCACCAACAGCTGGTCTCCGCCTTCCCCAAAGAAGGAGAGCTGTCCCTGGGACACTCGATCCTTCTCCTCCCCTACCAACCCCTGGTGGCCCAAGCTTGCTCCCAAATATGGGTCGCTGGCGTGATGGCAAGGTGTGGCGCCCAGTGCCTCAACCCTCACTGCCACCAGGCCAATTCTGAAGAATTTAAGTACCAAGACCTACTCAACGTGGAAGCGGTAAGGAGGGAACCTGCTTATTCCAGTGGAAAGGAAGGTCTGGCATCATGGGGGGGGAGCCGAGGGAGTTACCACCTTGGTGGGTGGGAGGAGCCAGCTTGAAGACTTTCCAGCACATCTTAAAAGGAAAGGATAATGCCAGTTAATGTGGATAGAACATCATATCCGCATCCCTAGAAAATGAAATTACATAATTTTAAAGGTTCTCCTGTTCTTGGGGTACTGATTGAGTGAGGTTTACAGTTTCCACTGCTGCTAAAAAATCAGTCTGACAGCGTTTGCGTCTGATATATTTTCTTGTTGCTGAGATGATCTCAGAAAGGTGGCCAGCTGATACGGGTAAAAAAATAAATGGTCCTTGTTATACACTTTCAGCAACACCAGGAGAAAAGTGCCACAACTGGGGGGGGGGAGGCCTCTCTTGCTCTCTGTCTCATGCCACTGAATAACACAACCCTCCCCCGTGCCATCTCTCTCTCTCTCCCTCCCTCTCTATGGGACAGTCATACAGATTTACACAGACAATACATAACTCATTCCCCTTTAACCATGCATCAAGGAGAACTAAGCAAGGGAACTCCCTGACACACAAGTGGACTCTGTGCAACACTCACAGCTGCTCAGTCTCGCTGGAAAATGCCCACTCTCTCTTTCTCTCTCCTGAGATCGAAGAATAAATATTTATAGTTCAAAATAAATATATACAAACTGTATACCAGAAATGGAAGCTAAGAATACTAGGTATATCAGTCTTTAATAGGAATTAATATACAAAAACAGAAACAAAAAAAAAATTAAGAATGATGACTGCTTATGTTCTTTCCCAACTAGAAAAAATGGAGAAGTATATTGCTAAGTGAGCATAACGCTGAATGTAGAATTAAATGAGTTTAATTTTTTTTTATTTATTTATGTCTAGGATTACAACATACCTTTGAGCCAAGGCTCTTTTACAAAGGTTCCACGTCAGAAAAACAGTACAATACAGTAAATAAGGTAGCAGAAATGGTTACAATGGGAGATCAATACAATAGACAGGATAAGCTGTGTTAGTGTGAGGTAACATAGGAGACGACAGGGTAACATACTGGATAGGGGTGGAGAGGTGGTAAGAGGGGACAATGGAAACACAACGTATGGTAAGGTTAAATAAGGGGAGGTAAGAGCAGCTGGAGGCCTTGTCAACAACACAGAGCAAAAGTAACTTAGCTAAACATAACAGGGGAACGTGCTTATGGAGGGAAGGAGATGGGGGAGGGGGAGAGTCGGGAAAGGGGGGAATGGGAGAAAATAAGTGCTAGGGAGAAGGAGCATAGAGAGTGGACTGTGGTGATTATAGGTAACAGTCATAGGAGCTAGAGTCAGTGAGATGGAGGTGGAGCTTAGATTTGAATGAACCAAGAGTGGTAGTGGAGGAGATGTCAGGGCTGAGTCCATTTAGCCAGCTGGGCGTGCTATGGGCAAAAGATCTTTGGCCCTGGGAGGTGCGACAGTGGGGTACCTGGAGGAGCTGGGATTCAGAGCCCCTGGTGTTTCGAGGATTCAGTCTTTGACTCAGTAAGGCTCGGACTCCAGGAGGGGCGAGGCTCATGGTTACTTTCTTTGTCATGATGCAGGTTAGATACTTTATGCGGTTGGAAAATTAAAGCCATCCAGATTGGGCATACAGGTCACATGTATGTGTGAGATGGTGAGCCTACAGGCCTTGTTATGGGATGTCGATATTCATCTGAGGGCAGTGGCGGAAGCAGAGCCATAAATGATTAGTCCATAGTCATTGATGGAGACCACTGAGCTCTGGACAGCGATCTTCAGGGCTTCCGCCATGAGATGTTGTCTGTGTCGGTATAGCAGGCCTAACTCTGTGTTGGCAGCTTTGGCAACACCGTCTATGTGTTCCCCATAGGAGAGATTTGAGTCCAGAGATATCCTTAGGTATTTGAATGACTGCATCTGCTCAAGGGTGCTTCCATGGCTAGTTGAAATAGTGAGGGGGTGAAGTTTATGCCTGTTATGAGGCCTTTTTTTTTTATGGTTGAGGACCAGCTTATGTCTGCTAAACCAGTTTTCCACTGAGGCAAAGCCTTGCTGAAGATTGAATTGTAGGAGCACAGGGTCCTTGTGGGAATAGAAGATTACAGTGTCATCTGCATAGAGGATAAGTTGTTCAGGGCAGGATTTCGGGAGGGTGTTAAGAAAAAGGCTGAAACGTAGTGGGCCCAGGATGGAACCCTGGGGGATTCCAGAACAGACTGGTCTGGGATCCAAGTGGACACCTGCAATTTTTACTCTTTGTGATCGATTTTGCAGGTAGCTATTGAACCACGCTACAGCATCAGGAGAGAACCCTGTTAGCTGGAGTTGTTGAATCAGCAGACGATGGTGGACAGTGTCAAACGCCTCGGTCAGATCGACAAATACTGCCCTGGCTAGATGACCCCTATCCAATGTGCTGTTCAGTGTTCCAGTGAATTCCAGTAAGGCAGATGAGGTACTGTGTCCTTTTCTGAAACCACGTTGTTGTGTATATAACAGATTGTGTTTTTCCAGGTAGTCAGTGAGTTGGTCGGCCACTATGCATTCGTGAGTTTTGCAGAGAGGAAGTAGTATTGAAATTGGTCGATAGTTCCCATGGAAGGTCTTATCCATGTTTTTGTGGACTAGGGTAACTGTAGCAGCTTTCCATTTGTCAGGGAACTGACTGAGGCTAAGGGAGAGACTGAGAATTTGTGTTAATGGGACTAGAACCTCAACAAGGGTGCGGGATAGCAGTCTGAGGTCCAGTGAGTCCCCGCTAGTTCTTGACTTGGAGATTGCTTTGGTGATGTGTTTCCGGGCTTCGTGCAACTTAACTGCTTTGAAACAGAAGGGCGGGTGATTTGTAAGAGTAGGATAGCCACAGGGAGTAGTGGAGGTAGTATCCAGGAAAAAATCTGGGGGGAGAACGCTGCTTAAACTCCTTTCACTGTCAGACATGGGGTTCCACAAAGAAGATGTCCCTGTCACACAAACTAGGGTGATCCATCCGCCCAGTCTCTCTGAACCATCCCCTTTGGCTGACGCTCAAACCCTCACATATGCTCTACCATTGCTGCATCGACTACAGTGGTGTGATCACCATAAAGAGACACATACCACCACACATGTTTTTCAACCAAGGCTCCACTGCTGGATATACAGATCCACCCTAAGCCTAACCACCAAACTGCTCCTTGGTGTCGCGACACAATCTCTTAAACCCACAGGGAGCACCCCAAAAGAGTGGCAACAGAATAAAAGAAGGAGGACCAAAGACAGCCCCCTCTCCCTATCACTGGCAGCCCTCATGAAACTCCTGCTCTATTACTCTGCATTGGTAATGTGGAAATCAACCCTGGACCCCCTGAATGTATCACCTCTCCATCAGACCTAACCTCAATTAAAGGCCTCAGTTTCCTGCATATTAATGTATGCAGTCTGCTGAAAAAATTCACACTGATACATGCCTGGGTTGCCCATACCTTGCCAGACTTTCTTGTGGTATCTGAGACATGGCTCAAACCCACCACAGCAGACAGGGATGTTAACCTACCTAACTACCAGCTATTCAGAGCTGATCGCCAAACAAGGGGCGGTGGAGTAGCCATATATGCAAAATCCGGTATAGCTGTATCCTGTATTGCTGCAACATCTATGCCCAAGGAGTTTGAATGCCTATCCCTAAAAGTCTCTCTCCCCAATACAGCAGCTTTTCAGCTAGTTGGTTGCTACAGACCCCCCTCTGCTGAACACAAGCTCTTATCCCATCTGGGGAACCTGCTCAAACCCAGCACTGAAGAAGTCATTATTCTAGGTGACCTGAATTTCAACTGGCTTACCCAGGCAGCTGCACCTCTGGTATCATTCTGTGATACATATGGGTTCACACAGCTAATTAATGAACCAACAAGAATTAATGCAATGAATAGTAATAACAGCACAGTACTTGATATCATGCTAGTGAATAAACCACATCTATTCACACACGCTGAGTGCTTCTATATAAGTGATCACTGCCCCATCGCAGGGGTAAGATCCACCAGCATAACAACAAGCCCTGCAAAATTCTCATGAGGAGATCCAAGAAAACATCAATATTGAAGGATATTTGCATGATCTAGCTTACTCTCCACACTGGCAAGAGTTTTATCTTGCCCATTCTGTTGAAAAGCTCAGCAGGTGCTAAATAACATTATAATAAATTCTTAACACCCATGCCCCAATCTCTAGTATCCGAATAAAAACAAATCCTGTCGTTGGTTTACAGCGGACCTCAAAGCTGCACTGCTGGAGACAGACAAACTCTGGAAAATGGCAAGAAAAACCAAGAAAGCAAATGACTGGATGATCTTAAGGAAAGCCAGGAATAGATGCACCAAGAAAGTTAGGGATGCAAAGGCTGCCTTCTACTTGGCCGAACTCGACTCTTCCTACCATAATCCTGCTAGGTTTTGGGGCACCATCAAGGGTATGGTGGGGCAGGACGCTAACACCCCCCTTCCAACTCAATTACACAACAGTTATGGCCCTATCACTGGCAAAATGAAAATTCTGGACGCCTTCAATAACCACTTCACAATGGCTGGCCTTGCCTTTGACACCTCTCCAGCTAACCTGCTGAGGGAACAATTAAGCTCCCATTACACTGGTGATCAGAGAGTTGACTCTTCCTTCAGCTTCAAATCTATACTGTTGAAACAAGTAGAGGATCTATTATGGCAACTGGATACCAAAAAAAGCGCAGGGGCAGACTCTCTGGAACCCTACTTTCTAAAGATTGCATGCCATGTACTTGCAGTCCCCCTAACACACCTCTTTAACCTATCTCTAAACTCTGGCTCTATTCCCACACTGTGGAAGACAGCCCAAGTGGTTCCCCTTCTAAAATCAGGGGACCCTATGGATCTTAATAATTACAGGCCCATTTCCATTCTACCAGTGCTATCCAAGATGCTGGAGAAATTAGTGAGCAATCAGTTAAGGGAGTATCTTGACAATGCTAACCTTCTAAACCCAGCTCAATCTAGATTCAGG
This sequence comes from Neoceratodus forsteri, assembly GCA_016271365.2. Classification (NCBI taxonomy): domain Eukaryota; kingdom Metazoa; phylum Chordata; order Ceratodontiformes; family Ceratodontidae; genus Neoceratodus; species Neoceratodus forsteri. The sequence continues at coordinate 406,430,028 of CM028135.1, forward strand.
GCCAAGCATAGCACTATCACTGCACTAGCCAAGGTCACAAATGACTGGCAATCCGAATTAGATAAAAAGAATGTCGTCTGTGCAGTATTCCTGGACCTGAGCAAAGCATTCGATACTGTGGACCACGAGCTACTACTTTCATCCCTGTACTCCATTGGCCTAGATCCATCCTCCCTTAAGTGGTTCAGATGCTATCTCACCGGTAGGTCACAGCAGGTAAAAGCTGAAGGTGACCTATCCCCATTAAAACCACTGTCAAGAGGAGTCCCCCAAGGTTCTATTCTGGGTCCTATCCTTTTTGCCATTTATATAAATAACATTGATTCAACCCTTACCAATTCCTATGTACACCTCTTTGCTGATGACACTGTTCTGTATGTCAGCAACCCTTCATCTGCAGCTGCTCGTGAAATCCTACAAACAGAATTCTCCTTGCTACAGTATCAGCTACTCGAGAAAAAGCTTCTGTTAAATGCAAAGAAAACTAAAGCAATGATGTTCACAAATCAAAGCTCCACCAGCACATCCTCTCCAATCATTCCCCCTCAGCTATGCACTATACTTGGAGAAAATCTGGAGTATGTAGAAAACTTCAAATACCTAAGTGTGTGGATTGACAACAGACTTGACTTCACTCATCATTTAGAACTGTTAAAAAAGCTTCGCCAAAGGCTTGGCCTTCTCTATAGATTAAAACCCTTCCTAAACAGAGACTCAAAGATGAGGTTAGTCCAGGCCATTTTTCTATCAGTTGTTGACTATGCAGACTTCCTTTATAGTCACTGCCCCATCTCCTACCATCACAAGTTGGATACCTTATATCATAGAGCAATAAGGTTCATTACAGATCTGCCATCTAATACTCATCATTGCTCTCTTTATGCTGCAGTTGGGTGGATTTCCCTTAACCTCAGAAGGAACAGAAATGCAGCACTATGGATTTACAGAGCGTTGTCAAAAAAACTTCCAAACTATATCCTGGACTGCTTCACCCAGACCTCTCCTAGCTCCTACGCCCCAAGAAGCAACATCATCATCCTGCTCAAATTGCCCAAATTCAACACCAGGCTAGGGAGGGCAGCAATCAGTTATTCTCTAGCTATAGCATGGAGCACCCTACAATAATCCCTAAAACTGTCCAATATCATTCCATTTGCATCCTTTAAACAGCATTGTACAGTCTTCTTCAAAGAGAAATGCAATTGCTACCACTAGAGCTAGCATTGTCATCTCACAAATCTCCCTTCCAAACCATATATGGCATATTCCTTCCAGACAGACACCCCATCTTATGGCACCCAGTAATACCTTCACCATCCTAGTATTACATTATGTTGAGTGTCTGCCATGCCCACCCCACTGGGATATGTATATACTGTAAATATTAGCTTAACTTTCCTGTAACCGTTTTTTATCATGTGAACTTACTGTACATCACTGTGTTTATTAACGTTATTTTCCCCTGTATGTATAACGGTCTTATATAAGTGTATGATGTATCTGTTGTGTATCAACTATTGAACCTTGACCTTATCAGGTCCATCTTGTAAATGAGCCTTGCTCAATGATGTTCGCCTGAATAAATAAAGATTTGATGATGATGATAGGTCAATGAATGCATCATTGAAGGTGTTAGCAATGACCAGGGGATCAAGAGTGATGGACTCGTCAACCTTTAGCATAGTTGATGAGGATCTGGGCTGCTTCACTGTGACTTCTTTGATGTTCTTCCAAAACTCAGACCCATTTCCCCAAGTGTTGGAGAGAGCTTCTCTGTATTACGTGCTTTTCTGTAGTCGAATGTATTTTGTGCAGTTGTTGCGGGCATGTTTGTAGTTCTATATGTTGTGTTGGGCACCAGAGGTGGTCCCTAGATTTTAGTTGTGCTAGAAGCTCACCTGTTAGCAATGAGTAGCAGAGCGCCTTGACTTTTCATTTTTGAGTGGGGCGTAGGAGTCACATGCCGCATTGAAGGAGGAGGTAAAGTAGTTGAGAGCTGAATTAACATCCTTAGATTGGTAAATGGGAGACCAGTCATGCAGACTGAGGCAGGATTTAAGGTGACTTAGTAGACCACGTGGGAGCACTCTGCTGGTGATGACTTTAGGTGGAGGCTTGTGGAATTTGTTTGACCACTCACAGATTACAGGGGAGTGGTAGCTCAGTGAGTCAGGAAGGACAGAGGTGCTGGAGAAATGGGAAGGATGACTGGTAAGAACCCAGTCCAGTAGGGTACTAGTGCCCGTTTTGTAGTTTTTTCTAGTGGAGGAGACAACCATTTCCGAGAGGTTAGCTAATGATATAGCATCCTGAGAGACAGCAGCATCAGATGCATGCCAGTTGATATTAAAGTTGCCTAGTATGATAGTCTCAGCACCTACAGGTTGGGTTTTGATAAAGTCCAGAATAGTTGTGAGGCTTTTCCCTTGGTCTTTTGGGGGAATGTAAACCACAATAACGATAAACTGGCCACGAGTTGCGACCTACGCTGTTTGTCTTGGAAAGTGCTGTTTTTAGTTGCAATTACTTCTACTTGAAGGATTTCCTAACTTCAAGCCCTAATGTGTACTAACATACTAACATACTATTTGCCAGCAGATTAGGCCTTACGGTCTATCGAGTCTGCTTGAACCTAGATCCTTAGTTGGATGCCGAGACCCTCCCATCCCTTGATCTCCAGAAACCCCTATCATCCATCCCCACCCCCGGACAGGCCATCATCTGATACATCCACTTTCTGTGTCTGTCCCACCCTCTCTTGAAGCCCTCCACTGTGGATCTCTGAACCAGCTCACCAGGCAGTGCATTCCAAGGGTCCACCACCCTCTCGGTGAAAACCTCCTCTTTTCCCCTCACCTTCCACCTTCCAACTCAAGACCATGCCCTCTGGTGATACCTCCCTGCTTTAGTCTAAAGATCCCTCCATGTTTACCCTATTTATTCCCTTGAGGTACTTGAAGACCTCAATCATGTCCCCTGTCTCTCTCCTCTCCTCCAATGAAAACAGGCAGAGCTCCTCAAGTCTGTCCTCATAAGTCAAATCCCCTAGCCTCGCATCATCTTTGTTGCCCTCCTCTGTACCCTCTCCAGGGCTGTGTGTCCTCTTCAAGTGTGGTCTCCAGTACTGTACACAGTACTCAAGGTGTGGTCTAACCAGTCCATTGTACAGTGGCAGAATCACTTCCTTGCTCCTAGAGGTGATCCCCTACGATGCATCCCAACATCCTGTTTGCCTTGCTAGCTGCTCTCCTGCACTGCTCAGAGTTATTCATACATGTATCCACCATGACCCCTAGGTCTTTTTCCCCTATTGAGGCCTCCAGTGCCTCCCTTCCCAGGGTGTACCTGTGTTTAGGGTTTCCCCGACCAAGATGCAACACCTTGCACTTGGTGATATTGAAATTTATTTTCCATGTGTGAGCCCAGCTTTCCAGGGTGTCCAGGTCCCCTTGCAGGGCAACCCTCCCCTCTTCTCCCTCAACTACTGCTCCCATCTTGGAGTCATCCGCGAAGAGACTCATTTCACACCCTATACCCTCCTGATGTGTCCGTGTGTATGCATTAAACAGGATCGGACCCAGGACTGACCCTGTATTGTACCCACTACCAACCTCTCTAGGGTTCGAGCTCCCCACAGACCACTACTCTCTGAGTGCATCCAGCTAGCCAGTTTTCAATCCATCTGACCATCAAAGGGCCTACTCTAACCCCATCAGTTTCTCCACCAGACCATTGTGGGGACAGAGTCAACCTTGCTGAAGTCAAGAATAATACATCCACAGGCTTACCCTGTCCAGTTCTGATGTTACCCATTCATAGAACTCCACAAGGTTGGTTTGACCTGATCTGCCTGGCACAAACCCATGTTGCTGACTGTCCAGACCTCCCACCTCCTCCAAGTACACCCCCAACCGTTCCTTTAGTATACTCTCCATTAATTTTCCCACCACCGAGGTCAAACTGATGGGTCTATAATTACCTGGTACTTCCCTCGACCCCCCTTTATGGATTGGTACCACATGTGCCTCTCGCCAATCCCTAGGTACCCTCCCTGTCTCAAGCGACCTGCTGAAAAGCTCCGCCAGGGGTGCAGCCAGTATGTCCGCCAATTCCCACAGTACTCGGATGAATGCCATCCGCCCAGGAGATTTGTTTTTCTTTAGGGCCTTGAGGGCTAACCACACCCTTTGGTGGAGATAGCATCATCCGTCCCTCCCCTTACTGGTCTTTTTTATCCTTATCCAGATGTGACACCTCTGGGTACCTTTCCCTCCCTCTTGCTCCATTTCTGTTGCCCCCTGATCCCCCCTTCCCTTCTATCCCTTCATGCCTTGCTTTGTAGATATCCCATCCCCTCCCTAGTGAACACAGAGGCAAAGTACTCGTTAAATACCTCTGCCTGGTCCCTCGCCTCTTCCACCCACCCTCCTTCTGATCTCAATCTGCTGAGATGGCCCTTAGTTTTTCTCCAGTCCCCAATGTACCGGAAGAACCCCTTTTCCCCTCCATGTATTCCCTGTGCCAGCCGCTGCTCTTTACTGGACTTTGCTCCCCTCACCATACGGGTGACTTTTCTAGATGCAAGCTGGTACATTTCCTTATCCCTATCCCCTCTTGTTGTTTTATATTTTTTGTAGGCCGCTTTCTTTTCTCTGACTGCTACCTGTACCTCAATGGACCACCAGCATGGTTTACGTGACCTTGCTCCCTTAAATTTCAACTTAGCGCAGATCCTGACTGCCTCATGAAGTCCCGTTTATGACCTCCCATCTCCTTTTCACACTTGTCGTTGAGGTAATCCCTTCAAGTGATCCTTGAGAATATTTCCCATGCCCATAAAGTCTGCCCCTGAAGTCCACTGCCAGTGTCCTAGATCTCACCCCCCACTCCCCATGCTTATTTGAAACCAGACAGTATTGTGGTCACTCCCAGTCAGGGGTCCTGTACAACTATGTCCCTTACCAGATCCCCATCTGCCAGAACCACATCCAGGACATGCCCTCCCTTGTGGGCTCCATCACATGCTGTGTTAAGAACACATCCTGGAAGCCATCCAGCAGCCTCTGCTCCTTGGCCACCTTAGAGGACATGGTTCCCAGTTTGTACCTGGCATATTAAGGTCCCCATCAACACCACTCCTTCCCTTTTGGACCACACTGGGCAATGATGTTGTCCAGCAAACCATCCTCTAGAACATCACTCATCCCAGGGGCCTATATGCTACTACCAGCTTGACCTTATCTCCTGCTGGGGATCGTAAGGTGACCCATAAGGCCTCCACGTTTCCTCTGCCTCTTCTACATAGCAATTTCTATATCATCTCTAATGAACATAGCCACTCCACCCCTCTGACCTCTTTTCTATCCTTCCTAAGCATAGTGTACCCTGTACATTTAGGTCCCAGTCATGGTTTTGTTGTACGTCTCCGTGACCGCCACATCCACTCCCCCTCGAACAGCATGGCCTGGAACTCCAGCAACTTGTTCCCAAGCTCCTGGCATTTACTAACACCAACCCCACCCTTATCCCTGATCCTCTTTGTGAACCCCACCCAGATTCCTTATACTCCATCCTCCCCTGCTCCTCCTGAAACCTCCACCTCCAGTCTGTTCCCTCCCCTCTTGGGCTTGGCTACTCCCCTCATCTGGAGGAGAGGGCTTCTGGTCAGCCCCTCCTCATCCCTTCCCCTTACAAGTTTAAACCCACCTTTCTTGTATGTAGTCAGCCATCCCTGTTTAAGGACTTCCTTCCCTAATGGGGCAAGATGAAACCTGTCCTTGGCATATAGTCCTATCCTCCCAAACTCCATTCCAGTTCCTAACACCCCAATCCATTCTCTTCTTACTTCCTGAGCCAGTCATTAACCTCTGTAGCTTCTTTTCTCCACTGAGGCCTTTGGTACTGGCAATATCTTAAAAGAAATGTTGCATCCATTATCCCGACAGACTCTGGCAAGTTCTTGGAACCTTGCTTGGATTTCCAAAATGCTATTTCCTCTAGATCATTAGTTCCCAAATGCCAGAAATCGGTTTCCCTCCACAATCCCTAACCATTTCATACACCATGAACTTTGCTCTGTGCAATGTCAGCCCAGAGATACTCACTACCTTCACCTGGCTATGGCATCCACCCCCTGTCCCTCCCAATGGATACCCCTAATCATCGAGTCTCCAGTAACAGAACCTTAACACTGCCATCATCCTTATGGTTACCTCCACTATGCCCCTCAGCCCCTTCCCCCTTTATTCATGATCTCAATTTCATGGGAGTCTTCCTGCCTTATAGAGAACCCTTGTCACCCTCCCTTTTCTGCCTCCTTGCTATTTTGCCCACTTAACTCAAACCCCTCTGAATAGGTGTCCCTTTAACCCTCTCTTATCTGAACCATTTATCCTGGCCCTGATGGTTTCCCTTCCCCACACCACCATCCTCCCCCCTTGTAATAGTACCCCTGCCTCCAGAGGCTCTCTGTGGGTCCCCTTTAGCTAGGGCCCCATCCTTGGTACTGACCTCCCTGCTGAAGGGGGGCTCCTCTCCCACCTCCTTGTCTCCCAGTTTCTCTCCAATCATGCTCTCCTCCCTCATGTCTGGAATATGTTGCATCTCCCCCATTTGCTTAACATATATGTTTCCCCTTCTCCCTCTGGGACTATGTCTGTCCTTTCCATAGCTGGTCTGTGATGCCCTATGGGTATCCGACTCCCTCCCCCCGGCCTCTGTATAAGTTTCCTCATTTCCACCAACCCTTCCTCCCCTCTAGGTTGTAGTAGCTCAAATTTATTGTGACACTCTATGTCAGCCTCCATCATGTAACCGAGTTTCCCTGACTGCATCTCTAAACTGGCCCTCTTCTTCCTCTCTTGCACTGTTCACCTTAGGAGCTCCCTTCCCACAGTCTGCTGTTTTAGGCTTCCGCACAACAGCCCCTCCTGACTCTTCCCCCTCCAGTCTCTTTGTATTCAGAATGTTCACCCCGTACGCTTTCCCCTTAGCATCAACTTCCCTATCTAAGGGTCCTCATTCCCGAATATCCCCCTTCCTGCTTGCTGTAACATAACGTCCTGTAATTTCAGAGTGTTGCTCCAGCCTCCCCTCAGCCCCACCCTTCTGCTGCCCATATCCACACCCCTTATCCTTGGACACCCCCCCCAGCTCCCACAGCTTACTCCTTAACCAATATACCTCACTCCTGATACAAGATAGCTGTCTACAGAGTGGGTAGCCTCCCTCTCTCCAGGCCCAATTTAGAATTATTGCCATCCCACAGCCTGTGCAGCCTACAACCCTTCCGAAGATGCCTGCCATGGTGGAATATGGCCACCCCTGATTATCCCCTCTGTTTATAACAGCACACCCCCTTTTCTCAGTCCCTTTCCCCTGGAGTACAGTTTCTCTCTATACTGACTGTAGTTATTTACAAACCCAATTTCAACTCCACCAATAACGTTCCCAAGTCTCAGAAACACATACAGTCCAGTGTGTGTTCGGTCCCACTAACAGTGTGTGTAAGCTGACATCAGGTACCATATGATGTCACAGGCCCACCAGCTCCTGTTGCTTCGAATTTCAGTCCCAAACAGAAATACTCAGCCCTTCAATCCCAACCCCCAGTGGCTTTTCAGTATTTAAGAAGGCATACAAAACAGGGTAGGTGGGAGGGCTCTTACCAAACACCAGGCAAACAACACATTTAAATTTCCCTCTAAGTATCCCTGCCAAACAACTATCCCCAAGCCACCAAAGTTACAATGTAACAGTTCTAATTCAAGGTAATAATTTTTAACACATAAAACTAATTTCACTTACAAACTATTCAAATATTTCAGTTAAAACAGAATATAACTCCAGCCCTCTTTCCTACCTGCCTGCTGCTTAAGCTCCCAAGTGAACAATGAAAGCCAAGGTAATTCCTATTTAAAGACAAGGTAATTGCAGCTAATGTCCCTTCCCCCAACCACCAGGCAAACAACACATTTAAATTTCCCTCTAAGTATCCCTGCCAAACAACTATCCCAAGCCACCAAAGTTACACTGTAACAGTTCTAATTCAAGGTAATAATTTTAACACATAAAACTAATTTCACTTACAAACTATTCAAATATTTCAGTTAAAACAGAATATAACTCCAGCCCTCTTTCCTACCTGCCTGCTGCTTAAGCTCCCAAGTGAACAATGAAAGCCAAGGTAATTCCTATTTAAAGACAAGGTAATTGCAGCTAATGTCCCTCCCCAACCACCAGGCAAACAACACATTTAAATTTCCTCTAAGTATCCTGCCAAACAACTATCCCAAGCCACCAAAGTTACAATGTAACAGTTCTAATTCAAGGTAATAATTTTTAACACATAAAACTAATTTCACTTACAAACTATTCAAATATTTCAGTTAAAACAGAATATAACTCAGCCCTCTTTCCTACCTGCCTGCTGCTTAAGCTCCCAAGTGTAAGGAGCCTTATTTGATTTTCCACAGAGAGTCGGTGGCTCTGCGTACAAATCCTAAGTTTTTGCCAAAAGTAGTTTCTGAGTTTACTTTGAACCAGACTATACACTTGACAATGTATTATCCTGAGCACTCTAATCAAGGGGAAGAATTAGTGAACTTCAGGCCTTGTGCATTGAGCAGGACTACATTTCCTTCCACATGGACAAGGTAGTGCTTAGAACCAATAGGAAGTTCCTACCAAAGATGGTTTCTGACTTCCACTTGAATCAGTCCATCACCTTACCTGTCTTTTTTACTGAGAATTCCCATCTCAGGGGAACACATACTTCATAGCCTTGATGTCAAGAGTGCTTTGAGCTGCTACATGACTCACTAAAAGCCATAGGCAGGACAGACAGCAGCTGTGCCTGACATATGGGGATTATCATCAAGGCACAGGTCAGGAAGCATAGGAAAAACCAGGAGCAGTTGTAGAATTCACAAAAAGTGTTTATTAGTACTAGCAGTAACACAAAACAAGCATTTGTCAATGCCGAATGTTGTCTTGCTGGTTTTGGCATAGTGCAGTAGTTAGACACAATAGAAGTAGCAGTGAAGTACAGAACCAACATCAACCTCACCCTGTTGCTAGCCTTGCTTGTAGAGCAGAAAGCAGCTAACTAAAAGAAGCTACATTTTCTTATTAATTTAACACTTATATCTCAGCAGGAGTCAGTGTCTGTTGAGATTAAGCAGACAGATACTTTATTAGAAGTAGAAGGGGTCTTATTTAGGGTTAAAAAAAAGAAAGTCATTGTGTGTTCTGTGCTGGGAAGGGTACTGTATCAACTTACTTTGCTAAACCAGTAGGAAGAGAGAGAGAGAAAGCTTAACTAGTGTTGTGGCTTTGACACTATAAGCAGTGACTCAAATTACAACTTCCTGTTGCTAGCCTTGCTTGTAGAGCAGAAAGCAGCTAACTAAAAGAATCTACATTTTCTTATTAATTTAACACATATCTCAGCAGGAGTGAGTCTGTTGAGATTAAGCAGACAGATACTTCATTAGAAGTAGAAGGGGTCTTATTTAAGGTTAAAAAAGAAAGAAAGTCAGTGTGTGTTCTGTGCTGGGAAGGGTACTGTATCAATTTTCTTTGCTAAACCAGTAGGAGGAGAGAGAGCTTAATTGGGGGTGTGGCTTAGACACTATAAAAGCAGGTGACTCAAATTACAACTTCCTGTTGCTAGCCTTTTTTCTTACTAATTGCCCTCCATCCCACCATCCTAAGCCAGTTCTACTTTTATAGCCACTGGATTTGACTGTCAACAGAAACTTCCTGTTTGGCAGTAGGAAGGAAGGATCATAGAGAAACATTGGTTTTGTCAACCATAAAGGAAAAAAGTAGCTCACTTCCCCCCCCCCCCAGCTGCTGGTGGTCGACACTGAGCAAGGAAGGAGGAGGATACTGAAGAATATAGGAAGTTGCTGTCCCAGAATAGGAAGGGTGAAAGTTGTAAGGCGAGGAGAGAGTAAGCATACAGAGAAACAGGAGAGGGGACTCAAAATAAGACACGATAGGAGTGGTGTAGTGCAATGGCTGTGGGGCGGCAGTGTTCCGGGAGATATTCTGGAGGCTGCGATGCTGCCCTGTTTGCAGTCACCTCTTTGGTCTGAGGGAGGAGGTTGCCTGTCTCCAAGCTGACCTGGCTAGAATTCATGAAACCTCCTCCCCCACCCAGGGACCACCAGGGCCAATGCCACTACCTCAGAGGTTGCCAAGAAAGAAAAGAGGCTGGACCAGGGTGGGCGAGGGTTGTTGAACAGAGTTGCATCCCTCCAGCTGTACCTCTCCACAATTCATTCGCTCTTCTGATGGAAAGTGGTTCTTCTATGGAGGCACTTGCAGAGGAGACCAAGGAGGATGCTGGGAACCTTCACAAAGGAGACCGACAAGAGGGTGGCATGGGACCCCACAGGGGAAGGAAACAACTGGTGGGGGACTCAATCATTAGGGGGGTAGAAATGGGGAAGGAAGGGGAGAGGGAGGTAAGGTGCCTGCCTGGTGCCACGGCTTGGAGGGACAGGAAGCGAATCCTCAGGATCGTGGGAACAGCTGCACAAGGGAGGGAGCTGGATGTCATTGTCCACCTAGGGACAAATGACCTGGCTAGGAATGGGATCAGAGCAGTGCAGAGGAGTTTGTAGAGTTGGGGAGGGCCCTTAGACAAGTAGCTCATACAGTGGTAACCTTCTTGGAGGTGCTGCCTGTCTATGGCAGGGTGATGCTAAGGTACTCCTACAGGGAATTCAATGGTGGTTGAAAACTGGTGTGGAGCTCAGGGTTTAGCTTCATTGGGGAGCCACCTGGAGGATGCAGACCTATACTGGTGCGATGGTCTGCATCTGTCGGAGGGGACCAGGATCCTAGGGAGGGTTTAAATGCTTCATTGGCAAGCATTTAAACTAGCCAAGGGGGAGGCACTGAAAAGAGCAGGGAAATCCCAGCCTCCCCACAAAACACGGTAATTAGTGAGGTAAACACTAAGGTAGAGAAGTCATTAGGGAGCAGGACAGAGGTAAATGTAAAAAAGGCAAAGGCAGTAAGAACAGGAATGGGGCTAAAAGGGTAAGGCCATCAAAAGTGGAGGGTGATGAGTACCAATGCCGTAGTCTGTGTAACAAGTTCCTGAACTAGTGGCCTTGATGGAAGAGGGTTGCCTGGATATTGTGGCAGTCACAGAAACATGGTACACAGAGAACCATGACTGGGATGTCAACATACCAGGATACACAAACTACAGGAGGGACAGGGAGGGTAAAAGAGGAGGAGGAGGAGTAGCTCTCTATGTAAAGAAAGGGATCAAAGCAAAAGAACTAAAGAGTAAACAGGGAACAGATGAAGCACTCTGGGTCACCCTGGAGACAGGAAATGGCACCACAATCTGCATGGGGGTTGTATACATACCCCCATCTCAGGGGGAGGAAATAGACAAGGAAATGATAGAAGGCTTCTTTAGAATGGCAGAAAAAGGGGAGATATTGTTGATAGGGACCTGAATATGCCAGATGTTAACTGGAGCAGCTTTGCTGCAGGCACATCCAAGAGCAGGGTCATTCTTGATGCCCTACAGGGGGCATGCCTCAGACAGCTATTATCGGAACCCACTCGGGAGGGAGCAATCTTAGACCTGGTACTCTCAAATGGGGATGGAGAAAGAATCTCAGATTTAGAAGTGTGAAGCCATCTGGGAACAAGTGACCACCGAACAGTGTGGTTCACGATAAACACAGCCATACAATCAAGCCATACAAAAGCAAGAGTATTGGACTTTAGGAGCGCTGATTTTGGGAAAATGAGAGAGTGCCTCAGAAAAGCACTAACAAACAGGCAAGAAGGAGGGGTGGAGGACCAATAGGGAGTAATCAAAACAGCCATCTCAGAGGCAACAAGCCTTTGTGTAAAGCAAATCAACAAAACACAACAAAGGAAAAAAAACGCTATGGTTCTCAAAAGAGGTGGCAGGGATGGTTAAGGAGAAAAGGATAGTATTCACGAAATATAAGGAAACACAGAAGGAGCAGGACAGAGAACTTTATCAGTTAAAGCAGAAAGAGGCTGAGAAGGCAGTCGGAATAGCAAGGGCCCAAACCGAGGAAAGGATAGCCAACTCTGTTAAGAAGGGGGATAAGACATTTTATAGGTACATTAGGGAGTGAAGAAAGACCAAAGGAGGGATACTGAGGCTTAATAAAGGGGAGGGAATGTGGGTAGAGGGTGACAGTGAAAAAGCAGGAATACTGAACAAATATTTCTGCTCAGTATTCACAAAGGAAGAGGAGGGGGAGGTACCTAAACCAAACAAGAGAAACACTCTGAAGATGGGGGTCGATACCAGTCCATTTACACAACAAAGGGTTCTGAAAGAACTAATAAAATTGAAGGTGGACAAAGCAATGGGGCTTGATGGGATTCACCCAAGAATTCTAAAAGAACTAAGGGTAGAACTAGTGACACCGCTGACTACTCTCTTTAACAAATCATGGGAGGATGGGGTGGTACCTGAGGAAGGCGGATGTGATTCCTCTTCACAAAAGTGGGAGCAGGACAGAGGCAGGAAACTACAGACCAGTTAGTTTGATCTCAGTGGTAGGGAAAATGATGGAATCACTTCTGAAGGAAAGAACTGTTGAGTACCTAGAGGCCAGTGAGGCACAGGACCCAAGGCAGCATGGATTCACGATGGGAAGGTCATGTCAGACGAATCTAATAGATTTCTTTGAGTGACAAAGTAGTAGACCAGGAGGGGGCTGTGGGCGTGGTCTATCTAGATTTTAGCAAGGCATTTGATACAGTCCCACACAAAATATTAATATACAAGTTAGCCAGTCTTGGAGTGGGTCCCAAGGTGGTAGCCTGGATAAAAAAATGGCTGGACAACAGGATGCAAAGTGTAGTAGTAAATGGAGCCCACAGTGAAGAAAGTAGGGTTACTAGTGGGATACCACAGGATTCAGTACTGGGACTGGTCCTTTTTAATGTCTTTATAAGTGACATTGCAGAGGAACTGGAAGGAAAAGTATGTCTCTCTGCAGACGACACAAAGATCTGCAACAGGGTTGATACACAAGATGGAGTTGAAAGGATGATAAGGGACTTGGTAAGGTTGGAGAATGGTCAAATGTATGGCAGCTCAGATTCAATGCAAAGAAGTGCAAGGTAATGCACCTGGGAAACCAAAACCCAGGGGAAGAGTACACAATGGGGGGTGAGATACTGACAACAGTAAAAATGGAAAGGGACCTGGGGGTACTTATATCAGATGACCTAAAGGTTGGCAAGCAATGTGAGAAGGCAGTAAGGAAGGTTGGGGGGATACTGGGATGCATAGGGAGAGGCATCAATAGTAGAAAACTGGAAGTTGTTATCCCTCTGTACAGACAGTTGGTGAGACCCCATCTGGAGTACTGTGTGCAGTTCTGGAGACCCCATCTCCACAAAGACATAGGCAGAGTGGAGGCTGTCCAGAGGAGGGCAACCAAAATGGTACAGAGTCTGCACCAGAAGACAAATGAAGAAAGACTAAAAGAGCTTAATATGTATACCCTTGAAGAAAGGAGGGACGGGGACATGATAGAAACTTTCAGGTACCTCAAGGGAATCAACAAAGTCCAAGAGGGTAGCATCTTTCAGAAAAAGGGATGTGCAAGAACAAGGGGGCACAATTTGAAGTTATAGGGAGGATGGCTCAGAGGTAATGTGAGGAAGTATTTTTTCACAGAGAGGGTTGTGGATGCATGGAACAGCCTCCCTGAGGAGGCCGTGGAGTCAACAACAGTGGGGGAATTCAAGAATGCATGGGACAGACATAAGGCAGTCCTAGTGGGGGGTAGGAGGAAGTAAGCTGTTGGTTAACTAGGATCTACAGCTTATCTGTTAGGTAGGAAAATGGGTAGACTAGGTGGGCCAAGCGGTACTTATCTGCCATCAAATTCTATGTTTCTATGTTTCAGAGAGCGACAGGCATTGGGGTGCGTGTTTGGGTCGCTGGCCATAATGCTCATGCTATTTCATCTCAATCTACCCTGCAGAGTCTGACAAGTGTCGCGTTGTGCCTTGGGGTCATCTGACCTTATGAAATTGTGGCCGAGTCCTTCCAACTTGGAAAAAGGGTCTCCTTTCAGGAGGCGCACCCCTCAGCAGATCCTGATGACAGATGCTTTGGGACTGGGATGGGGAGCTCATTTCAGAGACTGTCAAACTCAGGGGACCTGGTCTTTTCTGGCACAGCATTTACATAAACGTGTTACAGATGAGGGCCAGCCTCTATGCTCTACAGGCATTCCAACTGGCTATCTCCCCAGGTTCTCTGCTGATCCAAGCAGACAACATGTCCGTGGTCTTCTACATCAACAACGGGGGGGACTCATTCCTATCCCTCTGCAGGGTGGCCATGAGAGTCTGGTTCTGGGCAATAGAGCACAGTCTGGAACTCACTGCAGTTCATGTTCCAGGTGTTCAGAACACCTTGGCCGACAACTTGAGCAGGTCTCAGTACAGGGCCCACGAATGGGAACTCCTACAGTCCATAGCAGAGGATCTCTTTGAAAAATGGGAGTGTCCCGAGCTGGAACTCTGTGTGTCCCTGTTCAGTGCCAAACTACCCAGTTTCTGCTCACTAGATCCAGGGCCTGGTGCTTTCTGGTGAGACACATTGTCCCTCTCTTGGACAGGGAGGTTTTTGTTCACCTTCTCTCCCTTTCCACTGCTGCAGAGGGTCCTACTCATGCTGCAATCAGAGGGGCGGACATGATCCTGATTGCTCCTTCTGGCCTTAGCAGATTTAGTTCCCTCTGCTTCAGCAATTGACAGTAGAACCTCTGGTTCCTCTGCCCGACTTCGCACTTGCTCTCCCAGGAACAAGGCACCCTAGTACATGCGGACCTCAGATCGCTGCACCTGCATGCATGGCTGCTACAGACTTAGCGAGGGCTCGATTCAGGGTTTCCCCTAGGGTGGCTGAAGTCTTGGTGGCTGCCAGAAAGCCTCTATCAGAGCCACGTATGCCGTGAAATGGAAATGGTTCTGCCTGTGGGCCTCTGCACGGAACCTAGATCCATTCACCTGCCCAGTGAACTCTGTTCTGGAGTATCTCCTCTCTGTCAGATTCTGGACTTATTTATCCATCAAGGTGCATCTTTCTGCTGTTTCAGCCTATCATGCACCTATGGAGGGCAAGACCCTTGCCCAATTGGATTTATCCAACACTTTTTTTTTGTGGGGCATCCTGCACCTGAAACCTCCCATATGGGATCCTGTTCCTCAATAGGACCTTCTGTTTGTACTGGAGAAACTCACCTTGTCTCCCTTCAAACTGGCTGTGAGTTGCGAGCTGCGCTTTCTGTTGTAGAAAGTGTTATTTTTAGTTGACATTACTTCGGCTTGAAGGATTTTCAAGCTTCAGGCTCTGATGTGCAAAGAGCCTTATTTAGCTTTCCACAAGGACCGGGTGTCCTTGCGGACTAATCTTAAGTTTCTGCAAAAAGTGGTGTCCGAGTTTATCCTTAAGGGCATCAATTTGCCTGTCTATTATCCAGAGTATTCAAATAGAAGGGAGGCTCTGCTTCACACTATGGATGTTCATAATGTGCTTCGTTTTTAATTGGACCACACCTGCCCTGTCAGAAAGGCTGACTAATTGTTCATTTCTTTCACCCCAAGAACTGAAGGGGCCCCAGTTTCTAAACGGACATTATCCAAGTGGTTAGTTAACTGTATTGTATAGGCATCACTATGAAAGACATAAATTTCAAATACCCCATGTCAGGATCCTGAGAAGGATATCCCAAGACACAAAATCCCGACACTCAGTATTTGGCCGCAGTGGAGTTTGTTATATTAAGCAGGGGGCTGCGTAGGGCTTTGTCCCCTGCATTGGGGTGTGCAGGGAGGAACCAAGCCCCCAAAACACGGAGGGCTTGTTGTGTGCCCTAAGAGTATTTTAATTGGCAGGATCTGAACTGCAGAGTCATGGTGAGGGGTAGAGATGGGGCACCCCATGAGATAGTCTTTGATGTAAATTGCACAACCCCCTCCTCTTTTGGACACGCGGTCCAGCCTGTGCACATTATACCCTGGTAGTTCAATTTCTAACTCCAGAATTTTAGGCGTCAGCCATGTTTCGACAATTGTGAGGATGTCAGGGCTGTATTGCTTTACAAAGACTTGTATGGCATCAGGCTTGGGGATCAGGCTGCAGATGTTAATGGTAGCGATGATCAGGTCCCCCCCTGTAGATTTCACATGGCAGGCAGCGCTAGTAGTGCATGGGCCTGGGTTAGGATGCATGTTTCCTGATGTAAGCAGGAGAAGGAGCAGGAGCTTCAGGGTGCACAGGCAGAGTTTCTTGAAGGATTGGCTGGTTCAGAAAGAGGCAGAGAGTTTCTCAAGGATAACGTTCACATCCCAGAGGACAATGTTCCTAACCAGGGGATTCAAATGGAGTATTCCCTTCAGAAAGGTATGGGACACCTCCAACTGAGCCAAAGTTTTGCCTTCCACGGAAGTGCGGTAGGCAGAAAGAAAAAATTACCTCAGTAATTATGTTTCTTCTAATGGAGTCTTGCTGTATTGACTATTGCAGTTAGCTCCAGCCTTTAAACTGCCCCGGAGAACAAAGGGTTAACTTCTCTATGCATGGCACAGAATGCTGAGCTCGAGCTCGGTTGAGGTCTCTGTCTGTTTCCCTTTGAATCTAAAGGGTCAGATTCTTACCAGCAACAACTCACTAACCCTATCTGGAAATTGTAAAAAATGTTTACTAGACAACTGGCAACAAGGAGTTTTGGAGTCCCAAAAACGACAAGTAAGGAAAACCCCAAACCAAAAACCAACCCCATAAAGGGGCAACAATAACAAAAAGTACCCAAACAAATAAAGGGAGGGTGTGTAATAGGCACCTCTAGGGTGCAACACTGCACCTGCCCACCCACTTCCCAAAAACAGGTTCTGAGAAGGGAGGCAGGGAGGGAGGTCAGAATACAGCAAGACTCCATTAGAAGAAACAATTACTGATGTGAGAAATGTTTTCTTCAAACAAGAAGAAGTCTTGCTGTATTCTGACTATTGCAGACTACCAAGCAGTACCTCCATGAAGGAGGGACAGAACCTACTTTGGGAATAGGCTCTGATGTACTGCTGTGCCAAACCGAGCATCACTCCTAGCCTGGATATCCAGAAAGTAATACTTGGTAAAGGTATGGACTGTTTTCCAGGTCGCTGCTTGACAAATTTCTAAGAGAGGGGTATCCCTGGCAGCAGCTGTACCTCTTGTAGAGTGAGCCATCAGGCCTGAGGGTGGGATCTTTCCTAGTTTCTCATAGCAGAATTGAATACAAGACACAATCCACCTGGCAATAGTTCTCTTGGTGGCAGGTTTGCCTTTTCCCACTTCCCCATAAGTGAGGAATAACTGGAGGGATTCAAACCTGTGACCCATGGTACACTCTATGTAGTAGCTAAGGACTTTAACATCCAAACTGTGTAGCCTTCTCTCCACTGAGGAAGAATGATCAGTGAAGAAGACAGGGAGAGACATGGAATGATTTAAGTGGAAGTCTGAAACCACTTTGGGCAAGAACCTCCTATTGGTTCTAAGGACCACTTTACGCTATGAAAACAGATAAAATCAGGTTCCACTGACAGGGCTTGCAATTCACTGATACGTCTGGCAGAGGTGATGGCTACCAAAAACACAGTTTTCCAAGTCAAGTACTTAAGCTCTGCTGAGGACATAGGCTCAAAAGGAGGTTGCATAAGTTGGGCAATGCAAATATTTAAGTCCCAGGCAGAGGCAGGCTCCCTAAAGGGAGGACTGGTATGAAGCAATCCTTTGAAAAATTTGCAGAATATAGGGTGAGATGACAGTGAGGAATGTTTTCCCACTGACAGAAAAGCAGAAACAACTGACAAGTGTACCTTAAGTGTAGCTGGTCTAAGGCCTAGACCATTAAGATGGACCAAATAATCCAGAACTGTAGGCAATTCAGCAGTATCTGGGGATATATGCTTCTTGGAACACCAAATGCTGAATTTTTTCCATTTGGAGTTGTGTCTTTCTGGTGGCAGGCTTTCGAGGGGCTTTGAGAATATCCAGAACCCCTTGGGACAGATGGAAATCTGTATACTATAGCTCTTCAAGAGCCATGCCTTGAGATTGAGGGACCAAAGAGTGGGGTATCAAATCCTCCTCTGAGAGGGGTTAACAGGTTGTAATTCCTGGGAAGAGACATGGGAAGATGGACTGTTAGAGACAGCAGCAGGGGGTACCAAGGCTGTCTGGCCCAGTCCGGAGCAATCAGGATAACTTTGCAAGGTTGTGACCTTATCTTGACTAGGACTTTGAACAGGAGAGGAAAGGAGGAAGGCATACAGAAATTTCCCCTCCCAGTTTAAAATCAGAGCATCCAGAGGGACTGAACCCAAGACTGGGGGTCTGCAACAAAACAGAGGAAGTTGGTGATTGTCTGGGGCTGCAAAGTGATCTATCTCTGGAGTGCCCCACCTTGAAAAAACACTCAAAACCAGAGGGTCCAGGGACCATTCGTGATGGCCCTAGGAAATCCTGCTCAGTGCATCTGCTAGCACATTGTCCTTTCCTGGAAGGTGGACTGCTAGCAGAGAGATCTGCAGGGAGTAAGCCAGGGACCACAATTTCATGGCTTCCATGCACAAGGCCGTAGACAGAGTGCCTCCCTGTTTGTTGATGTACCACATGGTGGTGGTGTTGTCTGTCCTGACCTGAACCACCTTGTTCTACACCAACTTGGAAAAAGCTTGCAGTGCATGAAACACTGCCCTGAGTTCCAGGAGATTGATATGGAGGAGGGACTGCTGGGGAGACCACAGTCCTTGGGCTGTGAGATCCCCCAGATGAGCTCCCCACCCCAAGAGAGAAGCATCCATGGTAAGGACCATCGAATGAGACTGTGACAAAAGGGACCCCTTGCCTTAAATTGTCCTGATCCTGCCACCACTGAAGAGCTTGGATCAGTGTTCGAGTAACTGGAATCAGTTTGGTAAGAGGTCCTTCCTCTGGGACAAAAGGCTCTCAGATGGAACTGAATGTCCCTCATCTGAAATCTTGCCCTTGGACCACTGCTGTGGAAGCTGCCATGTGGCCCAATAGCTGGAGGAAGTGCCTTGCTGGTCGGGACACCTGAAGGCTGAAGGACGAAGCCAGATCTATAAGAACCCTTGCCCTTTCAAGGGGAAGAAGGGCTCTTGCTTTGACAGTATCCAGCTCTGCCCCCTATAAAGGTAAGGAGCTGAACTGGTTCAAGAACTGATTTGGGGAGATTGAGAAGGAAACCCAGAGAAGTGAGCACTTGCTGAGTCGCTTGCAGGTCTGACTTGACTTGGTCTGGAGACTGACCTACTATGTGCCAATCGTCCAGATATGGAACAATGGAAATCTTTTGCCTTTTTAGAAAGGCAACAACTACTGCCAGGCACTTTGTGAAGACTCTTGGAGCTGATGTTAGGCCAAAGGGCATTGTTTTGAACTGATAATGGCCCAAGGGCAACTTGAACCTGAGGTACTTTCTGTGGGAGCACCTGATGGGAATAAGAAAGTAGGCATCTTTGAGGTCCAGGGAGACTAGGCAGTCCACTGGCCTTAGAGAGGGAAGAATTATTCCCAGAGTTACCATCTTGAACTTTGGTTTTAGAAGATGTTTGTTCAGGTATCTTAGATCTAGGATGGGTTGCCACTCCCCTGTCTTTTTTGGGGTAAGGAAGTATCTGGAGTACAGACCTTTTCCCCAGAGTAGGGTAGGAACTCTCTCTATGGCTCTTAGAGCCAAAAGAGATGAAACCTCTGCCTCCGGGCAAGGGTCTCAGAGAGACCTGCAGGTGGAAAAGATCTGGTTCTCATCTTTGGAAATTTTTTGAAGCTGAGAACCAGTCCCTGGCTTACTACTTCCAGGACCCACTTGTCTGATGTAATAGACATCCAGTCCTGGACATAGTAAGCCAGCCTGCCACCTACAGGAATAGGAGAGTCGACCCGGGCAGAACCATCAGGGTGTCTGCTTGGCAGGAACCTTAGGCTGAGGGTGGATGCAGCCCTGCTCATCCCCCTTCTGCCTCTCCCTCTAAAGAACCCCCTCTGTGAAAAGGGAGAAGAGGCCTGCCCCTAGATTGCTGCCTCTGAGGAGTTGCTTGCCTTTCTTTGGCCTGAGCACTCCTATAAGTGCCCCTGTACTCATCCATCTTTTTCATGTAATTGTCTGCTTCCCAAACAGAGAATTACCCACCACAGGAAAATCCATGGCCTTAGCCTGGGTGTCCTCTGAGAGGCTAGTACATCTGAGCCAAGCCATCCTCCGAAGAGCCACAGACTGAACAGACTATGTGGAATAAATTTCGGTTTAAAACCGACACTTTAATCGACTTTCGAACCGAGCTGCAAGGAGAAATCTCCGGAGCAACTGTTCAGTGAGGTGGAGTAAAGAATCTGACGGTTCAGATTCAAAGGGAAACAGACAGAGACCTCAACCGAGCTCGAGTTCAGCATTCTATGCCATGCATAGAAAAGTTAACCCTTTATTTTCCAGGGCAGTTTAAAGGCTGGTGCTAACTGCAATAGTCAGAATACAGCAATACTTCATGTTGTCTGAATGGCAGACAGATGGACCTTCAGTGAGGAATAACAGAGTCCCAGGTCAGAGAGGTGCAGTAGGTATTCCAGGACCCAAGGAACAGGGCACGAAAATGGATCCCATCCCTTAGAGGCTGCCCATAAAGAGAATCTCTTCCATTTCATCACATAAGTGGTTCTTGTAGACTGCTTTCTAGCCTCTACAAGGACATCAGCGATACTGGAGGAGACCCCAAAGTGAGAGACTGCTATGACAGAAGGCGCCACACGTGCAGATGAAGGGATTTGAGGTCCGGATGGACCAGCTTACCCTGATCCAGAGTCAGAAGGTCCTGGCAGAGGAACCAGAGGCTCCGCTGTTAGCTGCTGGAGTAGAGGGAACCAAATCTGGTGAGGCCAGAAAGGAGAGATGAGAAATCATCTGAGCTCCCTCCGCTTGTAGTTTGATGAGCATCCTCTGCAAGAGCGGAATGGGGGAAAGCATACAGGACTCTCCCTGTCTAGCAAAAAGACAGCACATCTTGCTTAAAGACACCAGGCCCGGGAACAAGTGAGCAAAAATTGGGTAGTTTTGCGTTGTATTGGGAGGCGAACAGATCAAGATCTGGACAACCCCAGAGGTGGAAGATGTCCTCGACCACTGACTGACACAGTTCGCCACTCATGAACCCCTGCCTGGGTGTGGCTGAGACAGTGACAGGATGTTCTGGATGCCCTAGACGTGCATCGCTGTGACCTGGAGCTGAACAGCCCAGTACCACACTCGCATCACTTCCCTGCACAAGGGGGTAAGATCGAGTGCCTCAGTTTATGTACCAGACCACGTACACGTTGTCCAACTGGATCAAAAGTGGTCATGGGAGAAGGGGCTGGAAGGCCTAGAGGGCATAGAGCACTGCATGCATCTCGAGCACATTTATGTGCAGTGAGTGTTCCCGCTGGGACCTGGGTCCTGCTATCTCCCAGATGTGCTCCCCAGTCCTCACCTGATGCATCTGTCATCAGAGTTTTAATTGGAGGGGGCAGCTGGAAGGAGACACCCTGACAGACTGTCCAAATCCTGCCACCATAGGAGGTCCTCTCGCATAGGACTGGACACTAGAACCCTGTCGTCCAGGCTGTCCGACCTCTGGTCCCAGTAGACCCAGAGGGTCCACTGCGTGATTCGCATGTGGAGCTATGCAAAGGGTACAGTGGGAATGGCCGCTGCAATGAGACCTAGGAGGTGGAGGACTGCTCTGGCCATGTTCCTACAGCTGGAGGCCACAATGCAAGCTTGCCTCTGCAGCGTTTCCACCCTGTCCAAAGGGAGGAAGACTTGACCCTGGATAGTATCCAGTACCGCCCCAATAAATTTCAGGCGTTGGGAAGGAGAAGGGTGATACTTGGGATAATTCCCCGTGATTCCCACCTTGTGGAACAGATCCAGGGTAACAAAGAATTTGACAGCAGACCAAGGACTGCTTAGCCAACCCAGTCTGCCCATTTCCCTACCTAATGGATAAGCTGCAAATCCTAGTTAACCAACAGCATACTTCCTTCTACCCCCAACCCCTAGAATTGCCTTATGTCTGTCCCATGCATTCTTGAATTCCCCCACTGTTCTTGACTCCACAACCTCCTCAGGAAAGCTGTTCCATGCATCCACAACCCCCTCTGTGAAAAAAATACCTCACATTACCTGAGTCACCCCCCTTCTATCTACAAATTGTGCCTCCTTGTTCTTGCACATCTCTCTTTCTGAAAGATGCTACCCTCTTGGACTTTGTTGATTCCCTTGAGGTACCTGAAAGTTTCTATCATGTCCCCGTCCCTCCTTTCTTCAAGGGTATACATATTAAGCTCCTTAAGTCTCTCTTCATATATCTTCTGTTGCAGACACTGCACCATTTTAGTTGCCCTCCTCTGGACTGCCTCCATCCTTTGTCCTTCTTGAGACTGGTCTCCAGAACTGCGCACAGTACTCAGATGGGGTATCACCACCTGTCTGTACAGAGGGATAACAACTCCTGTATTCTACTGGTGATGCCTCTTCCTATACATCCCAGTATCTCCCCAGCCCTCCTTACTGCCCTCACATTGCTTGCCCATCTTTAGGTCATCTGATACGACTACTCCCAGGTCCCTTTCCATTTTTGTTGTTAGTATCTCACCCCCCCATAGTGTACTCTTCCCTTGGGTTTTTGTTTTCCAGGTGCATTACTTTGCACTTCTTAGCATTGAATCTAAGCTGCTATACATTTGACCATTTCTCCAACCTTGCCAAGTTCCTTCTCATCCTTTTCACCCCACCTTATGCATCAACTCTGTTGCAGATCTTTGTGTTGTATGGAGAGAAATACTTTTCCTTCCAGTCCCTCTGCAATGTCACTTATAAATACACTGAAGAGGACCGGTCCTGGAACTGAACCCTGTGGTACCCCACTAGTAACCCCACCTTCTTCAGAGTGGCCTCAGTTTACTATTACCCCCCCCCGGTGTCCTGTTCTCCACCCAATTTTTTACCCAGGCTACCATTTTCAGATCCACTCTCAGGCTGGCTAACTTGTATATTAACCTTTTGTGTGGGACTGTGTCAAATGCCTTGCTAATGTCTAGGTAGATCATATCCACCGCTCCTCCCTGATCTACTACTTTGGTCACCCAGTCAAAGAAATCTATTAGATTCGTCTGACATGACCTTTCTGCTGTGAATCCATGCTGCCTTAGGTCCTGTGCCCCTCTGGCTTCTAGGTACTCAATTCTTTCCTTCAGAAGTGATTCCATCATTTTCCCTATCACTGAGATCAAACTGACAGGTTTGTAGTTTCCTGCTTCCACCTTTGTGAAGTGGAATCACATCTGCTGTCCTCCAGTCCTCAGGTACCACCCCATCCTCCCATGATTTGTTAAAGAGGGTAGTCAGTGGTGTCACTAGTTCTACTCTTAGTTCTTTTAGAATTCTGGGATGAATCCCATCAGGCCCCATTGCTTTGTCCACCTTCCCTTTTCAGAGTTCTTTCAGAACTCTTTCTTCTGTGAATGGGCTGGTATCAACGCCCCTATCCACAGCGTTTCTGTTTGGTTTAGGTACCTCCCTCCCTTCTTCACTTGTGAATACTGAGCAAAAATATTTTAGTATCTCTGCCTTTTCACAGTCACCATCTGCCCACCCCCTCTCCCCTTTATTAAGCTTCACTATCCCTCCGTGGTTTTCCTTCGTTCTCTGATGTACCTATAAAAAGGTTTTATCCCCCTTAACTGAGTTGGCCATCTTTTCCTCGGTTTGGGCCTTTGCTGTTCCAACTGCCTTCCCTGCTTCCTTCTGCTTTAAATTATACAGTTATCTGTCCTGCTCCTTCTGTGATTCCTTTTACTTCCTGAATGCTATCTTTTTCTCCCCAACCTTCCCTGCCACCTCCTTTGAGAAACCATACTGTTTTTTTACATCGTTTTAGATAGATACATAGATGTCAGCAGATAAGGGTCTTGTGACCCATCCAGTGTGCCCTATCCCGCTTCTTAATGCTTAAGGTACCCTAGATGCTTCAAGTCCCCTCCCTTTTGCCGTAGCTTGATAATTCCCATGTGCCTATCACATGCATTCTTGAATCCCTGAACCGTGGCCACCCCCACCACTTCCTGGGGGAGACTGTTCCATTTCTCCACCACCCTTTCAGTGAAGCAGAATTTCAAGTTCCCCCTAAGTTTTCCCCCTTTTAGTCTCATGCTGTGCCCCTTTGTTCTGCCATTTCCCTTCATGTGTAAGATGCTCCCCTCTGGTACCGTTGATCCACTTTAGATACTTGAAGGTCTCTATCATGTTCCACCCCCCCGTTCCTCCAGGAAGTACATATTGAGAGCTTAGAGTCTCCTCATACGACATATGCTGCATCCCAGACACCATTTTTGTCACCCTCCTCTGTACCGTCTCCATCTTGTCTATGTCTTTTTGGGGATGAGGCCTTACTAGAGAGTTGTACAACGGTACCACCACTTCTCTCCTTCTACTTGTTATACCCCTCCCTATGCACCTTAGTATTCTGTTAGCCTTTCCTACTGCTTTGTCACACTGTTTAGCCACTTTGAGGTTGTTTCCTAGGGGTAGTCCTAGTTCCCTTTCCTCTGTGGTGGCCTCCAATGTTACCCAGTCTAGTTCATACTCGACCCTAAGATTCCCTCTCCCTAGGTGCATAATGTTGCACTGAAACCTGCCATTCCTTGGATGCATTTTCTAGCCTCTTCAGATCTCTCATTTGTTCTACACCTTACTGTGCATCTACCCTGTTACATAGCTTTGTATTGTCCACAAACAGGCTAACCCTCCCTTCTAGACCCTCTACAATATCGCTTATGAAGACATTGAAAAGCACTGCTCCCAGTGGTATGCCACTTGTTACCCATCCCTCCTGTGAGCTAACCCCATTTACCACCACTCTGTGTTCTGTTACTCAACCAGTTTCTAACCCATATGACCACCTCTGTCCCCACCCCCCCAATTTGCCAGGCTGTGGATTAGTCTGTGTGGGACTGAGTCAAAGGCCTTCCTGAAGTCCAGATAGGCCACAACTACCGCTCTGCCCTGGCTTATTTCATTTGTCACCCACTCAAACAAATCAATCAAGTTGGTCTGGCATGACCTCCCTGCCATGAATCCATGTTGCCTTGGGTCCAGCATCCCCTTTGTCTCTAGGTAGTCCACCAGCCTTTCCTTAAGCAGGGTTTCCATCATTTTACCTATTATCAAGGTCAAACTGACCAGGTGGTAGTTTCCTGCCTCCTCCTTGCTACCACTTTTGTGCAGGGGCACCACTTGTTCCCTCCCCTAGAACCACACCTGTTTACAGTGATCCACTGAACAGCTTAGCCAGAGGTTTAGCCAGTTCCTCCTGGAGCTCCTTTAGGATCCTCGGGTGTGTCCCATAAGGCCCCATAGCTTTATCTACCCTAAGCCGTTCTAGTGCTCTTTTTTCTCTGTCCTCTGAAAAAGGCTTAATGTCCACCCCTTCTCCATTAATGGGGGACAGTTCCCATTGTCTTCTTCCGTGAATACAGATCAGAAGTATTTGTTGAGGATGGTCACCTTGTCAAGGTCTTTCTCCACTAAGTTGCCTCCCTCTTCCCCAAGTCTCACAACCCCCCCATCTTCCTCCTCTCGCTAATATACCTAAAGAATGCTGTCCCTCCTTCCTTCACTGATTTAGCTAGCTTTTCCTCGGTTTCGGTCTTTGGTGCCCTTACGGCCTTGTTCGCTTCATTTAATTTTTCCAAGTATTCTTGCCTGTCCTCCTAGCTTTGTGTTGCCTTGTAGCCACAAGAGAGGCCTCCAGGCTTTACCTTGACAGAGCTGACAGGAGCCAGCTGTCGAAGTACAGGAA
Source organism: Neoceratodus forsteri (assembly GCA_016271365.2). NCBI lineage: Eukaryota > Metazoa > Chordata > Ceratodontiformes > Ceratodontidae > Neoceratodus > Neoceratodus forsteri. The sequence goes on from CM028135.1 coordinate 406,455,969, forward strand.
AGTACATTTACGTAAGAACTTACCGTAACAGTAGATCTTCGAGACAGGCTCTTGCAGTAGGTAATTACATATAGGACTGATGCTGGCAGGTGGGAGGACCCCACGGAAAAATTTCTAGCTTCGCAGTCCCTGGCGAGGACCGCCCCACATCAGGTGACCAGCGTCCGAGAGCGTCGGTATAAAGGGCGGTCCAGGATGCCCACCTTCCAGTTCTTTCCGCCACAGGCCAAAAGGGGCGGAGAGAGAGCGGATATTTCCCTCAATGGAAAAGGAGCTGAAAAAAGCCTAGGGGGATGGAGGGTGGGAAGGTATTACCTACTGCAAGAGCCTCTCTCGAAGATCTACTGTTACGGTAAGTTCTTACGTAACTGTACTATCTTACTTCGAGAGGGCTCTTGCAATAAAATAATCATATGAGACTGAATCCCGAGCAGTCTGGAACAAAGAGGCACGGGAGGAGAAAAGTACTCCCAAAGGTAGTTCTGGTTGTGAAAGTCTCAAGATGGGAGGCCTTGCAAAACAGCCAGCCGAAGCCTGCTCTCATGATGACCTTAACATCCAAACTGTAACGTTTTGTAAAGGTATGGACGGAAGTCCAGGTGGCGGCAGCGCAGATGTCTGCTGCAGACACATTCTTGAAACAAGCCGGAGAGGCAGCTACTCCTCTAGTGGAGTGGCCTCTGACTTGACTTGGGAGGGTCTTCTTGTATTTGTCATAACAGAAAGTGATGCAATGAGCCAACCACTTAGACAGGCATTGCTTGGAGACAGCACTGCCTTCCCTTTTGTGAGCAAAGGGCGAACAACTGATCAGTCTTTCTGAGATCCTTCGTCCTGTTGGTGTAGTATCTCAGAATCGGTGAACATCCATAGTATGGAGTAAATACTCCCTTGATTAGAGTACTGCGTAAAAAGGCAGATAACTCTATGGACTGATTTAGGGTAGACTCGGCTACTACTTTAGGGAGAACTTAGGATCTGTGCGAAGAGCAACTCGTTCCTATAGAAAAATCAAGTCACGGGATTTTTACATCAGGGCCTGGAGCTCGGAGATTCTCCGAGCAGTAATGGCCACCAAGAAGAGAGTCTTCCATGAAAGGAACTTCAAATCCATGAAGCTGCAGGTTCAAGGGAGGAGAGCAAGTTTGAAGACAAAGTTCAAGTCCCAAGGAGAGCAGGAGTACAGATGGGGGCCTCAGATGGAGGACCCTCTGAGAAAGGTCTTGAGACCTCCAGTTGAGCAAAGCCTTGTCTGTGAGGGAACATGATAGGCGAAATGGCCGCCATATGTACCTTCAGAGGAGGAAAGCTGAGACCCAGGTCAAACAGATAACGTAGATACTCCAGCAGAAGCCCGCTGAAGAGAAGAAAGGTTCCACGTTCTTGGCGGCCCAAATAGTGAATCTTTCCACTTCATAGCATAAGTGGATCTGGTGGAGGGTTTTCTGGCCTCCACTAAAATCTCCACCACTTTGGGAGACACTCCAAAGGAGTTGGGCTAGGTCTGCAGGAGCCATGCATGCAGTTGAAGGTTTGAGGCCTAGATGGACTAGGGTCCCTGATCCTGGGTCAACAAACCTCAAGATAGAGGAGAGAAGGATCCTCTGAATATTGTTGTAGAAGAGAGAACCAGATTTTGCCTGGGCCAGAAAGAGGCGATCAGAATCATTCTCGCTCCTTCTGAAGCTAGTTTCTGCAAGACTCGTGGGATAAGTGGAATTGGGGAAAGGCATGAGCGAATCTGTCCTTCCAGTCTAGAGACAATCACTCCAAAAAGCGCCTCGCTCTGGAGCAGTGAGCAGAAGATGGGAAGTTTTGCGTTGGGGGATGCGAACAGGTGGACCTGTGGTGTTCCCAAAGTTGGAAGATACTGTCTAGGACCCCTTGGTCCAGTTCCCACTCGTGAGTCAGAGCAGAAGAGCGACTTAGTTTGTCTGTCAGGGTGTTGTCGACTCCTGGAACGTGAATTGCTGTGAGGTGAAAGTCGTGTTGTGTTGCCCAATCCCAAACCCTCATTGCCTCCCTGCATACAGCGTAGGACCGAGTCCCTCCCGCTTGTTGATGTACCACACCACGCATATGTTGTCTGTCTGGACGGCTGGGTGGCCTGGAGGATGCATTGGTGAAGGGCTTGGGCGTGCAACACTGCCCAAAGCTCGAGCACATTGATGTGGAGAGCTTGTTCTAACTGGACCAGGAGCCCTGGGTCCGATGAGGCCTAGATGGGCTCCCCAGCCTTCACCTCGCGGCGTCTGTGGTTAGAGTCTGGGAGGGGAGGATGAAGAAGGAACTCCCGAACAGGTTCTCTCGAACCATCCACCAATGCAAGTCTCGCATCATCGTCGAAGAGATCAGAACTGAGTGATCTAGGTCGTCCACTAGCTGATCCCATTGAGAGCGTAGAGTCCACTGAGACCCTCACGTGGAGTCGAGCACGAGGTACCGTCGGGATAGCAGCTGCCATGAGCCCGAGAAGGTGAAGGACCGACCTCGCAGAAACCATCCTGCGGTCGGACAACAGACTTATTTGGGTCTGAAGGGTGGACGCCCTGTCCGGAGGCAGGAAGGCCTTGCCCATGGTCGTATCGAGGATCGCCCCAATAAACTGTAGCCTCTGGGATGGGTCAAGATGAGACTTGGAATGGCTGATGGTAATACCCAGGCAGGCAAAAACCTGCTGGGTAAGGGAGAAAACACGGGAGAGCCTCCCTGGATGAGGCCGCCAGGAGCCAGTCTTTCAGGTACGGGAAAACCTGCACTCCCTTGGTATGCAGGTGGGCCGCCACCACTGCCAGGCATTTGGTAAATACTCGGGGGGCCGAGGATAGACCAAATGGGAGTGCCTTGAACTGGTAGTGGTCCCCCTGGAATGCAAAACGAAGGTATTTGTGATGAGATGGGTGAATGGGAATGTGCAGATAAGCATCCTGCATATCTAGAGCACAAAGCCGTTGACCTGGCCGGAGGAGGGGCAGAAGGCTCTGCAAAGAGAGCACCCTGAACCTTTTGTACTCTACATAAAGATTCAGGGAACTGAGATCCAAAATTGGTCTGAGACCTACTGTCTTCTTTGGGACCAGGAAGAAATGGGAATAGTAACCCGTCCCTTGCAGATGAAGGGGGACAGGCTCTATCGCTTGCTTCAGCAGAAGAGCCGAGATTTCCTCCTGGACCAAGAGAAGATGTTCCCGTGAATACGACGGCGTCAGACGGGGGTGGCGGGGTGGTTTCTGAAGAAACTCTATGGAGTGTCCTTCTGCTATGAGCTGGAGCACCCAAGATCTGTGGTTATCCTCCCCATCCCGGAAGGTGGAGGAAAACCTCCCTCCTACCGGTTCCTCCGGGAGTCGGAGGCAGTGGGAGGAAAGGAGTCAGGTAGTGCGGGCAGCGCTGCAGCTGAAACACCCACTGCTTTTTGGGCGGCGTGGCATGGGGCCCGGCCTTTGTGGCCCACCTTCCTGGGGTTTCGCCTTTGCCAATTCAGTCTGCGAGGGCCGGCGCTGCTGCTGATGGGGATGGTACATGGAATCAACTGACTTCAGAGCCGTCCCTTCTCTTCAAATTGGTGATGTCCTTGACATCACCCCCGGAAAGCACCGACCCCTGGAAGGGTGCTTCCTGGATAGCAGATTGCACCTCCGGGACCATGCCTGACACACGGAGCCAAGCATGACGCCATAGGCCTACAGTGAAAGCTGATCTCCGCCCAGCAGTGTCCACTGCATCGTATGTCACATGTAGCATGTGTCGACTGGCCGAACGAGCAGAGCGGACGAGATCAGCCAACTCCTGCTTGACTTGGGAGTCAAGCAAGGAGTCCAGTTTGGACTCTGAGTCAGGATGGCCTTCTGGTAGTCCCCCATATGGCCGACATAGTTCAGGGCCCTGATCCCCAGTGTGGAGGAAGAGTAAATCTTTCTCCCATACTGGTCCAGAAGGCGTGATTCCTTATCAGGAGGTGACGAGCCAAGATGTTTGGGGTTTGCCGACCGGCCGTGAGCGGCGCTAATCACGACCGAGTCGGCAGGAGGGTGAGAATCCAGGAAATCAATACCCTCTGGAGCCTGATATAGCCTGTTCGACTTCCTGGGAAGTGGGGCTAAGGCCGACGGCTGCTTCCATATTGTGGTAAAGCTGCGTGAGGCTCTATCCAGGGTGGCACCAAGGCAGGAGCTGTCACGGGCAGATCCAGATGTTCAGCGAGTTTCAGACGCTGAGGATCTGGTTCCAGGGAGTGCCACTGATGAACCTCCTGGATTTTCCTAAGCAACTCCGTAAAAGAAGGATCCTCCGGAGCAGACTTCGGAGGAGTCCTTGGCCTGGGCTTCGACAGAGAGTGAGGCTCGTCATCTCTCTCGGAGCAACCGTTGGAAGAGTCCGAGGGTGAAGAGGAGGATGAAGAAGAGAAAGACTCCCTTTCCTGACCCGGGGAAGGAACGGACCCCTTGGGAAATCCCCAGGGAAGCGTGTCCTGCCCTTCTCTGGATCCAGACGGAAGAACCCTGGAGTCCGGAGGTGGTGAGGGAGTGTGCCGCCTCGGACGTACGGGAACCTGGGACGGCACCATCGCCAGAAGGCGGCTCTTGACCTCTTTGGTGAGCTGAGCCTTGGCCTCAGCCCACCAGAGACCAAGTCTCCTGCAGGTCCACGCGGCGCGGAGGTAGTGGAGGAGGAGGCGGGGAATAAGGATACGGGTTATAACCACATGGAGCATATCCAAAACCCGGCTGCGGGTAGCCCGGCGTCGGGTATTGTGGCGTCGAGTACTGCGGTCCATGGTACACCAGTGTCGATTAGGATGGAGGATACCCAGGAGCCGGAGGGGCTGCCGGAGCAGACGTCCCGGCTGGAGGCCTCACGGGCGGGTCCATAGTGGAGAGCCCGGAGGGCCCGATGGGAGCGGAATGTCTCCCGGAGTCGGTAAGACCGACGTCAGGGCAGACGGTGGAGGCCCTGGCGCCGGAGGTACTGATGTCGGAGGCGGGCGTCTGGGAGCAGTCAGGTCCGCGCTCCAGGTAGAGGAAGGACTGGCCAGGCAAAAGATCCCCAGCTTCACAGGGGACGAAGGAAAAGTCCCCAGGGTCAGGTTGGAGACTGGTTCCCAGACGCAGCGAAGGCTGCGGGGAACCAGGTAACACGGACGTGGCGGGTCCGCTGCCTGCTCCCTCGCCGCCAGACGCCGGATGAGCAGATGAGGCTTAGTAGCAAGCTCTCGGCGGGCGCCCGGAGGAGCTGACGTCCGACTTGAGAGCCATCACCGGAAGCAGGCCGAGTACAGTGATCGGCCTGGTCCGGTGGGGTGGAGGCTGCGCGTCGCCCCGGAGGGATCGGACGTCTTACCGGCCCTCTCCGGGCAGACGTCAGGGGAGCAGACGCCCGGCTTACTGGAGTCGCCCACAGTGGTAGGCCGCGAGCCTGCGGCCGAACCAGGGGCGGAAGACTCCAACTGCCGGGCGCCATGAAAGCCCAGCGCGAGCCGGATGGGCGAGCAGGCGCCCCTCGAAAACCTCGGAGGCGGCCGCCGAGAGCGATCCCCTGGAGGATGTTACCTGCGTCCAGCGACTCCCGAGGGAGACGTGGTGGAGAAGCCCTGTCCGGTGCCTCTCCTTCTTCCGATGGCCTTGGAGAAGTGGGCCTGCCTCAGTTTTTTGAGCTCATTCTCCATAGAACTCATTTTCTTCTTTAGAATATGAGCTTCCAGGGATTGCTGCCGCCTTTTCCGGGTAGCCGCATTGAAACTGAGGCAGTGCTGGCACTTCTCGACCGGGTGATTGGGGCCTAGGCAGAACAGGCACAGGGAGTGGCCATCCTAGTGCGGTAGTTGGGTGCCGCATGAATCGCACTTAGTCGAAAAAATGATTTTTCGGTAAAAAAACGATGAAGGTAGGGCTGACGAAGCGCAAACTTTTCTGTGCGCTGCGAGCTATAGTGGGAAAGAACTGAAGGCGGGTGTCTGGGACCGCCTTTATACCGATGTCTCCTGACGTCAAGTTACCTGATGTGGGGGCAAGGTCTCGCCAGGACTGCTAGCTAAAATTTTCCATGGGGTCCTGCCGCCTGCAGTCCTATATGTAACATCACTGCAAGAGCCCTCAAAGTAAGATCACATAATAGCCCTGACACTGCAAGGCCACTACTGCTAGGCACTTGGTGAACACCCTGGGTGCCGAAGAAAGGCCAAAGGGGAGGGCTTTGAACTGAAAATGCTCCCCCTGGACAGTAAACCAAAGAAAGCAGCGGTGGGCAGGGACAATGGGGATATGCAGGTAGTCATCCTGCATATCCAGGGCACAGAGCCAGTGTCCCTGATGGAGCAGAAGCAACAGTCCTGGAAGGGTCAATATGCGAAACCTCTTGTACTCTATGTATAGGTTGGAGCTAGCTGACGTTCAGTATTGGTTGAAGATCTCCAGTCTTTCTTGGGACCAGGAAGAAGGGGTAGTAATACTCCCTTCCTGCTCGCCCATGAGGAACAGAATGTGACCTTGCGGGTAATGAGTGTGACCTGGAGAATTTTTGGGAGGCCGCTCTATGAACTCTAACATGTGACCCTGGGCAATTAGCGGCAGGACCCACGTGTCTGCTGTGATGGTCTCCCACCAGGACAGGTGACTGGCGAATCCGTCCCCTACTGGTTCCTCCAAAACTGCTGGCGGAGGGGGGCAGGACACGAGTCAAGAGGTGGAGGGAAGGTTGCGGAATGCCACCCTGGAAGCTCTGTGAGACTTGGCGGGGGCTGAGGCAGATGAGGGAGCCCGATGTTTGCCCCGTCTGACTGGCTGCCGTCATTTCTGCTGCTTTTGCTGGCAGTAAAAAGGAACCCTAGGCTTGGGGTTGGTAAGGAACATGGAGTGCACCAAACACAGAGCCTTTCCTCGCTCCTGCAGATTGGTCATAATGTCCTTAACGACCCCTCCAAAGAGCCCTAATCCCCTGAAGGAAGCTTCCAGGATAGAAGCTTGCACATCCTGGGAGAAACCAGACACCCGCAACCAAGAGTGTCTGTGTAGACAGATTGCCACTGCAGTGCTTCTGGTGGAAGCATCGACAGCGGCGTAAGTCACTCGTAAGGTGTGGCGGCAGGTAAGCTCTGTCATCTTAACTGTTTGCTGAATCTTAGCCTTGGCTTCAGAATCTGGCAAGGCATCAAAGTCCACTTTCAATTGGCTCAGAATGGACTTCTGATAGCAGACCATGTGGGCTACGTAGTTCAGGGCCGCATAACTAATGTAGAGGACGAATAGACCTTTTGACCAAACTGGACAATCTGCCTCGACTCCTTGTCCGGAGGGGAGGTACTCATATACTTTGGCTTAGTGGAATGGTTGTGAGCTGCACTAACCACAGTCTGCTTTTGGGTGGTTAACCAAGTAGTCTTTCCCCTCAGGGGCACGGTATAATCTGTCTGCCTTCTTGGAGAAGGCGAAGACAGACGATGGTTGCTACCAAATAGTAGTGGTCAGGTCGCGGAGGAGACCCCATCCGGGGAGAATGAAGGGGTTAACTCTGGGAGGTCAGGGTGACAGCCAACCTCTGACACTGGGGGGTGAGGCTCCTCAATCTTCCGGCCATTGGCGTCCTGAATTTTCCAGAGGATGTTCACGAAGGTGGGGTCCTCCGGGGGACACTTAGGAGTCTCCTTAGGTCAGGGTTCCTTCGGCGTTGGGGATTCCAGACAGGAGGAAGAAAAGGCAGTGTCTTATTCGTAGTATGGCAAAGGGCTCTGGTCTGGCGACATGGACCTTCGACGGGGACCTCCATTAGAGGTTCAGCTCACCCACAACCCTGGTCCTCAACTGCAGAGACACTCAGTGCATGCCCGGAAGTAGATGAGTATGTTTCCACCGGGGACAGGAAACGTGGCATGGGGTTGGGTCGGACTGGCACAAGAGGCGCGGCAGGCTAGTGCCGTCTAACTGAGACAAGCTGGTGCTTAGCTCTGTTCCACCAGGAGTTAAAGAGGGCCTTGTAATCCACCTGCGGCTGAGGAGGAGGCTGGTAAACCAGTGGACAGCCTGGTGTGATGTACCCCCGAGCGAGGTACCCTGATGTGTGATAGGCTAGTGCATGGAAGCCCGTCGGCAGATAACCTGGCATCGGATACCCCACCGTGGGGTAACCTGGCACTGGGGAACCTGGAAAAGGACCCAATGGAGAGACTGAAGGGCCGCACTGGGGACCCGAAGGGGGGGGCAGAAGGCCCAGGCAGATCCAGCAGTAGTCCTGCCAGGGGATCCGGCACCGGCCCAGATGAAGCAATGAGTCCTTCTGAAGTCTGGGGAGTGGAAGGAGGCCCAGATGGAGAGATAACAGTACCGATGGGGGTATCCCCCAGAGGTGTCCGGCGTGGGCCGCTCCGGTGCTGGCTCTACGATAGGGCCAGCAGGTGGCAAATCCTCTGGTTCTGTGTGGGAAAGCGAGGCAGAACCCACCATAGGAGGCGAAGGGGTGTTCAGAGAATGGTATTCCTCTCAGGACGACTGCGGCCAAGATGGAGGACCAGTGTTAGACCTTGTGTCGGGTCTGGACGTGAGCGTCGTCTGTATGGTCATCGGCAGAGCCGGCATCCAACTTACCAGCCGAACCACCCTACTTAGTCCCTGAGTGACGTTTGAAGGGCCTAAGGGTGGAAGTAGCCTCCAAATCCCCGGAGACCTCGCCAGAACCATGAGCAGCTCAGGCGGGGGGAGGCCAAAGGCTGCTCCAAGGCAGGAGCAGCAGGTTTGACTGGAGCAGAGACCTCTACTGGTAGAGGGCCGCTCGATGGCCGTGGCCTCTGAAGACTACTGTGGCCTAGATGGAGACCGATCCTGGTCCAGAGTCTTCTCCTTGTCCCGCTTGTGCTTCTTCTTGGAGGATTGGGAGACAGAAGAACCCCCGGGAGATGAAGTGCTGTGCATTTGCTGCAGCTCATTTTCCATGGAAGCTAATTTGTTTCAAAAGCTGGGCTTCTAGAGCTTGCAAACTGCATTTCTGTGTGGCCTGGTTAAACTTCTGGCAGGCCTCACAGCCCTCGGTGTTGTGGTCGGGCCCCAGGCAGAGGAGACACAAGGTATGGCCGTCTTGCTCCAGTATCTGCTTGCCACAGGTGCACTTTGTTCTTGTGAGAATCCAAAGGAGTTGGAGAAGACATACAATCCAAAGTAGGGAAAAAAAAGGTTACTCACCTGTAACAGCAGTTCTAGGAGTGGTATATGTTGTTCATCCACACTTGTTGGCATGTCCCTTTCCTCTTTAAATCTTGCCAGAAGGTCTTCAAGCTGGCTCCTCCCATCCACCCGGGTGGTATAACCCTCGGCTCCGCCCAATGACGCCAGATCTTAGCCCGCTAGAAGCCAGGTTGTTTGTCGCAGCCGTGGAGGTCGGGTGGGTCAGTGTGGATGAACATATACCACTCCTAGAACTACTGTTACAGGTGAGTAACCTGTTTTCTAGGGATGTGGATATGTTGTTTTTACCCACACTTGTTGGCAGACTCCTAGCAGTTCTCCGGGAGGAGGAAGGCAAAGCGCACACACCCAACTTTGGGAACAGAGACTGGAGAACTGAGGTCCCAAAACCAGCATCTCTGCGTGACTCAAGGTCGATGTGGTAATGGGTGATGAAGGTGTTTGCGGTCTTCCAGGTAGTAGCCCGGCAGATTTCCTGAATAGAGATGCCCCTGGAAGCAGCCACTGACGCAGCGGTATGGTGGGTGGAACAAGTTCTCATCCCTCTGGAAGGCTTCTTGCCTGCCAACCTATAGCAGAGATCAATGCATGATGTAATCCATCTGCCAATCGTCTGCTTTGCTGCAGGCCTGCCAGGTGCGGCTTCAGCTTAGGTGACAAACAGCTGATGAACCTCTCCCCGAACTTCCACCGTCCTCTCCTTATAGTAGGACAGAGCATGTCTCAGGTTCAGAGTATGAAGCCTGTACTCTGCATCCAAGGTGTAGTTCAAGTATAACACAGGAAGAGTCAACACCTGATTAAGATGAAACTCTGACAACACCTTCGGGAGGAATTTCGGGTGGGGATGCAGGACAACCCTGTCCCTGTGGAAGACCAGATAAGGAGACTCCACGGAAAGTGCCTGGTGCTCCCCAGTCCTATGGCGGACGTGACAGTCACCAGGAAGGCAGTCTTCCACAACAAGTGTGACATCTCACACTTGTGCATTGGTTTGAATGGCTTGCCCATGAGCTTTGCCAAAACCAGCAGTAAATCCCGCGGAGGTGGAGGTTCACGCAGCGGAGGGGATATGTGATCAGGGCCTTTGAAAAGCACCAGACCACTTTCTCCTCGCCACCATCTGCTGACGGCCGTGCTGCCGGTAAGCAGAGATGGCACCAGGTGCACCTTGTTGATCAAGACCCCTTGACAGAGACCAAAGGTAGCCTAAAATGCTCGCCACAGGACAGAGGGTCCAGGCCCTTGCCCTGGCACCAAATGGAAAACCTTTTCTATCTGAAGGCATAGCACTTTCTGGTCGACTCCTTTCTGGATGCTTCCACTACTGTGAGTACATCCTCAGAGAGACCCAAAGCCTGGAACTCTAGCCACTCAGGTACCAGGCTGTCAGGTGTAGGGATTGAAGATCTGGATGGAATACCTTGCCCTGATTGACTGATATCAGGTCCGGGCGTGCTGGAAGATGCCTCGGGAGCCTGTTGCTAAGGCTGAGGAGATCCGGATACCAGAACTAGTGGGGCCAGTCTGCGGCTTCCAGAATCACCTGCGCCTTGTCCCTCCTCACCTCGAGTAGCACACTGTGGAGTAAGGGAAATGGAGGAAGGCGAGAAGAGAACTGGTGTCCATGATTCTCAAGAATACATCTCCCTGCAGCGATCCCCGCTGAGGGGGGCGGGCATGAAAAAGCCTCAGCTTGGTGTTTTCCTTGGAGGCAAACAGGCCCAGAGTTGGTTTGCCCTAGTGGGAGAACAGGCTGTAAGCTACCTCTGGATGTAGAGACCAGTCATGGGATGTCTCGCCTATGTGGCTGAGAGCATCCGCCAGATGATTTGAGGCTCCTGCCACATGGATGGCTAGGAGATTCTCCTACAGTCAGCTCATGAGTGCCCAGATGCAGGGCGCTTCCCTGCACAACAGCCAGGAGTGCGTGCCGCCCTGCTTGCTGAGGTAGCACATGGTCGTGGTATTGTCCGTTTGGACTTGAACCACTTGACCCCGAAGCTGCTGAGCAAATGCTGACGCTGCCAGTCTGAGCTCCAACAGGCTGATATGGTATCGGGATTCCTTGGCGGTCCAGAACCTGTGGGCCCTGTTGTTCCCAAGGTGGGTTCCCCAGCCCGTGAGAGAGGAATCTGTCATTGAGGATAACTGTCTGCTCAGTCTACAGGAGGGACAGGGTGGGAGGAAGAGGGGGAGTAGCTCTCTATATAAGGGAAGGTATTAAAGCAACAGAACTAAAGAGTAAACAGGAAGTTGATGAGTCACTATGGGTCATCCTGGAGACAAGAAATGGCACCACAATCCGTATGGGGGTTATGTACAGACCCCCATTTCAGGGAGAGGAAATGGACAATGAAATGATAGAAGGCATCCTTAAAATGGCAGAAAAGGGGGAGATATTGTTGATGGGGGAACCTGAATATGCCAGATGTTAACTGGAGTACCTTTGCTGCAGGCACATCCAACAGCAGGGTCATTCTTGATGCCCTACAGGGGCATGCCTCAGCTAGTGTTGGAACCCACTTGGGAGGGAGCAATCAGACGTGGTACTCTCAAATGGTGAATGAGAAAGGATCTTAGATTTAGAAGTGGGTAGCCATCTGGGAACAAGTGACAACCAAACAGTATGGTTCACAATAAACAGCCACAGAGTCATGCCATACAAAAACAAGAGTACTGGACTTTAGGAAGGCTGACTTTGGGAAAATGAGAGTGCGCCTCAGAAAAGCACTAGCAAACGGGCAAGGAGGAGGGTGGAGGAACAATGGAGAATAATCAAAACAGCCATTGCAGAGGCAACAAGCCTTTGTGTGAAGCAAATCAACAAAATAAAACAGGAAAAAAACACTATGGTTCTCAAAAGAGACGGCAGGGATGGTTAAGAAGAAAAGGATAGCATTCAGGAAATATAAGGAAACACAGAAGGAGCAGGACACAGAACTTTATCAGCTAAAGCAGAAGGAGGCAGAGAAGACAGCCAGAACAGCAAAGGCACAAACTGAGAAAAAGATAGCCAACTCTGTTAAGAAGGGGGATAAAACCTTTTATAGGAACATTAGGGAGCGAAGAAAGACCAAGGGAGGGATACAGAGGCTTAATAAAGGGGAGGGAATGTGGGCAGAGGGTGACAGTGAAAAAGCAGGGATACTGAAAGAATATTTCTGCTCAGTATTCATAACGGAAGAGGAGGGGGAGGTACCTAAACCAAACGAGAGAAACTGAATGGGGGGTCGATACCAGTCCATTCATAGAGGAAAGGGTTTTGAAAGGACTCTTGAAACTGAGGGTGGACAAAGCAATGGGGCCTGATGGGATTCACCCAAGAATTCTAAAAGAACTAAGGGTAGAACTAGTAACACCACTGACTACACTCTAACAAATCATGGGAGGATGGGGTGGTACCCGAGGACTGGAGGAGGGCAAATGCGATTCCACTTCACAAAAGTGGGAGCAGGGCTGAGGCAGAAAACTACAGACCAGTTAGTTTGACTTCAGTGGTAGGGAAAATGATGGAACCACTTCTGAAGGAAAGAACTGTTGAGTACCTAGAGGTCAGTGGAGCACAGAACCCAAGGCAGCATGGTTTCACAGAAGGAAGGTCATATCAGATGAACCCAATAGATTTCTTTGACTGGGTGACCAAAGTAACACACCAGGGAAGGGCTGTGGATATGGCCTACCTAGATTTTAGCAAGGCATTTGACAATCTCACACAAGATTAATATACAAGTTAGCCAGCCTTGGAGTGGGTCCCAAGGTGGTAGCCTGAATAAAAAACTGGCTGGACAACAGGATGCAAAGGGTAATAAATAAACGGAGTGCACAGTGAAGAAAGGAGGGTAACTAGCGGAGTACCGCAGGGTTCGGTACTGGGACCGGTCCTCTTTAATGTCTTTAAAAGTGGCACTGGAGAGCACCTGGAAGGAAAAGTAGGTCTCTCTGCAGAAGACACAAAGATTTGCAACAGGGTTGTTACACAAGGTAAGGTGGAAAGGATGAAGAGAGACTTGGCAAGCTTGGAGGAATGGTCAAATATGTGGCAGCTCAGATTCAATGCAAAGAAGTGCAAGGTAATGCATCTGGGAAACAAAAACCCAGGGGAAGAGTACACAATTGGGGATGAGTTAACAACAAAAAAAATCGAAACAGACCTAGGAGTAATTATATCAGATGACCTAAAGGTGGGCAAGCAATGTGAGAAGGCAGTAAGGAGGGCTGGGGGTAAACTGGGATGCATAGGGAGAGGCATCAATAGTAGAAAAATACAGGTTACTCACCTGTAACAGGAGTTCTAGGAATGGTATATGTTGTTCATCCACACTTATTGGCAGGTTTGTTGCCGCTTTAAATCTTGCCGGAAGGTCTTCAAGCTGGCTCCTCTCACCCACCCGGGTGGTAAAACTCTCGGCTCCGCCCCATGACGACAGATCTAGTCCGCTGGAAGCCAGGTTGTGCGTCGAAGCCGGGGAGGTCAGGTGGGTCGTGTGGATGAACAACATATACCATTCCTAGAACTCCTGTTACAGGTGAGTAACCTGTATTTCTAGGGACATGGATATGTTGTTCAATCCACACTTATGGGCAGACTCCTAGCAGTTCTCCGGGAGGAGGGAAGCAAGGCGCACACCCCCGATACTTACTTGGGAAAAAGAGACTGGAGAACCGAGGCCATAAAAAAATCAGCATCCCGGCGTGACTCAAGGTCGATGTGGTAGTGGGTAATAAAGGTATGTGCCGACTTCCAGGTAGCAGCCCTGCAGATATCTTGGATAGGGATATCCCTGGAATCAGCTACCGATGCAGCGGTATGGCGGGTAGAATGAGTTCTTATCCCTCTGGGAGGCTCCATGCCCGCAAACCTATAGTAGAGCTCTATGCAGGAGGTGACCCACCTGATTATAGTCCGTTTGGCTGCAGGTCTGCCAGGTGCAGCTTCAGAGTACGTGACAAACAGCTGGTGAACCTCTCCCCGAACTTCAGCCGTCCACTCCTTATAATAAGTGAGCGTTCGTCTAGGGTCCAAAGTATGGAGCCTATATTCGGCCTCCGAGATGTGATTGGGGTAGATCACCGGCAGAGTCAACACCCGGTTAAGGTGAAACTCAGACACCACCTTCGGAAGGAATTTCGGGTGGGGGCGCAGGACAACCCTGTCCCCGTGGAAGACAAGATAAGGAGACTCGATGGAAAGCGCCTGGAGCTCTCCCATCCTTCTGGCTAACGTGATAGCCACCAAGAAGGCAGTCTTCCACGACAGGTGGGAAATATCGCACCTGTGCATCGGTTCTAATGGCTTGCCCATGAGCTTGGCCAATACCAGCAGTAGATCCCATGGAAGTGGAGGTTCTCGCACCGGAGGGGAAATGTGGTCAAGGCCTTGGAAAAAGCGCCCGACCACCTTCTCCTGCGCCACCAACTGCTTTCTGTCCCATGCCCGGTAAGCAGAGATGGCTGCCAGGTGCACCTTAAGGGTCGTCGACCGAAGCCCTTGCTGAGAAAGGGACCACAGGTAGTCCAGAATGCTTGCCAAGGGACAGGCGGAAGGGTCCAAGCCCTTCCCTGACACCAAATGTAGAATCTCTTCCATTTGAAGGCGTAGCATTTCCTGGTCGACTCCTTACGGACGCCTCAATGACGCTGAGGACCTCGTCAGAAAGACCCAAGGCCTGGAACTCTGGCCGCTCAGGAACCAGGCCGTCAGGTGCAGGGATTGAAGGTCCGGATGGAATACCTTCCCCTGGTTGACTGAGATCAGGTCCGGGCGGGCTGGAAGCCGCCTCGGGAGCCTGGAGCCGAGGCTAAGGAGATCTGGATACCAGAACTGGCGGGGCCAGTCTGGGGCTACCAGAATCACCTGCGCCTTGTCCCTCCTTGCCTTGAGAAGCACCTTGTGGATCAAGGGAAATGGGGGAAAGGCGTAGAAGAGGCCCGGGGTCCACGGCCTCGAGAAGGCATCCCCCTGCAGCGAGCCCTGCTGAGGGGGGTGGGCATGGAAATTATGTACTTACCGTAATTATTGATCTTCTTGGACAGTCTCCCATCACTCATTCACACTAGTGGAATAGCGCCGGAGGCGCTAGGACCAAGCGGGAGCCAAAAATTTTCTGAAGGGCCGGCGCCAAGATAGGACGACGCACGCCCGAGACTGACTCGCGCCTGTGTAGGCTATCTCGGCGTCGACCCTCCAACCGCCTCAGTACCTTTTCGACCAAGGAGGTGCAGCGTAACTAATGAGAATAACTCATTCTGAGTGTCTGGGCCTGAGAGGGCCCAGATGGCCTTTGTAAGAAAGGTCAAAGAACAATGTCTTCACAGTCCGAACCATAGGCCATGAAGACCAGGAAAGAAAAACGAGTGAACCCAGGGGATGGTGGGTGGGCGTGTGAATGAGTGATGGAGACTGTCCAAGAAGATCAATAATTACGGTAAGTACGTAATTTCCATATCTTCCTGGACTAAGTCTCCATCACTCATTCACACTAGTGGGAGAGTACCAAGCTAAAATCAACAACCCTGAGTAGGGTGGTAGGAGATAGGGTTCACTCGGAAAGGACAGCCAAGGACTGTCCTGTTAATAAAAAGAGCTGTCTTGTAAGAGCATCAATAACAGTGCCTGTAAGATAAACGCTCGAGTTGTAACTCGTCACCTTGCCGACAACTACAATGGGCAAAAACTTAAAGTCTGCTAGGCAGCCGCAACTACTCTAGGAGAGCGGCAAGAACCTGGCCTCACGATTTGATCTAGGACCAAAATTAATAGTGTCAAAGACATGCACTAATCTAATGTAAAGGGCCTCAGGAACTGCAAGAGCCGGAGGTAAAGTGTACAGGTTCAGGGTAGTATGACTATGTGAATATTTGCGAAGCTACCTTAGAAAGAACCTACTTGACCAATGGTCAAGAAAGAAGCATGTCATCTGTTAAGTTGAAGCAAACATGGAAGTAGGAATCTAAGTTCCGACTTGCTGAAGAGTCACTTCTGTTGCTGCAAGGCTCTGATCAGGAAGAAAGCCTGATTAAAAAACAAAAAGGGGGCTAACAGACTGGTTAGATGCCTAGGTTTTGGAAATATCTCGGAATAAGAGAAATTCTCTAGCGAAAAGAGGTGAGCTATACCACCACTGGATCGGACTGCCCCCTAGGGGTAGAAGAAAACAGGTACTCTTTACTGAGGTTTAGAGCGACCGCCTCAGGGTTGGGGAACCTGATCAGATCCAAGTGTGGTATCGGAAATTCCAACCAGGCCCTGTGCTGTGATAATTTGACCCCCCTTTTTTTTTTTTTAATATCATTAGTCCAAGCCTGACAAGGTTGCTGGCTGCTATTTGGCAAGGATTGCCTGATACAGAAATGACAAGGATGTCATCCCTCTGAGGAGCAGGAGGAGCCTGAAGATCCATAACTAAACCCCTGACTGGACTAATAATAGCTAGACAGATGTTAACTACCTGTATGAAGCAGCCACCAGAGGGCAGCATCAAAATGGGCTGTATACCCCTATCAAAGGAGCGGACAGTCTGTGCAGCTCCGACCATTGAATTAAAATGTTCCAAAGAGTGTAATTGTCTTGACCACTGAAAAAGTCTAGACGCAGAGGTATATAGTCCACAGATCCAGTCTGAACACTATGGTGGACCCCATAAATGAGGAACTACTAAAAGAGCTTGCATCACAGACTCTGATGATAGAGAGGGCGTGTCTTTCAGTATATAAAATGAGTCACCCGCTGTATCACTGACCAGAAGAACAGGGAGAGACTCATCCAGATGCCTTTCTACCACAGAAGGACCCCAAAAAGAGGTCTCAGTTAGAGCCACTAGAGACTCCGCCACCAGGAAGGGTGTGGAGGAGCTTGGCACCACGTAGGGGGCTGAGAAAGTGCTGAGCGGAATGAGAGATTCCGCTGACAGAAACAGAACAGAAGAGTCCCATCAGCGGAAAATCGCTGGATGAGGAGATCCGATGCAGACCGCCACCCACTAATATGTGTGGAAATAATCCGCAGAATAGGAATTCATTCCATGGAAACATCCCAACACAAGTCCTGTGGAAGAGAGGTCTGCAAACACAGATCTTTCCCTAGTTCTGTCAGACAGCACCAACTGGCACCCCTGCGGCACTAGCATCACTCGTGGCACAGGAGGGCACCAAGCAGTAACCATGCCAACCTGAGAGACACCAGAGGGCACCCACGGCAGAACCCGCAGGTATCCTTGGTACCAACGGCAGCAATGGCACGCAAGGGCACCCAGACGCCCATGGCACCCAAGAAACCCATGGCACCCGCGGGTGCACAGCGCCACCTGCGGGTGCTCGGCACCGCCCGACACCCACAGCACCACTAGCGGCGCCGACAATGAAGCACCCACGGCGCCAAGCACAGCCTAAGCCACGGTGCCGACCCATGGCACCGACTGCAGCACAGAGCATGGTGCCGACTGCAGCACAGAGTATGGAGCCGACCACGGCACCGAGCAAGCCACGGCACCGACTGCAGCACCCAGTACGGTGCCAAGCACGGCACCGAGCCATGGCGCAAGTCCCGGCGCCAACCCAAACACCAGCGGTGCCACCTATGGCACCCATGCCAAACCAGAGGCACGGCACAGACCCTGCGGCGCCACCAAGGTGTCGGGCACAACGCCAGGAAAAACACCATGGAAAGCCAATGGAAAAGAAGAGAAAGGTGGTGCCCGTGCCGGCCCCTGCATGGAAAAGGAAGAGGGGGGTAGGCACGAGGGGCTGACAGGATGGCGAAGGCACCGAGCTCATTCAGATCCAATTGACCCGGCTCCGGTCCAACGGCTCCGAGGCCCGGAGGCCCCGAAACCAGGAACACAACCAGGAAAAAAGGAGTCAAACCCCCTGCTCCACAGGAGCGGCCCAGAGGTGAAACTGCTCAACGGAACTCCAACGAGGACAGAGATGGAGTCCGGAGTCGAGAATGCAGCCGTTAGGAGCGGGGCCAAGGGGGAACCCACGACAGTCGATTCAGGCCTATCGCCCCTACCAACGAACAATCCTCGTGCAGACATACCAACGGGCAACCTCGAACGGCACCCCAACCCATCAGAGATGCATCGGTCGATAGCGAGACCGTCGGCTCGGGGCGGACGAACGGGATGCCCTCCTGCAGATGTGCCGGAACGATCCACCATTGGAGAGCATTCCACATCTCCTGGGTCACTGTCACGGGCTGGTCCAACGGATCGCAGCGTTGTGACCATTGGCTGGCCAGCCCCCATTGAAGGGGACACATGTACCAACGGGCCCAACGGACCACGCTGGTGCAGGCCGCCATGAGGCCCAGGAGGCGCAGGAAGTCCCAGGCAGGGCGCAATTGCCCAACCAGAAGTGACTTGGCCAAGGAGGAAAGAACCTCGGCTCTGTCCGCCGGGAGCCGTGCTCTGGCTCGTAGAGAGTCGAGCTCTGCCCCGATGAATTGTATCACCTGCTTTGGCACGAGTTCCGACTCGGCCTCGTTGATGAGGAGGCCAATCTGAGAGCAAACCTGGAAGGCCAGATCTCTAGACTGCTCCGCCTCCGCTCTGGAGGGGGCTGCAATCAGCCAGTTGTCCAGGTAGGGGTACACCCGGACCCTTCGGCGCCGCAGGAACACTGTCACCACTGCCATGCATTTGGTGAAGACCCTGGGAGCTAGGGAGAGGCTGAAGGGCATGGCCCGGAACTCGTAAAGGGATCCCTCCGCTCTGAAGCGGAGGAATCTCTGATGGGACGGACGGATTGGGACGTGAAAGAATGCGTCCTGGAGGTCCAGGAACAGAACCACACGCCTCGTTCCAAGGATGGGATTATCTGAGCCAGAGTGACCATCCTGAAGGTCCGAGACCTCAGGAACCTGTTCAGGTCGTGCAGGTCGAGAATGGGGCGCCAGCCCCTGTCCGTTTTGGGACCAGGAAGTACCTGGACACAAACCCCGGGTCTGGAGGAGGATCCGCCACCTTCCTGATCACCTCTTTTTCGAGGAGCAGGGCAATATTGGCTCGGCGGGCCGATAGCGAGGCTGCGGACCCTGTGGCCCCAAGGGGCGATGGCTCGAAAGGGTGGAGCCTGCTCGAACTCGAGAGGCAGGCCTTTCCTACCCTCCAACACCCACCGGTCTGTGGTGATAGCGGACCAGGCGGAAAGGAAGTGGCGGAGCCGTCCCCCAACGGGGGGAGTGACGAGGCTGGGGGCGGCACCCGTCACTGGGCAGGCTTGGAGGAGGAACCGGCCGAGGGACCTCCTAGGCCTTTACCTCCTTGCTTCCTGTTGGAGGAAGCCGCCGGCTTGGTTTTGGGACGCCAAGCGCAAGCCTGCTGGCCCTGTTGTTGGTGCTGCTGGGCCGGTCGAGATGCAGGGGCCGAAGGACGAAAGGACTTCTGCTGCTGACGGCGGCTTTGTCCCTCTGGGTGGAGGTGACCGAGTCCAGGGTGGCACTGGACTGCTTGATCCGCTGGAGGTGTCCCTCCACTCCAGGGCCGAAGAGGTCAGTCCCCAAGAAGGGGACATCCGCCCACTTGTGCTGGGTATCCGCCGTGAAGGTGGATATCCTCAGCCACGCCCTGCGGCGCATGGCCACCGCGGCCACTACTGACCTGGCACAGGAATCACCTATGTCCAGAGCAGTCTGAAGCTGCTGCTTCGCCACCACCCTACCCTGGTCCCGCACCTGGTGGACTGTGGTCTGCAGGTCAGTCGGGAGATGAGGAACAACCTCATCCAGGGAGCCCAAGAGGGCGTGGGAGAAGTGTGCCATCAGCACGGCCAAGCTGGCCTGTCGGAGGCCGAGGGAGGATGCAGCGTACACCTTGCGCCTGGCGAAGTCCAACTTATCGGACTCTGTCGGGGGGGCGTATCCACATCCCGAGCGTTACCGGAACGCCAGAAAACGCTGTCGGTGACTAACCCCTCGGCAGAGGGGTGCTCCGAGAAACCGGGCAAAGAGCCAGTAGAGACCGCATACTTCCTGGCCATCCTGGCCGAGGGCGCAGGACAGGAAGCAGGCTGCTGCCAATGCTCCAAGGCTGGGCTGACAATGGCCTCAGCCACCGGAAAGGCCTCCGTGAGGATCCCTCGGTCCAGTATCTCTATCAGGATACGGGCCCGCTTGGACACGTCTCGAGCATCCCGGTGGACTCCGAGATGAGTCGAAGCAGACCCAAGAAGGACGATGGGCTATCGTCCAATGACTGGCCCCCTGAGGACTCCAGGTCGACCTGCCTGGAGAACAGGGAGGAGTCGTCTGATTCCGAAGAGTCTGCGAAGAGTTGCCTTGGCCCTGAGCCACCCTCCACCTGCCGAGGACGGTCGGGAGTGAGGGTGACCGACAACCTGTGGGGCAGGCCATGATCCGACCGAGAATCCTTGGTCGGTGCCCCCGACTTTGGTTGTGGAGGCGGAGGTTCCACCACAATCGGTGGAGCAGCTGGTTTGGCGAGCAACTGGCCCTGGAGCGGGCAACTCGACTGGGGCGAGTGGTTGCTTCGGTCATTCAGGCGACAGCCACTTGATGGCCAGAGTCGGCTTAGGCCCGGACAACAGCAACTGCTGCCACATAAGCTCCTCGTAGATCCGGCGTAATTTACGCCAAAGCCTCCCCTCATCCGAGGAAGAGGACGAGGAGGAACAGTGTCGCCGCCTACATTGGTATCGAGACCGCCAATGTCGGCGGGAACGGCTAGACCGAGAAGAGGTCCGAGACCCTCGGGGGGACCGAGGGTGGGTAAGGGAAGGGGCGGGGGACACCCGCTCTTCCCTCGGCTCGGGCACTTTAACCGGGGACTGTGGCCCGGAAGGCAAAGGCAGATCCTCGGTATCCACCGGGGGAACCGGTGAAGGAGGTTTGTCGGCTTCTCCAGTCGACAGCCCGTCTAACGGATCGAGAAAAATCTCGACTTCATCAACGGGAGTGTAGGCAGGCTGGCCTGACGGGGGCACCGTGAAGCCAGTGGCCTCAGCCGCAACCTCGACCGAAGTCGACAGTCGGCTGTCCGGGGAAGGGGACCTCTCCCGCTCCCACGAACGCCGATGGTGGGACTTGCCTTTTGACTCCTCCTTCTTGGGCCGAGAAGAATGTCCCGATGGCCCCTCTCCCTTCGTGGAAAGGGACTGACAAAGCCCTTGAACGGGCCGAGCACAGGAACTCAGAGAGGTGATAAATGCCGCGAGAGGAGGAGGAAGATGCGCCTGGGCCGCCTCCTCCTCGAGGGCCATCATCCGCCGAGCTGCTCAGCTGAGCCAGCCGCCAGACACTGCCCAATGAGCCTTTTGATTTTACCAGCGGAACGTTGGCGCCCAACTTCAATCGGGCAGCGTGATCGCCCAGGACGCTGGCCGAAAGAGCGGCACAACCGCAGGCCTCGCGGTCGGGATTCAGGCCTAGGCAGTAGACGACGTGAGTGTGGATCCATCCTGACATTTTTTATTCCGGCAAGGGCACCTCCGAAAGCCAGGAATAGATTTGTCCATCGCAGCCGCGAGGGAAGAAGAAGACCGAAGTTTAGAAAACTTCAAAACCAATTTCGGACGAACCAAATAGTTAGGATCCAGTCAAACGCAGAGCGCTAAGGAGGGAACCTGAGCCCAATCGGTAAGGAAGATCTGGCATCATGGGGCGGAGCCGAGTTTTACCACCCGGTGGGTGGGAGAAGCCAGCTTGAAAACCTTCCGCAAGATTTAAAGCGGCAAGGAACCTGCTAATAAGTGTGGATTGAACAACATATCCATGTCCCAGAACAGGAAGTTGTTATCCTCTGTGTACAGACAGTGAGACTCCTTCTGAGTACTGCGTGTAATTCTGGAGAGCCCATCTCCGCAAAGACAGAGTGAAGGCAGTTCAGAGGAGGGCAACCAAATGGTGCAGGGTCTTCACCAGAAGACATACAAGGAGAGACAAACAGCTTAATATGTATACCCCTGAGGAAAGGAGGGGGACATGATAGAAACTTTCAAGTATCTCAAGGGAATTAAAGTACAAGAGAGTAGCATCTTTCAGAAGAAGAGATGCAAGAACAAGGGGCACAATTTGAAGATTGGGGGACGGCTCTAGAGGAATGTTAGAAAGTATTTTTTCATGGAGAGGGTTGTGGATGCATGGAACAGCCTTTCTGAGGAGGTTGTGGAGTCAGGAACAGTGGGAGAATTCAAGAATGCATGGGACAGGCATAAGGCAATTCTGGTGGTGGGGTAGGAGGAAGTAAGCTGTTGATTAACTAGAATCTGCAGCTTATCCATCTGGTAGGGAAATGGGCATACTAGGTGGGCCAAGCGGTCCTTATCTGCCGTCAAATTCTATGTTTCTATGGAGCACACAAATGGGATCCCTTCCTACAACCGGTCTAGGATGGTCCACCACTAGAGTGTGTCCAACATCTTCTGGGTCACAGTGATCAGCTGGTTGAAATGACCTAGGCACTGAGTCCACTGGGCAGCCAGCTCCCACTGGCCCAACGGACCACGGTGGTGCAGGCCGCCATGTAGCCCAGAAGTCGCAGAAAGTCCTGGGAAGGGCGCAAGTGCCCAAGCAGAAATGATTGGGCAAAGGAGGAGAGAACCTCCACCCTGTCCGCCGGGAGCCGAGCTCTGGCTCGGCAAGAGTTTAGCTCTGCCCTGATGAAGCCTATCACCTGAGAAGGCACGAGCTCCAACTTGGCCTCATTGATCAGGAGGCCAAGCTGAGAGCAGGTCTGGGGGGGCTAGGTCCTTGAACCTCTCCACCTCTTGCTGGGTAGAACCTGTCAAGAGTCAATCGTCTAGGTAGGAGCACACTGATCCCTCGACACCTGAGATAGGCTGTCACCACTGCAATGCATTTGGTGAAAGCCCTTGGGGCCGATGACAGGCCAAATGGCATGGCTCAGAACGCGTACAGGGTTCCCTCTGCTCTTAAGCGGAGGAACTGCTGGTGTGACGGATGGATCGGGACGTGAAAGAACACGTCCTGAAGATCCAGTGAGCAGAACCACGTTTTACTCCAAAGATGGTATGATCTGGGATAGAGTTACCATCCTGAAGGTGCGTGGCCTTAGATACTGATTCAGGTAGTGCAAATCTAGAATAGGTGCCGGTCCCCCTGTCTGTTTCAGGACCAGGAAGTACCTGGAAATGAACCCTGGTTTGACTGGAGGATCTGGCCAATGTCGTCTCTCAGAGCTGACCAAGTGTGGGTTGATTCTTTCTCCTCCTGTGGGGCTTGGCTGGGAGGGTACTGCTCGAATTCCTGAGGCAGACCCTGGCCGACCACTTCTAAGACCCACCTGTCTGTGGTAACAGCGGACACGCAGAAAGAAAGTGGCAGAGCCGACCCCCCACAGGAGGACCCAGAGCTAATGTGACGGGGATAGGGGTTGCCACCCCTATCCAGTCACTGGGCAGGCTTGGAGGAAGAGGGTCCAGGGCCTGAACCCTGACCTCCCTGTCTGTGGGCTGGTGGAGGCTCGGACTTGGGCTGAGGGCACCAAGCCTGTGCCTGCTGTTGCTGCCCACCGTGAAAGGCAGGCTGCTGTGCAGCAGGAGTAGAGTGCTGAAAGGGCTTTTTCTGCTGCTTCATGGCACCAGAGGCACATTCAGCAGAAGTGGCTGAGTCCAGGATCGGCCCGGTGTTGCGGAGGGTTGAGGTGCTGGATACCACATGTGGCACCACGCCGGTGACCCGGGTTCGGGAACAGACTTGGGCAGCCGGGGGCTGACAGGGGAGAAGGATTGAGCGTCTGACTGCTCTTTCTCTGGGGTGGGTACAGGTCATGCACCGTGCTGCAGCGGCGACTGGCTGAGGCCAGTCGCACTACAGTTGTGTGCAGAGCTACGGCGGGGGGAGGGGCAACGGGGCGTCAGCACGGATGTGCTCGGATGCCATTGCATATACGGCTCCCCAGGGGGACCAAAAGAACAGAGGAAGAAACATGACGGGGCAATCTCGCAGCTGATGGCCATGCCCTGTGCCCCTGAGCATGAGAGGCGCCTTGTCTGAGGGAGCGGCAGATCACTGTGGCATGGGGCGGTTATCCACATGCCAGACCTGGCGCGGGTGCCAGTGGCCTGAGGTCGTGTGTCTGCTCCGCAGAGTGAGAAAATATTCAATGTTTAAAAAAAAAAAAAAGTGGCAAGTCCAAGGTGGCACTGGACTGCTCGACTCGCTGAAGGTGACTATCCACACCTGGGCCGAAGAGATTGGTACCCAGGAAAGGAACATCAGTGAGTTTGTGCTGGGTGCCCGCTGTAAAGGTGGAAAGCCTCAGCCAAGCCCTGCAGCATGAGGCAACTGCGGCTGTCCCCCAATGGGTGCAAGAGTCCCCAAGGTCCAAAGCAGTCTGAAGCTGCTGCTTGGCAACGGTATGGCCCCGGACCTGCTTGACCGTAGCCTGAAGGTCTGCAGGGAGATGCGGGAGAACTTCAACTAAGGAGCCCAACAGGGCATGAGAGAAGAGTGCCATGATGATGGCCGAGCTTGCCTGACAGAGGCCTAAAGAGGAGGTTGCACATACCTTCCTAGCCATGTGGTCCAGTTTTTTGGACTCCTTGTCAGGAGGTCTATCAGTGTCAGCAGAGCTGCCTGTGCGTCTGAACACTGAGGCAGTCACGAACCCCTCGGCTGAGGGGTGTTCAGTGAACCCAGAGAGGGACCCCGTGGGCATCGCATACTTGTGGGCCATCTAGGCAGAAGGCAGGATGCTGCCAGAGCTCCAAGGCCGGGCCAACAATGGCTTCGGCCACTGGAAAAGCTTCTGTGGGTGTATCCCCTCTTAAGAATATACTGTATGTAAGAGGGTACTCTGCCCTTTTCTGGGCAGGCTCCAAGGGCACCCCCGTGGAAGGTGGAGAAGCCCTTGAAAAGATGAAGGGACTCCTCCATCGACAGACTCATCGTCCAACAGGTGAGTGTGTAAGTCGGTGTCTTCCATATCGGAAGAATACAGATAAATCGGTCAGCCACCAAGGTCCCCTTCAACACACCTGGGGTGACCAGGCACAAGGGTGACCGACAACCTACGTGGGAGTCCCGGAACCGTCCAAGAATCCTTCATAGGAGCCCCTCCCGAAGGCTGTTTAGGAAGCGGCTCCACCACAATCGTCGGAGAAACCGATTTTGGCCAAACTGGAGTGGGTTTGGCCGGCTCTGCGGGTAGGGGAATCGATATGACCGGTTCTGTAGGAGTCTGCTTCGGCCTAGGAGGCGCGAAAGCAAAGTAATAGCTGGAGTAGAAACCGTGGCCAACTTCTGTCCGGACAGAATCCGCTGCTGCCACATCAAATCCTTGTAGCATCGACTGAGTTTTTGCCAAAGCCTCCCCTCATCCGAGGAGGACCGATTGCGTCGCCTCTTTTTACAGCGCTTATGCACCTTCCTCGGCCTGTCAGTTGAGGGGGTCCTAAATGTTGACCTTGATCGGACTGGCAAATTCGGTCGCTCGGGAGACACCGGTGATTTACCCAGATCAAGGACCGGTTCCTTGATGGGAATCCCAGCTGGCTGGTTCTCATCAGAAAGAGGCAGAACCAGAGTCCTCTTCAAAGAGTTGTCAGCCTCATCGGGCGACAACAGGATCAAGTACGATCTCAACCTCATCAATCGAGACCTCGGTCGACTGGCCAGACAGCAGGGCAGAGAAGCCAGCGGCCGAGCAGGTAATTTCACCCGAAGTTGATACTGCCGGCTCATGGGACCGAGATTGCTCATGATCCCAAAAGCATCTTCACCGAGACTAACATGATTGCGGATCGTTTTTCCTTTTACGGGACAGAGAGGAATGCGAGCCCAAAAGTCTCTTGCCTTTAGTGGGGAGGGATTGACACAGCTCTCTGAAGGAACCCGAAAATGTGGAGCCCAGGTTGAGCGGAACAAAAAACGACCGAGAAGAGGATTCGGCGGCCCGCGCCACTTCTTCTTCGAAGGCCTGTATGTGTTCCAGCTGCTCGACAGACCCCACGGCCGCAGAGACCGCCCACTGGGCCTCTTTGGATTTCATGGGAGGATTCAGTTTCTCGGGCCTGCCCAACTTAAGGCATGCAAGAAGATTGTCAAGGACCTTCAGATGGAACGCGAGACATCTCGCAAGTCTGGGTGTCATGGCCGACACCCAGGCAGTAGACGCACGTGGTACGCAGATCGGTACAAAACATTTTTTGGCCGCGCGGGCACCAGTGAAATCCAGGGGAAGATTCTTCTTCCCTGACCGAATAACAGCAGTGTCGCTAGCTCGAATGAGCCTAAGTTTCGGAAGAAACAAAGGTTTTTAAGCCAGGGCCTACAAAAAACATGAGCAAAGAGGAGGCAAACAAAATCTTTCAGCAGAAAGGAAGATCTGGTGTCATGGGGCTGAGCCTAGGGTCATATCACTCGGTTGGGTGGGAGGAGCCAGTCTGAAGACCTTCCGTCGAGATTTAAAGGGGAAAGGGACATGCCAACAAGTGTGGATATGAACATCATATTCTCATCCCTAGAAATGAAAATTACTTACTTACCATAGTTGTTGTTCTTTCTGTGCATCTTCACTATTCATCACTGGTGGGTTACGGCCAGAGGACCAGGACCCCGTGGGAGCAATTTTAATTTTTCTTCTTAGGAGGAGGAGCTGGCACCAGAACGGCGCCACCCTCGAGGCGGATGCACAGCGTGGTGCTCAAAGGTTAGCCAGTCAACGACGCTAACTCCTCCCTCACCTCAGTTCTACGTACACTAGAAAGTGAAGAAATTAAAGCCAGAGAAAAGAAGAGGATGGGGCAATGGAGCCCGAGAGACAGACAAAGAAAAGGATATAAACAGAAAAAGAGAATGCTGAGACTGGACAAGTAGTAACCTAGGGGTCTGGAACAGGGGGTCCCCATCCTCTGGGCAAGTAAGGGAGGAAAGACTGAAGAGAAAGAAAGGAGCAGGAGATGGGAACCCCCCCCAGTGAAGAACTCACTAAAAGACCAAGGGAAGGGGGATCTGTAAGCCAGATCCACGGAAGGATCTGTTCCCTTATTTATTTTTTGGCACCCACAGAGGAGTGGAACGTGGCAACTTGAGAAAAGAGCAGGAGTCAGCTGAGTGTTGGACCAAGGGACAGACATGGCAGGGATCTGGCCCAAAGCCCCCTCCCCCAGCACAAGATGGAGGGGAGCTCCAGGTCTCCCACTCTTGCCTTTGAAAATGCTGCTAGGCTGGGGACAGAACCACCCTGGGGCATAGCCCCTCATATGCTGAAGACAGGTTTCTCAAGAGGCCGAGGAAAATCTTACTCCCTCCCATATAGGTGGGATGGGAGGGACCTAGAGGGAGGAGGGGCGCTGTCCAGGGAAACAACTCCCATTGGATAGGAGGCAGGGGAGGAGACAGCTCTTGAAGGTGAAAAGGAAGAGAAGGGAGATCCCCACAGTCCTCAGATTCCCTCACAACCCAGAAGAGGCCCCCCCACCAAGGAGGCAGAAGAGATTCGGGTTCTGAGGAGAGACCCCCACCAGGGTCCAGAGGAGAAGCCCCCCGGGAGCCCCTTATTATGAGGGCAAGCACCCGTTTGCCCCCCTCAAAAAATGGCCCCCTGCCTCTATGAAGACTCAGAGAGCCCGGAGGTACCAGTAAGACTCAGCCTACAATTGGCCTCAATTAGGGGAAGGCAAGCAGGAAGGAGGCATTGCCCAGAGTCTGAGGCCCAAGAGAGGATGGAGGGTGGGAAGTAGTGATGAATGGTGAAGATGCACAAAGATCAACAATTTCGGTAGGTATGTAATTTTCATATTTTATCTGTGTCAATCTTCATTCATCACTGGTGGGTGATTACAAGTCCATCGAAGGGACATGGTACCTCCCGAGGAGAACTTCCCTCAGCTCCCTGTTTGTGGGGAACAGACGAGGAGAGAGACCCTCACAGGCCAAGTCAGGCCTGTGACTGGTTAGCGTGAGGCAGAGTCTCCCTATGACTGGGAGATGGAAGTCGCTCCTAAAGTTCCCGTCTCACCCTGCAGGAGAAAAGGGAGGTCCCCCGGAAAGAGGAGGCAATCACCCTACGCCGGGCAATGGGTATGAAAAGGTTAAGGGGAAGACATGCAGTCTGCCTAATGCAGATCGCTGTCCTCGCTAGCCTAGATGCCACCTCACTAGCATCATGCGATGCCCTTACTTGGTGCCTTGCAAGCTCCAGGCCACGGGCGAAGAGGGCGATGGCTTGCCTCCATATCAGGCATCGATGCAAGAACCTGTCCTAGCATCGACCATAGATGCCCGTCGTAGGCAGCGAGATGGGTCTGATGCGCTGTGATGGGAAGTGAAAGGCATGCCAAGAAGAAGACTCTCCTCCCCTATCGGTCAAACTCCGCAGAGTCCGCCTTTGGGGGCTGGTCATGCATTGGGCTTCACGTCCGGTAGGAGTATCTAGGAGACTCACTCCCGAAAAGTGGGGGCAGGCAGGGCCTCGGAATTCCCTGCGCAACAGCAGCACCGGCAGCCCATCGGAGCTGGGGAAGGGATAGAGACGCTGGGGTATGCCAGGTGGGCACCACCAGGTGATCTGCACTGAATTTGCATAAGAAAGCACGTGTTGTCCGTTCAGGATTGCGTCTTGCCACCCTGGCGATGTGGAGCTCGACCAACCTCAAGAGGAAACGCTTGTAAGAGGACTGATCGGAGTCTGAGGACAGGTGGATGGAAGGATCCTCTTTCTCGGGGGAAGACGACGAGGCAGATGAGTCAGAGTCTGACTGCTTCTGAGGTGACAGGTGAAAAACCTGCTCGTCCATTGCTCTGAGGTAACTGGGAAAAATCAGCAGCTGAGACCCTGAACTGTTCTCATTGTTCCGAGTGGCCCAGGATGGGGGGAGGAGAAGGCAGAGTTAAAAGGGTAAGCGTATCTGCGAAAGAGGGCGCCCTCTGCCCGGGCTAGGAGACCATGCAGGCGATCCAGCATCCCAGAAGGATCCACCGGTCTGAACAGTAACTGGCCGCTCAACCATCCCAAAGCAGTCAGGACTGAGCCCTGAAGGGGAATCTCCCTGTGAGGCGACCAGGGCCGCATAGGTCCAGAAGGGCAGCCCCTAGCCCAACACGAGGTCTCACCTGGGGACCATGAGGGAAAGGAGGAAGGCTCAGTGTGCTATGGCTCCTTCCCGAGCTCTGGAGAGCTGCCAAGGAAGACCACTGCCTCGCCCCCTGACCACGAGACTTTCCTCAGTCTCAACCACAAAGTATCTTACTCACTCAGTTAGCCCCAGGGCAACCGGCGTGGGAACCCTCTTCCCGCCCCATGTGACTGAGCTGCACCGGACACTGTGCCGGCCTGGTCACTCAATCCCCCAGGCTGGGAGTCCACACCAATGCCAATAATCACTCCTGCGCCACCATCGACCCCTGAAAGACTTCTGGTGCCGGTTAAGACCACCAGCTCCGAAGGGAGAGTGGGTTTGGAGGGCGCGGTGGTGATGGCGGAGGAGAGCCCTGGCACACCGAGTGGTCAGGCAGCTAGTCTGGATCCACCTCCGAATCGGCGCAGATGCAGAGGCCCTCCAGAGGGGCCACCCACAAGGCCCTCCTATCCCTGGAGCCGCGAGTGGCACCGTGGGACGGCCCAGAACCGCCTGCGGCGCTGCCCCTATCACTGGAGCTGCTAACGGTTCTAGGATCCAGAGTGGCTCCAAGACTACTGAGCCAGGCCTGGCAGGCCGTGACACCGGGGAGACTGCCAAGACTGTGCTCCCAGCTCTGCCCCCCCCGGGAGGGGGGGGGGTCGGACCATGCCTGTGGCACTGTAGAAGGGACCCCTGCCGTGGCGAGGCTTGAAGAGGTGGAAGACCCCTCCTTTGTGGCTCGTACAGAACCTGGAGGGGACCCAGTGGAAGGGTCAAGGGACCTGCGTCTGGCGTCCTGCACGAGGGCTGTCCTCCGAAAGTCGGCGGTATATGACCGATCTTCAGTGTGAGGTTTTAGAGTACTCTGCAGACCATGGAGAAATAGGCATTGCATCAATCCATGTCACGGTCTGGACCCAGGCAGGTCAAACAGCGGTCATGTTGGTCTGTTACAGAATATTGATGGCTGTGGGGACATAGATGCATAGGGGTCCGGCACGCTTTAGAAGATTTCTTCTAGTCCCTAGGACCGGAAATGACTGAATGCAGAAACAAACTTAAAACGAAAGAAACAGACTCTGCGCCAAGAAAAAAGGAAAGGTCTTACTGGCTTCCAAAGGGTCTGGAGTCTAATGATGCAGAGAAATCATTTAACGGCATGGCAGAACTAAGGCTTCGGTGTTAACGAAACTGTACTAGGTCATGGTGTTGCAGATGAAATTTTTGCTTGACCATGAGGTCACTGTTCATTCAATGGCGGGAGAAGCAGAACGGAGGTGAGGGAGGAGTTGGTGTTTATTGGGCAACCCTTGAGTGCCATGCTGTACATCTGCCTCGAGAGCAGCGCTGTTCCGGCGCCAGCTCCTCCCCCTAAAAACAACTCACCAGTGATGAATGGTGAAGATCGAGACAGATAAGATTACTGATTTTGTAGAGAAAATAAAGAAAATGTTAAAGTTATACTGATTGAAAATGGTGGTCAACAGTAGCTGCGTTCCACGAGGGCCGATGTGCGCAGGTAGATGGGATATAACTGGAGGCGGGTGCGGGGGACCTCCCACTATATACTGCTGGGCCGTCAGTCACGTGACGCCGGGTGGGCACTCCCCCAGACACTGCTAAGTTTTACGTGTGGTCCTAGCAGCTGGATGCTCAATCCTTATGGTATTGCCTACTGCAAGAGCCCTCTCGAAGTAAGATCTGGAGTGACTGGCAAGTAGATAAGGGTACTATGGCTCTGTTGGAGGAGTAGGTCTGTAAACTGTATGGAAGGAAGCAAGTTACTAGTGTAAATATAGCGAGGCACAAGATCTTCTGGGAGAAATGTAACAAAGACAACAGAATAACTGAACTGTTTCTGCTACCACCCTGTCAGGAAACCCTGAAGTTACATATTCTACGAGCCAACTATGTCTGCTGATTGTGGAGGCTTTCTTCTGTTGCAGTTATCAGTGCCCCAAACACAGCTTTGCACGGTTGGACTGATGATCTCAACGTAAAGTGGACGGACACACCATTTCCAGATGTCATGTCTCTGCTCTATAATGCAAAAGATGACTCTGATGAGGACCAAGATGTATATGATTACCAAGATGATACTGGCATATCTGGCAATGACAAAGATTTTTCCTAGATGGACAAGACTAAGTTCCACTACTTTACCAACAGTCATATTTTAAATTTTACATTATTTGAAATAAAACTTGTGTGTACACAAGGGTATTCTTTTCTCTTTCATAAAATTTCCCTCTTTAAAAAAAACTTTTAAAATGAACCTTTGAGGCTGCTATAGATTGCGGTCTACTGACCCAGGCCCGTTTTCATCCCCAGACAGCACCAAACAGGGGACTAGTGCTTTTGCCTGCCATGCCCCTTCCCCCCCAAGTACTGGAACTCCCTTCCACTAGCTCTGCGCCAATCACCATTTCGTACGTCTTTTAAAAAAGCGTTGCATAATTATCTTGATACTTCCCACAAGTTCTCCTGTTTCAAACCTCCCTAGCACTTTCCATCCCAGCCTCATCTCTTGACTTTACTGATCTACCCCTTTATACACAATGTACCTTTCATCTACCTATCTGCCGCCCCTCCTCCCACCTTACTTCTCTCTCATCCCCTTCTCATGTCTCTCACTACTATCACTTACAATGATCCCTCCCCTAAGTTAACTATTCAATACCTCATTAGTATTAAAATGGTCAATCTGTCATGTTCCTTTTTCCTCCTAAGCAAAGCATGGTGTAATTTTAGATACTGTACAGCTCCTGTTTTATCTTTTCCCACCCTGTTACTGCAATCTCCTTGTTTTTTTAGTTACTTTTGTGCAACCTGCTTGTATGCTACGTTCAACGATTTTTTGTACTAGTATTGGAATGTCTTCCCTGTATTGTACTGTACCCTCCCGGGTCGTGCCTGAAAAGAACAGGTTACTCACCTGTAGTTCTAGGAGTGGTATGTGTTGTTCATACACACTTACTGGCATGTCCCTTTCCCCTTTAAGAATCGCCAGAAGTCTTCAAGTTGGCTCCTCCCACCCACCCACCCGGTATATACCTTGGCTCCGCCCCATGACGCCAGATCTTAACCCGCTGGAAGCCAGGTGTTGTGCGTCCGCAGCCAGGGAGGTCGGGTGGGTCCGTGTGGATGAATATACCACTCCTAGAAAGTACAGTTACGCAAGAACTTACCGTAACAGTAGATCTTCGAGAGAGGCTCTTGCAGTAGATAATTGCATATAGGACTGAAGCCGGCAGGACCCCATGGAATAATTTCTAGCTAGCAGTCTCTGGTGGGGGACCACCCCCACATCAGGTGACTGGCGTCAGTAAAAAGAGGCAGTCCCCCACGCCCACCTTCCAGTTCTTTCCCGCCAAAGGCCAAAAAGGCAAGATGAGAGAGAACTGGATATTTCCCTCCATGGAAAAGGAGTTGAAAAAGCTAAGGGGGATGGAAGGCGGGAAGGCATTACCTACTGCAAGAGCCTCTCTCGAAGATCTACTGTTATGGTTAAGTTCTTATGTAACTGTGCTATCTTACTTCGAGAGGGCTCTTGCAGTAGGTAATTATATACAGTATAGGACTGAATTCCAAGCAGTCTGGAAAAAAGAAAACCACTTGGGAGGAGGAAAACTACCAACCAATAGAACCTCCAACTGTAAGGGTCTTAAGAGAGAAGACCTTGCAGAAAAGCCAACCCAAAGTCTGCTCTACAGCAGGAGGCAATGTCCAAACTGTAGTGTTTCATAAAGGTATGGACAGATGTCCAAGTTGCAGCTGCGCAGATATTTGCCGCCGACACATTCCTGAAACAAGCTGCAGAGGCAGCTACTCCTCTGGTGGAGAGACCTGTGACCTGACCCGGTAGGGTGGTCTTGTACTTGTAACAGAACGTGATACAATGAGCCAACCATTTGGATAGGCATTGCTTGGAAACAGCATTACTCTCTCTTCTGTGAGCAAGAGAGACAAAAAGCTGATCAGATTTCCAGAGAACCTTAGAGTGGTGTAGTATCTCAGTATTCTATGAACATCCAAAGTATGCAGCTCAATGGATAGATTCAGCGTAGATTCTGCCACCACCTTAGAGAGAAACTTAGGATCGTTGCGCAAAGCCACACGTTCCTTGTGGAAAATCAAGTAAGGGATTTTGCATATCAAGGCCTGAAGCTCGGAAATTCGATGAGCTGAAGTAATTGCCACTAGGAAGAGAGTCTTCCAAGAAAAAAACAAAGTCTGCTGAAGCTGCCAGCTCAAAAGGAGGCAGAGTAAGCTTCTCGGGAACAAAGTTCAAATCCCAAGGAGGAGCAGGAACACGGATGAGGGAGGTCTTAAATGGAGGACCCCTCTGAGGAAAGTCTTAGAGACTTCCAACTGTGTGAAAGACCTGTCTCCAAAAGTTACATGGTAGGATGAGATAGCTGCCATGTGGACCTTCAAAGAGGAATGATCGAGACCCAGATCAAAGAGATGATGCATATAGTCCAGAACACTCTCGACACAGCTCAAAGTTCTTCGAAGAGGCCCAAATTAAAAAACGTTTCCACTTCATGGGGTAGATGGACCTAGTGGACGGCTTTCTGGCCTCCACCAGAATATCTGGGACGAGCAGAGAAACCCCGAACCGGGCTTGAGCTACGTCTGCAGGAGCCACGCATGCAACTGAAGGGATTTGAGACCTGGATGAACCAGGGTCCCCCTAATCCTGGGTTAGCAAATGCTGTGACAGAGGAAGAAGCAGCGGAGGTTCCTCTGAAAACTGTTGCAGAAGAGAACCAAACTTGCCTGGGCCAGAATGGCGCGAAGAGGATCATCCCGGCATCTTCTGAACTGAGTTTATGTAAGACCTCGGAATTGGAGGGAAGACAGACAAATCTGTCCTTCCAGTTGTGAGACAGGGCGTCCCGCCAGAAAATGCCTCACCCTGAAGCGAGCGAGCAAAAGGCGTGAAGTTTTGTGTTGAGGGGACACCAACAGGTCTACCTGAGGGATTCCCCAGCGCAGGAAGATATCGTCTGCTACCTTTTGATCCAGTTCCCATTCGTGTGCTTTGGCTGACGACTGACTGACATGATCCGCCAGCGTGTTTGACTCCCGGAACATGAACTGCTGTCAGGGTGAAGGTTGTGTTGAACAGCCCAGCTCCAAACTCTCATTGCTTCCCTGCACAGAGGATAGGAACAAGTTCCTCCCTGCTTGTTGATAAACCAGACTACACATATGTTGTCCGTCTAGATTGTCAGATGGCTGGGAAGGACGCAAGAGTTTAAAGCCTGGACTGCATACAAAACTGCACTGAACTTGAGCACATTTATATGAAGAGTCTGCTCGAGACTGGACCAGGAGCCCTGAGTCCTGTGAGACCCTAGATGGGCTCCCCAGCCTTCTCCCGAGGCATCTGTAGTCAATGTTTGGGATGGGGGTTCAATGCAGAAGGGAACTCCCTGGCAAAGGTTCTCTTGCAACATCCACCATTCTAAGTCCAGGCCATGGTATCGGAGACCAGAACTTCCTGGTCTAGGTCATCCAATGTCTGGGCCCACTGAGACCAAAGCATCCATCGAGAGATCCTCGTATGTAGCAGAGCACGAGAGACTGTTGGAATAGCAGCCGCCATGAGCCCGAGAAGGCGAAGGACTGACCTGGCTCCGACCCTTCTGCGACTGGGCAACAGACTTGCATGAGCCTGGAGGGTGTCCACCCTATCCAGAGGCAGAAAGACCTTGCCAGTGGTCATGTCCGGGATCGCCCCTATGAAAGGGAGTCTTTGGCAAAGGACCAGATGGGACTTGGCCTGGCTGATGGCGATAACCAGGCTGGCGAAAACCTGCAGGGTAAGGGAAAGGAAGCGCAGAAGTTCCTCCATGGAAGGGGCCGCCAGGAGCCAATCGTCCAGGTATGGGAATACCTGCACCCCCAGGGTACGCAGGTGGGCTGCTACCACTGAAAGACATTTGGTGAACACTCGGGGAGCTGAGAAAAGACCAGATAGGAGGGCCTTGAATTGGTAGTGGTCCCCCTGGAATGAAAATCGAAGGAATTTGCGATGGGAAGGGTGGATGGGGATATGGCAGGTAGGCATCCTGCATATCCAGAGCGCACAGTCACTGTCCCTGCCGAAGGCTCTGCAGGGAGAGCATTCTGAAATGCTTGTACTCCATGAACATGTTTAGGGAGCCGAGGTCTAAAATAGGCCTCACGTCTCCCATTTTCTTTGGAACTAGGAAGAAATGGGAATAGTAACCTGTCCCCCAAAGGTGGATCGGGACAGGCTCGATCGCGGCCTTTGAGAGAAGGGAGGAAATTTCTTCTAGGACCAGAGGAAGATGTTTCGGTGAGTAAGACGACTTAAGGGGTGGTTTTCTGGGTGGCTTCTGAAGAAACTCGATTGAGTGTCCTGCTGCTATCAGTTGGAGCACCCAAGCATCCGATGTAATCCTCTCCCAACCCAGTAGCTGGAAGGAGACCTTCCCTCCCTCCTATTGGTTCCTCTGGGGGGTCCAGAGGCTGTGGGAGAGGAAAGGAGTCAGGAAGTGTGAGGCAACGCCAAGACTGAAGCTCCTGCCACTTTTTTGGGCGAGGGGGGCTTGGCAGTCGGAAAGGCCCCGATGTTTGTTGGGTTCGCTTGCCCCGAGGTTTTGATGACAGAATCACCAAAAGGCCACGCTGTCCCTGAGGGGGCTTGTACAAAGTCAACAGACTTGAGTGCAGTGCTCTTCTCTTGCAGGTCGGTGATGTCCTTGACATCTCCACCGAACAGCACAGAACCCCTGAAGAGCGCATCCTGAATAGCAGTCTGCACCTCCGGGACCAATCCTGACACCCAGAGCCACGCATGACGCTGAAGACCTACGGTGAAAGCTGAGCTCCGACCTGCTGTGTCCACTGCATCGTACGTGGCACAGAGCATGTGCCGACTGGCTGAACGAGCAGACCAGATAAGATCAGCTACTTCCTGCTTGGTCTGAGACTCAGGAAGGAGTCCAACTTGGATTCCACCTGACTCAGGATAGTCTTCTGGTAGTCCATCATATGCGCAACATAGTTCAGGGCCCTAATTCCCAGTGTGGAAGTGTACACCTTCTTCCCGTACTGGTCCAGAAGACTGGATTCCTTGTCTGGTGGAGAAGAGCTGAGATATTTAGGATTCGCCGATTGGCCGTGAGTGGCGCTATTCAAAGAATCCACACCCTCTGGAGTTTGGTATAGCCAATCTGCCTTCTTCGGAAGGGGGGCTAACATGGATGGTTGTTTCCAAATAGTGGAAACAAGGTCAGCGTGAGGGTCAATCCAGGGTAGAATCAATGTTGGAGCAGTTTCGGGCAGATCCAGGTGGACAGCGAGCTTCTTCTGCTGTGGATCTGGCTCCAGAGATTGCCACTGGTGGACCTCCTGGATCTATCTTAGTAGCTCCAGAAAGGATCGATCTTCCGGAGGTGACTTCACAGTCCTTGGCCTGGGATGATCTGCAGTTCATGGCTCGTCAGGATCGGAGCACCCCCCTGAGTCGGACTCTGAGGTCTCCGGGAAGACTCCTCGTGCAGTAGGGGAGGAACAGACCCCTTGGCAAACCTCGGAGAAGTGTATCCTCCTCACCCCTGGCACCTGAGGGTTCACCTCTGGTGACGGGTGGGAGGAGGGAGTCTCTTGCATCCAGCTCCAGGGGTCCTGAGCAGGGTCCGGCGCCGGTAGACGGCTCTCCACCTCCCTGGTGAGCTGAGCCTTGGCCTCAGCTCAACAGTCTCCTTCAAATCCACTGGCGGCTCAGGGGCGTTGGAGAAGGAGGGGGATACGGATACTGAGGGTATCAGTAGGGCGAGTATCCGTACCCAGACGGCAGGAAGCTCGGCGTCTGGTACTGCGGTATGGGATACTGCGATCCTGGGTAGGACTACGTCAGATACCCGGGAACCAGGTCCTCTGCCGGTGCAGAAGGCCCTGGTAGAGGTCCAGCGGGTGGGCCAGGAACAGGTGGCCCCGCGGGCATTGGGTCCAGCGCTGGGACGGTGTCCGGTAAAGGGATGTCTCCTGGCATCTGAGCCAGTGTCCGACGTCAGGGGATCCGGCCCTAAGGAAGGGAGACCTGACAGCAGCGTACCGATGTCCCTGTGTCGCATGGGGAAGGAGGTCTGAAATCCCTGGGGTCTAGCAGGGGAGACGCTGGAGCCTCAGCACGCAGTGGCGCAGCCGAACGCGATCAATAGGGCCCGCCGCCCGCTCTTCGCAGTGTGTTCAGAGGAGCAGCGTCACTTTACCGGGCGGATAATGGCAGGCGGAGAAGCAGTCGTCCAACTTATCGGAACCAGTGCCCGACGGTCGCGGACAGGCGCTGCGGTGGGTGGCTTAGGGATGCACGCCTCAAAAGGGGCTGGCGATTTATCAGCCCTGTCCGGTCAGGACGTCAGTGGCGCTGGCCCCGACTTACTGGAGCCGCCACCCAGAGGGACGGAGACAGCGACCTTCCGGGAGCAGTCGCCTTCCCCCAGGAGGCCCTTGTTGGCCAAGCCCCGATGGGAGGACCCACCGCCAAGATGGTAGTCGAGGGTCGGTCACCCGGGGGGACGATACCTGCAATACGGCGACTCTAGCCGGAGTCGCAGTAACCGTGGAAGTGGAGTCCCGGTCTTGATGCTGCTGCTTCTTATGGTGTCCCTCAGGCGAAGTGGAGGCCTGCCTTAGCTTCTTCAGCTCCTTCTCCGTGGAGGCCATCTTTTTCAAAATACGGGCCTCCAGAGACTGCTGCCTCCGTTTACAGGTGATGTCATTAAACTGCTGGCAGTGCTGACACTTCTCCACGAGGTGATCTGGGCCAAGGCAGAAGAGGCACAGGAAATGACCATCCTATGTAGGAGCTACCAGACGAGTCGCACTTGTTTTATGCAACCAATGGTGTAGGGGGACTACATACACAGTGTTTAAAATGAAAATGTCAAAAAAAACACTAAAAAAATTCGGTTTACAACACCAATTGACTAACCAACAGAGGAACTTAACCGTGAGGCACTATGACAAGACGACAGCAGGAAAGAGCTGGAAGGCGGGCGTGGGGGACCGCCCCTTTATACTGATGTTGCCTGATGCCGGTCACCTGACGTGGGGGCGGTCCCCCGCTAGAGACTGCTAGCTAGAAACTTTTCTGTGGGGTCCTGACGCCTGCCAGCTTCAGTCCTATATGTAATTATCTACTGCAAGAGCACATTCAAAGTAAGATCTACTGTTACAGGTGAGTAACCTGTTCTAGGATCGTGGATGTGTTGTTCATCCACACTTATTGGCAGACTCCTAGCAGTTCTCCGGGAGGAGGGAGGCAAGGTGTACACCCCCTACTTAGGGAACAGAGATTGGAGAACTGAGGCCCCAAAACCAGCATCCCGGCATGACCCAAGGTTGATGTGGTAGTGGGTGATAAAGATGTTTGCTGACTTCCAGGCAGCAGCCGGACAGATTTCCTGGATAGGGATGTCCCTGGAAGGAGCCACTGATGCAGCAGTACGGCAGGTAGAATGAGCTCTTATCCCTCTGGGAGGCTCCTTGCCCGCCAACTCATAGCACAGACCTATGCATGATGTGATCCATCTTGCAACAGTCCGCTTCGCTGCAGGTCTGCCAGAAGCGACTTCAGCGTAGGTGACAAACAGCTGACGAACCTCTCCCTGAATTTCCGCCGTCCTCTCCTTATAATAGGAGAGAGCACGTCTCGGTTCCAAAGTATGGAGCTTGTATTCAGCCTCTGAGGTGTAACTGGGTAGTATACCGGCAGAGT
The DNA here is from genome assembly GCA_016271365.2 of Neoceratodus forsteri. Taxonomy (NCBI): domain Eukaryota; kingdom Metazoa; phylum Chordata; order Ceratodontiformes; family Ceratodontidae; genus Neoceratodus; species Neoceratodus forsteri. Next base: position 406,494,942 of record CM028135.1, read on the forward strand.
CAACACCTAGTTAAGGTGAAACTCTTGACACCATCTTCGGAAGGAATTTCGGTTGGGGGCACAAGACAACTTTGTCCCTGTGGAAGACCAGATAAGGGGAGTCCACCAAAAGCGCCTGAAGCTCCCCCCGGTCCTTCTGACTGACGTGATAGCCACCAGAAAGGCAGTCTTCCACAAGTGTGACAACTCACACTTGTGCATGGGTTTGAATGGCTTGCCCATGAGCTTTGCCAGTACCAGTAGTAAATACCATGGAGGTGGAGGTTCACGATATGTGATCCAGGCCTTTGAAAAAGTGCCCTACCACTGTCTCCTGTGCCAACGTCAGCTGACAGGCCCACACCCGGTAAGAAGAAATGGCTGCCAGATGCACCCTAAGAGTCGATGACCGTAGACCCCCTTTTGAGAGAGACCAAAGGTAGTCGAGAATGTTAGCCATGGAACAGGACAAAGCGTCCAGGCCCTTGTTCTGACACCAAATGAAAACCACTTCCATTTGAAGGCATAACATTTCCTGGTCGATTCCTTTCTAGATGACTCCACCACAGTGTAGACATCTTTGGAAAGACCCAAAGCCTGGAACTCTAGCCGCTCGGGTACCAGGCTGTGAGGTGCAGGGATTGAAGGTCCGGATGGTATAGCTTCCCCTGATTGGGTGATATCAGGTCCGGGTGTGTACAAAGCCACTCTGGGGGTCTGCAGCTGAGGCCAAGGAGATCTGGATACCAGAACTAGCGCGGCCAGTCTGTGGCTACCAGGATCACCTTCACCTTGTCCCTCCTCACCTTGAGGAGCACCTTGTGGATCAAGGGATATGGAGGGAAGGCAAACAGGAGGCCTGGGGTCCACAGCTTCGAGAAGGCATTCCTCTGCAGCGAACCCTGCTGAGGGGGTTGGGCATGAAACAGCCTCAGCTTGGTGTTTTCTCTGGAGGCAACCGGGTCCACCATCGGTTTGCCCCAACAGGAGAACAGGCTGTAGGCTACCTCTGGATGAAGAGACCACTCATGGGATGTCTGGCCTAGACGGCTGAGTATCCGCCAGATGGTTCGAGGCACCTGCCATATGGATGGCTAGGAGATCTGCCTCCAATTGGCTCCCAAGACGGTCCAGATGCGGACTGCCTCCTTGCACAGCAGACGGGAGTGCGTGCCGCCCTGTTTGTTGTGGTAATACATGGTAGTGGTATTGTCCATCTGGACTTTAACCACTTGACCCTGGAGCTGAGGAGCGAAAGCTGACAGTGCCAGTCTGACTGCTCTGAGCTCCAACAGGTTGATGTGGCATCGAGACTCCTCGGGGGTCCAGAGCCCATGGGCCCTTTTGTCCCCCATGTGGGCTCCCCCAGCCCAAGAGAGGCATCGGTTGTAAGAACGGCCGTCAGCTCGGGGTGGACAAACGGGATCCCTTCCTGCAACCAGTCTGGGCGGTCCACCATTGGAGAGCGTCCCACATCTTCTGGGTTAGTGTGATCAACTGGTCGAATTGACCGAGGCGCCGAGTCCACTGAGGGGCCAGCTCCCACTGAAGGGGGCACATGTGCCACTGAGCCCAACGGACCACAGAGGTGCTCGCTGCCATGTAACCCAGAAGGCGCAGAGAGTCCTGGGCAGGGCGCAACTGCCCAACCAGAAACGACTGGGCAAAGGAGGAAAGAAACTCCTCACTGTCCGCCAGGAGCCAAGCTCTGGCTTGACAAGAGTCTAGCTCTGCCCCGATGAAGCCCATCACCTGAGAAGGCATGAGTTCAGACTTGGCCTAGTTGATTAAGAGACAGAGTTGGGAGCAGGTCTGGAGGGCCAGATCCCTGGTTCTCGCCACCTCCTGTAGGGAGTGACCTGCTAGAAGCCAGTCATCGAGGTAGGGGCAAATTCTGACCCCCTGACACAGCAGATGGGCCGCCACCACTGCAATGCATTTGGTGAAGACCCGTGGGGCCAATGACAGGCTTAACAGTGTGGCTCGGAACTCGTACAGGGTCCCCTCGACCCTGAAGCAGAGGAACCGCTGATGGGACGGCTGGATTGGGACGTGAAAGAACGCGTCCTGCACATCCAGTGAATAAAACCACGTTTTGCTCCAAGGATGGAATGATCTGGGACAGAGTGACCATCCGAAAGTTGCGAGACCTGACAGATTGATTCAGTTATGGAGATCTAGAATGAGGCTCCAGCCCCCCCGTCCGCTTGGGCACCAGGAAGTACCTGGAGTCCCCCCATGATAGACTGCTAACTAGAAGTTTTCTGTATGGTCCTCCTGCCTGACTGCTTCAGTCCTACCGGTTTAGCTTGCTGCAAGAGCCCTTTCAAAGTAAGATCACAAGGTACTGCCTGTGGAGAGCACACACCTTGATATGCAGCTATGTAACCTGCATATCCAGGGAGCACATCCAGCCTCCCTTATGCTAAGAGGCAGCAAGTCTTGGAGGGTTACCATCCTGTACTGGATGTAAAAATTCAGGTTTCTCAGGTCCAGGATGGGCCATAAATCCCCTGTGGATTTGGGGAAGAGAAAGAAGTGGTAACAGAACCCTCTGTTAATCTGGAACAGGTGCTATGGCTCTTTTTTGCAGTAACGAGCGGATTTCCCCCCGCAGCACTGGAATGTGGTCTGGAAGGTAGCTTGAATGAACTGGAGGTAGATCTGAAGGCCACTCCAGAAGTTCTGGAGTGTGGCCTTGCTCTATGAACTGCAGGACCAAAACATCTGTTGTGATCTCCCTCCACAAACTACCCTCTACCACCATGTCCTGTAGTGCTGGAGAGTAGGGGTTTAAGAAAGAGTCATGCTGAGGTACCACCTGCAGCCAGGACCACCCCTTGCCATCTCGAGGCCTTCCCAGTGGTGGAAGTAGGAGTAGGCAGAGCTGTTGTTGCTCCACGTTTGCCCCGAGGTTGGGCGCCAGACTTGTGGCTATGGGTGGCACAACGAAAGGGCACCCTCTGATCACTTTTCTGCTAGGTGTGATATAATGAGTGAACTGACCACAGGGTCCTGCCCGAGGCCTGCAAGTCAGAAAGGATGTCCTGCACATCCACACCAAAGAGCTTGTAGCCTCGGAAGGGGGCATTTAAGATGGACTGTTGTACGTCAGTAGCAAACCCAGACACCCTAAGCCAAGAATGCCTTCTCAGGCAGATGCCAACTGCAGCTGCTCTAGTGGAGTTTTTGATGGTGTAACAGGCAGATCTCAAAAGGTGCATGCTCACATCTGCCCCAGACTGGAGGACCTTAAGCAGTTCCGGTCTCTGAAGACCCTCTGGAAGGGCCTGGGCTGCAGCTTTGGCCTTTCTCCAGTGAGTGTTCTGTATTTGACCATATGGACAACATAATTTATAACCCTGATGGGTCAGTGTGGCAAAGGCATACCTCTTTTTGCCAAGAAGGTCCAGGTTCCTGACCCCTTATCGGTTGGGGGAGGGAGAGATAGTCTAGGTGTTTAGGTCTCTTGGACCCATCATAGGCAGCATATATCACCACTGAATCTGCCTGTGGTTGCTTGGCACAAAAAGGTGGCTTACCTGAGGGAGCCTGGTACAATATTTCTGCCTTTGTGGGCATAGTGGGGAATCATTTGGCCCATACCAGGCAGCCATGGTGGCATTCTCGAAGGCAGCCAGCAAAAGAGGAATATACTAGAGGTGGAGAGTCTGGCAGTTCCAAGTATTCTGTCAGGTTCCTCTTGGCAATATCCTGCACCTCAGCATCAAACCCCATAGCTGTCTGATCACCGAGATGAAGGAGGGGTCATGGGGGGGGGCCCTCAGGGTATGCTTGGTGGATACCTCATCCCCTGAGGAAACAGTGGAGGAAGACCTGGAGGAGCTCCTCGCTCAGTCAGTCCCATCCTCAGAAAGGGGGACAGGGGACAGTGATGCCCGAAAGAGAGTAGGCTATGTCGACGTGGAAGGCTTTGGCACAGGAGCTGGGCTAGTAGAAGCCGGCATCAATAAACCTGGAGAAGCAAGGTGGTGACTCGCAAATGGAGTCTTGCGGCATCAACGGGGGGTGGGGGGTGGGCTGCATTCCCAGCACTGGTGGCATGGCCTGCAGCATGGATGCAGAGGGCTGAGGCCTCAGCGCTGACAGGGGAGGCCGAGTCCCTGGAATCGACATAATGGACAGGCAGACGCCGCCTCACTCGGGTCCGGCGGAACTCCCAGCCTGTAGCCCTGAATAAGAAAAGGTATGAATGGCAGGCCCGACACCAAAGAGCCATCGCTGGCCGCGGAAGGTCCAGCGAGGCACACTGCCGAAGCAGCACCTGTGGAAAAGAGGGTGTGGGCAGGAGTGGGGGTCGCCACCGAGGCAGTCTATGACCCAGCATCAACCGGCACTCGAAGTAACAACAGAGAGCAAGCCGGGGAGGACTACTTACTCCTGCCCTTCTCCCGGTGCTTGTGTTTATTGGAAGATTTGTCCCAGGCCCCGGAGGAATGGCGGTCCGTGGACGGCGACCTTCTGTTCCAGAAGAAAAGACTCTACGGCCTTCTGACGGAAAGTACAGTTATATAAGAACTTACCATAACAGTAGATCTTCGAGAACAGCTCTTGCAGCAGATTACACCATTAGGACTGAAGCCGGCAGGCACCAGAACCCAACGGAAATGTTCTAGCTAGCAGTCTTCAGTGGGGGCTGCCTCTGACATCGGTCCCGCCCCCGACGTCGGGCGGAGTACATAAGGAGGAGGTCCCCCCCATAATCCTCAGTTCTCCTGCCAGAGACTCCAGGCCGCTGGATGACATCAGAAGGGGAGAATGAGGATCCACCATCAGATGGCAAAACAAGGCAATAGGAATGTCCCATCTTATGAGATGGATGCTTGACTACGACCTACCTCCAGCGGGGATGTTGGGAGGAAAATTCCTGTGGCAAGAGCTGTTTGAAGACTACTGTTACGGTGCTTACGTAACTGTACTATCTTACTTCGAGAGACAGTTCTTGCAGCAGGTTACACCATTAGGACCGATTTCCAAGCAGTAATGGTAATCATGCACCATCGGGAGGAGGAAAGTTAGAGACCTCAAAATATTTTGAGTCTAGGACAGAAGTCTCTGAAGGACAGCTAGACCGAACCCTGCTCTTTGCTCGACGCAATGTCCAGACTGTAAGGCCTGATAAAGGTATGCACAGAGCTTCAAGTAGCTGCAGCGCAAATAGCTGAGGTGGAGACGTTCTTCAACGCAGCAAAGGAAGTAGCCACCCCTCTAGTGGAATGACCCTTGACTGCGCCCGGTAAGGGTTTATTGCACTTCTGATAACAGAAAGTAATGCACTGGATGAGCCACCTAGATAGTGACTACTTAGAGACAGGAACTCCCTTCATCCTGTGGGCAAAGGAAACAAAAAGTTGGTCCGACTTTCGGTGCTGTTTGGTTCTGGTCAGGTAGTACCTAGAACAGAAGGTCGCCATCCATGCCCATCTCTTCAAGTGGTGTAACAGGTTGTGCTTTGAAACAACTGAGAAGCTGCATGGGATATACTATATTGGATTAGAAATCTGCAACTGATCTCTTACTTACATCTGAGGGAAGTTTTCCTTACTTTACAGTCTTACATTGGGATTGCTTTGTGTTTAATTTCATTTTTAAAATCAGGAAGGGGGTTTTCAAAACTACTCATCTTGTGAGCAACTTCAGAAGGGTTGAAATAATTGCATATTTGATTTTCCTTTGTGGCTAACTGGACTGTCTCTTAGTATTCTGTAACAGTTTGCATCAAATTACTTTTAAATAGTTGACAAATCAGTTACTGGAGATTAGCTGAATTACTATAAAGAGCAGTACTCACCAGGGTGGTGGAGCAGTGGTGTATTTGATTGTTTCTAACAGTCACCAGTGGTTGTGGACTACCCATCCACCCTTCCCCACACCCCCAGGCGTGATGTTTCCTTTATAGCCAAGGTTCTGACATCACTTCCTCAACAGGTCTTGGGGCAGAACTGTCATATTCTTAATAATCCAGCACAGTGCATAAAGGGTAAGAACACACCACACAAAGGAAGAAAAAAAATACATATATTACATATTGTATATTATAAGGGAGAGGGACACGTGGGGAGTGGTGCAACGCACTGGCTGTGGGGCAGCAGTTTTCCGGGAGACCTTCTGGAATCTGCGTTGCTGTCCTACTTGCAGGCAACTGTCAGCTCTGAGGGAGGAGGTAGCCCACCTCCAGACTGAACTGGCAAGAACTAAGGAGGCCTCCCCACCCAAAGAGCACCACTGCCACAGAGGCTGCCAAGTATGAAGAGCAGGTGGACCACAGTGGGTTCGTGGAGGGTACGGGTGGTGGAATAGAGGCGAAGCCCCCTAGTTGTACCTCTACACAAACCATATGCCAGTCTGGCAGAGCAAGGTTCCTCTATGATGGCACCCTCAGTGGAGACCAAGAAGAATGCTGAGGACACCCACAAGGGAGACAAGGGACACCACAGGGGAAGGAAACAGCTTCTGATAGGGCACTCAATTGTTAGAGGGGTAGACCTGGGGAAGGGAGAGGAGAGGGAAGTAAGGTGCCTGCCTGGTGCCATGGCTTGGAGGGACAAGAAGTGAATCCTCAGGATTGCAGAAGCAGCATCACAGGAGAGGGAACTAGATATTGTCCACCTTGGGACAAATGACCTAGCTAGGCATGGGATCAGTGCAATGCAGGATGAAATTGTGGAGTTCGGAAGGGGCCTCAGGAAGGTAGCAAGCACAGTTACCTTCTCAGAGGTGCCGCCAGTCCATGGCAGGGGTGAGGCTAGGGTACTACACACCATGCAGTTTAATGAATGGTTGCAAAACTGGTGCAGAGCAGAGGGCTTTGGCTTCATTGGGGACTGGGGGTACACCTGGAGAGATGAAGGTTTATACTGGCACGATGGTCTGGATCTGTCAATGAAGGGAACCAAGATCCTAAGTGACAGGTTTAAATGCTTCTTTGGCAAGCTTTTAAACTAGCTATGGGGGGAGATGCTAATAAGAGGCAGGAAATTTCAAGCCTCCCCCCACAAAACATGACGGGTAGTAAGGTAAAGACTGAGGTACAGTGCTCAACAGAGGGCACGACAGGGGTAAATGGAAAAACAGACCAGAGCAAAAAGAGCAGGCATCGGGGGGGAAAAAAGGATAAAGCCAACAGTAAATGGAGGGCAATGAGTACAAATGCCTGTAGTCTGGGAAACAAGCTTCCTGAGCTAGTAGCCTTGATGGAAGATGGAACACTTGGATATTGTGGCAGTCACAGAAACATGGTACACGGGGAACCATGACTGGGATGTTAACATATCGGGGTACACAGTCTACAGAAGGGACAGGGAGGGAAAAGGAGGTGGAGTAGCTCTCTACATAAGGGAAGGATCAAAGCTACAGAACTAAAAAGTAAAGGGGGAGGACAAGAGGCACTCTGGGTCACCTTGGAGACAGGGAATGGCATCACAATCCGCAAAGGGGTTGTACACAGACCCCATCTCAAGGGGAAGAAATGGACAAGAAAATGATAAGAGGACATTCTCAAAATGGCTGAAAAAGGGGAGATACTGTTAATGGGGGACCTGAATATGCCAGATGTTAACTGGATGACATGTACTGCAGCAACATCCAAGAGCAGGGTCATTCTCAATGCCTGCAGGGGCAGACCTTAGACAGCTAGTGTTGGAACCCACTGGAGGAAGCTATACTAGACCTGGTACCTCAAATGGAGAGAGGATCACAAATTTAGAAGTCGGTAGACATCTGGGAAAAGCGACCACTGCACAGTGTGCTCTACAGTAAGCACAACCATGGAGACAAGCCATACTAAAACAAGCATACTGGACTTTAGAAGGGCTGATTTGGCAAAATGGGTGAATACCTGAGGAATACACTAGCAAATGGGCAAAAAGGAGGTGGAAGAACAATGAAGAAAAATCAAACTGCCATCATAGAGGCAACAAACCTTGTGTGAAACAGATAAAGAAAACAAAGCGGAGTAAAACCACTATGGTTCTCAAAAGAGGTGGGGGAAGGTTAAGGAGAAAAAGGCTGCATTCAAAAAGTATAAGGCATCACAGAAGGAGCACGACAGAGAAGCATCAATTAAAGCAGAAAGAAGTGGGGAAGGAAGTCAGAATAGCAAAAGCCCAAACTGAGGAAAAAAGCAGCCAAGTCAGTTAAGAAGGGGGATAAAACCTTTTATAGGTAGATTAGGGAGCATAGAAAGGTTAAGGGAGGAATAGTGAAGATTAATAAGGGAGAGGGGAGGTGGGCAGAGGGAGACAGCGAAAAGGCAGAGATACTGAATGAATACTTTGCACAGTATTCACAAAAGAAGATGAGGAGGAGTTACCAAACCAGATAACAGAAGCACTTCTGGGTAGGGGGTTGACACCAGTTCATTTACAGAAGAAAGAGTCCTGAAAGAACTCCTAAAACTCAAGGTGGACAAAGCAATGGGGCGATGGGATTCACCCCAGAATCCTAAAACTAAGGGAGGACCTAGTGACACCACTGACCACACTTTTAACAAATCATGGGAGGATGGGGTGGTACCTGAGGACTGGAGAAGGGCAGATGTGATTCCCTTCAAAAGTGGGAGCAAGGCAGAAGCAGGAAACTACAGACCTATAAGTTTGACCTCAGCGGTAGGGAAAATGATGGAATCACTTCTGAAAGAAAGAATTGTTGAGTACCTAGAGGCCAGCGGGGCACAGGACCCAAAGCAGCATGGATTTACAGCAGGAAGGTCATGTCAGACGAATCTAATAGATTTCTTTGACTGGGTGACCAAAGTAATAGTCCAGGGAGGGGCTGTGGATACGGCCTACCTAGACTTTAGCAAGGCATTTGACACAGTCCCGCACAAAAGATTATCAAGTTAGCCAGCTTGGGAGTGGGTCCCAGGGTGGTAGCCTGGGTTGCAAACTGGCTGCACAACAGGACACAGAAGGTAATAGTGAGTGGCACACATTCTGAAGAAGGGGGGGGTCACTACTGGAGTATCTCAGGGCTCAGTACTGGGTCCAGTCCTCTAACATCTTTATAGGTGACACTGCAGAGGGTCTGAGGAAAGGTATGCTCTTGTAGATGATACAAAGATCTGTAACAGAGTTGATACACAAGGGGGGCTAGAAAGGATGAGAGGGACTTGGCAAGGTTGGAGGAATGGTCAGACATATGGCAACTTAGATTCAATGCAAAGAAGTGCAAAGTAATGCACCTGGGAAACAAAAACCCAGGAGAAGAGTACACAATAGCAGGGAGGTACTAAACAACAAAATGGAACGGGACTTGGGGGTAGTCATCGGATGATCTAAAGGTGGGTAAGCAATGTGAGAAGTCAGTGAGGAGAGCTAGGGGATACTGGGATGAGCAGGAAGGCATCACAAGCAGAAAAAGGGAAGTGGTTATCCTCTGTACAGACAGTTGGTGAGACCCCATCTGGAGTACTGTGTGCAGTTTTGGAGACCTCACCTACGCAAGGACATAGACAGGATGGAAGCAGTCCAGAGGAGGGCAACTAAAATGGTGCAGGGTCTGCATCAGAAATCATATGAAGAGAGACAGAGAGCTTAATATGTATACTCTTGATGAAAGGAGGGACGGGGGACATGATAGAAAAGTACAGTTACGTAAGAACTTACCGTAACAGTAGATCTTCGAGAACAGCTCTTGCAGCAGGTAACACCATTAGGACTGAAGCCGTCAGGCGGCAGGACCCCATGGAATTCTTCTAGCTAGCTATCTTCAGCGGGGACCTCCCCCGACATCGGTCCCGCCCCAGACGTCAGGTGTAGTACAAAAGGGGGCGGTCCCGCCCGATTCCCCAGTTCTCCCGCCGGAGACTTCCGGTCACAGGACATCAGAATGGGAGACTGAAGATCCACCGTCAGAAGATAAAAGGGCGTAAGCCCCTGCCAAAGGCTCGGTAAGCCATGCCTCCTCCAAGGGGGAAGGTGGGCGGGAAGGCACCTGCTGCAAGAGCTGTTCTCGAAGATCTACTGTTATGGTAAGTTCTTACGTATCGTACTATCTTACTGAGATACAGCTCTTGCAGCAGGTAACACCATTAGGACCGATTTCCAAGCAATAACGCTTGTAAGCACTCTGGGAGGAGGAAAGTAATAAAATCCATATCAAGTCCTGACTCTAGGACAGGAGACCCTGTAGCACTGCCAGGCCAAAACCGGCTCTTCGCCGTGAGGCAATGTCCAGGCTATAATGCCTGATAAAAGTATGCACAGAGCTCCAAGTGGCTGCAGCACAAATGGCAGAGGAGGAAACGTTACGGAGTGCTGCAAAGGAGGTAGCCACTCCCCTAGTGGAATGGCCCCGGACTGTACCCGGAGGGTTTTGCTTTGTATCATAGCAGTATGATACACACTGACAAGCCAGCGAGAGGGACTGCTTCGATACTGGCTGGGCCCATCATCCTCTCAGCAAAGGAAACGAAGAGTTGTTCGACTATGGTTGTCGAGTCCTGTTCAGGTAATACCTAGACAGCGTGAACATACAGGGTATGGAGCAGCGCTCTGCTCTATTGGAATATTTAGGAAATATACAGGCAGGTCAATATCCTGACTGAGAGTGAGTGCAGAGACCACCTTAGGCAAAAACTTAGGATTCGCCCTCAGAGACACTCTGTCCTGGTGGAAAATCAAATAAGGTTCCTTACACATGAGCTGAAGCTCGAAACTTCCTGCTGGACGAATAGCAACTAAAAATAACGTTTTCCATGACAGGAAACGCAGCTCGCAATCTGCGGCAGGTTCAAAGGGGGGGGAGCGTGAGTTGCTCCAGGAAGAAGAGTAAATCCCATGGAGGAACAGGTTCTTTCATGGGTGGCCTAAGGTGTAACACCCCTCTCAAAAACTCTCGAGAGGCGTCAAGTTGCGCCACTGGCGCTGTCCCAGCGGGAGGTGGTAAGCAGAAATAGCGCAGAGGTGAACCTTATAGAGGAGTGAAGAGACCCGAATGGAAAAGGAGAGAGACATTCAGTACCTTCCACGGGCAACCTAGAGGAAAGGCCGCGTGTTTAAGTAACATAAGAAAAACAGCGCCATTTCATGGCATACGCCGCATGCGCTGCTGGGCCGTGGAAAGAACTTCTGCCACCTCTTAGGTAGACCCCGTGTCAGAAATGGCTACGCCTCCAGGAGCATGCATGTGCTTCAGTGAACGAAGTCCGGTGACCAGTGAACCTTCCTCCTGAGACAAGAGATGGGAGTTGAAGGGCAACGGCACCGGAGGTTCCCGGGATAGCTGTGTGAGCAAGGGAAACCAGATCTGTCTGGGCCAGAAAAACGCTATCAGGATCATTGTTGCGTGCTCCCTGCGCAGTTTGAGAAGAACACTCTGGATCAACGGGAAAGGCGTAGAGGAATCTGTTCGCCCAGGAGAGGGACAACGCGTCTCGCCAGAAAACACCAGGCCCTGGATCTAGCGAGCAAAAATTGGGCAGTTTTGCGTTGGATGGGGAAGGTCAGTCCAGTTCTGGAGTGCCCCATTGAAGAAACAGATCCTATGCAACCCCTTGAAGAAGTTCCCACTCGTGGACCCTGGCCTGGGAGCAACTCAGTCTGCCTGCATTGTGTTGTCCACTCCAGGAATGTGAACTGTAGTCAGGTTCGCGCCGTGTCGGATTACCCAATCCCACACTCTCATAGCTTCCCTGCAAAGGGGTTAAGAGTGTGCGCCTCCTTGTTTGTTGAGGTAATACATCACTGCCGTGTTGTCTGTCTGAAGCAGAAGAGTACTGACGGAAATCTGACTGAAAGGCCTGTAGGGCATAAATGACCGCCTCATCTCCAACACGCTGATGTGGAGGTGGGCTCCTGAGGGGTCCATGTTCCTGGGACCTCACCCATCTGGGCGCTCCCACCCCAGCCCTGAGGTGTCTGTGAGAGGATTGCCCTGGGGACGGCGCTGTAAATGGGACACCAGCCGAAAGTGTCCCTGGGTCTAGCCACCACTGCCAGTCTCGAATCACAGCCTTTGTGATTCTGACCGGATGCTGCATGTGGTCTTGCCATTGGTCCCACTGCACCTTGAGCATCCACTGAGTTACCCGCATGTGGAGCCTTGTTAAGGGGACGGTCGGATTGGCCGCAGCCATGTGTCCGAGCAGGCGAAGGACCAGCCTGGCCAGGACGGTCTTCTTCGACGAGATCCCGAGAGGGATCTGATGCGCTCCGCCTGTCGCCTGGGAGAAAAGCTTTTCCTGAACGGTGTCCAGAACTGCGCCATGAACTGCAGTTTTCAGACGCACGAGGAGAGACTGAAGTTGATTAGAATGCCCAAAGACTGAACAGGTCCTGGGTGCTCTGGATAGCCAGCAACAACGCGCCTCTGGAAGCGGCCATGAGAAGCCAATCGTCCAGGTACGGGAACACATAGCGGCCCTGTCTCCTTAAAGACGCTGCCACGACTGCCATGCATTTGGTAAAGACCATGGGGGCCGATGACAGTCCGAATGGAAGAGCTCGGAACTGAAAATGGTGGCCAAGAAACTCGAAGCGCAGGAACCTCCTGTGCGCTTGAGCCACATGGATGTGCAGGTAGGTGTCCTAGACATCTAGGGACGCTAAGAAGGCGTCCTGCTTGAGCATGGGGATAAGACCCGAAGGCTCACCATGCGAAATCGTTTGTAGGCGACGATGTATTTAGGTTGCTGAGGTCTAAGATTGGACGGAGGTCCCCTGTTTTCTTGGGAACCAGAAAGAAGTGGGAATAGTATCCGGATCCTATCTGGTTCTCTGGAACATACTCCACCGCTCCCTTCTGCAGGAGCGTGAGTATTTCTTGCCTGATAAGCAATTTGTGCTGACCCGAGTAACGGGAGAGCAGAGTAGGCCTCGAGGGTGGTTTGTCTGCGAATTCTATAAAGTGGCCTTTTTTGACCATCTGAAGGACCCACCTGTCGGTGGTTATGGACTGCCATCTTGGCAGGTAATTCGCAATATGACCCCCGACCTTGATCCTGAGGGGTGGGGGCCGGGAAGGAGTCAGGCTGTGGCGGCGGAGGGAGCCGCGGGCTGGGCCAGCTTGGCTGTATGCTGACTTCTGCCCGCGGGCTGTCTTCCCTGGGCTCTGCAGGGACTGGAGCCCCTCTGTTGTGGACCGGTGCGGGACTGTTGCCTTGCCCCGCTCACTTAAAATGGCTTGGTTCACTTAAAGGAACTAAGCCTCAGTCGGCACATTGCCTGACCGACCTCACGCCACGGCCTCTTGAGCTTGGTGAGAACCTTCAGAGGTGCACCAAAGAGAATCTCTTCAAAAGAGGCGCCCATGATGTTCTTCTGGACGTCCGGGTAAATCCGAGACACGGGCCATGAGTGTCTCCGGGAGGCATACGCCTGAAGCTGCCGCCTGGCCGAGGAGTCCGTGAATCGCACGCAGCTCGCAGCACCTGGGTTCCCACGTCTCGAATCCGCACGGAGGAGCTGTAACATCTCCTCCTTCTGCTCACCTTCTGGCAATTTCTCCGCCAGATCTAATCCTGTTCCACAAGCATTTTGGAACTGCACCATGTGGGTCAAGTAGTTCAGGGATCTGATGGCGTATAGAAGAAGCATACATGCGCCTGCCCATAGCGCCCAGCTGTTTGACCGGATCCTGCAGGTGCTCAAATGTTGCGGTCTCTGGGACCGGGTCATGAGGCTGTTATGACCAGACAGTCGCCAGAGGATGTTGAGCTAAGTACTGGTCCTCCTTAGAGCCTTGCTACAGGCGATCAGCTTTCTTCGCATCGACGGAGCTGGTGGACGCTCACGCTGCCTTGGTGACATCCGTAAAAGTGTCCACCAAGGGTGGTACCACCCAGGCTTGGGATCCTTCTGCCAAGATACCTAGCAAGGCGAGTCTCTCGATCTAACTTTCCGAGATCCCAGCCCATGTTCTCTTGATATGTCTCATGATTTCGAATGATGGGTCATCCGGAGAAGACCTAGGAAGCCCACGTGGTCCGGAGAAGGATTGAAGGGGGAAGAGAGATCTGGATCCTGTCGAGGATTCCGATCTTGTATCCTCCGGTCAACATCGGGCGCTTTCTGGTCTCTTAGGACTGGGTGACCCTGAAGAGGATCTAGATGGAGGTCTCCTTTTATCTGGTCTTTCCCTTGGAGGGTCCGTAGGCTCCTGGGGGAGAGGTACTCGGCCTGCCGCCCCAGATGGAGAAGGGGGCGAAGGGGCCGGAGGGGTCGCAGGTGATGGAGGAAGAGGAGGTGGTGTGGGAACCACGTCCTTTTAATGGTGTCCCACCAGTAGGTAAAGAACCTTGACTCGGAAAGGAAGCGTCTGACGACGGACCGGGCGCCGTGGTCGGCCGCCGGGTTCCGCGCCGCCTCAGGTTGTGGGAGGGTCCCTGGGGCTTGACAGGACCGGGTTCGCCTGCCTGGTCCTCAGGCTGCGCCAGTTCCTCCTCCGTGATAGTCTCCTGACCGACGTCGAGGAGGCGCCGAGGTCCTCGACTCCGCGGACGCTGGCCTCCCGCCGACAACCGAGAGGGTGAGGCTGACCGGCGACCGGCAGTCGACGGCCTGGGACCCATGACGAGTGGCCGAGCCGGACGGGCGACGCCGAGTCCGACAGTTCTTGAGCGGGGTAAGCTCCTTGGTCTTCCACTGGGGAGGAGGAGGCAAGGAGGCGGTCCTGACGTCTGGTTCGGAATGTCGGGAACCCGACTTGTGGCGATGATGATGGTCCCCAGACCTAACCAGGGCTTTGGAAAAAGATGAAGAGGGCCTGGAGGTTTTGGCCCAAGAGGAGGAAGAGGAGGAAGGCTGAGAACAGGCCCTGGATGGCGAATGGTCGGACCGGGAGCCGGAGCTACGGGAGTTGGAGGCCCTAGACGGGGACTTGGATGGAGCCTTCTCCCTGTGCTTCTCAGAATGTTTCCGGGCCTTCTCAGCAGAACTCCCTTGAGGTGTCCATGGCCTTAACCTTTCCTCGAGCAGGAACGCTGCAAAGCCTTCTGGCGACGGATCCGGTCCAGCTGTTGAACCCCTGGCAGAAAATGCAGGACCGGGTGTGTGGTCTGGCCCAGGCACCGGACGAGGCCACGCGGATCCTGAAGAGGACGGTTTCACATGCGCACTTCGAGGGATGGAGAGGACATCAGACAACAACCAAGCCGAAAAACTCATCTTTCCGAAGGAAGAACTTAACCAGCGTCAGGCTGGCCAGAAACGATCCGGCGGGTCGAGACATGCAAGTCGACGCAGGAAAAGAACTGGGAATCGGGCGGACCGCCTTATGTACTACGCCTGACGCCGGAGGCGGACCGACGCCGGGCGGTCCTCGCTGAAGATAGCTAGCTAGAAGAATTGTGGTCCTGCCTGACTGGCTTCAGTCCTAATGGTGTTACCTGCTGCAAGAGCTGTATCTCAAGTAAGATCGCTCAGTACCTCAAGGGAATCAACAAAGTCCAGGAGGGTAGCATCTTTCAGAAAAAGATGTGTAAGAACAAGGGACACAATTTAAAGATAGAGGGGGAACGCTCAGGGTAATGTGAGGAAATCTTTTTCATGGAGAGAGTGGTGGATGCGTGAACTGCCTTCCTGGGGAAGTTGTTGGGGCTAAAACAGTGGGCGAATTCAAACATGCATGGGACAGACACAAGGCAATTGTAGTGGGGGGGTGGCAGGAAGTAGGCTGTTGGTTAACTAGAATCTGCAGCTTATCCAGTAGGTAGGGAAATGGGCAGACAGGGTGAGCCAAGTGGTTCTTATCTGCCGTCAAAGTGTATGTTACTATCTGAGGCACCTATGCACATCTAAGGTGTGCAGAAGGGCTTCTCCTCGATTAGAGTATTTCGGAAAATACACTGGTAGATCGATGTCCTGATTAAGGGTGACAGCTGACACCACCTTAGGCAAAAATTTTGGGTTAGTCCTTAGGGATACCCTGTCCTGGTGGAAAACCAAATAAGGCTCTTTGCACATAAGAGTGTGCATTCCCGAAATTCTTCTGGCAGAATTAACTGCAACTAAAAATAATGTTTTCCAAGAGAAAACGTAGGTCGCAATCCACGGCTGGTTCAAAAGGTGGCAGCGTGAGCTGCTCCAGGACAAACGGCAAGTCCCATGGAGGGATTTGATTCTTAATTGGAGGCCTAAGATGGAGGACGCCCCTCAGAAAGGCACGAGTCGTGTCCAGCTGGGCCACAGTGTGTTGGCCTACGGGGGCATGGTAGGCTGAAATGGCACAAAGGTGCACTTTAATCAAGGAGTAAGCCAGGCCGGAGTGGAAAAGGGAAAGCCGGTAGTCCAGTACCAGCTTTTCTGGACAGTCCAAAGGCGGAAAGCCACGCGCTTGAGCCCACAAAGAACCTGCGCCATTTTCATGGCGAGGGTTGCGTGGGTAGCTGGTTTTCTGGCAGCAGAAGCACATCTGCCACTTCTGCGGTGACCTCAGATCGCATCATGGCTATGTCTCTAGAGCCAAGCGCAGGTTCAGTGAACGAGGTCCGATGGACTAAGGAACCCGCCACCTAAGACAATAGATGGGAGCTGATTGGCAAAGGCACTGGAGGTTCCCGGGATAGCTGGTGCAAGAGAGGGAACCAGATCTGTCTGGGCCAGAAGGGTGCGATCAGGATGAGCGTTGCTTGCTCCCGGCAAAGTTTTAAAAGAACTCTCTGGATCAACGGGAAAGGAGGAAAGGCATAGAGGAATCTGCCTGTCCAGGAGAGGGACAACGCGTCTCGTCAGAAAACACCAGGCCTTGGATCTAGCGAGCAAAACTTGGGCAGTTTTGTGTTGTGTGGGGCCGCGAAGAGGTCCAACTCTGGAGTACCCCATCTGCGAAACAGATCTTCTGCCACCTCCTGGAGTAGTTCCCATTTGTGGACTCTGGCCTGAGTGCAGCTCAGGCTGTCTGCGCTGATGTTGTCCGCTCTGGGAACATGAACTGCAATAAGGTTTGCGCCGTGTTGCAAGACCCAATCCCACACACTCATGGCCTCCCTGCAAAGTGGGTAGGAGTGGGTGCTCCTTATTTGTTGAGGTAATACATCACCGCGGAATTGTCTGTTTGTAACAGAAGTGTACCCGGTGGAATCTCCGACCGGAAGGCCTGCAGGGCGTAAAGAACTGCCCTCATTTCCAATATATTTATGTGGAAATGAGACTCCTGGGCTGTCCACAGGCCCTTAGACTGGACACCGTCGAGGTGTGCTCCCCAACCAAGCCCTGAGGCATCTGTGGAGAGTGTCACAGTCGGGGACGGTGCTGTGAAGCGGACTCCCGCCAAGAGATTCCCTGGATGTAGCCGCCATTGCCAATCTCAAATTATGGTCTTCGTGATTCGGATTGGATGCTGCATATGGTCTTGCCTTTGGTCCCATTGTACCCATAACATCCACTGGGTTAGCCGCATGCGGAGATGGGCTAGAGGGACTGTTGCAATGGCCGCAGCCATGTGTCCAAGCAGGCAAAGGACCAGTCTGGCTGGGACAGTCTTCTTCGCCGATAACTCCCTGATGAGGGATCTGATGTGTTCCGCTCTGTCCGTGGGAAGGAAAGCTTTCCCTCTGACGAACTGCTGCGTCTGGGACGGAACCAGGCGTGACTTCTCGTAATTGATGAGAATGCCCAGAGTCTCGAACAGAGACTGGTGCAGTGGATGGCAGACATCAAGGCCTCCCGGGAGGGCGCCATGAGAAGCCAATCATCCAGGTAGGGGAACATGTAGTGGCCCTGTCTCCTCTGAGACGTGGCTACGACTGCCATGCACTTCGTGAATACCTGAGGTGCCGCTGACAGCCCGAAGGGAAGAGCTCGGAACTGATAATAGTGGCCCTGAAACTCGAAGTACAGGACCCTCCGATGCGCCTGAGCGATAGGAATGTGCAGGTAAGTGTCCTGCATGTCCAGGGACGCCAGAAAAGCACCCTGCTTCAGCATGGGAATTGGACCCGGGAGGGTCACCATGCAGAAGCGCTTGTAAATCGACCGAAAGACTGAGGTCGCTGAGATCCAGTATTGGACGGAGGTCCCCTGTTTTCTTTGGGACCAGGAAGAAGTGAGAATAGTACCCTAGTCCTCTCTGGTTCCCTGGTACGCGCTCTAAGGCTTCCTTTTCCAGAAGCGCAAGCACTTCCTGCTGTATGAGCAGGGCATGCTGACCCGAACAACGGGAAAGCAGGGGAGGTCTTGTAGGTGGGCTGCCTACAAACTATGTAATGGCCATTTTGATGACAGTTGTAGAACCCACCTGTCGGTGAGATCGATGCCACCCTGAAAGGTGGCGTATGGCGCGACCTCCCGACTTTCTTTGCCCGTTGATCCGGAGGAGGGGCGGGGGCTGGGAAGGAGTCATGCTGTGGCAGCGTTTGTCCCTGCGGGCTGGGCCGACTTTGAGAATCATTGGCTTCTGCCTGGGGACGACTTGGCCTGGGCCTTGCGTGAGAAAGTGCCCCTCTGCTGATGGCTGGAACGTTGCTGTTGTCTTTGTAGCCGGCCGTGAAAATGGCTCTGGTTCCTACGAAAGGAACTAGGCCTAGATCTGTACATAGCTTGTACAGATCGGACTGCCTTCCCTGCGTCCTGGAGTTTGGTGATAACTCTCAGAGGCTTCACCAAACAGGACCTCGCCGTTATATGGGACGTCTAGAATGTTTTTCTGGACGTCCAGGGTAAATCCGGAGACACGGAGCCAAGAGCGTCTCCGGAGACAAATGCCTGAGGCTGCAGCTCTGGCTGAAGAGTCCGCAGAATCATATGCGGCTCTGAGCACTTGGGTCCCCACATCTGACCCAGTGCAGAAGAGGTTTAAGAGCTCCGCTTTGTTAGTCATCGGGAAGCTTTTCAACCAGGTCCTGGCCCTGTTCCCACAGGGCGTTCTGGAACTGAACCATATGGGTCAGATAGTTCAGTGACCTGATGGCGCAAGTAGCAGCCGCGTACGTGCGCCTTCCCAGGGCATCCAATTGCTTGTATTCCTGGTCCGGTGGCTGAGTGCTCATATGCTGTGGTCTCTGAGACCGGTCATGTGAAGCAGTGATGACCAGGGAATCAGCGAGAGGGTGGTTCACCAAATACTGGTCCTGCCTAGGGGCCTTTTCCAGGCGGTCAGCCTTCGTGACGTCCGCGAAGGTATCCACCAAGGGCGGCACTACCACAGGCTTCGGGTCTTTATGCCAAAGGTAGCGGCCAAGGCGTTGTCACTCGGGGTCAAACTCCTCAGCATCCAACCCCATGTCCTCCTGGATGTGCCTCATGATCTCAGCGAAGGAGGGATCATCCGGAGGAGACCTGGGTAGGTCATGTGGGTCAGGAGAGGGAATGCTGAGAGGAGAAGGTGATCTGGAATACTCTGACGTATCCGACCTGGAATCCTCAGACGGAGTGTACCGGCGTCGTCTGGGTCTTTTGGGGCTGGGTGATCCTGAGGGGGATCTGGAGGGAGGCCTTCTGTCGGAAGATCGACCCCTGGGAGGTGGAGTTTGCTCCTTGGGGGATGGAGGTCGTCCTACAGGCCCCATAAGTGGAGCTGGGGGCGTAGGCAGTGAAGGAGTAAGAGAAAGAGGAGTATTAGGAGGAGGACGTCCGGGGACCACATCCTTCTTGATGGTGTCCCTCCAAAAGGTAAAGAGCTCCTTTAGCTCCGCAAGGTTCATACCCGATGGACCTGGCGCCGGTGGCCTGTGGCCAGGGTCAGGTGTCTGGTCCCTAGGGGTCTCCCGCTCCGGGGAGGGTTCCCGTGGGAGCCCGGCGTCCTCGATGTCGCCCGCCTGGTCTTCGGGCTGTGTGGTGTCCCTCCGACCGGCGTTCGCCGGCGACGGAGGTGCGGTCTTCCGCTCCGGGTAGCCGCGTCTGTCCCCTGGCCAACGTCTTCGACCTGGAGAGCGCCTGGCGGCGGGCGACGGTGTCAGCTCCTGTGAGCGCCGAGGGTGCTTGGCCGACGTCGGGTGGTGGGCCGACGTCCGTTTGAGGGAAGTCAGGTCCTTCGTTTTCCGGGGCGCCGGATCTGGACCTCGGGGTGGTTGGGAGACTGACCTGGAGTCAGTATCCTGGCGACGGATGGAAGATTTGTGGCGCTCACCCGACTTCGAAGAGGCCTTGGAAGGTGTTGAAGAAGCCGATTGCCTCGAAGTCTTCAGAAGCTGGAGCGAAGAAGAACCGCTGGAGGACCTGACGAGGTTGCGACCGAGCCCTGGAGGGAGAGCGGTCAGATTTAGAGCCGGAGCTTCGGAAGTCAGAGGTCCTTGTAGGAGACCTGGACCTCGCCTTTTCCTGGTGCTTGTCCCGGTATTTATGGGATTTGCTTGAAGATTCTCCCCAGGAGGAAGGTTCCTGGTCTATGCTTTTCAGCTTTTCTTCTAAGAGAAATGCTTGAAGTGTCTTCCGACGGCAGATCCTGGTGCGGCTATTAAAACCCTGGCAAAAGGAGCAGGCCTTGGTGTCATGGTCCAGGCCTAGGCAGCACACGCAGGACGAATGGGGATCCTTGAAGGGGATCTGTTTGCCGCAGGCGCACTTAGAGTGGTGACCCTCTAAAGATGGAGTTCGAGAGGACATCAGTTGAGCAGAGCCAAAAAAGAGACAAAATTCTTACGTAGTTCTGTAGTCGTGAGTGCTAGAAAGGAGACCAAGAGGCCGATACTGGCGGTCGACGGCAGGGAAAGAACTGAGGATTATGGGGGGACCGCCTCCTTATGTACTACACCTGACGTCGGGGGCGAAACAGACGTCGGAGGCGGCCCCCGCTGAAGACTGCTAGCTAGAAAGTTTCCGTGGGGTCCTGGCGCCTGCCGGCTTCAGTCCTAATGGTGTAACCTGCTGCAAGAGCTGTGTCTCGAAGTAAGATTTGCCAGGCAGCCTGGTTGAAGCCGCTGCCCACCTCCCAGGCCTTAACGTAGTGCGCATCACGGAGATGGCGGATGTAGGCGTTGTGGTCGTCCTTGTCTTAGATCTTCTTACCGTACCAGCAGTATCTGAAGAGTTTCTCAGGTTGGTATAAACAAAGAACAAAGATTACTTTAGAAATAAAGTGATAAACTATGGTGAGAAAGAAAATGAAAAATAGGAACTGAAGATTTTGGCGGTCGACTGAAGTGGCAGTGTCTCCATGGAGTCCAGCATGTAATGGTAGACGGCAGGAAAAGTACTGAGGAGGGTAAGGGGCCGCCTAAGTTTATATGGGAGGCCCCTAGTAGATTGCTAGCTAGCAAAGATTCCGCATGGTCCTAGTGCCTGGCGGCAATAGTTCCATAGGTGTGGCCTGATACAAGAGATCCTCTAAGATCTGCAAGTTTAGAAAGTGTGCTGACGTTAAAACCCTTCTCTATAAGGCATTTGTCTGAACAGAATCTGCCTCAGGAGGTCAGTCATGTGTGGGGCTTCTCGGGGTCTGCAACACTTCCAGCCCTGAGGTGGGGTAAAGCAGTGCACCTGCAGATCCCATGAGGGCAAGATATAAGAGCAGGAGGTCCCCTGGGGCTCCATACTACCCTTGATGCCTCCTGGAAGGCTGTAGGTCAGGGAGGTATGACAGTAGTGCCATCAATGGGAACATCAAGGAGTTTCAACTGCAGGGTTGCTGAACCACAGTCAGTGTAGGACCCAATGTCAAGCACCTCAGCACGTCTGCGAGGAATCACTGGTACAAGTAATACTCAGCAGCTGAGGACAGGTGGATCAAAAATCCGTTATTCTCGGAGGAGGATGCTAACAGAGGATGCAGTGACCCCAGAGGTAGATGGCACTGGAGAGAAGGGCAGGAACTGGGCCCTGCTGGAGCCTTCTGAAAGGTATCTACAGGGTACCAACAAATTTTCTGCTGTTCCCATGTAAAGGGCCCGCTCAGGGCCTATTAACGCAGGCAACCTCTGTAGAAGTCTATGAGGCCCACAAAGGGATGAGATTTAGGGTCCCAAGAGTGTCTGTCTGTGCTGTGGGTCTGCTCAGGGGACCTCACCTGAAGGGAGGTCCTGGTGGGAACGTCAGACATCAGACGAGCGAACCGGTCAGTTCCCATGGGGGATTCCCATATGTGAGGAGAGCTGAGCCATTCAAGTCCATGTTGGCCAGTGTCAGCCGGTGCTGTGCTCATGGTTGACAGCAGTCTTGGAGATGGGCTCATCCCTGTTGTCACAGCTGGCACAGTCCTCAGTGCTGGATCCACAACCTAACCCTGGCGTCACAGCCAGTGACGGGCCCAGGACTGACATCATGGGCGTCGCCAGAGCCATCCTCCCCCTCAGTGCCACTGGTGACACCAGAGAAAAGAACAACCTCCACCTCTGCAACATGACAGAACGGCTCTGGTGCTGGCCCACCTCCAACACAACGAAAGGTGTCTGAAGGGGCCCTGCAGCATGTCCGGTGCTGCCATTCTTACTGCCACTGGTGACAGGACCACAGGCGGCACTAAGTCGTGACACCAAGAAGTCCACCAGCGAAGACTGAGCATACAGCTTTGGCCTTACCACCAGGGATGTCTGCTGCGCTGACTGGCAGACTGTGGAGGGTTCACAGCCATCCGCCCAGGAGCTGCATGTCCACCAGATCCATCCACCAGGGTCTCCGATGCCTCAGCAGAGTGAGGTAGAGGAGGACCTCGTACTTCACGGAACTGGAGGCCCCAGAGAGGGGCCCCGGGGAAAGGCCCAACGACCATACCTTGTTTGTACGAGCGAGACGTCTACCTCTGAAGGCACAGGTTGTGCAATCCTACTTCACTGCACAGATCTTGAGGGTATAGCAGTCAGTGAAAAAGCAGGTGTTGCACTCATCCATGGTACGTGGAGGACCAAGACAGGCCATACATCACCATCGCTGGTCCATCACAGCCATCTGCTTCCCACAAGGGCAATGACACATGATAGGAGGTTACTGGACTTTCTTCATCTTCTTAGCCCTCTTCTTCTAGGACTCTGGCATTACAGACAAATAGAATAAAGTAGCAAGGCAGCACAAAAAACTCTGAGGGGGGTGACACAGGTCGAAAAATGACTATCACTAGGAACTGAGGTGCTGTTGCTCTCAGTGTGCACACTACGGCAGGAAGAACAGAAAGGAGGCTGCACAAGGCAGCAGGTGATGGTTACTGGTTGCCACGAAGCACCATGTGAGGTGCCCAGGCGACATCTCTACCCGACTTCAGCTCCCTCTTGCAAAACAGCTGCTCTCACAGGATCTTAGTGACACTGGCCCCAGACCTATAAGTGGGAATCAATGGTGAAGACAGATTCCTCAATGAACTCATGATTCAGCCCCTTTATTTTTGCACCCGTGTGCTTTAGGATTTTTTCCTCTGCAATACCTTTTGTATAGGCAGAACAAAACTATGCAACATTTGCCAGCCCAGTGGCAGACAAGGTTGAGGCGCTGGATGCCACACCTCACGCTATGCTGGCAAACTGGGTTCAGGAACAGGCCTGGGTTGTGGAGGTTGGCTTGGAATTTGGGGGAAGAGAAGCTGGATTAAGCTGCTTAACGGCAGCTCTCCTCGAGGTGGGTTCCAGGTGCTGCTTCACTAGGAAGCGACGTGGGCGCAAGGACGATGTTGTTAGGCGCTTGGCAGGAGCTGTGTTCTCAGCACGGCTCCATGCCTAGGCTACGGCCCTTCAAGCCAGCGTCCTCTGGGTGGGGACTTGGGATTCCATAGCTACATCAGTAACTACGAAAACCTGCACTCCTGCCGTGCGATTCCCGCAAAGGGGGATGGATCTTCGGATGGACGGTATGCCGCAGAGTCCTACCGGCAGTGGGGATAAAACATCTACATAAAAAAAACACTATGCAACATTCTAAATTAAAATAAATGTGCACAAGGACTGGGGTGGGCCAGGTAAAAATACTAATACTATTTCTCAAAAACCTAGCACCTATAAAAGCAGCTTTATTTAAAAAGACACTTGGTGTGCATACAAGTGTCTTTTTGAATAAAACTGCTTTTCTTTTATGTTACTTACAAGTGGTGTCCTGCAATTGTTGAGGTGGTGATCACTGGGTTTTTAAGAAACAGCAACATTTTAAATGCAGCTTCAGCAGTACCCTGTATGGTGGTAAGATCACTTCCCTTGCCCTACTCATACTCCTCTATGCAGACAACATCCAGTTACTGTAGCTTCTAACCCAATACATCCCCCAAGGTGTCCAGTTAAATGAAAAGAGTTAAAATAAAGCCAAATGGAGCAGAACTGATCATCTTTGTTAAAGTGAAAATAAAATACAGGCGCAAATGGATAATTAAATTTGGGTTCTACAATAATCAAGACCACAAGAAAAATGTTGTTCATGAAACAGCTTAGCAAAAAAAAAAAAAAAAAAAAAGCAGCTAACTACTTCCAGAGGACCCTACTGTAATTTTGTCACCCAATATTAATTCACTAATCAAAAAAAAAGGATAAAACCTGCCTAAATTATTCAGTTTCGACAGACAGTTCACAGGATTATGTTTAGAAACAATACACAAAGACTTTTTTCAAGTCAAAATAAGAACCATGCCCAAGTTTGGAATTCCTTCATGCTTTCAAAGTAACAAGATACCTTCCTTCTGAAAAATAAATTATTTGATATTTGGTTTTCCAAATCACTGAGGTTCTTACCTGAACAAACTGCTTCATGGCTGACCACGTACAAATTAATCCCATCAGCAGATAATTGTCAGACTGTCTCCTAGCTTCCACCTACATTTCCGATACTGTGGCCATCTCACAAATGCCCTTTTGATTTTTTATCAGGAGCTATGGTCAAAGGGCAACTACAATAGCCATTGAATTAAACCTTCAAAAGGAGAAGCAACCTAGGGTCATCTCTTCCCTACTTAGCCATTCATATTTTGATTAATTTTAACCTATTTTTGTCTTTTTGCAAAAACTGGAGGTATACCAATCTATAAATCTTAGCAAATTGAACATGTAAACTTGTTAAGATCACATTCCACTGAACAAAGGAACTTTAAGATTCTTTTAGTAGTAAGAATTACGCAGTAGTGCAGCGACCCCCTTCATAAATGTAAACTTAATACTGGCCAAGACTGACCTGTTTCATAAACTCCAATCTGTTGCAATTACCTTATTGTTTAATCAACATTACGGCACAATGAACTGTAATCTTAAACAAGTACTGTTTATTGTACGTGACTAAAAAAAGTTCAGAAAAACATTGTTTTTACAGGACAATACAATACAGCAGATGCAAGTAAAAAGTGTAAAGATTTTATGTAAAAAGGTTAGACAGAAAAAAACTAGCTGTAGATGTATCAGCAGAGAGCTCAGTTCCCAATCAGACTACATAAACAAGACAAAAATTTAAGACGCTTGCATTCTTCGAGAACACAAGGCTGGCTTTCAGCAATGTTCCATTCAAACAGCCTCTTATTAAGAAAGTGGAGATTGAGAATAATAAAATACATACAATACACTCTCACAAAGTACATATACAAACAGGTAAGTTATATGGCTAGATTAAAGAAATCTCTCTTGTACGCCAAATTTTTCTCAATGTCCAGCTTCTTCGGCCTGAGTCTAGTCAATACTGCTATGAGTAGGCCACTGAAAGAAGTTTCTACATAATCTGAATGAGGTTTCAAGGGGAAGGAAATGGTCTGAATTCTTTCATAGCAACTTAGGTAGACCTGCAAAAAAAAAAAAAAAAAAAAAAAGGGGGAGGAGAGAGAGAGAAAAGACAGAATTAATGTGTGCCTTCTACTCATGCTGAAAAAGCAAAGGTGCTGCTTCACTGCACCTTTAGAGTCCTACAGCAAACTGTTTAAAATAAAAATTCTACTTTTTAAGCATACCTTATTAGTTTCTCTTGGCTTGGCATTACACCTGTAAATCGCACATATGGATCTAATGGGCTGACTGAGTTTTAACAGCCTGTATCTATTTCACTTGTCCATAGGGTAGTTTTTCATAAATGCAGTTCCGGAAAGGTAATGGTCATCTGCTCCCTCCCCTCTACCAAAGGAATTAGGGTGGAAAAACTTTTTTTTACCTCAAACCATAGACACCACCTTTGTAACAGACTTTACTAATCTGAAAGTTTCATACATTTGTTGCTCTTAGTGCCCCCAAAAGATTGGAAACTTCGTAACCAAACTGCACCATGTTTTCCTTGGTTCTGAGATTATACATACCAGAGGGATATACATAAACTGTCAGGTCCCTAGCTCAAAGGTGTTCAAAAGAATAAGCTACTCACCTCTGAGTAGTTTTTAGGAACGGCATACGGTTCACATCCACATTCTGGCAGTTCCTCTGGAACAATGGAATGGGCCAGACATCTTTAAGTGCCTCCCACCACCCTGGCAGTATACCCCCGATCTTACACATTGGAAGCAGGATCCATGTGCCACTTGCAAGGGGAGGCGGAGTGAGTTGTGTGAATGTAAGCCATATATATACACACCACTCCTAGAAAGAACAGTTACACGCACACTGTGAAGTATAGTTATGTAAGAACTTATCGTAATAGCAGATCTTTGACAGAAGCTCTTGCAGCAGGTAACACCGGTAGGACTTAAACCGGAAGGTGCCAGGATCCCACGGAAAACTTCTAGACAGTAGTACAGAGCGGGGACCGCCCCCCCCCCCGCCTGCCTGCCCCCTATGTCACGCACACCATAAAGGGAGGGCGGTCCCCGCCGTCCCTCAGTTCTCCTGCAGAAGACTCCGGCATCGTAGATGGAAGCTGGTCTGCAATGGAGAACAGAGGTCAGTTCCACATAGAGTAACAAACTGATTGCTGAAATAGGAATGCAGAGAGAATCCTCAAGGGGGAAGGTGGGTGGGAAGCAGCACCTGCTGCAAGAGCTTCTCCTGAAGATCTACTGTTACGGTAAGTTTTTACGTAACTGCACTATTTTACTTAGAGAGTCAGCTCTTGCAGCAGGTAACATCGGTAGGACAGAGTCCCAAGCAGTAGAGAGACCCAGAATGGAAACAGGGTGGAGGAAGCAGAAGAAAAGAAAGAGGACAAAACTCTCACGAGAGCAGTCCTTGCAGGACAGCAAGTCTGAAGCCCGCTCTGCGTCTGGAGGCGATGCCTAGACTGTAATGTCTAATGAATGTGTAGATCGAGTTCCAGGTGGCGACTACGCATATGTCTGATGCGGATACGTTGCTCAAAGTGGCGAATCAGGCCGCTACTCCCCTCGTGGAGTGACCCTTCACAGAGCCTGGTAAAGGCTTGTCGTATTTCTGACACAAGGAAATGCAATTGACCAGCCATTTGGAGAGAGAGTGTTTGAACACAGATGCCCCAAGGATTCTGGGGGCAAATAAAAAGCTGGTTGGAGCACCTGGGCTCCCGTGATCTGGAAAGGTAATATCGCAGGATACGATGGAGAGCCTTACCCCGGTTTGAGTGTTCTGGATAATAAACCGGAAGGTGTAAGTCCTGGTTCAGAGTCCGTTCGGACACCACCTTTGGTAAGAACTTAGGATTAGTCCACAAGGACACCTGGTCCCTGTGAAACACTCAACAAGGCTCTTTACACATCAGAGCCTGTAGCTCAGAGATCCTCCGAGCCGAAGTAACAGCAACCAATATAACGCTTTCCAAGAGAGAAGGCGTAGCTCGCAGTCTGCGTCTGGCTCAAACAGGGGCAAAGTGAGCTTCTCCAGCACAAACAAGAGGTCCCAAGGCGGAACGGGGTCCCTGATAGGGGGTTTTAGGTGGAGAATGCCAAGCAGGAAAGTGCATGCCAGGTCCAGCTGTGCCATGGGCTTTACCTTGAACAGGTGCATGGTAGGCAGAAACTGCAGACAAATTGACCTTAATGGACAAGTAGCCCAAACCGGAGTCCGATAGCCACAGCAGGTACTCTAGAAGCTCAGACAGGCCAACGGGTCTAGGCGTCGGGTGGTAGCCCACAGGCAAAGACGCTTACATTTCATGGTGTAGGTGGCCCTGCTGGGGACACTGGTGCACTTCAGGTGTTGGTGCACCAGTGTCCTGTTGTCCTGAGAGAGCAAGTGAGAGCTCAATGGCAGAGGCAGTTCGACTGCCAGCTGTTGCAACAGGGGAAACCAAATCTGTCATGTCCAAAATGGGGGCACCAGAATCATTTCTGTCCCCTCCGCCTGCAGTTCGAGAAGTACTTTCTGCAGGAGCGGGAAGGAAGGGAACACGTAAAGGAAGAAAAAATTACTCACCTTAGTAATGTTGTTTCTTCTAATGGAGTCTGGCTATATTATGACAGTAGCAGTTTGTCCCACCACTAGAACTGCTCCGGAGGTGAAATGGTTAATACCATTCCAAAATAGAACTTTGAGCACGAGCTCTAAGAAGCAGCTCTATCTGTGTAATTTCAAACCTGAACTGTCAGATCTTTACGAGCAAAAACTCACTAAGGTCTGTGTGAAGCTGTAACTCTACACTAGCCAAATGGCTACCTAAATATTAACAACCATTGCTGGTCCCAACACCCAAGACTCAAGTCAGGGGACCAGAACTACTAACACAATTCTAACAACATGAGAATAAAACAACAGTATAATAAAACACACACACCCCAAACTCCCAAAGGAGAACGCTAAAAGGGCATAAAATAGTGCCCACACTAAGTTGCCCGCACCCCACCCAAGTAGAAGTTCTGAGAGAGGGCAGGCTGTGGGGGAGGTCATAATATAGCAAGACTCCATTAGAAGAAACAACATTACTAAGGTGAGTAATTTTTTCTTCAAACAACATGAAGTCTTGCTATATTATGACAGTAGCAGACTACACAGCAGTACCTCCATGGAGAAGGGCAGAACCTACTTAGGGAATAGGCTCTGAAGAACAACTGTGCCAAACCGAAGCATCTCTCCTGGCCTGGACATCCAGGGAGGTAATGCTGGTAAAAGTGTGTGACCGCTTTCCAAGTAGCAGCCTGGCATATCTCTAATATAGGGATGTCTCTGGCAGCAGCTAGAGATGCAGCTGTACCCCTGGTAGAATGAGCCCTCAAGCCAGAGGGGGATCTCTGCCCAGTTTCTGATAACAAAATTGGATACAAGAGACAATCCACCTGGCAACTGATCTCTTAGTGGCAGGTTTGCCTTTCCCAACTTCACCATAGGTAAGGAAAAGTTGGAGGGATTCGAACCTGTGACCTTTGGTACGCTCTATATAGTAACTAAGAGCTCTCTTAACATCCAGGCTGTGCAACCTCCTCTCACCAGAAGAGGAGTGATCAGTGAAAAATACTGGAAGGGAGATAGATTGGTTAAAATGGAAATCTGAAACCACCTTAGGTAAAAACTTCCTATTAGTCCTAAGGACTACCTTATCCCTGTGGAAAGAAATAAAGTCAGTTTCCACTGACAAGGCTTGCAACTCACTTATCGTCCTAGCAGAAGTGATAGCCACCAGAAAAACAGTTTTCCAAGTTAGATACTTAAGCTCTGCAGAAAACAGAGGTTCAAAAGGGGTTGCATTAACTGGGCAATACAAACATTAAGGTCCCAGGCAGGGGCGGTTCGAAAAGGGTGGATTAGTATGGAGTAATCCCTTAAAAACTTGGAAAACACAGGGTGAGTGGAAAGAGGGGATGACTTTCCTGCTGACACAAAAGCAGATACAGCTGCCAAATGGACTCTCAGGGTAGCTGGTCTGAGACCCAAGGAATTAAGATGGACCATGTAATCTAATACAATGGGCAAATCAGCAGATTCTAGGGAAATATTTTTCCAGCACACCAAATGGAAAACCTTTTCCATTTAGAACTATAAGTAGCCCTAGTGGAAGGCTTTCTGGAAGCCTTTAGGATTTCAAGAACACCTTGAGAGAGGTGTAAATCAGCAAACTCCAACTCCTCAAGAGCCAGGCCTTGAGGTTGAGGGATTTGAGGTCCGGATACCAAACCCTTCCCTGGGCACAATTTAACAGGTTGTGAATCCTGGGGAGGCAAAGGGGAAGATGGATTGTCAGTGACAGAAGGAGTGGGTACCAGGGCTGCCTGGCCCAATCCGGGGCAATCAGAATCACCCTGCAAGGCTGAGATCTGATTTTGACTAATACTTTGAATAGGAGAGGGAAGGGAGGGAAAGCATAAAGAAACTTCCCCTCCCAATCCAGGAGAAGGGCATCCAAGGGGACTGAGCCCAACACTGGAGGCCTGCAACAGAACAGAGGAAGTTTGTGATTGTCTGGGGCAGCAAAAAGATCTATCTGAGGGGTGCCCCATCTGGCAAAGACTATCCCCAGCACTTGAGGATCCAGGGACCATTCGTGATGGCCCTGGGAAATCCTGCTGAGAGCATCCGCTAGGACATTGTCCTTCCCTGGAAGATGAACTGCTATGAGGGAAGTGTTCAGGGAATAGGCCAGAGACCACAACTTCATTGCCTCGGTGCACAAGGTCAAGACCGAGTGCCCCTGTTTGTTGATGTACCACATTGTTGTGGTGTTGTCTGTTCTGACTTGTATCACCTTGTTGTGGACAGATGCAGAAAATGCTTGAAGAGCTAAAAGACAGCTCTGAGTTCCAGCAAATTGATGTGGAGCAGAGATTCCCGGGGACCATACTCCCTGAGTGGAAAGGTCGCCCATGTGGGCTCCCAACCCAGAAGGGAAGCATCTGTAGTGAGAGTCAAATTGTGAGCAGGGGAATGAAGGGACCCCAATCTTAAATTGCTCTGATCCTGCCACCACTGGAGGCCTGGATCAAGGTTCAGTCACTGGGACCAACTTGGAAAGGGGGTCTCTTCTCTGAGACCAATAGGTTCTCAAGTGAAACTGAATGTCTCATCAGAAATCTTGCTCCCTGCACAACAGCTGTGGATGCAGCCATGTGTCCCAGGAGCTGCAGAAAGTGTCTTGCTGGTCGAGAGACCTGCAGGGTGAAGGAGGAGGACAGAGTCACTAAATTCGTCACTCTTTCTAAGGGAAGAAAAGCTCTGGCTAGCTTTGTGTCCAACTCTGCCCCTATAAAGGTGAGTACCTGGACTGGTTCCAGAACCGACTTTGGTAGATTTCAGAAAGCCCAGGGAGGTGAGAAGCTGCTGGTAACTTGCAGGTGAGATTTTACCTGTTCTGGGACTGGCCTACAATGAGCCAATCGCTAGATAGGGAAAAACAGCAATCCTTTGCCTCCGTAAGTGAGCCACTGCCACTGCTAGACACGTTGAGAACACCTTGGGGCAGAGGTAAGGTCAAGGGCATTGCTCTGAACTGGTAATGACCTGAGGGTAGTTCGAATCTGAGTACTTTCGATGGGAGCTTCTGATTAGGGCGTGGAAATAGGCATCCTTGAGGTCCAGGAGGCTAACCAGTCCCCTGGCCTCAGGGAGGTAAAATCATTGCCAGAGTTACCATTTTGAACTTTGATTTCAAAAGATGCTTGTTCAGATATCTGAGGTCTAATATGGGCCGCCATTCTCCTGTCTTTTTGGGGTAAGGAAGTATCTGGAATACAGACCCCTGCCCTGGTGCAGGGGAGGAACCCTTTCCACTGCTCTGAGAGCCAACAGGGTTGAGACCTCTGCTTTCACAGCAAGGGTCTCTGAAGCACTTGCAGGTAGAAAAAGTCTGGTTCTTAACTTGGGAAACTTTTTGAAGCTGAGAACCAGACCTTGGCTTACTACTTCCAGAACCCACTTGTCTGAGGTTAAAGAAGCCCAGTTCTGACTGAAGTAAGCCAGCCTGCCCCCCACCGGTAAAGGAGATCGCCCTGGGCACCCCATCAGGGTGCCTGCTTAGCAGGAGCTTTAGGCTGAGGGTGGGAGCAGGCCTGCCCACCCCTCGCCTGCCTCTGCCTCTGAAGAAGCCCTCTGAGCATAGGCAGAGGAGGCCTGAGTCTGATAAAAAAGGCCTGTGAAAAGGCTCACCCCTACCCCTGGGGTATGTCTCTGAGGAGTGGCTTGCCGCCTCCTTAGCTTGGGCACTTTTGCTAAGTAGTCCCATATTCATCCATCTTTTTTCATGTAATTCTCTGTCTGCTCCCCAAACAGAGAATTTCCCACCACAGGAAAATCCATAGCCTTAGTCTGGGTATCCTGTGACAGACTAGTACACCTGAGCCAGGCCAACCTACAAAAGCTACAGATGTGGCCATGACCCTAGGAAACATCATTAACATCCACAGCAG
The DNA here is from genome assembly GCA_016271365.2 of Neoceratodus forsteri. Classification (NCBI taxonomy): domain Eukaryota; kingdom Metazoa; phylum Chordata; order Ceratodontiformes; family Ceratodontidae; genus Neoceratodus; species Neoceratodus forsteri. The sequence continues at coordinate 406,526,928 of CM028135.1, forward strand.
CATGAAACTGTACCTAGAAGCCTCAATGCCATCAGCAGCCACCTGTTCTAGTTGCTAGCCAGCTGGCCATGGGCTTGCTTGGCTAATTCCATAACAGTATCCCATCTAGATTTCTGATACCTAGCTACATAAGCCGCATAATTTGCTTGCCTGAGTCCCAGAAGGCTGCCATATACTGTTTTTTGCCATGGCATCAATCTTCCTGGAATCTTGTCAGGAGGATGTAAGCCAGGGGATATTAGTTTATCACAGGCTGCAGCCTGAACTACCCCAACATGACTGCACTGCTGAGAAAGGAATTCTGTATCAGACCTGACAATGTGACCTTCTGTCCATCTTTTATCTACAGGAGGCACAGAATTAGGAGCTTTAAAATTTTTATTGTTTGCTTCCTAAAAGACTTATACAAAGGAATAGACAATCTCCTAGACTCTGGAATATCCATCATTTCTACAAAATCAGGCTCTCTTGCTCATCCACAGCTTCTTCCAAGGGAAGCTGGAGGTTTCAACAACTTTTTGTAAAACATAAAATGAGATGGGGACTGAGATAGCATAGGGGGAGATTCTAGAGGTCTGTCTGGGGAAATGTCCGGTTCAATGGGCACACCCAGACCTTCCCAGCCACATTCATACTGTTCATAATCATCCTCCCCCTCCTCTGGTTCATAAAATTCCTCAACATCATATTCCCGAACCATTGGAACCGGACGAAACCTGAGACAGTGACTGGACAATTTGTATGGCTTTTGCTATCTCTGCAGCAGTTGGAGAAGGGGTTTTGGACTCCAAACCTGCTGACTTTCTTGTTTCCTTTACTGGAATTGGTTCCTCAGAACCAGCTTTTCTTTTGCCCGAGGAAGTCTCGCCCTGGTCAGAGGGCACTTCCTCCGGTTCGGCTGGCACCGAACCGGGCTGGCCATCCGGGTCAGCGGACTTTTTGGCCTCTCTTTCCCTGAGCCTGCCCAATCTCTTTTCCAGGGTGGCTGCAGGGAAATTCCTACATATCTGGCAGTCTGACTGGAGGTGGTCAAACCCCAGACAATAGACACATGTGGTGTGTGGGTCAGCCTTGGCAAAGACTTCCCACAGACATCAGAGTGTTGAAACCCAGTGGGCCCGGTTTTTCTTTTGGGTTTCTCAGACATAATGCCAGCCTAACCAGAAAAACTTGCCCTTTAAACGGCAGTGCCAGGCAAGACACCATTTATCGGTTCCTAACCGTGTCACGGGTATTGGAAAACCGTAATAAAATCCGGTTTTAGAACCGATAAGAACCGAACTACACTCTAAAATGTTAAACTTTAAAGTTAATAAGTTTTAAACCCAGCTGATCGGTTCAAAACCGAACCGATAAACTTACAAGTTCCACACAGACAAAACCTTTAATTTACTTACTATTACCACAGACAGAGCTTGAACCGAACGGTTTTACGGTTAAATAAAACTATTCTCGGTTGAATCGAACCGAGAAAACACTGTTTAAACCGAGAAATGAACCGAGCAGTAGGAGAAATCTCTGGAGCGACTGTTCACTGAGGCGGAGTAAAGAATCTGACAGTTCAGGTTTGAAATTACACAGATAGAGCTGCTTCTTAGAGCTCGTGCTCAAAGTTCTATTTTGGAATGGTATTAACCATTTCACCTCCGGAGCAGTTCTAGTGGTGGGACAAACTGCTACTATATAGCAAGACTTCATGTTGTTTGAAATACAGGTTACTCACCTGTAACAGGAGTTCTAGGAATGGTATATGTTGTTCATCCACACTCTCTGGCAGGTTCCTTGCCGCTTAAATCTTGCGGAAGGTCTTCAAGCTGGCTCCTCCCACCCACCGGGTGGTAAAACCACGCCGCCCCATGAAGCCAGGTTGTGCGCCAAAGCCGGGAGGCTGAGGAACATGTGGATGAACAACATATACCATTCCTAGAACTCCTGTTACAGTGAGTAACCTGTATTTCTAGGACATGGCTATGTTGTTCATCCACACTGTCTGGCAGACTCCTAGCAGTTCTCCGGGAGGAGGGAGGCAAGGCACACCCCTACTTAGGGAATAAAGACTGAGAACCGAGGTCCCAAAACCAGCATCCGGCGTGACTCAGACGGTCGATGTGGTAGTGGTAATGAAGGTGTGGCCGACTCCAGGTAACAGCCCTGCAGATTTCCTGGATAGGGACGCCCTGGAAGCAGCCACCAAAGCAGTGGTATGGCGGGTAGAATGAGCTCTTATCCCTTTGGGAGGCTCCATGCCCACCAACCTATAGCAGAGATCTATGCAGGAGGTGACCCACCTGCCTATCGCCCGCTTGGCTGCAGGTCTGCTAGGTGCGTTTCCCCCAGGTGTAGGTGACAAACAGCTGGCGTAACCTCTCCCAACTTCAGCTGTCTGCTCTATAGTAAGACAGCGCTTCTAGGGTCCAAAGTATGGAGCCTATATTCGGCCTCCGAGGTGTGATTGGGGTAGAACACCGGCAGCGTCAACACCTGGTTAAGGTGAAACTCCGACACCACCTTCGGAAGGAATTTCGGGTGGGGGCGCAGGACAACCTTGTCCCTGTGGAAGACCAGATAAGGAGACTCGATGGAAAGCGCCTGGAGCTCTCCAATCCTTCTGGCTGATGTGATAGCCACCAAGAAGGCGGTCTTCCATGACAGGTGAGAAATGTCACACCTGTGCATCGGTTCGAATGGCTTGCCCATGAGAATAGCCAGTACCAGCAGTAGATCCCACGGAGGTGGAGGTTCCTGCACCGGAGGGGATATGTGATCAAGGCCTTTGAAAAAGCACCCGACCACCTTCTCCTGCATCACCGACTGCTTCCCGACCCGCGCCCGGTAAGCAGAGATGGCTGCCAAGTGCACCTTAAGAGTTGTCGACCGAAGCCCTAGCTGAGAAAGGGACCACAGGTAGTCCAGAATGCTTGCCAAGGAACAGAAGGAAGGGTCCAGTCCCTTGCCCTGACACCAAATGGAGAATCTCTTCCATTTAAAGGCATAGTATTTCCTGGTCGACTCCTTACGGGCAGCCACAACAACATTGAGGACCTCGTCGGAAAGACCCAAGGCCTGGAACTCTAGCCGCTCAGGAACCAGGCCGTCAGGTGCAGGGATTAAAGGTCCGGGTGGAATACCTTCCCCTGGTTGACTGAGATCAGGTCCGGGCGGGCTGGAAGCCGTCTCAGGAGCCTGGAGCTGAGGCTGAGGAGATCTGGACACCAGAACTGGTGGGGCCAGTCTGGGGCTACCAGAATCACCTTCGCCTTGTCCCTCCTCGCCTTGAGAAGCACCTTGTGGATCAAGGGAAATGGGGGAAAGGCGTAGAAGAGGCCCGGGGTCCATGGCCTCGAGAAGGCATCCCCCTGCAGCGAGCCCTGCTGAGGGGGGCGGGCATGAAACAGCCTCAGCTTCGCATTCTCCCTGGAGGCAAACAGGTCCACCTGAGGCATGCCCCAGAGGGAGAACAGATCTTGTACTACCTCCGGCAGGAGAGACCACTGTGGGAACAGCTCCTATCTGGCTTAGGGCATCGGCCAGAATGTTGGAGGCCCTGCCACATGGATGGCAAGGAGATCCGCCCAGGCAGCGATGAGGGACCAAGGCGAGAGCTTCCTGCACAGAGGCATGGAGCGTGTCGCCCCTGGCGGTTTAGGTAGTACATGGTCGTGGTATTGTCCGCCTGGACCTGGACCACTTGACCCCATATAAACGGGAGCGGGCTGCAGTAGGGCTAGATGAACCGCCTCAAGCTTCAGTAGGTTGATGGCATCGACCCGAGGGACCAGAGGCCGGCGCCTGTGCCCCCAGATGGGCACCCCAACCCATCAGAGAGGCGTTGGTCGATGGAGACACCGTCGGCTCGGGGCGGACGAACGGGATGCCCTCCTGCAGATGAGCTGGAACGATCCACCACTGGAGAGCGTTCCACATCTCCTGGGTCACTGTCACTGGCTGATCCAAAGGACCGGAGCGCTGTGACCATTGGCTGGCCAATCCCCATTGTAGGGTATGCATGTACTAACGGGCCCAACGGACCACGCTGGTGCAGGCTGCCATGAGGCCCAGGAGGTGCAAGAAGTCCCAGGCAGGGCACAATTGCCCAACCTGAAATGATTGGGCAAAGGAGTTAAGAACCTCAGCCCTGTCTGCCGGGAGCCATGCTCTGGCTTGCAGAGAGTCGAGCTGTGCCCCGACGAATTGGATAACCTGCTTTGGCACGAGTTCCGACTTGGAGGAGGCTGCAATCAGCCAGTCGTCCAGGTAGGGGTACACCTGGACCCTTCAGCGCCGCAGGAATGCTGTCAGCACTGCCATGCATTTGATGAAGACCCTGGGAGCTAGAGAAAGGCCGAAGAGCACGGCCCGGAACTCGCAGAGGGACCTTTCTGCTCTGAAGCAGAGGAATCGCTGGTGGGATGGACGGATTGGGACGTGAAAGAACGCGTCCTGGAGGTCCAGAGAACAGAACCACATGCCTTGTTCCAAGGATGGAACGATCTGAGCCAGAGTGACTATCCTGAAGGTTCGAGACCTTAGGAACCTGTTCAGGTCGTGCAGGTCTAGAATGGGGCGCTAGCCCCTCCCCCCCCGTCCGTTTCGGGACCAGGAAGTACCTGGACACAAACCCTGGGTCTGGTGGAGGATCCGCCACCTTCCTGACCACCTCCTTCTGGAGGAACAGGGCAATGTTGGCTCGACGGGCTCGACAGAAGGCTTGGACCTTAACCCCCGTGGGCGACTGCTCGGAAGGGCGAGGCCTGCTCGAACTCCAGAGGTAGACCCTTTCCTACCACCTCCACACCCAACGGTCCGTGGTGATAGCGGACCAGGCGGAAAGAAAGTGGTAGAGCCGTCCCCACTGGGGAACCCAGGGGAAGTGACGCTGCGGGGCGTGACACCCCTCAACCCGTCACTGGGCAGGCTTGGAGGAAGGACCAGCCGAGGGACCTCCTGGGCCTTTTCCTCCCGGCTTCCTGCTGGAGGAAGCTGCAGGCTTGGCTTTGGGGTGCCAAGTGCGAGCCTGCTGGCCCTGATGCTGGTGTTGCTGGGCCGGACGTGCCGCAGGGGCAGAAGGGTGAAAGGACTTATGCTGCTGTCGGCGGCCTTTGTCCTTCTGAGCAGACGTGACCAAGTCCAAGGTGGCATTGGACTTCTCAGTTCTCTGGAGGTGACCTTCCACCCCAGGCCCAAACAAGTCAGTACCCAGGAAGGGGACGTCTGCCAACTTGTGCTGGGTATCTGCCGTGAAGGTGGAGATCCGAAGCCAAGCTCTGCGGCGCATGGCCACTGCGGCCGCTACTGACCAGGCACAGGAGTCTCCAATATCGAGAGCCGTTTGGAGGTGCTGTTTCACCACTGCCCTTCCCTGATCCCGCACCTGCTTGACTGTAGTCTGCAGGTCAGCCGGGAGATGAGGGATCACCTCATCCAGGGAGCCCATAAGGGCGTGGGAGAAGTGCGCCATCAGTACAGTCGAACTGGCCTGACGGAGGCCGAGGGAGGATGCAGCATACACTTTACGCCCGGCATAGTCCAGCTTTTTGGACTCTGTCGGGGGGCTTGTCCACGTCCCTGGTGTTCCCGGAATGCCGGAAAATGCTGTCGGTAACTAACCCCTCCGCAGAGGGGTGCTCAGAGAAACCGGACAGTGACCCGGTAGGGACCACGTACTCCCTGGCCATCCTGGCTGAAGGAGCAGGACAAGAAGCCGGCCGCTGCCATAACTCCAAGGGTGGGCCAACAATGGCTTCAGCCACCGGAAAGGCCTCTGTGGGCGAATCCCCTCGGTCCAGTATCTCCGTGAGGGGATACTTGGCCCGCTTGGTTATGGACTCGAGCTGCATCCTGGTGGACTCAGATGAGCCAAAGCAGACCCATGAACGAGGATGGGCTCTCGTCCATCAACTGTCCCCCGAAGGACTCCAGGTCAAGAGGCCTGGAGAATAGGGAAGAGTCGTCGCCAGACTCAGAAAACTTTGCCAACAGCTGCCTAGGGCCTGAGCCACCCTCCACCTGCCGAGGACGGTCGGGAGTGAGGGTGACCGACAACCAGTGGGGCAGTACCTGACCCGACCGAGAATCCTTGGTTGGAGCCCCCAATTTCGGTTGTGGAGGCGGGGGTTCCACCACAATCAGTGGGGCAGCTGGTTTTGGCCGAACAACCGGCACCAGTTTGGGCACCTCGACCACTGCAAGGGGCTGTTTCGGCCTTTCGGGTGACAGCCACTTAATGGCCGGAGAAGGCGACGGCGTCTGCTTGTTCCCGGTCAGAAGGAGCTGCTGCCACATTAAGTCCTCATAGCGTCGACGCAATTTGCGCCGAAGCTCTCTGAGGAGGAGGAGGAGGAAGACGAGGACGAGCGGCGCTGCCACGTTCCTCAGTGCTGAGACTGCCGGTGCCGGCGGGATTGGCTGGACGAGAAGAGGTCAGAGACCGCTGGTGTTTCCGAGGGTGGGTCTGGGAGGGAGCCGGGAAGCCCATTCCTCCTCGGCTCTCAGCCGGAACTGGGGACTCCGGCACAGGAGGCGTGGGCAAGTCCTCGGTTTCCACCGGGGGAACTGGTGAAGAAGGGTTGTCGGCTTCTCCAGTCGACAGCCCGTCCGATGGGTCGAGAAAAATCTCGACCGCATCGACGGGTGTCTCGGCCAGCTGACCTGACGGGGACACCGTGAAGCCAGCGGCCTTAGCCGCAACCTCAACCGAAGTACAGTGTCGACAAGTCTGGGGAAGGGGACCTCTCCTGCTCCCACGAACGTCCACGGTGGGACTTACCCTTCGAATCCTTCTTCTTGGACCAAGAGGAGTGTCCCGACGGCCCCTCACCTTTCGTGGAGAGGGACTGGCAAAACTCCTTAAAAGAAGCTGTATAGGAGGATCCCAAGGAGAGTGGTATAAATGCCGCGACCGAGGATGACGAAGATGCGGCCTGGGCCGCCTCCGAGGGCGATCATCTGCTCAAGTTGTTCAGCCGAGCCAGCCGCCGTGGAAACAGCCCAACGGGCCTCCTTGGACTTCACCGGCGGAAAACGTTTCTCGGGGTGCCCAAGTTGGAGCCGGGCAGCATGGTCTCGAGGACATTTGCCAAAAAGACTTGCACAACCTCGCAGGCTTGTGGATCGAGTCAAGCCCGAGGCAGTAGACGACGCGGAGGGCGGGTCGTCCTAGACATCCTCTGACCGCATAAGGCACCGCCAAACCGAGTCGATTGTCCATCGTGAGCCGCCAAGGAAGAAGCAGACCAAGTCTAGAAAACTTTAAATTATTTTCGGTGAACCAAGAGTTTGGATCCAGTCTAAACGCAGAGCGCTAAGGAGGGAACCTGAGCTTCCAGTGTAAGGAAGATCTGGCGCATGGGGCAGAGCAGAGAGTTTACCACCGGTGGGTGGGAGGGCCAGCTTGAAGACCTTCCGGCAAGATTTAAAGTGGCAAGGAACCTGTCAGACAGTGCGGATGAACAACATATCCATGTCCCTAGAATCTCCCTTTCCAAGAGAGGGACAATGCGTCTTGCCAGAAAACACCAGGCCCGGGACTTAGTGAGCAGAAATTGGGCAGCTTTGCACTGATAGGGGATGCAAAGAGGTCCACTTCAGCTCTGCCCCACCTGTTGAAGAGGTCTTCTATGACAGACTGCTGAAGGGCCCACTCGTGTGTTCCGGACCATGTCCTGCTGAAATATCCAAATGGCGGTCTATGACTCCATTCCATACCCGCATTGCTTTGTGGCAGAGGGGGTACGAGTGGGTGCCACCCTGCTTGTTGAGGTAGAACATCACTGCCATGCTGTCCGTCTGTAGTAGGAGGTGTCCCAGGAGAAATGCAGTTTGCAGCACCTGAAAGACAGAGGACCGCTCTCATCTCTGGGACACTGATGTGTAAGACCTTCGGACTCGAACCAAGCCCCTGGGTCCTGTGAGCACCCAGATGTGCACCCCAACCCGTGCCGGAAGCATCAGTCAAGATTTGGGCTGGCAACGCTCTCTGGAAGGGTAGGCCCTCTGATGGACTGGTTCCGGGATGGAGATCGGTTGGTCCAGGTCGTCCCATCGTTGGTCCCATTGGACTCTCAGTGTCCACTGAATTGTCCTCATATGCAGTCTGTCCAGGGAAACTGTAGCGATAGAGGCCTCCATGTGGCCCAGGAGCAGAAGAAACATCTTGGCTGGTGTCCTTGTGAGGGACGAGACGTTGTGGACTAGACTGCGGAGATGGACTGACCTGTCCTCCGCAAGGAAGGCCTTCCCGAGTAGTGTAGAGTATCGCCCTGATAAATTGGAGAGACTGGGTCAGAAGCAAGGATGACTGCTGCGTTTATGGTGATCCCTAGTTCTCCGGAGAGACAACAGGTGTCTTATGGTGTGCTGCAGCTGCTCCTTGGATGGGGCCGCTAGGAGCCAATCGTCCAAGTACGGGAAAACACAGTGGCCCTTCCTCCAAAGGGCTGCTGCGACCATCACCACACACTTGGTAAAGATCCTTGAGGTTGAGGGTAGGCTGAAGGGCAACGCCATGAATTGGTAGTGCCTCCCCTAAAACTCGAACCTGAGGAACCTCCTGTGAGACTTGGCTATTAGAATGTGTAGATAGGCGTCCAGCATATCCAGTGACACTAGCCAATCTCCCTGGTGTAGCATGGGCAGTAAGCCCTGCAGAGTGACCATCCGGAAAAGTTTGTTCTCAACAAACTGGTTGAGGTCGCTGAGGTCCAAGATGGGGCACAGGTCCCATGTCTTCTTGGGCACTAGGAAAAAATGTGAATAAAATCCAGTTCCCTGCTGGGAGGCCGGCACTGGCTCTATTGCTCTCTTGACCAGAAGAGCCTGAATTTCCTTCTGAATTAGCTCTGTGTGAGCCGGGGAACAACAATGGTAATAAAGTGGTGGCCTGTCCAGTGGCATCTGCAGAAATTGTATAGAGTGCCCTCTGTCTACCATTTGTAGAATCCATTGGTCAGAGGTGACCTTTCGCCAACCTGGCCTTAAAGAGAAAAGCGACCTCTGACCGCCTCCTTCGCCAGGCCTATGGAAGGAGAAGAGTTCAGCAAGGAGTCAGGCTGTGGTGGGATGGGGAAGGTTGGTCTCGGCTGGTTTGCTGGACCTAGACCCGGAACTTGTTGTGTCTCATGAGGAGCCCTTACGACCCTAGCCATCTCTTTGTTGCTGCTGTGGCTGGTATCTGGTTTGCAGTCCCACTTTCCCAATGAAAGCGGTGCTTCTGAAAGGGCCTTTGTTTCATCTTGTACATAGAGTGCACCAAACGAATGGCCTTGCCTGAATCGTGTAACTTGGTGATTTATCCTCTCAGAATCTTCACCAAAAAGGACAGAACCTTTGAAAAGTGCATCCAAGATGCTGGTCGGGAAGTCTTGGGCAAAGCTGGATACCCGGAGCCATGAATGGTGTCTGGCATACACCCGTGACTGCTGCCCTTGCAGCTGTGTCTGCAGAGTCATAAGCTGACCGTAGGATGTGTGTGCTGACATCCGAGCCCGCTTGGAGAAGCTTTTCCAGCTCAGCCTTCTTCGGGCAGTCTGGGATTTCCTTCACTATGTCCATCCTCTGCTCCCAAAGGGTGTTTTGGAACTGCACCATGTGTGTCAGGAAATTAAGGGATGTTATGGTGCATGTTGCTGAGTAGACCTTACGCCCCATAGCATCCAATTGTTTAGACTCCTGATCCAGAGTCTGTGTGTTATGGTGTCGTGGCCTCTGGGATCCGTCATAGGCAGCCGGAATTACAAGAGAGTCTGCCATGGGCTGCTCGCCAGGAAGGGTTCCTCCTTTAGGGCACTATATAGGCGATTTGCCTTTTTGGGTACTGCAGAGAAGATGCAAGGGGGTTTCCAGGCAGCCTTGGTTACATCTAGAAATGTGTCGACCAAGGACAGGATCACTGCAGGCTTTGGGTCTTTTTGTTGCAGATACTTCGCCAGACGGAGCCTCTCTGGGTCAAGGCCCTCCTTGTCCTAGCCCATTTTTTCCAGTATGTGGTGCATGATCTCCATAAAGGAGGGATCATCCGGGGAGGACTTGGGAGTGCTCCTTGGGTCGCTGGGAGGAAGACCCCTAGCAGATGAGGGTAACGAGGAGGACGAGACAGAGGAATGCTCACAGTCCACCGAGGAGGACAGGGACCCAGTACCCCCGTGTCTGTGCTTGTGGCACTCTGTGGAGCAGGAGGAACTGCAGCTCCTAGTCCTCGAGCGATGCTTGTCTGCGTTGCTCTTGCCAGAGAAGGGTGTGGACTCCCTCAAGGGTTGAGCCAGATTACAGAGGGAAGAGTCCTCTGCCTGAGCTGGTCTTAGTGGAAGGAGATCAGTCTTAATGGTCTCCCACCAATAACCAAACAGGTCTTTCACCTGTGACAAGTGGAGCCTAGGCTCCCGGCTGGTCGTTATCCCCGACAATGACCCAGTTTCTCGGTCCGGCACCTGCATGCTCTCGGGGAGGGAGGGGGAGTTGGGGGGGCAGCGACGACAGAAAAGTGTCGGTGGGTGTCACCCACTTATGTGCCGAACATTTTTTTCAGACGTCAGCTTGTGCATCTGAGGGGGCTGTGATGCTGATCTCCCTGAGGAGTGCCCAGAGGCCCTGTGTTTGTCCTGGGAGTCGGCGGCACCAGAGACGCAGACTGACAGGGAAGATGCAGACTGTTCAGAGTGCTGGCCAGAGGCCTGATCATGCAACCAGACTTTGAGCGGCTGCAAGCCTGGGCCCGAGGATCCAGCGCCAAGGTCCTTACCTCTTGACACCCTGATCAGGGTAGGTGGCTTCAACTACCACTAGCTGGGTAGGGGAACGTGTCACCTGGGATACGGAGTCAGAGCGGAAGCCGGAAGCCCTGGACTTAGGGGGTGATCTCTCCTTTTCCCTCTCCTTATGATGGTGCTTCCCAGAGGATTTTTGTGAGAACTCCCCCTGAGAAAAAGAATCTTTCTGCATTGCAGCAAGTTTTTGCTCTGTGAGGAAAGCTTGAAGGGTCTTTTGGTGGTGAATTCTCGTACTGCTGTGGAATTTCTGACAGTGCGATCAGGCCCTGGTGTCATGGTCGGGCCTAGATACAGGAGACAGGCCGAGTGTCCGTCCTTGGACGGAATATGTTTGCCGCAGGCACACTTCGATTGGTGCCGTTCAATGGAGGACGTCGGAGAAGACCACATACAGAATGGTAAGGCCGGAAAAAGTGAAATTTTCGCTGAAAAGGAAAAACTACTGGCAATATGGTGGTCGAATGAATACAGAGGCGTTCATGGAGCTGAGATACACGAGTTGACAGTGGGAAAAGAACTGAGGGGACACCGTGGACTGCCCTCCCTTTATGGCGTGCATGACATCGGGGGCGGTCCCTGCTCTGTACTGCTGGATATAAGTTTTCTGTGAGGTCCTGGTGCCTGCCGGCTTCAGTCCTACTGATGTTACCTGCTGCAAGAGCGGACTCTCGAAGTAAGATCAATAGATCTTCGAGAGAATCTGACATCAGGCCACACCTGTGGAACTTACAGCTATCAGGGACTAGGACAACATGGAAACTTTTGCAGGCATTTCACCAGTTCCCCGCCGGAGGTCATGCTTGGAGGACCTCCCTATAGGGAACCAGGAGAGAACCTTGGGCTTTGCCGACTAGGCGAGGTAGAGATCCTCATGGAGAAGGAGACAGCAGTAACTAGAGTCTCAAGACCATACAGGGGGAGGGAGGGTGGAACGGCATGGCCTGATGAGAGATTCTCTCAAACATATGCTGTTACGGTGAGTGCAAAACTGTTTAATCTTTGAGGATCTCTCACATTAGGCCACACCTATGGAATGAGTACCACGAAGTACTGACCATAAACAGTCTGGGCAGTTGGAGCCTACAGGCCTAAGAAAGCAGGCATTGAAGCACCGCTAGGCCAAAATCAGCCCTTTTTTGAGAGGCACTGTCCATGCTGTAGTATTTAGTGAAAGCACTGACAGTATTCCACAAGACAGCTGCAAAGAGTTCTGCGGCAGACATTTTTGAAACGGGCAAGAGGTGGCCATTTCTTTAGTGGAATGACCAGATCAACCATAGGAAGTTCCTTACCACACTTAGAAAATAAGAGTTTGCTAACCACTTGGATAGGCACTGTTCAGAAACTGGAGTGCCCTCCTTTCCATGGGGAACAAAAAGCTGTGAGGACTTTCTGCAATTCTTTGTGCAATTTATATAGTACATGAGTATCCTACGTACATCTAGAGTATGAAGCAATGCTTCCTCTGGATTGGCATGCTCAGGAAAATAATCTGGTAGGTGGATGGTTTGATTTAAAGTAAGCTCGGACACCACCTTTGGTAAATACTTTGAATTAGTACGCATATACCCTGTCTTTGCGGAAAATTAAATAAGGAGGCTCACACATTACAGCCTGTAGCTCTGAAATCCTTCGAGCTGAAGTAATTGCAACTAAAAACGATGCTTTCCAAGAAAGAAAGAAAGTATAGGCAACAAAAGCAGCCAAAATAAGCTTTTCCAAAACAAAATCCAGACCCCAAACCGGGACTGAAATGCAGATAGAAGGCTTCAAGTGTAGAATGTCTTTCAAGAACATATGGCCACCTCCCACTGGGCAACTACAAAACCCTCAGAAGGCACACGGAAAGCTGAAATGGCAGTCAAGTGCAGTTTGATAGAGGAATACTACAGGCCTGCATCCGGTAAGAACTGATAATCTAGAACCTGATAAACTGGACAGGTAAATGGATCCAGGTGACAGGAAGCAGCCCACAAAGCAAACTGCTTTCATTTCATAGAATAAGTGGATCTGCTGGAAGACTTTCTGGCAGCCACCAGGACAGCCACCTTTTGGGAAACCCCAAACCATGCAATGGCTATGTTTTCAGGAGCCATGAATGAAGATGAAGCGATCTGAGGTCCAGATCGACCAGAGTTCCATGTTCCTGTGACAGTAAGCCCTTGCATAAGGACAGAGGTAATGGTGGTTCCACTGCCAGTTGTAGTAGAGGAAACCAGATTTGACAAGGCCACAGGGGAGCAGCATGGGGACACAAAAAGGTCCAGTTCTGGACGACCTTATCTGCTGAACAGGTCTTCTACAAGCAGTTGCCACTCATACATCCTGGGTTGTGACCTGCTTAGCCTGTCTGCTAAGCTGGGTAGGATAAATCAGTTTGTAAACTGGTGGTCAGTTTGCCCACTAATTTTCCAAATCAGATAGCTAATTCAGTAATTTTAGTGGCTTTTACTTTTAAGGGTTAAAAAATCACTGTAGGCAGTTAGACAGTTGACCGATAACTTTCAAAATTTGGTAGCCAAATCAACTTTTTTTTTTTTTTTTTATAATGACTGCTGACCCCCTGGCTACCTGATTTATCCTACCTTGCCGATAAGATGTTTTGGACGTCTGGAACGTACTGCTGACAGTTCTATACCGTGACCCAGAGCCCAATACCAGACTCATCGCTTCCCCCGCACAGGGAGTAAAAACAGGTTACTCACCTGTAAAGAACAGTTACGCAAGAAACTACTGTAACAGCAGATAACACAAGTAGAACTGAAGCTGGCAGGACCCCACGGAAAAATTCTAGCTAGCACTATACAGAGGGGAACTGCCCCAGTCAGCCCACCCCCGATGTCCCATGTGGTATAAAGGAGGCAGTCCCCCAGCGTCCCTCAGTTCTCCCACCAGAGACTCCGGCACAGATGAAGATTTTATGGAGAAACCGAGGATCCTCCTATGGTCTAAGAGGCAGATGTTCTGTTCTTGCTGCGTATGCAGAAGGAATCCCTTGAGGGGAAGGCGGGTGGAAAACAGCACCTGCTGCAAGAGCTCCTCCCGAAGATCTGTTACAGTAAGTTCTTATGTAACTTTACTATCTTACTTAGAGATGGAGCTCTTGCAGCAGGCAACACAACTAAGACCAAGTCTCAGGCGGTACATAGTCCCTTACATGCAGGGTGGAGGAAACAGAGATACAGAGTCCCTCAGGAGAGGCGCCTTGCAGGACCACCAGGCCAAAGCTGGTCCTGTGCCTAGACAATGTCCAGACTGTAATGCTTAATGAATGTGTGGACTGAACTCCAACTGGCTGTTGCGCATGTCTGCTGCAGACACATTCCTCACAGAGGCAAAAGAGGCTGCTACTTGGGTGCAGTGGCCCTTTACCAGTCCCGGTAAGGGTTTGTCACACGTCTGGTAACACAATACAATGCAATTCCCCAACCATTTAGAAAGGGGTTATTTTGTAACAGGTGCCCCTAACATTTGGGGGTAAAAGACACAAAGAGTTGGTCAGATTGTCTGGATCCCTGGGTTCTGGTTAAATAATAAAGAATCTGGTGGACATCTAGGGTGTGTAAGAGCTTCTCCTCAATTTAAGTGCTCTGGATAATAAACAGGCGGGTTGATTTCTCGGTCAAGCCTAAATTCAGACACCACCTTTGGAACAAACTTAGGATTTGTTTGCAGGCACATCCTGTCCCTGTGGAAAATTAAATATGGCTGTTTACACATCAGAGCCTGAAGCTCAGATCCTCTGAGCAGAAGTGACTGCAATCAAAAATGATGCTTTCCAAAAGAGAAAGCGCAGCTCACAATCTGCGGCTGGTTCAAATGGTGGTAACGTAAGTTTTACCAGGACAAAAAGAAGGTCCCATGGAGGGATGGGATCCCTGATGGGTGGCTTCACATGAAGGAAGCCACACATGAAGCTGCGTGCAGGATTAGACTGTCAGGGTTTGTCCCTTCACAGGTGCAGGATAAGCTGACACCGCAGAGAGGTGCACCTTTATAGAAGAATAACTGAAGCTGGAGTCAGAAAGGGAAAGGAGGCACTCTAGTATAGAGTTCACTGGGCAAGTGAATGGGTCTACTTGACGGCTGAGGGCCCAGAATCATTTCCACTTCACTGCATACTGTATGTGGTTCTGGTGAATGGTTTTCTGGCAGCCACCAGAAAGTCGGCTACTCTGGCCAAGCCCCCGTAGCAGAAAACAGCTAAGTCTGTAGGAGCCATGCATGTAGGTGTAAATCTCAGTTCTGGGTGGACTAAGGTCCTATTGTCCTGAGATAGCAAGCGTGAAGTGAGTGGTTGTGGAAGTGGCGGTTCCCTTGCCAGTTACTGGAGTAGTGGGAACCAAATCTGTTGAGGTCAGAAGGGTGCAACTAAGATCATATCCGCACCTTCTGGCTGGAGTTTGAGAAGAACCCTCTGTATCAGGGGAAATGGAGGGAAGGCACAGAGGAATCTCCCTGTCCGGTAGAGGGACAACGCTTCTCGCATGAAAACATCAGGCCCTGAATCTAGCAAGCAAAAAAGTAGAGTTACGTGAGAACTTACTGAAACAGTAGATCTTCGAGGAGCTCTTGCAGCAGGCTATAACTATTAGGACTATTGCTGCAGGTCTTAGGACCCACGGAAAAAACAGCTATGATTTCCCAGCGGAGACCATCCCCCATCTGCTCTGCCCCGGTCACGCTATATAGGGGGGCTGACCCTGGCTTCACCTCAGTTCCCCAGCCAAAGACCCGCGAACAGATCCGAGCAAGTGAACCGGGCGAAGCCCACCTAGACATGATGAAAATTTCTCCTGGGGGATGGAGGCCGGGAAAGCAGCGCCTGCTTCAAGAACTCCTCTTGAAGATCTACTGTTACGGTAAGTTCTTATGTAACTGCACTATCTTACTTCGAGGGGGAGCTCTTGCAGCAGGTTAGAACCATTAGGACAGAATCCCAAGCAGTCCCACACCAAGTAGGTGACTAGCCCCAAGAGATAAGATGGTAGGAAAATAAGTACAGTTACGTAAGAATTTACCGTAACAGTAGATCTTCGAGAGAGGCTCTTGCAGTAGGTAATTACATATAGGACTGACGTCAGCAGGCGGCAGGAACCCACGGAAAAATTTCTAGCTAGCAGTCTCTGGCAAGGGACCGCCCCCACGTCAGGTGACCAGCGCCGGGAGACAGTGTAAAGGGGCGGTCCCTCACGCCCACCTTCCAGTTTTTTCCCGCCACAGGCCACAAGAGGCCGGATGAGAGAGAAGCGGATACTTCCCTCACTGGAAAAGGAGCTGAAAAAACCTTAGCGGGATGGGGGGTGGGAAGGTATTACCTACTGCAAGAGCCTCTCTCGAACATCTATTGTTACGGTAAGTTCTTACGTAACTGTACTATCTTACTTTGAGAGGGCTCTTGCAGTAGGTAATTACATATAGGACTGAGTCCCAAGCAGTCTGGAACAAGAAAAAGCACACGGGAGGAGGAAAGCTACTCAAAGCAGATCCTCTTAGCTGTGAAGGCCTTAAGAAAGGAGGCCTTGCAGAACAGCGAGCCCGAAGCCTGCTCTACGGCCAGAGGCAATATCCAAACTGCAATGTTTTGTAAATGTATGGCCAGAAGTCCAAGGGGCAGCAGCACAGATGTCTGCCGCTGACATGTTCTTGAAACATGCTGCTGAGGCAGCAACCCCTCTAGTGGAGTGTCCTCTTACTTGGCCCGGAAGGGTCTTGTTGTACTTGTCATAACAGAAGGTGATGCAATGAGCTAACCATTTAGACGGGCATTGCTTGGAAACAGCATTGCCTTCTCTTTTGGGGGCAAAAGAGACAAAGAGTTGATCAGTCTTTCTGAGATCCTTTGTTCCGTTAGTGTAGTATCTCAGGATCCGGTGAACGTCCATAGTGTGAAGTAGATACTCCCCCTGATTGGAGTACTGCGCAAAGGAGGCGGGTAACTCTATGGACTGGTTCAAAGTAGATTCCGCAACCGCCTTAGGGAGAAAATACAGGTTGCTCACCTGTAACAGGAGTTCTAGGAATGGTATATGTTGTTCATCCACACTTTCTGGCAGGTAACCATGCCGCTTTAATTCTTGCTGGAAGGTCTTCAAGCTGGCTCCTCCCACCCACCCGGGTGGTAAAACTCTCAGCTCCGCCCCATGACGCCAGATCTGGCCCGCTGGAAGCTCAGGTTGTGCGTCGAAGTCAGGGAGGTCGGGTGGGTCGTGTGGATGAACAACATATACCATTCCTAGAACTCCTGTTACAGGTGAGTAACCTGTATTTCTAGGGACATGAATATGCTGTTCATCCACACTTTCTGGCAGACTCCTAGCAGTTCTCCGGGAGGAGGGAGGCAAGGCGCACCCCCCCCATACTTATTTGGGAGAGACTGGAGAACCGAGGCCCCAAAACCAGCATTCCGGCGTGACTCGAGCTCAATGTGGTAGTGGGTAATAAAGGTATGTGCAGACTTCCAGGTAGCAGCCCTGCAGATATCCTGGAAGCAGCTACCGATGCAGCGGTATGGCGGGTAGAATGAGCTCTTATCCCTCTGGGAGGCTCCATGCCCGCCAACCTGTAGCAGAGCTCTATGCAGGAGGTGATCCACCTGCCTATCACCTGCTTTGCTGCAGGTCTGCCAGGTGCAGCTTCAGTGTAGGTGACAAACAGCGGGAGAACCTCTCCCCAAACTTCAGCCGTCCGCTCCTTATAGTAAGCGAGCGCTCGTCTAGGGTCTAAAGTATGAAACCTATGCTCGGCCTCCGAGGTGTGATTGGGGTAGAACATCGGCAGAGTCAACACCTGGTTAAGGTGAAACTCCGACACCACCTTCGGAAGGAATTTCAGGTGGGGGCACAGGACAACCTTGTCCCTGTGGAAGATCAGGTAGGAGACTCTACGAAAGTGCCTGGAGCTCTCCCATCCTTCTGGCTGACGTGATAGCCACCAAGAAGGCGGTCTCCACGACAGGTGTGAAACATCGCACCTGTGCATTGGTTCGAATGGCTTGCCCATGAGCTTGGCCAATACCAGCAGTAGATCCCACGGAGGTGGAGGTTCTCGGACCGAGGGGAAATGTGGTCAAGGCCTTGAAAAGTGCCTGAACACCTTTCCTGCGCCACCGACCGCTTCGCCGCCCGCTCGGGGCAGAGATGGCTGCCAGGTGCACCATAAGGGTCGCCGACCAAGCCCTTTCTGAGAAAGGGACCACAGGTAGTCCAGAATGCTTGCCAAGGGGCAGTCGGAAGGGTCCAAGCCCTTCCCCTGACACCAAATGGAAAACCTCTTCCATTTGAAGGCATAGCATTTCCTGGTCGACTCCTTACGGGACGCTTCAACGATGTTGAGGACCTCGTCGGAAAGACCCAAGGCCTGGAACTCTAGCCGCTCAGGAACCAGGCCGTCAGGTGCAGGGATTGAAGGTCCGGATGGAACACCGTCCCCTGATTGACCGAGATCAGGTCCGGGCGGGCTGGAAGCCGCCTCGGGAGCCTGGAGCTGAGGCTGAGGCGATCTGGATACCAGAACTGGCGGGGCCAGTCTGGGGCTACCAGAATCACCTGCGCCTTGTCCCTCCTCGCCTTGAGAAGCACCTTGTGGATCAAGGGAAATGGGGGAAAGGCGTAGAAGAGGCCCGGGGTCCACGGCCTCGAGAAGGTATCCGCCTGCAGCGAGCCCTGCTGAGGGGGGCGGGCATGGAACAGACTCAGCTTCGCATTCTCCCTGGAGGCAAACAGGTCCACCTGAGGCGTGCCCCAGTGGGAGAAGAGATCTTGTACTACCTCTGGTAGGAGAGACCACTCGTGAGACGCAGCCCCTATCCGGCTTAGGGCATTGGCCAGGGTGCTGGAGGCTCCTGCCACGTGAATGGCTAGGAGATCCACCTCCAGGCTGCGCATGAGGGACCAAATGCAGAGAGCTTCCTTGCATAACAGCATGGAGCACGTCCCGCCCTGGCGGTTCAGATAGTACATGGTTGTGGTGTTGTCTGTCTGAACCTGAACCACTTGACCCCGTAGAAACGGAGCGAAGGTGGTGAAAGCTAGACGGACCGCTCGGAGCTCCAGCAGGTTGATGTGGCATCGGGACTCCCGAGGGGACCAGAGGCCGTGCGCTCGGTGTTCCCCCAGATGGACACCCCAACCCATCAGAGATGCGTCGGTCGAGAGAGAGAGACCGTCGGCTCGGGGCAGACGAACGGGATGCCCTCCTGCAGAGGTGCTGGAACGATCCACCATTGGAGAGCGTTCCACATCTCCTGGGTCACTGTCACAGGCTGGTCCAACGGATCGCAGCGTTGTGACCATTGGCTGGCCAGTCCTCACTGAAGGGGACGCATGTACCAACGGACCACGCTGGTGCAGGCCACCATGAGGCCCAGGAGGCGCAGGAAGTCCCGGGCAGGGCGCAATTGCCCAACTAGAAATGACTGGGCAAAGGAGGAAAGAACCTCGGCCCTGTACGCCGGGAGCCGTGCTCTGGCTCGCAGAGAGTCGAGCTCTGCCCCGATGAACAGAATCACCTGCTTTGGCACGAGTTCCGACTTGGCCTTGTTGATGAGGAGGCCAACCTGAGAGCAAACCTGGAGGGCCAGATCTCTGGACCGCTCCACCTCCTATCTGGAGGGGGCTGTTATCAGCCAATCGTCCAGGTAAGGGTACACCCGAACCCCTCAGCGCCGCAGGAATGCTGTCACCACTGCCATGCATTTGGTGAAGACCCTGGGAGAAGCCAAAGGGCATGGCCCGGAACTTGTATAGGGATCCCTCCGCTCTGAAGCGGAGGAATCTCTGATGGGATGGACGGATTGAGACGTGAAAGAACGCATCCTGGAGGTCCAGGGAGCAGAACCACATGCCTCGTTCCTAGGATGGGATAATCTGAGCCAGAGTAACCATCATGAAGGTTCGAGACCTTAGGAACTTATTCAGGTCGTGCAGGTCGAGAATGGGGCGCCAGCCCCCGTCCGTTTTGGGACCAGGAAGTACCTGGACACAAACCCTGGGTCTGGAGGAGGATCCGCCACCTTCCTGATTACCTCTTTTTCGAGGAGCAGGGCAATATCGGCTCAGCGGGCCGACAGCGAGGCTGGGGACCCTGTGGCCCCGAGGGTGACAGTTCGAAAGGTGGGGCCTGCTCGAACTCCAGAGGCAGGCCTTTCCTACCACCTCCAACACCCAGCGGTCCGTGGCGATAGCGACCAGGCGGAAAGGAAGTGGCGGAGCCGTCCCCCCATGGGGGGAACCCAGGGGGGAGTGACGAGGTTGGGAGCAGCACCCCTCAACCAGTCACTAGGCAGACCTGGAGGAAGAACCGGCCGAGGGACCTCCTGGGCTTCCTTACCTTACTTCCTGTTGGAGGAAGCCGTCGGCTGGCTTGGGGCGTGAGGCAGCGAGCCTGCTGGCCCTTGTTGCTGGTGCTGCTGGGCCGGTCGAGAAGCAGGGACTGAAGGACGAAAGGACTTCTGCTGCTGACGGTGGCCTTTGTCCCACTGGGCGGAGGTGACCGGTCCAGAGTGGTATTGACTCTCGATCCGCTGAGGTGTCCCTCCACCCAGGGCTAAGAGGTCAGTCCTCAAGAAGGGGATTCGTCAATCCCAGAAGGCTGGGTATCCACCGTGAAGGTGGATATCCTCAGCCACGCCCCCGCGCCGCATGGCCACCGCGGCCGCAACTGACCTGGCACAGGAATCACCTATGTCCAGAGCAGTCTGGAGCTGCTGCTTCACCACCGCCCTACCCTGGTCCCCCACCTGGCAGACCGTGGTCTGCAGGTCAGGCGGGAGATGAGGAACAATCTCATCCAGGGAGCCCATAAGGGCATGGGAGAAGTGTGCCATCAGCACGGCCAAGCTGGCCTGTCTGAGGCCGAGGGAGGACGCAGCGTACACCTTGCGCTCGGCAAAGTCCAGCTTTTGGACTCTTTGTCGGGGCTTATCCACACCCTGAGCGTACCGAACGCCAAAAACGCTGTGGACTAACCCCTCGGCAGAGGGGTGTTCTGAGAAACCGGGCAAAGAGCCGGTAGGGACTGCATACTTCCTGGCCAAGGGCGCAGGACAGGAAGCAGACCGCTGCCAAAGCTCCAAGACTGGGCAGACAATAGCCTCAGCCACCGGGAAGGCCTCTGTGGGAGAATCCCCTCGGTCCAGAATCTCCGTCGGGATACTTGGCCAGTTTGGACATGGGCTCGAGCTGCATCCTGGTGGACTCCGAAATGAGTCAAAGCAGACCCAAGAAGGACGATGGACTATCGTCCACTGACTGGTCCCCGGAGGACTCCAGATCGCATTGCCTGGAGAACAGGGAGGAATCGTCATCGGATTCTGAAGAGTCTGCGAAGAGCTGCCTCGGCCCTGAGCCACCCTCCACCTGCCGAGGATGGTCGGGAGTGAGGGTGACCGACAACCCGTGGGGCAGGCCTTGACCCGACTGAGAATTCTTGGTTGGTGCCCCCGACTGCGGTTGTGGAGGCGGAGGTTCCACCACAATCGGTGGATCAGCTGGTTTCGGCCTAGCACCCGGCCCTGGAGCGGGCAACTCGACTGGAATGAGTGGTTGCTTCAGGCGTTCAGGCGACAGCCACTTGATGGCCGGGGTCGGCTTAGGCCCGGACAACAGCAACTTCTGCCACATAAGGTCCTTGTAGCGCCGGTGCAACTTGCGCCGCAGCCTCTCCTCACCATGACGAGGAAGAACGGCGTCACCGCTTACTTCGGTAACGAGACTGAGACCGTCAATGTCGGCGGGAACGGCTGGACCGAGAAGAGGTCCGAGACCGAGACCTTCGGGGGGACCGAGGGTGGGTCTGGGAAGGGGCAAGGGACACCCGCTCTTCCCTCGGCTCGGGCACTTTAACCGGGGACTGCGGCCCGGAAGGCGCAGGCAGATCCTCGGTATCCACCGGGGGAACCGGTGAAGGAGGGTTGTCGGCTTCTCCAGTCGACAGCCCGTCCTAACGGATTGAGAAAAATCTCGAACGCCGACGGGAGTCTCGGCAGGCTGACCTGACAAAGCACTTGTGAAGCCACGGCCTCAGCCGCAACCACGACCAAAGTCGATGGTCGGCCGCCCGGGGAAGGGGACCTCTCCCGCTCCCAAGAGCGCCGACGGTGGGACTTACCCTTCGACTCCTTTTTCTTGGGCCGAGAAGAATGTCCCGAAGGACCCTCTCCTTTCATGGAAAGGGACTGACAAAGCTCCTTGAACGAAGCCGTATAAGAGGAACTCAGAGAGCGGGATAAATGCCGCGGCCGAGGAGGAGGAAGATGCGGCCTGGGCCGCCTCCTCCTCGAGGGCGATCAACTGCTCGAGCTGCTCAGCCAAGCCAGCCGCCACGGACACCACCCAACGAGCCTCTTTAGATTTTACCGGCGGAAAACGTTTCTCGGGGTGCCTGAGCTTCAAACGGGCAGCGCGATCGTCCAGAACGCTGGCTGAGAAACGAGCGGCACAACTCGCAAGCCCGCGGGTCGTGATCTAGGCCTAAGCAGTAGACGCAGCGGGAGTGCGGATCTGTCCTGGACATTTTCTGCCCGCAAGGGCACCTCCAAAAGCTGGGAACAGATTTGTCCATCACAGCCGCGAGGGAAGATGAAGACCGAAGTTTAGAAAACTTCAAAACCAATTTCGGACGAACCGAAGAGTTAGGATCCAGTCTAAAACGCAGAGCGCTAAGGAGGGAACCTGAGCTTCCAAGCGGTAAGGAAGATCTGGCGTCATGGGGCGGAGCCGAGAGTTTTACCACCCGGGTGGGTGGGAGGAGCCAGCTTGAAGACCTTCTGGCAAGAATTAAAGTGGCAAGGATACCTGCCAGAAAGTGTGGATGAACAACATATCCATGTCCCTAGAACTTAGGATTGGTGCGCAGAGCCACACGTTCCTTGTGAAAAATCAAGTACGGTATTTTACACATCAGGGCCTGGAGCTCGGAAATCTTCCGAGCAGATGTAATGGCCACTAGGAAGAGCGTCTTCCATGAAAGGAACTTCATGTCTGCCGAGGCCGCCAGTTCAAAGGGAGGTAAAGTAAGTTTCTCAAGAACGAAGTTCAAATCCCAAGGAGGGCCGGGAACTTGTATAGGGGGTCTCAA
This sequence comes from Neoceratodus forsteri, assembly GCA_016271365.2. NCBI lineage: Eukaryota > Metazoa > Chordata > Ceratodontiformes > Ceratodontidae > Neoceratodus > Neoceratodus forsteri. Next base: position 406,549,769 of record CM028135.1, read on the forward strand.
GTGAAGAACCCCTCTGAGGAAAGTCTTAGAGACTTCCAATTGACCAAACGCCCTATCTGCGAAGGGAACACGGTAGGCCGAAATTTATTTATTTATTTACTTTTATTTAGTTTTTGTTGACCGGGTAAGTGCACTAGACAAATCCTGCCTATTTTCAGGCACGACCCGGGGGAGGGGGATATAGACGAATGCCAACTGACCTTGAACCAGATTAAGCTGTCGGTGGTATTTTTAGTGAATGAGAAAAATTTGGCCAGGACACCGAGGAAATTCCCCTACTCTTTTCGATAAGTGCCATGGGATCTTTAACATCCACCTGAACTACCACCAATCCAGGCAGATGGGACCTTGGTTTAACGTCTCATCCGAAAGACGGCACCTCAGAAGTGCAGCACTCCTCTCATGCTGCACTACAGTGTCAGTAGTGGGCTATTAACCCAAGTGCCGTCATGTGTACCTTCAGAGATGAATGACTAAGACCCAGGTCAAAGAGATGGCGCAGGTACTCCAGTAATCGCCCAACCGAGCAGGAGAAAGGCTCGAAGCCTTTTGAAGCAGCCCAGAATGAGAACTGTTTCCACTTCATGGCATAAGTAGACCTAGTGGAGAGTTTCCTAGCCTCCACCAAAATCTCAGCCACCTGGGGAGAAACCCCAAAGCGGGCTTCAGCTATGTCTGCAGGAGCCACGCATGTAGTTGAAGGGACTTGAGACCTGGATGGACCAGTGTCCCCCGATCCTGGGTCAATAAAATTTGTGACAGCGGAAGAGGAAGAGGAGGTTCCTCTGAGTATTGTTGCAGAAGAGAGAACCAAACTTGCCTGGGCCAGAAAGGAGCGATCAGAATCATTCGTGCCCCTTCTGAGCAGAGTTTCTGCAAGACACGCGGGATCAGAGGAATCAGGGGAAGGCACAGACAAATATGTCCCTTCAATCTAGAGACAGAGCGTCTCTCCAGAAAATGTCTCGCTCTTGAACAAGTGAGCAGAAGTTGGGAAGATTTGCGTTTAGAGGTGAAGCGAACAGGTCCACCTGAGGTGTTCCCCAACGCAGGAAGATATTGTCTAGGACCCCCTGATCCAGTTCCCACTCGTGAGCTTGAGCAGACGAGCAACTTAGTTTGTCTGCTAAGGAGTTCTCTACCCCTGGGACATGAACTGCCGAGACATGAAGGTCGTGTTGTGCTGCCCAATCCCAAACTATCATCGCTTTCCTGCAAAGATGGTAGGACCGAGTCCCGTCCTGTTTGTTGATGTATCATACCACACAAATATTGTCCGTCTGGACGGCTAGGTGGCCTGGAATAAGATGCAGGTGGAGAGCATACAGCACCGCCCCAAACTCGAGCACACTGATGTGCAAGTGCAGGGATTGTTCGAGCTTGGACCAAGAGCCCTGGGTCCCGATCGTGTCCAGTATCGCCCCAATAAACTGGAGCCTCTGGGATGGGATCAAGTGAGACTTGGAATGGTTGATGGTAATACCCAGGCAGGCAAAGACCTGCTGGGTGAGGGAGAGGCAGTGCAGGAGTTCCTCCTTGGACGAGGCCGCTAGGAGCCAACTGTCCAGGAAAACCTGTACCCCCCACCCCCCCGGAACGCAGGTAGGCCGCCACCACCGCAAGGCATTTGGTAAATACTAGGGGAGCCGAGGAGAGGCCAAATGGAAGTGCCCTGAACTGGTAGTGGTCCCCCTGGAAAACAAAACGGAGATATCTGCGGTGAGACGGGCGGATAGGTATGTGCAGGTAAGCGTCCTGCATATCCAGAGCACACAGTCACTGGCCCGAGTGTAGGAGGGGCAGGAGGCTCTGTAGTGAGCATCCTGAACCTCTTGTACGCCACGAAAATGTTCAGGGAACAGAGATCTAGAATAGGTCTTATATCTCCTGTCTTCTTCGGGACCAGGAAGAAGCGGGAATAGTAACATGCTCCTTGCAGGGGAAGGGGGACAGGTTCTATCGCCTCTTTCAGCAAAAGTGCTGAAATTTCTTCCTGGACCACAAGATGTTCCCGAGAGTACAACGACCTTGGGGGAGGGTGACGAGGTGGTTTCTGCAGAAACTCTATTAAGTGTCCTTCTGCGATTAGCTGGAGCACCCATAAATCTGATGTTATCCTCTCCCAACCCGGAAGGTGGAGGGAAAACCTCCCTCCTACCGGTTCCTCCAAGAAGCCTGGAGGCTGTGGGAGAGGGAAGAAGTCAGGTGGTGTGTGGCAGCGCCGCAGCTGAAGCTCCTGTTGCTTTTTTGGGTGGGGAGGGGGGCTTGGCAGCTGGAGGGGCCCCGACGTTTAGTGGCCCTCTTTCCCTGTGGTCTCGCTTTGGGCCGACTCAGTCTGCGAAAGGGACGGCACTACGATTGGTGGGGATGATACAAAAGAGTCCACAGACTTTAGTGCCGTCCCCTGCAGGTGGTGATGATGTCCTTGACATCACCCCCCGAACAGCACCGAACCCCGGAAGGGTGCTTCCTGGATAGCGGACTGCACTTTCGGGACCAACCCTGACACACTGAGCCAAGCAGGACGCTGTAGGCCTATGGCGAAAGCTGAGCTCCTACCAGCAGTGTCCACTGCATCGTAGGTCGCACGAAGGATGTGTCAACTGGCTGAACGTGCAGAGTGGACAAGGTCAGCCACTTCCTGTTTGACCTGAGAGTCCGGAAGGGAGTCCAATTTAGATTCCACCTCACTATGAATCGCCTTCTGGCAATCCCCCATGTGGATGACATAGTTCAGGGCCCTAATGCCCAGAGTGGAAGAAGCAAAAATCTTCTTGCCATACTGGTCCAGAAGGCGGGATTCCTCGTCAGGTGGAGACGAGCTAAGGTGTTTGGGTTGAGCTGACCGGCCATGAGTGGCGCTAATCACAACCGAGTCGGCTCGAGGGTGGGAGTCTAAATAGTCAACACCCTTGGGAGCCTGGTATAGCCTGTTCGACTTCCTGGGAAGTGGGGCCAAGGCCGACGACTGTTTCCATATAGTGGTAATAAGGTCGGCATGAGGCTCGATCAAGGGTGGCACCAAAGTGGGAGCTGTCACGGGCAAATCCAGATGCTCAGTGAGTTTTTTTACGCTGGGGGTCTGGCTCCAAGGATTGCCACTTATGTACTTCCTGGATCTTTCGTAGAAACTCTGTGAAGGAAGGATCCTCTGGAGGAGTCCTTGGCCGGGGCTTGGATGGAAAGCGTGGCTCGTCGTCTAGCTCGGAACAACCGTCGGAAACGTCAGAGGGAGAAGAAGATGAAGAAGAGGTAGACTCCCTCTCCCGATGAGGAGGAGGAACGGACCCCTTGGGAAGCCCTCGGGGAAGCGTGTCCTGCCCCTCTCTAGACCCAGAGGGTTTAGCCCTGGTGTCTGGAGGTGGGGAGGGAAGGAGTGTGTCGTCGTGGACGTACGGGAACCGGCACCATCTTCGGAAGACTACTCTCCACCTCTCTGGTGAGCTGAGCCTTGGCCTCAGCACACCAGGAGGCCAGAGTCTCCTGCAGGTCCACCGGCGGCTGGGGGGGTGTTGGAGGGGCTACAGGTATGGACTATACCCATAACGCAGATCCATAACCCGACGGCGGGAAGCCTGGCGCCTGGTATTGAGGAGCTGGGTACTGCTGGGCGGATATGTCGGCACCGATACTGTGGTCCCGGTATGACAGCATCGGATACGATGGGGTCGGGTGGGGTGGGGTTGGGGGCTGCCAGAGCAGACGACCCGGCCAGAGGCCCCACAGGCGGTTCTGGAGCAGAAGGCCCGGCGTCGGGGCAGCATCGGGGAGCAGGATGTTGCTCAGAGTCGGCAACACTGGCGTCGGAACCGGCGTCCAATTGGTCAGACCAGAAGGTGGACGGTCTGAAGGAGGTGGAACAAGAACCTCAGCATCGCCTGGGGATGGGGGAGAAATCCTCGGGTCGGGCTGAGGAGACTCAGGGTCCCCGGAGGGCAGCGAAGGCTGCGAGGAGCCAGGAACGACGGACTTGGGGGGGTGTCTGGCGTCGCTCATCTGGCGCGGACGCCGGCGAACCGGATGTGGCTTAGCAGCGGATCTGGGCAGGCGCCGGAAGGGCTGGCGTCCGACTTAACGGACCCATTGCCGGAATGGGGGCTGTGCGCCGCCCCGAAGGGTCGGGTGACTTACAGACCTTCTCTGTGCGGGCGTCTGAGGAGCAGACGTCTGGCTGATCTGAGCCGATCACACCAGTAGGCCGTGAAACTAAGGCTTTACCGGGAGCGGAGGCCTCCAAAAGCCCGGAGGCGCCCGAAGGGCCCGAGCCAGACGGGCGGGCCGCCGCCGCCTTAGAAGACTCTAAGGCAGCCGTCGTGCCGGTTCCCTCAGGGGACGCTATTTCAATGGCGACTCCCAGGAAGTCGCGCGGGGGAGAGGAGCCCTTGTCCCGTGCTTTTCTTTGTCCATTTTCTTGCGATGGCCTTCAGGGGAAGTTGATGCCTGACGAAGCTTTTTCAATTCTTTCTCCATGGAGCTCATTTTCCTTTTCAAAATATGGGCCTCCAGGGACTGCTGCCGCCTTCTCCGGGTGGCCGCGTTAAAGCTAAGGCAGTGCTAGCACTTCTCTACCGGATGGTTGAGGCCTAGGCAAAAAGGGCACAGGGAATGGCCGTCCTTGTGCAGGAGTTGGGTGCCGCATGAGTCGCACTTGTTTTTGTGCTCGGAGGGTGTAGGGGACGACATACACTGACGAATACCTGACGGATGATAAGAAAAAAGAAATCGAAAATACTTGGTTAAAATACTGACAAAAGAGCCTGACGAGCAGGGAACTTTTCCACGAGGTGCTGGCATGAGCTAACTGCGGGAAAGAACGGGTAGGCGGGCGTGAGGGACCACCCCTTTATACCGACGTCTCCTGACGCTGGTCACCTGACGTGGGGGCGGTCCCTCACCAGAGACTGCTAGCTAGAAATTTTTCCGTGGGGTCCTGCCGCCTGCTGACGTCAGTCCTATATGCAATTACCTACTGCAAGAGCCCTCTCGAAGTAAGATCTGTAGAGATGATAAAGCCTAAGGCTGGAGTCAGCACGCTAGGACAAAAGTCCCTGAAAGACTGCCAGGCCGAAACTGGCTCAGCGCCTGGAAGCAATGTCCAGACTGTAGTGACTAACGAAGGTGTGCACTGAATTCCAAGCAGCAGTTGCACAGATGTCTTGAAGCGAGACGTTTTTCAAAGATGCAAAGGAGGTAGAGACTCCTCTAGTGGAATGACCCCTAACCGTATCTGGTAGAGGTTTATTGTAGCAGTACACTATACAGTGTACCAGCCACCAGGAAATAGTCTGCTTAGACACCGGTTTGCCCAGGTGTTGAGGCGCAAAGGCCACAAACAATTGCTCCTATTTGCGGTGTGCACTGTTCGCTTAAGGTAATACCTCAGCACCCTGTGGACCTCCAATGTGTGTGGGAGAGACTCTCCCCTATTGGTAGGGGTAGGGTAATAGAATGGAAGGTTAACCGACTGGTTGAGGGCCAATTCCGAGACCACTTTCGGTAAGAACTTAGGATTTGTTCTGAGGGAAACTCTTTCCCAATGAAAAATAATATAAGGCTTCTTACACATCAGGGCCTGTAGCTCGGAAGCTCTTCGAGCTGAAGTAACAGCAACTAATAAGGAAACCTTCCATGAAAGAAAACACAGCTCACACTCCGCTCCAAGTTCAAAAAAAAAAAAAAAGGGGAGTTAACTTCTCCAATACAAAAAGGAGATCCCAGGGAGGGATAGGATCCCTGATGGAAGATCGTAAATGTAAAATGCCCCGTAAAAAGGTGCGGCCTACATCCAGCTGAGCTAGTGTCCTGTCTCCGAACACGACATAAGCAGAGATGGCTCACATATGCACCTTTATGATAGAATAGCTCAAGCCTTGCTGGTATAAGGAGAGGAGTTATTGTAATGCCGAGTTCACTGGGCAGGAAAGGGGGTCCAGATGGTGGGACGAAGCCCATAAGCAAAAACGTTTCCACTTCATAGCACAAGTGGATCGCGTAGAAGGCTTCCTCGCTGAAACGAGGACACCTGCCACCTCTTGGGAAACCCCATACCTGGATCTGACCATGTCTGCAGGAGCCAAGCATGAAGGTGTAGGGACCTGAGATCTGGATGAACCAGCCAGCCCCGATCTCAGGACAGCAACTGCGGGCATATTGGCAGTGGGATTGGAGGTTCTGAGGACAACCGCTGAAGTAGTGGAACCAAATCTGCAGAGGCCACAGTGGGGCGATTAGAGTCATCCAAGCCCCCTTGGCCTGTACCTTTGACAATACTCTCTGAATGAGAGGGAAGGCTTAAAGAAACTTCCCTGCTCAACAAAGGGACAACGCGTCTGGCCAGAAAACACCAGGAGCATACTCTCGTGAACAGAAAACTGGCAGTTTGGCGTTGCATGGAGACGCAAAGAAGTCCAGCTCTGGATGACCCCAAGTGCAGAAGAGCTGGTCCACTACTGACTGGAGTAGCTCCCACTCGTGCGCCTTGAACTGAGACCTGCTTAGGCTGTCTGCCAAGTTGTATTGGGCGCCTGGAACATGGACAGCGGACAGAGAAATGTGATGCTCCAGTGCCCAATGCCAGACTCTCATCGCCTCCCCTGCACAGAGGGTAGGAGTGAGTCTCCTCATGCTTGCTGACGTAAAAAGACAACTGCAAAGTTGGTCCACATGAACAAGAGGAGAGCCTGGTACGAGTACCACTCGCATTTCTAGAACACTGATGTGGAGGCTGCGCTCCTCTGGGGTCCAGACGCCTTGAGTCCAGTGGTCTCCGAGGTGTGCCCCACAAACCAAGTCGGAGGCATCTGTTGTCAGAGTCTGGTTTGGGGGCTCCTAATGAAACGGGACTCCTTTCTCCAAATTCAGAGGGTCCAACCACCAAGACAGGGTCCTCCTGACTGGCTCCGAGATCCTGACAGACCGTCAGAGCTTTGATCCCACTGCACCCTGAGCATCCATTGTGGGACCCTCATATGGAGGCGGGCCAAGGGAACTACAGGGATGGCCGCCGCCATGCCCCAGAAGTCTGAGGAAGGTCCTGGCTGGGATCTGTTGGGTTATGAGGACCGAACCTGCCACACCTCTCTGGCGATGATCTCTCTCCTGAGGGAGAGAGGCCATGCCCTGGGCAGAATCCAGGATCGCACCTATAAAGTTGAGTCTTTGGCTGGACTCTGGGGAAGACTTTGGTAGGTTCAGGGTGATGCCTACCTCTCAGAATAAGGTTTAAGTGTCTCAGAGAGCTTGAAGCAGGCAATCTCTCGTCGGGGGCCGCTAGAAGCCAATCGTCAAGGTAAGGAAAGACGTAATGCCCCCTGTGCCTTAGAGCCGCAGCTACCACTGCTAGGCATTTGGTGAAGACTCGACGAGCAGAGGAGAGGCCGAACGGAAGAACCCGGAATTGATAATGCTCCCCTCCCGGAAGTTGAATCTCAGAAACTTTCTGTGAGGGGGAAAGCCCCCGATGTGCATGTAAGCATCTTGCATGTCCAGGGAACAGAGTCAGTCTCCTCGCTGCAGCAAAGGGATGAGGCCTGGAAGGGTCACCATCCTGAATCTTCTGTATTCTATTTAATAGTTTAGAGCGCTGAGGTCCAGGATAGGTCGAAGATCTCGAGTCTTCTTTGAAACCAGGAAGAAGTGGGAGTAATACCCTTTTTCCCCACTGCAGCGGGGGAACTGGCTCTATTGCCTTTTTCTGCAAGACAGCCTGGATTTCTCCTATGAACAAGATGCGAGAAGAAGGCTACCTTGAGGACCATGGTGGAGTTTCTGGGGGGGATCTGGGTGAACCGTGTGCCCTCTCCTTATGTCTAGGACCCACTGGTCCGATGTGATAGAGCTCCAGCCCTCCAAATGGAGGGAGAAGCGACCTCCTACTGCCTCCCCTGAAGCCTCCTCCAGAGGAGCGTGGGGGGTCAGCAGCGAGTCACTGGGCAGAGCCACGGGTGGGGAGAGAGGTGTACGAGGACTTGGGTCTCGAAAAGGTGCGCCTCCAGGCTGCTGGCCTTCCTTCTGAAGCTACCTCTCTGATCTTGGTTATTACCATGGGCTTGCTGGCCTGAGGGTTTACGAAACGGCCATTTTCGGAAACGTCTCTGGTCCCCCCTTTATACATTTGGTGGACGGACCAGATGGACTTGCCAGACTCTTGGAGACGAGAGATCAGACCCTCCGCCTCCTGCCCAAAGAGCATGGAACGGGAGGTCCCCGATTCTGGCCTGCAGATCATTCTGAAATCCGGAGCATCTCAGCCATGCGTGGGGCTGAACGCAGACACCTGATGCTGCCACCCTGGCTGCCGTATCCACAGTATCATATGAGGACGTAAGACATGCATGTCCACGTCCGAGCCCGATTTCAAGACATCCAGAAGCTCCGTCTTTTGTGTGGAGTCTGGCAAGGCATTGGCAAGCTCCTGTCTTTTCCCAAAGCGCATTCCGGTACTGGACCATATGCGTAAGGAAATTAAGGGACCAGATGGAGTGGGTGGATGCAGAATATACTTTCTTGCCCACCTGGTCCAAGAAAAGGGACTCCTGGTCGGGAGGCTGTGAGCTTAAATGTTTTGGCTGCTTGGATTTGTCATGAGCAGCCACAATTACTGTAGAGTCCGCCTGAGAGTTCTCTGCCAGAAAAGGCTCATCTCTTGGGGCCCTGTATAGCCTGTCTGACTTCTTGGGAACCACTGGGACAGAGGCTGGACGCCTCCAAGTTGTCCTGGTAAGGTCTTGGAAAGTGTCGACCAGAGGAGGCACCATCAAGGGTTTGGGCTCCTACTGCCTCAGGAAATGAGCCAGTTTCCATCGTTTCGGATTCAGATCCTCTGTCTCCCATTCGTTAGAGACCTGGATGTGCCTCATGATATCCATGAAAGTGGGATCGTCCGGAAGCAAACGGGGTAGATTCTTGTTGTCAGGAGAAAGATCTGCTCCTCGACCGTGAAGTGTCTGAGCTGTGTCTCAAAGGACTACCCTCCCTAGAACGTCAGTGACTCACAGACCGATGCCGGTCCTGAGACCGACGTCGGCTCCTGGACTGATGACGGAGTAGGGACAAACGCCTGTCCTTGGACCGGTGCTGGCTAGGGGAGCGAGCCCACCTAGAGAAAGATCTGCGGCGGCTGCAGGACCTGCTCCTGGGCTTAGACCAACGACTGCTGTCCAACCTGGAGCGGAGCCATCTACGGTCCCTGGACCGTGACTGGGAAGGTACAGTCGAGGGGGAGCGAGACTTAGGGACTGTACGGTGCTCCTCAGGGTTCTTAACCGCCAACCCAATGGGGTTGCCCTCAGGTTCCTGGTTGTCCGGTTGGTCTGGAACCGGTGCCAGTTCCGGCTGTGGTGGAGCATCATCTTTGTGGACCTGGCTCCACCAGAAGGAAAAAAACTCCTTTAGCTCTTCCTTGTTAAAGAGAGCCGCTGGTCCCTTTTGGGGGGGGATTGGAGAAGCTGGGGGATCCGGCAGGGCTTTTGGAGAGAAGCCTGAAGAAAAGTCCTCTGGAGTCGAGGATCTCGGGGCTGGCGTCAGTGTCTTGACCGGTGCAGGCTCACCGGTAGTCCCATCGGTCTTAGGCACTCTGACTGGCGCCAGTGTCTTGGGATGGTGCCAGGTCCAACTTGACCGGTTTTGACAGATGGGACCCGGAGGGGGCCTTGGGATCCTGGTCCTTGTCAGACAGCTTATGTGCATCCGGCAAGACCATGGTCGGGGCCTTCTTCGGCAAGGCCAAGGCACTGGCTGAAGTGGAGGCCCTGCTTGTCTCTGCCATAACGGAAGTAATGAGCAAAACCGTAACCTTCACTTTGGAAGGCTTGCTGGTAGGAGCTCCAGACGGGACCAATGTCCGTGAATTGGCGGGAGCTTCTGGCCTTGACTTCTCCTCGTGCCTGGAGCGCTCTGAGCGGTTGGACCTGCCTGAGACGGAGGAGAAAGCCTTTTTGTGGGGAGAGCGGGATCTTTAACAATGATGGGAACAGCTACGGTCCTTGTCCTGGGACTTGACCCGGCGCTTGCCCTTTTCCCCAGGAGAAGATTGCAGGACGTCCATTTTTTGTTTTAGCAGGTGGGCTTTCAAGGCCTTCAGTTATCTGATCAGAGTCCTGCTAGTGAAGCCCTTGCAGGATTTGAGGTTGTGGTCTGGCCCCAGGCAGAAGACACACTGATCGTGGCCATCCTTAGATGGTATCTGGCAGCCACAGGTGCACTTAGTCTTCTTGGGACCGGAGGAGACTGACGACATGCGATGGTAGTTAGGTCGGGTAGAAGAAGGATGAACTGTCAAAACCAAAAGGAAAAATGGAAGAAAAACGGAGAAACTAGTAGATAGAAATTCAAATTTGCTGGAACTGCTGAAAAGCATGCTAATAACTTCCCATCAAGAGCGGGTCTGCGGCGGGAAAAACTGAGGTGGAGCCGGGGTCCGCCCCCTTATAAAGCGTGAGTGACAGGGCGCAGCTGACGTCAGTGGGGCGGTCCCCACTGGGTAATGCTAGCTACGTTTTTTTCCGGTGGGTCTTAAGGCCTGCTACAATAGTCCTAATGGTTATAGCCTGCTGCAAGAGCTCCCCCTTGAAGTAAGATCCGGGCAGTTTTGTGTTGTCTGGGGACGCATAAGGTCCAACTCTGGCAGACCCCACCTGTCGAACAAATCTTGCACGACCGATTGCTGGAGTTCCCACTCATGGGTTCTGGATCTTGACCGACTTAGGACGTCTGCCAATGTGTTTTGCACACCTGGGACGTGAAAGTTACATAAGAACTTACCGTAACAGTAGATCTTAGAGGTTCCTACAGTAGGTCTTCACAGATAGGACTGCTCCCCCTGGCATCAGGACCCCATGGTAAACTTCTAACAAGCAATACATAGCGGGGGACCGGCCCCGGCGTCACATGACGGGATGTCAGCATGACAGTATATAGGGGCAGTCCCCACACCTGCCCTTCAGTTCTCCCACCAGAAGATCCTTGTAAGGGTGACAGGAGAAAGAAGCACAACTTCTAGAGCCCAGAGCTGCTGGTACTTGCCCGGAAAAGGGATAGGAAAAACAGGAGCTGGGGGAAGGTGGGAGGGAAAACGTGATCTACTGCAGGAACCTCTCTCTCTCTCTCTCTCGATCTACTGTTACGGTAAGTTCTTACATAACTGTTGTATCTAACTTCAACAGGGTTCCTGCAGTAGGTCTTTACACATAGGACTGAATACCAAGCAGTCAAGAAAAAGAAAGTCGGAGACTGACATCTGGCAGGCGGAAATGTCTACCAAATAGACAGCCTGTTATGATAAGAGGCCTTGCAGGACAGCAAGTTCAAAACTGGTCCTATGCCTAGAGGCAATGGCCAGACTGTAATGCCTGGTGAAAGTATGGACTGAAGACCAAGTGGCCGCAGCACAGATATCGGAAGCAGACACGTTCCATAAAAAGGCAGTCAAAGCGGTCGTGCAATGAATCGAGTGGACTTTCACTTCACCCGGAAGGGGTTTCTCGTATTTCTGATAGATGAACGAGATACAATTAGCCAACTATTTGGACAGGCCCTGTTTAGAGATGGCCGTACCCGGATGTCTGGGTGCGAAAGCTACAAACAACTGGTCAAACTTGCACACCTCCTTGGTCTGAGAGATACAGTATCTCAAGATCCTGTGCCCATCCACCGTGTACAAGAGGTACTCTCCCTATTGGAATATTCAGGAAAATAAACCAGCAGTTGAACATTTTGCTTCAGCGTAAATTCTGATACCACTTTCGGTAGAAAAGAAGGGTTAGTTTGCAGAGCCACCCGGTCTCTGTGGAAAATTAAATAAGGCTCCTTGCAAGTGAGGGCCTAAAGCGCTGAAATCCTTTAAGCTGAGGTAATAGCAACTAAAAAGAGCGCTTTCCAAGACAAATAGTGCATGTTGCAACTTGCTGCCAGCTCAAAAGAGAGCAAAGTAAGTTTCTCTAAAATAAAGTTTAAGTCCCGGGGGGGAACTGGACTACAGACCGGAGGTTTTAAGTGGAGGATCCCCTTGAGAAAGGTTTTTGAGACCTCCAACTGCACGAGGGTTTGCCACCCACTGGAAGGTGGTAGGCGGAAACCGCTGAAAGACAGACCTTCAGGGATGAATAACTGAGGCCTGAACTAGACAACTACAAGAGGTACTCAAGGATCTGGGGCGCAGAGCAAGAAAAGGGTCCAGACCCTTGGCTGTGGCCCAATTGGTGAGTCTCTTCCACTTCACAGATCTAGTGGATGGTTTTCTGACCTCCACCAAGACCTGGGCGACGCGTGAGGAGACACTAAATTGTGAGACCGCTACATCCAAAGGTGCCATGCATGTAAGTAGAGAGACTTGAAGCTCGGATGCACCAGGATGCCCTGCTCCTGTGACAGAAGGTCATGGAGGAGAAGAAGAGGTACTAGGGGTTCCAATGCCAACTGCTTTAGCGGGGGAACCAGATCTGCCGAGGCCAGAGGGGAGCTTCGAGAATCATATGAGCACCTTCTGCTTGAAGCTTCAGCAGTACCTTCTGCAGAATTGGAAAGGGAGGTAAAGCGTACGGAAACCTCCCTGTCCAACAAAGAGGCAGCGCGTCTCACCAGAAAACACCATGCCCAGAAAACAGCGAGCAAAAGCTCTGTAGTTCTGCGTTGGATGGGGAGGCAAACAGATCCATTTCTGGCTGACCCCACTGATCGAAACGATCTTCCACTACCCTCCTGCTTTAGTTAGCCGAGACTGTCCCCCAGGACGCTGTGAACTCCCAGGACATGGACTGCTGTCAGACATAGGCCGTGCTGGACTGCCCAGTACCACACCCGGATCACCTCCCTCCAGAGGGGGTATGATCGAGTGCGTCCCTGTTTATGTATCAGACTGTGGCAGTGAGTGTTCCTGGGTGTAAGAGGGTCTGAAATGCCTGGAGAGTGTAGAGCACCACTTTCATCTCCAGAATGTTTATGTGCAACGAGTTCCTCTTGTGGGGACAATCTCCCTTTGAGTCTGATGGTCTCCTAGGTGGGCTCCCCAGCCTTGACCCGAGGTGTCCGTTGAGGGTCATGGAAGACTGAAGATGAAAGTCGTCCCCCCCCCCCCGAGGAGAGGCTGGATGGCTCCTGTCACTACAGGAGATATCTCTTCATACTGATGGAGACTAGGACTCTGTGGTCCAGGTTGTCAGAGCATTGATCCCACTGGACCCCAAGAGTCCACTGGGTCACCCTCATATGCAGTCTGGCCAACATAACTGTGGGAATGACAGCTGCCATTAATCCCAACAGGCAGAGGATAGAGCAGGCTTGTTGAATCAGAGTTTCCGCCCTGTCCAGAAGTAAGGAGGCCCTGCCCTGGACCATATCCAACACCGCTCCAATGAATTGTAGGTACTGAGAGGGTGAAAGCTGAGACTTGGGGTAGTTCACAGTGATGTCAAGCTGGGAAAAGAGGTAAAGGGTGGTGGAGAGAGACACCAGCAGACTGTCCTGAGATGGGGATGACAATAGCCAGTCGTCCAGGTATGGGAAACACACAAATCCCCTTGTGGCGCATCTTGTGGTCCATCTTTTCTGCGGTTGACGAAACTACTGCTTGGGCTTTGGGCCAGAGAGGTACATGGAGCGGATGTCCCACAGGGATTTGCCGCTCTCCTGTAGCTCTGTAATAATATCCTTTGCGTCGCCGCCAAACAGGATGGAGTCCCTGATGGGGGCGTCCAGGAGAGTGGTTTGGACGTCCTGCAAGACTGAGCCATGCTAGACATCTCAGACAGATGCCCAAAGCAGTGCAACGGGCAACCAAGTCCACCGAGTTGTAGGTGGCATGTAATGGGTGGCAACAGGAAGACTTGTTAAGTCTCACCTTGTCCAAAAGCTTGTTCCTGAGCTCCTCATCCGGGATAGACTGGAGCTCTTTTTCTAGGTCAATCAAAGCAGACTTCTGGAAAGAGATCTTGTGGGCTACATAATTAAGAGATCTGATAACACAGGTGGAGGAAGCATAGACCTTGTGGCTGTATTGTTCCATCTGCTTGGACTGTCCAGAGGTGAAGCACTCAGATGCTTTGACCGAGTCGACCTATTGTGGGCCGCTGTGACGACTATCGAATTGGCCTTAGGTTGACTTGTGAGGTGGCTGGCCCCTTCTGCAGGTTAAGTCTTAGAAACATAGAAACATAGAATTTGACGGCAGATAAAGACCGCTTGGCCCACCCAGTCTGCCCATTTCCCTACCTACTGGATAAGCTGCAGATCCTAGTTAACCAGCAGCCTACTTCTTCCTACCCCAACCCCCCAGAATTGCCTTATGACTATCCCATGCATGCTTGAATTCCACCACTGATTTTGACTCCACAACCTCCTCCGGAAGGCCATTCCATGCATCCACAACCTCTCTGTGAAAAATACTTCCTTAAATTACCTCTGAGCCCCTCTATCTTCAAATTATGCCCTCTTGTTCTTGCACACCTCTTTTTTGAAAGATGCTACCCTCTTGGACTTTGTTGATTCCTTGAGGTACTTGAAAGTTTCTATCATGTCCCCTCTCCTCCTTTCCTCGAGGCTATACATATTAAGCTCCTTAAGTCTCTCTTCATATGTCCTCCGGTGCAGACCCTGCACCATTTTAGTTGCCCTCCTCTGGACAGCTTCCATCCTGTCTATGTCTTTATGGAGATTGGGTCTCCAGAACTGCACACAGTACTCAGATGGGGTCTCACCAGCTGTCTGTACAGAGGGATAATAACTTCCTGTTTTCTACTGGTGATGCCTCTCCCTATGCATCCCAGTATTCCCCAACCCTCCTTGCTGCCTTCTCACATTGCTTGCCCACCTTTAGGTCATCTGATATGACTACCCGAGGTCCCTTTCCATTTTGTTGTTGTTAGTATCTCACCCCCATTGTGTACTCTTCCCTGGGTTTTGTTTCCCAGGTGCATTACCTGCACTTCTTAGCACTGAATCTAAGCTGCCATACATTTGACCATTCCTCTAACCTTGCCAAGTCCCTTCTCATCCTTTCCACCCCACCCTGTGCATCAACTCTGTTGCAGATCTTAGTGTCATCTGCAAAGAGACATACTTTTCCTTCCAGTCCTTCTGCAATGTAAGCTATAAAGACATTGAAGAGGACTGGTCCTAATCTGAACCCTCACGGTACCCGCTAGTAACCCTCCTTTCTTCTCAGTGGACTCCATTTACTATTACTCTCTGTGTCCTATTCTCCAGCCAATTCTTTACCCAGGCTGTCATCTTGGGACCCACTCCCAGGCCGGCTAACTTATATGTTAATCTTTTGTGTGGGACTGTGTCAAATGCCTTGCTAAAGTCTAGGTAGGCCATGTCCACAGCCCCTCCGTGATCTACTACTTTGGTCACCCAGTCAAAGAAATCTATCAGATTCGTCTGGCATGACCTTCCCGCTGTGAATCCATGCTGCCTAGGGTCCTGTGCCCTTCTGGCCTCTAGGTACGCGACAATTCTTTCCTTTAGAAGTGATTCCACCATTTTCCCTATCACTGAAGTTAAACTAACAGGTCTTTAGTTTCCTGCTTCTGCCTTGCTCCCACTTTTGTGAAGGGGAATCACATCTGCCCTCCTCCAGTCCTCGGGTACCACCCATCCTCCCATGATTTGTTAAAGAGGGTAGTCAGTGGTGTCACTAGTTCTACCCTTAGTTCTTTTAGAATTCTGGGATGAATCCCATCAGGCCCCATTGCTTTGTCCACCTTCAGTTTTAAGAGTTCTTTCAGAACCCTTTCTTCTGTAAATGGCTGGTATCAACTTCTGTATCCAGAGTGTTACTACTGTTTGTTTTATGTACCTCCCTCTTCCTTTGTAAATACTGAGCAAAATATTTGTTTAGTATCTCTGCCTTTTCACATTCTCCCTCTGCCCACCCTCCTCCCCTTTACTAAGCCTCACTATCCCTCCCTTGGTCTTCCTTTGCTCCTGATGTACCTATAAAAGGTTTATTCCCCTTCTTAACTGAGTTGGCTATCTTTTCTCAGTTTGGGCCTTTGCTGTTCTGACTGCCTTCCCAGCCTCCTTTTGCTTTAACTGATACAGTTCTCTGTCCTGCTCCTGCTATTCCTTGTACTTCCTGAATGCTTTCTTTTCTCTTGAACCTTCCTGCCACTTCCTTTGAGAACCATAGTGGTTTCTTACATCGTCTTGTTTTGTTTATTTGCTTCACACAAAGGCTCGTTACCTCTGTGATGGCAGTTTTATTATTCCCATTGTTCTTCCACCCTCCTTCCGCCCATTTGCTAGTGCATTCCTTAGGCACTCACCCATTTTGGCAAAGTCAGCCCTCCTAAAGTCCAGTACTTTTGTCTTTGTATGGCTTGACTCTATTGCTGTGTTTATTGTGAACCATACTGTTCGATGGTCGCTAGTTCCCAGATGGCTACCCACTTCTACATCTGTGATCCTCTCTCCATCTCCATTTGAGTGTATCAAGTCTAATATTGCTCCCTCTCAGTGGGCTCCAGTACTAGTTGTCTAAGGCATGCCCCTGTGAGCATCTAGAATAACTGCATCTTGAGTGGCAGCTGCAACTGCTCCAGTTAACATCTGGTATATTCAGATCACCCATCAGCAATATCTCCCTTTTTCTGCCATTCTAAGTATACTTTCTATCATTTCCTTGTCCACTTCCTCCCCCTGAGAAGAGAGTCTGCATACAACCCCTGTGCGGATTGTGGTGCCATTGCCTGTCTCCAAATTTACCCACAGTGCTTCTTCTACTCCCTGTTTACCCTTTTGTTCTGTTGCTTTTATTCCTTCCCTTATGTAAAGAACTACTCCTCCCCCTCTTTTACCCTCCCTGTCCCTCCTGTAGATAGTGTATCCTGGTATGTTTACGTCCCAGTCATGGTTTTGTGTGTACCATGTTTCTGTGACTGCCACGATATCCAGATGTTCCTCCTCCATCAAGGCCACTAATTCAGGAAGCTTGTTACCTAGACTACGGCATTGGTACTCATTGCTCTCCATTTTTGATGGCCTTATCTTCTGTTGCAGCATCCCCCACTGACCGTTCTACCTTGGTCTTTTTCTCATTTAGTACCCTGTTTTGTAGGGAGAGGCTGGGATTTTTCTGCTGCTTGTCAGTGCCTCCCCCATTGACTAGTTTAAAAGCTTGCCAATGAAGCATTTAAACCGATTGCTCAAAAGACTTGTTCCCTTCCTGGACAGATGCAGACCATCCTGCCAGTATAGGCTGGTGTCCCTCCAGGTGGAACCCCAGTCCCCAATGAAGCCAAACCCCTACCTTGTCAGCCTTTTTAGAGATCACAAGAATTGAGGATGGTTGTTGCCATATTGTGGACATTAGGGTCTTCGTGCGGCCCCGTCCATGGTGGGATGGGTAGGGTGTCCACATCTGTCAAATCCAGGTGCTCCCCAAGTCTTCCTTTTAGTATTCACCTCTTGGGATGCCCAGCTGCAAGCCTGCTGGATGGATCTAAGTAGCTCCGCAAATGACTGGTCCTCCGGCGGAGATTTGGGAGACTCCTAGGGTTGTGGTTCCAAAGCGGAATGAGGCTCTAAGTGAGCTGCAGAGTCTGAGTCGGTATCAGAGTAGGAAGAGACTGGTCTGCTAGGTAGAGAGGTTATGTCTGGAACCTCCTCCGTGATCCTGATGCCTGACAGGGCCCCAGCTGGACACTTGCTAGAGTCCCTATCCGACGACCGATGGTAGATTGGGGAGGGACTCCTAGTGACTACTCTGGGGGCCAGGGTGGTAACGCATGACCAGTGGCGGGTGTCCAAGATCTTGCAGGAGCAGCAATTTGGCATCCTTTCACCAAGCCGATATTGTCACCTGTGGTTCCGGCTGAGGAGGAGGAGATGGCGGTGGAGTCTGATAGCCTGGAAATACAAAGGAATATGAGGGGTAAATAGCAGCCTGGTACCAATAGGGGTAAGGCTGATGATGGTACCCCAGTACATATAGCCTGGCGTCTGAACATGCGACAGGTAACCCCGCGACTGCCCCCCAGCGCCGCGTAAAAGGGGAACTGCGGGTAGCCGTGGTTCATGCCCATAGAACCGGATGGCGGAGGAGGTGAAGGCCCTGAAGGAGACAGGGCTGAGGGACTGCAAGGATCGTGTGGGTACGTCGGCAGGCCTGGGGTCACGGCTGGAACCCCAAAAGGGCCAGGCGGGGGCTCCGGCATCGGAGCGAAAGATCCAGAGGCCATCACTAAGGTGGGAGGGACTTCGATGGGCGAATGGCCTGGCATCGGTGGACTGAGAGGATGAGACATCTGATCTGAGAAAGGCAAGGTGAGTGAAGGAACAGAGACCCCCGTTGACAGGCCCAAAGGGGAAGCAGGGAGCTTGGAAAGAAGGCCCGACGTAGGAGAAGGGATTCCCTGGCCAGAAGCACTCGTGTCCCGGGTTCCACGGAAAACGAGGGGTCGGGCAGAGTCAGAATCCCGGGAGGGAGAACCCTCGCAGGACGAGAGGGTGCCTGGAAGCTGGCTCTGCTCAACGTCTGGTACAACAGAAAGGCCTGACGGGAGAGCCTCGGCTGAGCGGTTGTTGGGCAGACATCTGTCTTATCGGTCACGGTCAAGTGGGTAGCAGCAGAGCTGGAGTCCAGCTTATCAACCGAGGCCATGTGGCCTGTGGTAGACAGGCCCCTAAGTAAGATCCTCCTGGGAGGAACACCCCTGTTGTCCTCTGATTAAGGCGAGAGGGGGAGGTTTGGCGACTGATCTGCCTGGGCAGATGGAGACAGAGGAGGAGGAGTACAACTCACTGAGGAATACGCCTCAGCTGAAATAGCGTCGACTGCCTGGTGACACTGGGTAGAAGGGGACCGGTCCTGGCACTTTTCCTTGCGCTCAGAGGTAGGTGAAGAGGAACGTTCTCGTAGCTCCTGAAGCTCCCTTTCCATCAATGTAAGGCATTTATTTCGCAGGTGGGCATCAAGGGCTTTCTTGCGCCTGTGGCCTTGCTGAAGGACTGGCAGATGTTGCCGTCATCAACTCGATGTTTGGGGCCCAAGCATAGGATGCAGTGGGAGTGGTCGTCCCCGTGTGGAATCTGAAAGCCGCACTGTGAGCACCACTTCTTGGTTCTATGCGACTGAGAAGACATGCAAAATGAGAGAAAGACAAAATAAAGATTAAGAAATACTTAGAAAATGGCAGTCGACTGTAGCGAAGTTCACCACGAGGTCAGATGTGCACAGGTCAACAGTGGGAAAGAACTGGAGAGCGGGCGTGGGGACCGTCCCCTATATACTGTCACGCTGATGTCCTGTTATGTGATGCTAGGGGTGGTCCCCCACTATGTACTGTTAACTAGAAATCTGCCGTGCTGTCCTGACGCCAGGGGGCGCAGTCCTATCTGTGAAGACCTACTGCAGGAACTCCATCGAAGTAAGATCTGCTGAGATCTCCATCTGGTGAGCAATGGCCCAATACCAAACTCATGGCCTTGCAGCAGAGTGGATATGAGTGTGTTCCCCCTTGTTTGTTTACATAGAACACCAACGACATGTCCATCTGGACTAGGAGGCGTCCCACAAGTGTGCCTGTTTGCAATGGCTGTAAGGCGTATACGATGGACCTAATTTCCAATATGTTGATATGCAGGGACTCCTTGGTCACAATCCCAGAGTTCTGTGATCTTGTAGATGTGCTCCCCAGCCTGTGCCTGAGGCATCTGTTATCAATATCTGGGTAGGCTGTATCCTCTGGAAGGGGTTACCCACAGATAGGTGAGACGGCTCCAGCAATCACTGAAGGGCTTCCCTGATGGGTCCTGGGATTGAGACCGGTTGGTCTAGATCATTCCAATGTTGATCCCATTGGGCCCTCAGTGCCCACTGGATCATCCTCATCTGAAGTCTGGCCAATGGTGCAATGGTTGCTGCCATGTGGCCAAGAAGTCTGAGCACTGTCCTGGCCAGGACTTATTGTAAAGCCTGAATGTGGTGAGTGAAACCCCTTACGCGGTCTGCTCTGTCCTCTGGGAGGAAGGCCTCCTCCCCCAGAGAGGCGTCAAGTAGTGCTCTGATGAACTGGAGCCTCTGAGTCAGCCAGGGTGATTTCAGCATGCTCACCGCGATTCCCAGTGCCGCAAAGAGAGAAAAGGTGTCTTCCAATGTGTGCTGTCGAGCCTCTCTGGACAGTGCTGTGAGGAGCCAGTCGTCCAGGTAAGTGAAGACATAGGGGCCTCTTATCTGGAGAACTACTGCCACTACTGCTACGCACTTGGTGAAAACCCTTGGTGCCGAAGACAGGCCGAATGGTAGCACCCTGAATTGGAAGCTGACCCTGGAATTCGAATCACAGGAATCTCCTGTGGTGTCTGGCCATCAGAATGTGTAAGTACGCATCCTGGATGTCCAGGGATGAGAGCCAATCTCCTTGGTGGATTATGGGGAGTAGACCCTGTAGGGTGATCATCTGATAGCGCCTGTACTCCACGTAGTCACTGAGGTTGCTGAGGTCTAGGATTGGCCTGAGGTCTCCCATTTTCTTGGGTACTAGGAAGAAGTGAGAATAGTACCCTTCTCCCTTCAGACTGTTTGGTACAGGCTCTATTTCTCTCTTGTCCAGCAGGGCCTGGATTTTGTTCTGGATGAGAGCAGCGTGGGAGAGGGAATAATGGGAACAGACGGGTGGTCTGTTTGGGGGTATCTCGGTAAATTCTATCGTGTGACTCCCACTGAATCATTTGTAGAACCCATTGGTTGGAGGTAACCAGCCTCCAGCCCTTTAGAGAGAGAAAAGCAGCCTCCAACCACCTCTCCTGCTAAATCTGTCTGGAGAGGAGGGTTCGGCCAAAAGTCAGGCGTTAGTGGCCAAGGGCAGAGTGGTCTGGGTGAGTTTGGCTGACCATTGCCCAGAGTTTCCTGAATCACAAGAGGGGCCTTTACGACTAACCTCCTCTCTGTTGCTGTTGTTGCTGGTACCTGGTTTGTTGGCCGGATTTGCCACAAAAAGGCAGTTTTCGAAATTTCTGTCTGGGCTTGTACATGGTCTGGACTGTGCGTACAGCCTTCCCAGAGTCCTGAATTCTGGTGACAATCTTTTCGGATTCTTCTCCGGAAAGGAAGGGTTACTCTCTAGGTGCCATGTAGAGGTAATCTGTCTTCTTTGGGACGAACGAAGACATGGAGGGACCTGGACCACCTGATCCTGAATGCAAGGAGCAAAGACAGCCAGCGCCAGCTTAACTGCCCGAAGCACCAAGAGGTTGAAGCGGCATCGGGACTCTTGGGGGGGGGGTCCAGTGCCCGTGGATTACGTTCCACCAGGTGGGCACCCCAGCGCTGTGAGTGGACAAACTGGATCCCTTCCTACAGATGCTCTGGGACTAACCACCACTGGAGAGCGTTCCACATCTGCTGAGTCACAGTGACCAGCTGGTCGAAGTGACCCTTGTGCTGAGACCACTGGCTGGCCAGCTCCCACTGCAGGGAGCACATTCTCCAGAGCACCCAACGGACCACACTGGTGCAGGCCACCATGTAACCTAGCAGGCGGAGGAAGTCCCAGGCAGGGTGCATTTGCCCAACCTAAAATGATTGGGCAAAGGAGGAAAGCCTCTCCCCTGTCCTCTGGGTTTTGACTCTGCAAGAGTCTAACTCCATCCCGATAAAGCTGATCACCTGCGAAGGCACGAGTTCAGACTTCGCCTCGTTGACCAAGAAGCCAAGGGAGATGCAGGTTTGGAAGGCCAGGTCCCTGAACTGCTCCAACTCCTGCCTAGAGGGACCCGCTATCAGCCAACTGTCCAGGTAAGGGTGAACCCAGACCCCTCGGCACCTCAGGTAAGCTACCACCACTGCAATGCACTTGGTGAAGACCTGGGGCGGACAGGCTCAATGGCATATTTTGGAACTCAGAGGTCTCCCTCTGCCTGAAAGTAGAGGAACCTTCTGTGAGACAGATCGGCACGTAGAAAAACGCATCTTGAGGATCAAAGGAGCAAAACCTCATGTTTTTCTCTAGAGATGGAATGATCAGAGACAGAGTTACCATCCTGAAGGTGTGCGACTTGAGAAACTTGTTCAGGTCATGCAGATATAGAATGGGGCGCCAGCCCCCCATCCATTTTGGCACCAGGAAGTACCTGGAGATAAATCTTGAGTGTTCCGGAGGATCTGCAACAGGAACCACGTCGACCTTGTGGAGGAGCTAGGCAATGTCGTCCTGAAGAGCTGACAGAATGTATGCAGATACCAAGTCCTCCTGTGGGGAGTAGGCTTGGCAAGGAGGGTACTGCTTGAATTCCAGAGGCAGACCCTGACCCACCACCTCGAGGACCCACCTGTACATGGAGACAACGGACCAGACAGAAAGGAAGTAGTGGAGCCAGCCCCCCACGGAAGGAACCCCTCACTGGGTAGGCTTGGAAGAGGGCCCAGCTGACAAACCACCAGAGCCTCTCCCGCCAGGCTTACGGAAGACCGAGGCCACAGACTTCGGCTGGGGTCGCTGGGCCTAGGCTGGTTTGGCTGCAGGAGTGGAGGTGGACCGAAAAAGCTTCTGCTGCTTGGAGCCCTTGGGGTCCTTCTGAGCGGATGTCACAGAGTCCAAAGTGGCACTGAACTTCTCAATCTGGGTGAGGTGTGTGACAGGGTCCCTAAGGTGGCCCTCGACCCCAGGCCTGAACAAGTTGGTGCCCAGGAAGGGGACAACCGTCAGTTTGTACTGGGTGTCTGTGAAGGTAGAGATCCACAGCCAAGCCCTGCCAAGCATGGCCACTGTGGCCGCCACGGAGCGGGCACAGGAGTCCGTAATGTCCATGGCTGTCTGGAGCCGTTGCTTTGCTACAGCCTGAACCTGCTCCGGGATCCGTTTGACCAAGGTCTAGAGGTCCACCGGCAGATGAGGAAGCACCACATCCAGGGTGCCCAGCAGGGTACAGGAGAAGTGGGCCATGGGAAGGGCTGAGCTCACCTGGCAAAGGCCAAGTGAAGAGGCAGCGCAAACTTTTTTTTAGCCACATGGTCGTTTCCTGGACTCCATCAGGAAGCTTGTCAATGTCCCTGGTGTTGCTAGAGTGCCTGGACACAGAATCGGCCAAGCCCTCAGACGAGGGGTGTTCTGTAAATCCTGACAAGGAACTGGTAGGGACTGTATACTTTGCGGGCCTTCCTGGCATGCAGGGCAGGAAGTGGGGCACTGTCAAAGCTCCAAGGATGGCCTCTGCCATGGGGAAGGCCTCCCCAGGAGCATCTCCCTGGTCCAGGATCTCAGTAAAGGGGTGTCGAGCCTGTTTCTGGACAGGCTCCATTTTCATACCTGTGAACTCAGATCAAGCGAGGAAGGCCCATAAAGGAAGTAGGGCCTTTGTCTGTTGAGAGACCCCTAGACTCCACGTCGACCAGACAGGAATGCAAGGAGGTGCCCTCCAACTCAGAGGAGTCGTGAAAGAGGGGTCAACCATCAGAATCCCCGCCGACCCTCCACGGAAGGTCAGGAGTGACAGTGACAGACAGCCGATGGGGAAGCCCCTTGGCCAGCCAGGAGTACCTTAGTGGGAGCACCGGATATTGGCTGTTTGGGTGACGGGTACACGCGAATTGATGGAGATGCCGGGGTTGGCCAAGCTGGTACCATCTGTCGGCTCCTGAGGCAGAGCAGACATTGGCTGTTGAGGCAAAAGCCAGGTGATGGCTGGTGCAGGAGCCAGGACCGGCTTCATACCGGTGAACACCAGCTGTTGCCACACAAGATCCTCATAGTGTTGACGCAATTTGTGCCAGAGCCTCTTCTCACTCTAGGACAATGAAGAACAGTGGTGGCGCCGCTTCCTAGAGCATCTAAGGTGGGAGTGCCGATGATTGCGGGAACCGCTCAACCCCTGGGAGTAGGACAGAGACCTCGACTGCTAGGGGGGATGGGCGGCGTGGCTTGGAGGGAGCCAGTGAAAGCTGAGGCACCTCCGGGTTTTGGTCGATGACCAGAGGTGGCTGGTCAGCGGACAGATCTGTCCCTCGAACTGTTTCAGTCGGGACCGGAGTCCTGGAAAGTAGTGTCTGCCTCCTCAGTCGACAACTGGTCAACTGGATCGAGAAAAATCTCAACTGGCATGTCAACCAGCATCTCTGCCCACTGGCTCACTGGTGGTCTGGTGGAGCCATCGGCCAGGGCCGATGATTTGACCAAAGTATGATCAGGAAAAGTGTGGAATCAGAAGCCCTCAACTGAGAGCATTCCCAATCCCACGATCGGTGAAACAGTTTTTTGGTCTTTTCGATTTGTACCCAGAAGACAGAACTTGCCTGAGAGTCAGTAAAGACTGGCACAATTCCTTAAACGACCCTGTAGAAGAAGCACCCAGCGAAAGTGGAACAAAAACCGAAGCTGAGGAGAGGTGAGCTGCAGCCTGGGCTGCCAACTCCTCAAATGCTGCTAGCTGTTTGGTGGACCCCGCAGAAACAGAGACCACCCAACGAGCATCTTTGGATTTGACCGGAGGGTCCCATTCATTCGGATGACCTAGGGTGAGACGGGCATAACGGTCCTCAAGAACGGAGGATAAGAAGGTACGACAAATGACGCAGGCCTAAGTATCGTGCTCATGGCCCAGGCAGTAGACGCACGCAGTGTGCAGATCCGTTAGGGACACCAGCCCGCAAAGGCACCGATGGATCCCCAGAGTGGACTTGTCGTCCATCGCAGTCGTAATCAAAGATCGAGCCTGAAGACAACGTTTTGAAGGTTTTGGAAGCAAATCCATAGATTTGTAGCAAAAGGGCCTAACTCAGTGTGAGAGCAATAAGAAGTGAACCAGCGGAATAGAAGATCTGGTGTCATGGGGCGGGAGCAGAGGGAGTTACCACCCGGGTGGGTGGGAGGAGCCAGCTTGAAGATGTTCTGGCAAAGTCTTAAAGGGAAAGGCACTGCCAGAAAGTGTGCCCCTAGAAAAAAAATGGGTTTCCTAGAGGGGGGCCATGTACATTTGGTCCATTTTCCTTGTTACAGCTGGAATATTGTTGGGTCTGTACCACGTAGCAAAGGTGGCATCTTCTAAGGCAGGGAGCACAAGCGATAGTACAACTACAGGAGATTCTGGCAACTCCAGAAACTGAGGTTTCTTTTGGTTGTGCCCTGTTCCTCCAGGTCAAAGCGCATGGCAGATTGTAACTCCTGCATCATGGTGAAGAAAGTGGGATCCGCTGGTGGGGACCTTGGTGTGTGTCATAGTCCTCACTACAGGTGGACACAGTGGAGCTGGTGTCCCTGTCACAAGGGCATTCAGCATAATCCTCAGCTTCCACCTCCTTTTGCATCATCAGGTCAAGATAATATTCGCACTCATCAAGCGGGTCAACAGGGAGAAGGGAGTGGCCGTCAACATCAGCAGCGCTCTAGGAGGCAGCTGTGGCAAGAGTGCATCTTGCGGCATCGAGGGGGACTGGTAGTAGGCCCCGTTGATGGAACCACTGGAATGGGAGGCTAGGTAGCAAGCATCGAGTCATATCTGAAAAGAATAGAACTGCCTGAATGTCGGCGCCTGTGTGTTCGACTGGAAGTGTCTAAGGGGGAGGCAGAGTCCCAGACATTGATGTACCAGCCATACTAGGGCCAGTAATGCCAGCGCCAAGCCCTGATCTTGGTGTCATGTCGACGGCCAGGGGAGAGTGTCATCACTACCGAAGCAGATGACAGCACGGAGAAGGTCATACCTGCTGTGCAGAGAGGTGACCTGGAATTCACTGGGGAGTGTTTCCTTCTTGTCCTGAAGCTTGCGTTTGCGACTCCCTGATGCCTTGCCCTGGGATTCTGAAGACCTGGACTCAGAAGATGGAGCCAGCGATGCAGTGGCACCCTTCTGCTGGAGCTCCTTCTCCATGCTAGCCACCTTCTGCTGAAGGAGGTATTTTTGTAGGGTCCCCTTATGGCGTTACCTGGTCGGGGGAATTAAGGTTCTACAGATTCCGCAGGCTTTCAAGTTGTGATCTGGGCCTAGGCAGCAGACAGACGTCTTGGGAGTCGCTGGTGTAGATCTCACCACAGGGACAATACCGGAATAATTTCGACAGTTCCTTTAATGATATACAGGTTGAAAAATCACTCATTTTTTCGTAAAAAATAAAATGGCAAATACTGCAGCAGCATTTCCTTCAGCGGTCCGACGAGTATGGTAGATGTCAGGAAAAGAACTAAGGAGAGGAGGGGCCACCCATGTTTATGTAGTAGCCGATGTTGAATGCCGTTGTGGGCAGCCCTGGCTGACTGCTTGCACAGTTTGTGGTCTTAATGGCTGGCAGCTTCTAGTTCCATAGGTGTGGCCTGATGAGGAGATATCCTTGAAGATCTTTCTCCTCCGCAGTGGCACACAACGTTGTTGAGGCTTCACGGCATATTTCACACCATGGGGAGGAAGAAGAATAAGGGAGAAAAGAAATCCTGCCATCTGCATGAACTAAACAGGATATCCCTGAAGATGGCAGGGAAGGGGGGGGCGCTCCATGAGTAAGGGTGGTATACAAGGATGTATACCCATCGGAGGCTAACTAGGGCTATAAAGCCATGAAGCTCAAAAGTGAGTGGCCTTATAGCCTTAATTAGCCCCCTCAATTGGTACACATCCTTGTATTCCACCCTTACCCATTGTTTGTTGAATACAATACATTAGGATGGTTACTGTTATGGAAATCGGACTTGCAGTCATGTTGTAGCACCCAAAGGTCTCTTGCAGCTAGGGAGGAAATGGTGTGTAGTGAGTGCAGGTAAGAGTTTGGGGATTTCTGGGTTTGGTGTTTTTTTTGGTAACATGTTCATTTGCAGCTTGTTAATTGGTTTGGCTAGCTTCTTAATGCTGTGTTAACTGTGTTAGTGGTGTCCCACAGGGTTTAATTTAGTGCACGTATATACTTCTGATTGTTTGATTAGTGTAGGTTTATAGCTTTAATTAGTGTCGGTATATAGCTGTTATAGCATAAGTGTAGGTATATACTTTAAATTGTTTGATTAGTCACAGGTATACAGGAAAATAAATGATGGACTTCCCTATGGGGGAGTTCCCATCCACGTATCAGAGGTTTAAAAAAGGTTACCAATTGAACAATTTCATTAATTAAAACACAGCACATGACCATTGATTATTTACCTAGGAACTGCACAGTTCATAATCAAAGGCTTTTTTTTTTTTACAAAACAAAAATCACACCACTTGCTGGCAACAAAATTCAACTAAACAAAAAAAAATACACACTTTGCAGCCTTGTTTCATGGCACCACTTGTATTATGCTCAGTGCCATGAACTACATCAGATTCTACTCTCAACCCAACTTGGGAGAAAAAAATTCCAAAACAGATGTTTTTAGTGAGCTCAGGCTTCAAACTGCACCCAAACCGCACATTACATCAAGAGCGTCCAAATACTGGAACATCCACAGTGTATCTATGGACGCTACTGGAACAGCCATGAAACATCCACACTACACCTAAAAGTCCACTTCTTGTACAAGGACGTAAAGCAATGCAGCTGCCAGCAGACAATAACTGTCATAACTGGGCACTACTCCATCAGTATATAAAAAGATACTTAAAAACAGCATCTATGAACACTATGCACTGTAGCAAGCATACGTAACAATCATATGTAATTATTTCTGCACATTATAACAAACCATGACAAACAAACTACTTTAAATAGCTAGTTTATTTTCATTAAAATACTAGCATAAGGCCGACCCAGTGGTGTGAAGGGCTGTAGCATCATGCTGTATGTCCTGCCACACCGGCGACCCGTGTTTGCGGTGCGACCTGCCTGACACTTAGCGGAGGCTGGGTGTTGGCACGCCGCATCCTGTACAATGGGGCACGGAGGCAGAGTAGCCGACTGGTGAGCAGAAGCATGAGCAGCTCTGCCATTGTTGGCACTGCATGCTTTCCTTCACTGGAAAAACGAAAACTGGTCCTGGGCAAGTTGGATGAATGCTGTCCTCCGCAGGTGCCGCCCCCAAGAAGGCACCTCCCTGAACTGGATCCAATCCCAGGATGTAGAGAATGGGGCTCCCCGCCACGGAGGATAAGCCATCGGAGAAGACGGAAGGTAGGCCTGAAGGTCTGGGCTGGGAGGACGGCACGATCATGGGCTGACCGGGACAGGGGGAGAAAAGTACAGTTACGTAGGAACTTACTGTAACAGTAGATCTTCGAGAGAGGTTCCTTCAGTAGGTCTTCACTTACAGGACTGGCGCCACCTGGCGTTGGGCCGCCCAGCAGATTTTTCTAGCAATCCCTGACGGGGGACCGCCCACCCAACATCAGCGTGACTGTATATAGTGGGCGGTCCCCACGCCCGCCCTTCAGTTTTCCCACCGGAGCCAGGAAGAGCCCTGACAGCAGGAGCAAACAGGATTTGGAGACCCTGTAAAGCACAGAATGAAGGGAAGGAGAGAGGGAAAAATATGACCTACTGATGGAACCTCTCTCGAAGATCTACTGTTACAGTAAGTTCCTAAGTAACTATACTAGCTTACTTTGAGAGGGTTCCTTCAGTAGGTCATCACTTATAGGACAGAGTCCCAAGCAGTCCCTCCAAAGAGACCGAGAGAAACTAGGGAGGAGGAAGAATAACTCCAACAGAAAAACTGGAATCAAGAATGGACCCAGCCTAGGACAGAAGGCCCTGTAACACAGCTAGGCCGAAACCAGCCCTCCGCCTAGAAGCAATGTCCAGACAGTAGTGTTTGGTAAAGGTATGGACAGAACTCCAAGTGGCTGGGGCACAGATATCAGCCGCAGATATTTCGCAAAAAGGCAGCAGAAGCAGCCATTCCCCTTAGTAGAAAGGCCTCGGATGGTACCCAGCAGAGGTTTTTCATACTTCTGGTAACAATACCTAATGCAGTTGCCTAACCATTTGGAAAGGCCCTGCTTAGAAACCAGTTTGCCCTTCGATCTGGGGGCAAAGGAAACAAAAAGCTGATCAAAGATACGGAATTCTTTAGTCCGGTGAGTGTAACACCGAAGAATCCGATGTACATCCATGGTATGGAGGAGTGCCTCACCTCTGTTCAAAGGGGATGGGTAGTATACAGGAAGCTCTACTGACTGGTTCAGAGTGGCTTCTGACACCACCTTGGGAAGAAACTTTGAATTCGTTCTGAGGACTGCCTGGTCTTTGTGGAAAATCAGACAGGGCTCCTTACAAACCCGAGCGTGAAGCTCCGAAATCCTCAGGGCTGACGTGATGGCAACCAGAAACACCTTCTTCCAGGAAAGGAAGCGCAAATCACAGCTCATAGCCAGCTCAAAAGGAGGAAAGGTGAGCTTTTCCAAAACAAAGTTTAAATCCCAAGGAGGAGTTGGGTCACGGATTTTGGGGGGGAGGGGTTCAGATGGAGAATCCCTTTCAGAAAAGTTTGAGACTTCCAACCGAGCCACGGGTTTATCATCCACCAGATCATGGTACGCCGAAACAGCCGAAAGGTGAACCTTCAACGATGAATATGAAAGACTGGAGTCTGACAGGTGAAGGAGGTACTCCATGACCTGTGGGGCAGAGCATGAGAAGGGGTTCCAACCTTTGGCTGTCGTCCAGATTGAAAACAGTTTCCACTTCATGGCATAAGTGGTACGAGTAAAGGGTTTTCTGGCCTCAATGAGGACCTGAGCAACCTGGGAGGAGACCCCAAAGCAAGAGATTGCTATGTCTGCAGGAGCCATGCATGAAGATGCAGAGTCCTGAGCCCTGGATGTAGCAGACTACCTTTATTCTGGATCAGGAGGTTGTGAGTCACTGGAAGTGGAACTGGTGGTTCCCTGGAAAGCTATTGCAGAAGCGGGAACCAGATCTGTTTCGGCCAGAAAGGGGCGATGAGAATCATTCGTGCCCTGTCTGCCTGAAGTTTGAGGAGAATCCTCTGAAGAATGGGAAATGGAGGAAAGGCGTACAAAAATTTCCCTGTCCGACAGAGAGACAACATGTCGTGCCAGAAAGCACAATACTCTGGAACAAACGAGCAAAGACTGGGAAGTTTTGCATTGAATTCGGAGGCGAAAAGGTCGCTTTCCGGTCACCCCCAACGTAGGAAGATGGATTCCACCACTTCGTGATGTAATTCTCACTCGTGCGCTCGTGTCCAAGATCTGCTAAGACTGCCCACCAGAACGTTTAGGACGCCTGGCACATGCACAGCCACTATGGCCAGATGGTGCTGGACCTCCTGGTTCCACACCTGAATCGCTTCCCTGCTCAAGGGGTACGAGCGGGTTCCTCCTTGTTTGCTGAGGTACCAAACTACCGACATGTTGTCCGTTTGGACCAGCAGTGATTCCTTGGGAAAGAAGGTCTGGAAGGTCTGTAAGGCGTACAGGACAGTCATCTCATCTCCAGAACGTTTATATGCAGAGTAGACTCCAAGCTGGACCACAGTCCTTGGGCTTGGTGTTCCCCATCCCATGTTCGAGGCATCCACGGTGAGGGATGCCGAGGGAGCTGGGCTCCTGAAGGGGAGACCCAAAGAAAGGTTGCAGGGATCCCTCCACCACAGCAATTCTTTCTGAACCACTGAGGAGACCAGCACCGGAAGGTCCAGGTCGTCCGGGAGTTGATCCCACTGCACGCGCAAGGACAACCGAGTCACTCTCATGTGGAGCCTCGCGAGGGGAACAGTGGTGACAGAGGCCGCCATCAGGCCGAGAAGGCGCAAGATCTCCCGGGCTGGGATGTTCCTGGAAGAAGCCACTCCGGAAGCCTGACAGAAGATGTCTCCACCATGTCTGGAGGGAGGAAGGCTCTGCACTGGACCGTATCCAAAACTGCCCCAATGAACTGCAGTTTCTGGGCAGGGGTCATAGAGGACTTGGGGATACTGACAGTAATCCCTAGCCTGTTGAACAGGTCCAAAGTGAATAAAAGCCTCTAGTAGAGAGTCCCTGGACAGAGCTGAAATCAGCCAATTGGCCAGGTAAGGGAAAACCGTAATACCCCTGCAGCGTAAGAAGGCCGCAACCACTGACAGGCACTTGGTTAACACCCGGGGTGCCGAGGACAGGTCAAAGGGGAGCGCTCAGAACTGGAAGTGTCCCCTCTGGAACTGAAACCGCAGGAATCTGTGGTGGCTGGGGAAGATGGGAATATGCAGGTAATCATCCTGCATGTCCAGAGCGCACAACCAATAGTTCTCCAGAAGAAGTGGCAGGATGCTCTGGAGAGTCAGCATCCGAAATTTCTTGTACTCGACAAACTGGTTTAAGTCGCTTAAGTCTAGTATGGTTCTGAAATCCCCCATCTTTTTTGGAACCAGGAAAAAATGGGAATAAAACCTTTCCCGTTTGCCTGAGGGGAACGTGCTCTATTGCGTCCTTCAGCAAGAGGCTGTTCACCTCTTAGCAAACAAGAAGAGCCTGATCCCTTGAATAGAAGGATCTTTTTGGCAGAGTTTCTGGAGGAAAGTTCAGAAACTATTGTGTGTCCAACGGACACTAGCTGCAGGACCCATTCGTCAGAGGTGATCGCCCTCCACTCCTGCGCGTGGCGGGCAACCCCCCCCACTTGCTCCCCATCGAGAGACTGGGAAGCAGTGGGAAGGGAGAATCAGGAAGTGGCGGACGTTCAGGGGGAGGACCCCCTGCTCATCTCTGGTTATTTGATGTAGGAGGGGTGGCTGTACCCATGTCCTTACGCTTTCCCTGGCGGCATGCCAGGGCTTGCTTTCTCTGCCTCCAGGTCCTTTTCCGAAAGGGCTGCTGCTGTTGGGTGCCCGATCGGTACATGGACCTCACGGACCTGAGGGCAAGACCTCTGTCCTGCAAGTCTGTGATTATGCCCGTGGTGTCCCTACCAAAGAGTACCGAGCCCCGGAAGGGGGCATCTTAAATTGCAGACTGAATTTCGTTAGCAAGTCCAGAAAGGTGAAGCCAGGAGTGCCATCGCCGAGGTGTGTGCCACAGAATTGACAGAGTCGTATGTGGCCCGCAAAGCATGCCTACACGAGAACTTGGAGAGGCGAAGATCCTTGACAAGCTTCTCCTTCAAGGCCAAGGGGATCCATGGCTTGGACCCAAGCCTCTAACCTGGCCAAGGTAGCTTTTTGATGAGACACCATATGGGCCACATAATTAAGGAACTGAAGAATGCATGTGGCCGAAGAATAGATCTTTCTCCTGAACTGGTCCATCTGCCTCAACTCTTTGTCTGGAGAGGTGCTCATGTGCTGCAGAGCAGTCATGAGCAGCAGAAATGACCACAGTCAGCCTTAGGATGCTTTTTCAAGAACGGGGCATCCTTCGGCGCTTGGTAGAGCCTGTCCACCCATTTGGGGACAGCTGGGAGGGAATGAGGCATCTGCCAGACGGTAGTGGTGAGGTCTTGAGGTACAATCCATGGAGGAATAGGGACCGGAGACAGAGACACTAAGTCCAGATGCTCTGCCTCATGGGGTCCTGATCCTCTGACTCCCAGTCAAAGAAATCCTTCATGGACCTCAGAAGGTCCAAAAAGGCAGGGTCCTCTGGTGGGGATTTCAGGGAAACCTTGCCTGACGGGCCCTCAGGTTCTTTTGGGACCTCCTCCGAAGAATCGTCAGCCCCCTTATACTCATCTGCCCCTTCGACAGGACGGTGACGGGTACTGGGAAGTGAAACGTTTTGACGAGTCTTCCCAGAGACATGTACAGTAGTCACAGAAGAACTGCTCGGGGAAGGGGACCTGGGAGACAGTGGGAGAAGGAGTCTCGTCTCAAGGGCTGACACCAACTCTGACCGAGACCTCGCCACCAAGACTGAATTAGGGTCTTGAAATCCGGGGCAACCAGAGGAGGTGGAGGGGGTGGCGGAGGAGGCTGAGGCTGAGGGGGAGGAGGAGGTATGTGTGGGTAATAATAGCCCTAGAATTTCTGGTAGTGAGAGTAGGGATTGAACTCAGGGTAAAACTGCCCGTAATGACTCCAGTCTGGAGGGGGGCCAGCCGGGTAGTGGTCCCCAGGGAACCCAAGCGGGTAGTGAGGGACTGTTTGGGGTCTGGAGTAAATCCCAGTCAGGTCTGGTAGTGGGGTACCCACATCGGACCTGCTGTGGTATATACAGGCTGGGGATCCAGCACTGGGACAGCCCACGTCAGGGGGACAGACGTCAGAATTGGCACCACCCGATCCGGCGCCGGAAACGGATCTGGCGTCCGAACCAGACGGAGGGACCCTGGCGGCAGGAACGGATCTGGCATCGGGGAAAACAGCTGAGGCCGACTGATAGGTTCAGGCTGAGGGACCGTCGTCAGGATGAACGGCATCGGAGCCAACGACTGGGGCCGATTGCTAGGTCCCAGATGAGCAACAGTCGTCGGGACATCTGGCGTCTGAGTAAGGCTCACCAGGTCCTCTGGTGGGATATTGGCCGGAATCAGCGCTACAGGGATCTCGCCCGAAGGAGGGGCTTCCACATTAAGGCCTGCTGGCTTAGGAGGGGCCTCCTTCCCCTTGACCCCCAGAGGAGAACGTGGAGTTGACCCCGTGGAATAGACTACGTCGAGTGGTTCTCCACCATCTTCGCTGGAGGTACCCGCCGCTGAAGTGGAGGGCACGGGCGAAGGAAGAGGGGAGCTTTCTCCCCCTGGTTCTGCCAGACGTCGGGTGAGGCGCAGTCAGGCCCAGATAGGGGGAACCACACCTATGCGGACATCAGGGATGGGCGTCTTAGCAGGTGGCGTCAGGTGGGTGGGGGAGGAGCCCCCGACCGACATATCGACGGATGTTGGGTGGGTCCCCACTGGCTAGGGAGCTGGTTTACCGGTTGCTGCGCGGTCCCTGGAGTGGAAGACGACAGACTGACCCGCTGTCTTACCAGACTTACCGTCTGATTTTCTGGGCAGCGGCTGGGCCTTGCTCGTCGAGGGCTGCGTGTCATCAGTGGAGCGCTCCCTAAACTTCTCCTTGTGCTTCGATGGAGAAGATGCATCTGTCGAGGACTCTCAAAATGGTCCATCTTCTTTTCTAGAGAAGCCAAGCAGCTTTTCAAGAGATGGTCCTCCAAAGCCTGCTGCTTCCTTTTCTTCGTGGCCTGGTTGAAGGTCTGGCACTCCGGGCAGGAGGAGACAGGGTGGTCTGGGACTAGACATAGGATGCACTTGAGGTGACTGTCTTTGTGCGGAATCTGCGTGCCACAGGACGAGCACTTCGGTGAAGACATCAATGTAGAGTTGGAAAAAGGAAGAATTTTTGTCGAAGGAAAATTCCGACGCAAGATATTTTCTCAACGATTGCTATATGGAAGTCTGCAATGTGACTGACACGAGGCGACGGCGGGAAACAACTGGAGGGTGGGCGTGGGGACCGCCCACTATATACAATCACGCTGATGTCGGTCACATGATGTCGAGGTGGGGGGGGGGTCTCCCGTCAGGGATTGCTAGAAAAGTCTGCCATGTGGCCCGACGCCAGGTGACGCCAGTCCTATAAATGATGACCTATTGAAGGAAACCTCTCGAAGATTGATATAAATGTATACACTACCAGTCAAAAGTTTTAGAACACCCCCATTTTTCCAGTTTTTATTGAAATTTACGCAGGTTAATGTCTCAATGTACTCTGAAATGAAAGCATAGAACAAATAAACAATTGGAGATAAAGAAATCATAGAATCATTTTGTTTAACAAAATTTAATCTAAATTTTTGACTCAAAGTAGCCACCTTCTGCAGATATACTGTAACCGCTGAACGCACTCGTGGCATTCTTCCTACAATGGACATCAAATATTGTTCGGGAAGTTCTTCCCAACACTGTTGCAGAAGTTCCCACAAATGTGTTGCACTTGTAGGTTGCTTTGCTTTCACTCTTCTGTCCAGTTCATCCCAAACCAGCTCGATGGGGTTTAAGTCTGGAGACTGTGCTGGCCATTCCATGATTTGAAGCCTACCGTCTTGTTCTTTTCCTCGAAGGTAGTTCTGACATAGCCTGGAGGTATGTTTTCGGTCATTATCTTGCTGTAGGATGAATTCATGACCAACTAGGCGTAGACCAAAGGGTATTGCATGGCGCTGCAAAATGCTGTGGTAGCCCTTTTGGTTCAGGGTGCCAGTCACTCTCTGCTGTTGTCCTGTGAGCCGCCTATCACGCAAGCTGTTGACTCTCAGAAACATGTCTTCTGATTCTGTTGTGGCTTTGGGTCTGCCAGACCTCTTCCTGTCAGAGTTTCCTCCAGTTTCCAAGTGCCTTTTGATGGTGTAGGAAACTGTACTCACTGACACTTTGGCTTTCTTTGCAATTTCTGTACAGCAGTTTTTGCTACCTAAACTTTTTTTTTTTTTTAACCTCTAGCAGTTTACCGCTTACCTTTGTACCATTTCAGGTTATTT
This sequence comes from Neoceratodus forsteri, assembly GCA_016271365.2. NCBI lineage: Eukaryota > Metazoa > Chordata > Ceratodontiformes > Ceratodontidae > Neoceratodus > Neoceratodus forsteri. The sequence goes on from CM028135.1 coordinate 406,585,025, forward strand.
ACTGGACTTGAATTGCTTAAATTTCAATAAAAACTGGAAAAATGGGGGTGTTCTAAAACTTTTGACCGGTAGTATATATCTACATTTTTTAAATACAAGCATAAAAAAAAACAACCTGTCTATTGTCTATATTTTCAACAGTAACCCCGCCAACAGGGAATGTGTTTTTTTTGTTGGTAAAAAAATGCATGCCCCGGGTGTGCTGGGGGACACTCTGCCTGCAGCCTCATGCCTCACAACACACACACAGGGCATGCATTATCTACCAGGATCCGCTCACCCTGTGGTGGATCTTGGCTTACTGCTTACAGATATGTGTGTGTGGAGATATATATATATATACATACATACATCACACACACACACACACACACACACACACACACACACACACACACACATCTTGATCTATATATACATATCTATATTATTGTGTCGCAGTAGCACCACTATAGTTAGGATTGAGCAGGGCTTTCGATGTTAAATCTCAAATTTTGCACTTTAATAACTTTGCAACCGTTCAATGGATTTGCACAAAATTCTTTATGCATGGTCTTGTGCAGTAGATCTCGAAGTGACAAGTTCCATTCCAGTCGGATGTGCGGACTCAGAGATCCGGAGAGCATAACAACACTAAGAATCGCTGTTTTTCGCAGTTTGTCATCGCCTTGTGCCCAGACAGTTTGGAATTTTGGTGTGAAATGTTCAGGGTAGAAAGGACCTGGGTCACATAAGAGACTTTCGCTTGTCTGATGAAAAGATATGAATCCATTGCCAAGTTATTATTTTCAATGGGAATTTCACTTTCCAGGATAGCTTCCTGGAACGAAAAAATAATTTGGTCAAAGAAAAAGGATCCTTTTTTGTTTGGGCCAATCCTTTTTCACAAGAAAATAAATCTTTCATTTTCTGCCATTCTTGTTTTCCTTTCTTTCGAAGGAGGAAAAAAAAAACCTCCCAAATTGGCCAAAATGAGGTCTTGCAGACATAGTATACTATGCATCTTGTTCATCGGGTGTCCATTAGGTGGATTATGCACTCCTTAGTTACAAAAATTACCCTGGAACTTTTTTAAACATTATTTTAAATCTTTTTGTGACTCGCTAAATGGAAATTACGTACCTACTGTAATTCTTGAACTTCTTGGATGAAGTCTCCACCATTCATTCTCACTAATGGACTACGCCGGAGGCACTAGGACCCAGCGGGAGCCAAATATTTCCAGGAGGGCCAGCGCTGAGATTGGGTCCGCGAATGCACGGTGCCGCCAGACTGCCTCGCATTCATATAGCCGATCTCATGGTTGACTCTCCAACTACATCAGTAAGTTTTTGACCGAGGAGGTGCAGTGTAAACTAACCTAGGAAATGTACAGTTACGTAAGAACTTACTGTAACAGTAGATCTTCGAGAGAAGCTCTTGCAGCACAGCAGGTAACACAATAAGGACTGTAGCCAGCAGGACCCCACAGAAAACTTCTAGCTAGCAGTCTTCGCCGGGGACCACCCCCTTCCACTCCCCCCCCCGACCTTACGTATGGTACAAAGGGTGGGAAGTCCCTGGCGTCCCTCTGTTCTCCCGCCAGAGACTCCGGCATCAATGATGGAAAGTGAACAGGAACGGAGGCAAATATCGCAGAAGACAACTGGAATGTTGCCAAAGCAAACCATGTGCAGTAGAGTCCCCCTAGGGGGAAGGTGGATGGGAAGCCATACCCGCTGCAAGAGCTTCTCTCGAAGATCTACTGTTATGGTAAGTTCTTACGTAACTGTACTACCTTACTTCGAGAGTCAGCTCTTGCAGCAGGTAACACAATAAGGACTGTGTCCCAAGCAGTAACTCAGACCCAGACAGGAATTGGGAGGAGGAAATATAGGAGAGCCAACAGATGAGTGTGCTCAAGAGGAGTCCCTGCAGAACTGCGAGACCAAAGCCCACTCTGCGTCTGGAGGCAATGTCCAAACTGTAATGTCTAGCAAATGTATGGACAGAGTTCCATGTGGCTGCTGCACAAATGTCCGCTGTAGATACATTTCAACGGGTGGCAAAAGATGCCTCTACTCCCCTCGTACAGTGACCCTTTACCGGGCCCGGCAAGGGTTTGTATACTTCTGGTAACAGAATGTAATACTATTAACCAGCCATTTTGAAAGGGCCTGTTTGGTCACAGGTGCTCCCCGGATCCTGTGGGCAAAAGAAACAAAAAGCTGATCTGAATGTCGACACACACTAGTCCTAAGGAGGTATAATCGCAAAATGCAATGAACGTCCAATGTGTGGAGAACAGCCTCACTCCTATTAGAGTAACAGGGATAGTATACAGAAAGGTGGATGTTTTAAGAGTCAACTCAGACACCACCTTTGGTAAAATCTTAGGACTGGTCCTCAAGGCCACCCAGTCCTAGTGGAAAATCAAATAAGGCTCTTTACACATCAGGGCCTGAAGCTCAGAAATTCTTCAAGCAGAAGTAACAGCAACTAAAAATAATGCTTTCCAAGAGAGGAAGTGAAGCTCGCAATCCATAGCTGGTTCAAAAAGGGGTAGGTGAGCTTTTCCAGCACAAGAAGTAGGTCCCTGGGAGGGACAGGGTCTCTAAATGGGGGGCTTCAAATGAAGGATACCCCCAAAGAAGGTCCGGGGCTACCACCAGCTGAGAGACAGTTCTGCCCTGGGCAGAACTATGACAGGCAGAAATGGCTGACAGATGTATTTTAATGGAGGAGTATCCCAATCCAGTCTGAGAGGGACAAGAGATACACAACGATCGAGTTCACTGGACAGGCCAAGGGATCCAGGCAGCAGGCAGAAGCCCACAGACAGAAGCGCTTCCACTTCATAGCATAAGTGGCTCTGGTGCAAGGCTTTCTAGCTGCCACCAGAACAGTGACCACCCTGTCAGAGACTCCAAAGCGCGACCTGGCTAGGTCCTCAGGGTCCCCTCATCCTGAGAGGGCAGGTGAGTGCTCAGAGGCAGAGAAAAGTACAGTTACGTAACAACTTACCATAACAGTAGATCTTCAAGAGAGGCTCTTGCAGTAGGTAATTACATATAGGACTGAAGCTGGCAGGTGTCAGGACCCCATGGAAAAATTTCTAGCTAGCAGTCTCTGGCAGCGGACCGCCCCAACGTCAGGTGACCGGCGTCAGGTGACGTCAGTATAAAGAGGCGGTCCCCCACGCCCACCTTCCAGTTCTTTCCCGCCAAAGGCACAAAAAAGGCAAGATGAGAGAAGCAGATATTTCCCTTCCAGGAAAAGGAGCTGAAAAAGCTAAGGGGGATGGAGGGAAGGAAGGCATTACCTACTGCAAGAACCTCTCTCAAAGATCTACTGTTACGGTAAGTCCTTATGTAACTTTACCATCTTACTTCGAGAGGGCTCTTGCAGTAGTTAATTACATATAGGACTGGGTCCCAAGCAGTCTGGAACAAGGAGAAGCACACGGGAGGAGGAAAACTACACAACCACAGAACCTCCAGCTGTAAAGGTCACAAGAAAGGAGACCTTGCAGAGCAGCCAGCTCAAAGCCTGCTCTACGGCGAGAGGCAACGTCCAAACTGTAGTGTTTCGTAAAGGTATGGACAGAAGTCCAAGTGGCAGCTGCACAAATGTCAGCCGCTGACACATTCGAAACAAGCCGCAAAGCCAGCGACACCCCTAGTGAAGTGGCCTCTGACTTGACCCAGCAGGGTTGTGTGATACTTGTCGTAACAGAAAGTGATACAATGAGCCAGCCATTTAGATAGGCAGTGCTGTTACCAAGCAATGCCTTCTCTTTTGTGAGCAAGAAAGACAAAAAGCTGATCAGATTTCCTGAGATCCTTTGTCCTAGTGGTGTAGTATCTCAGTATTCTATGAACTGAGAAAGTATGCAAGAGGTACTCCCCTTGATTGGTGTGCTGCGTAAAGAAAGCAGGTAGCTCAATGGATTGATTCAGCGTAGATTCCGCTACCACCTTAGGGAGAAAGTTAGGGTTTGTACGCAGAGCCAAACGTTCCTTGTGAGAAATCAAATATGGGATTTTGCACATCAAGGCCTGAAGCTCGGAACTACGTTGAGCTGAAGTAATGGCCACTAGGAAGAGAGTCTTCCAGGATAGGAACTTCAAGTTTGCTGAGGCTGCCGGTTCAAAAGGGGGCAGGGTAAGCTTCCCAATAATAAAATTCAGATCCCAAGGAGGGGCAGGAACGCGAATAGGGGATCTCAAATGGAGAACCCATCTAAGAAAAGTCTTAGAGACTTCCAGCTGCACGAAAGTTCTGTCCCCAAAAGGAACATGGTAAGCGGAAATAGCTGCCATGTGAACATTCAGAGAGGAATGGCTGAGACCCAGGTCAAAGAGATGACGCATATAGTCCAGAATTCTCCCACCAGGGCATGAGAATGGCTCAAAATCCTTGGAAGAGGCCCAAATCGAGAACAGTTTCCATTTCTTGGCTTAGGTATATCTAGTGGAAGGCTTTCTGGCCTCCACCAGAATCTCGGCCAGAAGCGGGGAGACCCCGAATCGGGCTTGAGCTACGTCTGCAGGAGCCATGGATGCAACTGAAGGGAATTGAGACCTGGATGAATCAGGGTCCCCTGATCCTGGGTCAACAAAAGTTGCAACGAAGGAAGAGGAAGTGGAGGTTCCTCTGAATACTGTTGCAGAAGAGAGAACCAAACTTGCCTGGGCCAGAAAGTAGTGATTAGGATCATGGGAGCTCCTTCTGAGATGAGTTTGTGTAAGACCCTCGGAATCAAGGGAATTGGGGGGACGACAGACGAATCTGTCCTTCCAGTCTAGAGACAGAGCATCCCTCCAAAAAATGCCTCACCCTGGAGCGAGCAGAAGGTGGGAAGTTTTGCATTGTGAGGAGATGCGAACAGGTCTACCTGAGGTGTTCCTCAGTGCAGGAAGAGATGGTCTACTACCCAGCCAGCCAATTTCCAATCCATCTGACCATCAACGGGCCTACCCCCATCCCCCTCAGTTTCCCCTGTAGCCCGTTGTGAGGGACCAAGTCAAACGCCTTGCAGAAGTCCAAGAAATGAAAATTATGTACCTACCGTAATTCTTGATCTTTCTGTGCATCTTCACCATTCATCAGTTGGGTTGTGGCTGGAGGTCATGACCCCACGGAACTCTTTTTGGATGGGCGAGAGCTGGCCTTGTGAGTGACGGTGCCAGCCCAAGTCTGACGTACAACGTGGCGCTCACGGGTTGGCATTCATTTGTTGCCGGCGCTGCCCCCTCACCAGTTCTGAGTCGCCGTAGAGTGAGAAACAGGGGTGAGAGGGTGGGACAAGAGAGCCCAAGGGACAGATAAAGGAAAAGATGAAAGGAGGGAGAGGGGGGACATGATAGAAACTTTCAAGTACCTCAAGGGAATCCACAAAGTCCAAGAGGGTAGCATCTTTCAAAAAAAGAGGTGTGCAAGAACAAGGGGGCACAATTTGAAGATAGAAGGGGGGCAGCTCAGAGGTAATTTAAGGAAGTATTTTTTCACAGAGAGGGTTGTGGATGCAAGGAACGGCCTTCCGGAGGAGGTTGTGGAGTCAAAAACAGTGGTGAAATTCAAGCATGCATGGGACAGTCATAAGGCAATTCTAGGGGTTGGGGGTAGGAAGAAGTAGGCTGCTGGTTAACTAGGATCTGCAGCTTATCCATTAGGTAGGGAAATGGGCAGACTGGGTGGGCCAAGCGGTCCTTATCTGGCGTCAAAATCTATGTTTCTATGTTTCTAAGATGTAAAAAAAACAAAAGGAGGAATAAGCGACTGAGAGGACAGACAAAGGACAGAGCAGAATCTAAGGGGATTGGGAGGGGCCCCAATCTCTGGAAAAGGGAAAGAGAAGGGAAGGAAAAAAATATAGTTAAATGGGAAGGGAGAGGACAAAACCAAAGACTCGCAACTTGGATTCCTGTTTTTAGGCTAGATGGAAATTACTGCCCAAGGGAGTTGGCTAGAGAGCTTGGCAAGGCTTGCAAGGTTCCATATCAAGGAAATCACTTGACCGAGATGAACTCCTGGTAGAAAACAACTCCTCAGAAGAGTCATAGTTCAAGGAGAGGAGGGAGTCTAGGAGCTGAGGTATGTCCTCTCCCCAACCAACAAAAACAAGAGGGGTGGGGATAAGTAAGTAAACCCCCCCCAAAAGAATCATAAAAAGGGATTAGTCCCGAAGGACAAGGATAAGGGGAGAGAGAGGCAGCAACCAACATCCCACTCTAAGGAGGGGTGGCTATAAGGCGACATGAGAAACAGTTCTCCTCACCTCCCCAGGCCTGTAGGTTGCAGAAGCAGCCCCTGTGTGCCAAAATGATCCCGCCACTGTGACAAAAGGAGGGGGTGGGGGTGGGGAATCCATGAGACTGAGGCCCCAGGGGATGGAGGTGGAATTTTGTGATGAATGGTGAGGATACACAGATCAAGAATTACGGTAGGTATGTAATTTCCATATCTTATCTGTGTCAATCTTCACCATTCATCACAGCTGGTGAGTACAGAGCCCCCGAGGCCCTATGGGACTAAGCCCCTGAGCCCCCAGTGGGGGAGACACTGGGAGGACCAACCTCTACGAGCCCAGAGAGGCCAGAGACTGTGGGGAGTGAGACTGGGACCCCCTCCCGGAGGGGGAAGGAATTTGCCCCCGATAATTGCCACCTCACTGTGGGACAAAAGGTGGGTTCTCTGGTAGGTGGAGGAAATCACCTTATGCCGGGCCATGGGTGACAACCAGGAAAGATGAAGCCACGCCATCCACCTGATGCAGATCGCTGTCCCTACGACTCTGGAAGTTACCTCGTTGGCATCGTAGAATGCCCTCGCTTGGTTCCTTGCTAGCTCCAGGCCTTGAGCAGAGTGCACGATGGCCTGTCTGGTTACCTCCGTATCAGGCAAAGAGGCTAGTTGACGACCTAGCTTGGACCACAAGAACCTGTCATAGGATGCAAAGTGGGCCTGATGTGAAGCTATGGACAATAAAATCAGTGCCAAGTAGAAGGTCCTCCTATCCCAGAAGTCAAAATCCAAAGAGTCTTGATCTGGGGGCTGGTCACTGTGAAGGGTGCGAAGCCCATCAGGAGTGTCCAACTGTGTCAATCCTGACAGAGGGTAAGGCATGTGACCTGGAGACTCTGGGGAAGCACAATACCTCTGGCTCAGTTCCCTAGGGGCTGGAACACTGGAGAAGGGGTGTCACCAGAAACACAGTGACGCTTCCCAAAAGGGAACAGGCCAGGCGGGACCACCAGGTTGGCCCGCGCGCACATGCTCAGGATTGTCTTGGAACCAGGGGTGATCTGAAGATCTTCCATCATCCTCGCGAGGAAGCGCTGACATGAAGCAAGATCAGCGGCAGGGGTAATGTGGACGGATGGTTCCTCTTCTGAGAAGGGGGATGAGGAAGTGGAAGATTTCGGAGATTCAGGGGGTGGCTGGAACAACCGCTTGTCAATCGTCCTAACGTAAGTGGGAAAGTGAGCAGTTGCACCCTTGAACTGCTTCCAGGTCAGAGGTCCCCTAGGACTGGCAATACCAGGGAGAGAAGGAGATGGAGACAGAGGAATGGGGCCAAATCCATCGAAGAAGAGGAATGTCTTCTGCCCAGGCAAGAGGGCCTGCCGGAAGCTCCCAAATGTGGTGTAGCCCCGGGAAGTCCAACAGCCCATCAACCACACTGGAACTGCCTAGACCGTGCCCTGAAGAATCCCCCGTGTGAGGCGACAGACGGCGAGAGTCCAGAAGGACTGCTCCTGACCTCCAAAGAAGAGGGCCCTCTCGAGGAAAGAGAGGGGGAAGGGTGAGGGTCAGCACTACGGCTCCTCCTTGAACCCAGGTGGGTCCCAGGGAGAGGTCACCGGACAGAACTCAGGCCCCTCGACCCCTCAGACTCTAAAAGAGCCCTCCGCCTCGAAACCACCAGCCTAGGCAGCTGGCCATGCCATTGAAGTGACCACTGAGGGATCAGCAGACTCCGAGGAGTCTGGAAGGCAGTCTGGATCTGACTGAATCCTCTTCCGAAGAGGTGGAGACACAGGTCAGATGTCAGACCACCCGCCGACCACTGCCCATTCCTGGGCTGCAAGCAGTGCCAGTCTGAGCCGTGGCACCACGGCTGGCGCCGACACCTCCCTTGACACTGTAGACTGCGCCCAAGACAGAGATGGCACCAACCATGGTGCCTAAGCCAGATTTGGTGCCAGTCACGGCGCCAGAGTCGGAGACTGCGACGAGCTAACCCAAGATGGTGCCACCCACGGCGCCGTCCCCAGTCTCGGTGCTGAGATCAGGAATAGCCATAAAGGAAGCAGTCACACCTCCCCGGGCACCACACCCACCATTGGTGCTACAAATGGTGCAGACTGCAGAAACTGTGCTGACCAGGCCCCCGGCGCCGCAAGTAATGCCCGAAACAGCACCAGCAGACGCACTGAGGCCGGTGCCGGTTTACAGGACCCAGGATGCGACACTGGGAGTTCCTCCCGCCCACCCCTGAAAGGAACGGACTGGGCCTCCTGCATCGTGGAAGGGGCCCCTCCCGTGGCAAGGCAAGAAGAGGCGGAGGACCCCTCCTCCGTAGTCCATGTAGAACTGGGAGGGGACCCGGAGGAAGAGTCAAGCGACAGTGTCTTGGCCTCAAGTGTGTGGGCCCATCTTCGAAAGTCAGTGGCACTCGCCCCACTTTCCACGCGCGCAATTAGCCAACTCTGAGGTCCATGGAGAGGCAGGCATCGCACAAATCCATTTCGTGAGAAGGGCCAAGACAGGTGATACACCAATCATGCTGGTCGGAAATGGAGTAACTTCGGCACAAGAGGGGCACCAAAGCATAGGAGGCCGCACTGTCTTCAATGATTTTGTCTCGCCTAACCAGACAATCTACCGAATAAAATACAGAAACAGTACCCGACATCGCTGAATAAAATAAAACAAAAGGAACAGTCTTACTGGTCAGCGGTGTTGAGTAGTGACTAAACAGAACAGACGGTACTTTCAATGCTTAAGTGAGCAAAACTAGGTCAGCAGCTATGACAGTTCCTTCAGCGAGCTCCATACGAGGTCCAACCTCTACAGGGAGAAGAACTGGGGAGGGCAGCCGACTGTTGACGGCCAACCCGCGAAATGCTTGGCTGTGGTGTTCGCCTTGGGCAGCATAGTCACTGCATTGGCTTTGCCACACAAAAAAAAAAAAAAAAAAAAAAAGAAAAAAAAGAAAGAGCTCCCACAAGATCATGACCTCTGGCCACAACGCAACTGTGATGAATGGTGAAGACTGACACAGATAAGATCAGTACATCCACAGGTCTTCCCTTGTCTAGTTCCGTTGTTACCCACTCATAGAACTCAACAAGGTTAGTTTCACACGATCTCCCAGGCACAAACTCATGTTGACGACGAACTAGATATCCCATACCCTCCAAGAACCCCACCCCCCCCACTGACGGATCTATAGCTACCCGGCTCCTCCCTAGATCCCCCTTTATGGACTGGGACCACATGTGCCACCCGCCAATCCCTAGGTACTCACCCTGTCTCAAGTGGCAAACTGAAGTGTTCCGCCAATGGTGCTGCCAGTACATCCGCCATCTCCCATAGTACTCTGGGATGTATGCCACCCGGGCCTGGAGATTTATCCTTTTTCAGAGCTTTCCACACCTTTCTACAAGTATAACCCCGTCGGTCCCTCCTCCCCAAAAATCAGCAGATCCTTCCTGGTGTGATACCCCTGAGGCACTGCTGGTCCCTCCCTCCCTTTCAGTACATTCCTCATGGAACGATACCCCAGAGATAACCTTCCCCTCCCACCTTTGTCATATCTGATGCTCCAGCAATCATACCCCCGCCCTGTCCAAATCCAACATCTTCCTCTTTGTAAGTTTCTCATCCCCCCCTAATGAACACAGAGGCAAAATACTCATTTAATGCCTCTGCTTGTTCCCTTGCCTCCCCACCCACCCCCCTTTTGTTCTCAATCTACCTATTTGGCACTTAGTTTTTCTCCGCTCCCCAATATACCTAAAGAACCCCTTCTCCCCACCCCGTATCCCCTGTGCAAGCCACTGTTCTTTTGCCTTTGCTCCCCTCACCAACTGGGTGACGTGTCTGGATGCAAGATGGTACTTGTCCTTACCCCTCTCCCCTCTAGTTTTTTTGTATTGTCTATAGGCAGCCCTCTTCTCCCTTATGGCCTCCTGAACCTCCTTGGACCACCAGCACAGTTTACGTGACTTTGCCCCCTTGTGCTATACGTGAATACCTACTACAAGAGCCCTCTCGAAGTAAGATCCCTAATGCTCATTTCCATACTTTTGTTGCTTTAACCCTAACTAGTGCAGTAACTCAAGTGTACACACACACACACACACACACACACACACACACACACACACACACACACACACACACACACACACACACACACACTCCTGTGTGAAGGGGCAGGATCATAACATGGAGCCACATGTTATTAAAGTCTTGTTCCTTCACAAGTGATAAATAGAACATAATTTTGACTAGTTTTAGCTTCTAAATATGCTGTTCGTATGAAGTTTAAAAAGTTTCTCTGATTTCAACAACTAGCTCCAGTGCTACACATGGCTACTGTGATATCATCATTGTGAAAGCTGCCTCCTGATGGTTCAGTTTTCAATTCCGACGTAGCCAACAAGGCAAGATATCATCTGTGAGCTACCCTACTCAATGTTTTGTGAGCTGGATATACAATTTGTAGGGGATATTCAATGGGCTGACTCAAAATACACAATTTATCTTCAAGTGTGAGGTGGCAGGACAATAATTTGGGACTGCCAGAGCCACAAATGAGTTATTTAAGTCCTTCCCACTTGCAAGCGATGATAAATTGCCTATTATGAGTCAGGCTGTTGTATATTTGAAATATACAACAGTAGTTTACAAGTTACAGCTTTTGAATCTGCAGTTTGAAGATTTTGCAGTTTTTCTTTGATCTCAACAGCTGGCTTCAGTGCTGCACTAGGCATTGTGATGTCATCAGCTCTGTGACAACCGCTCTCCTACTGGATCAATATTCCACTGTGATGACAATCTTAACATCTATTGTAACAACAGTAACAATATTTTTTGTTATAAAATGACAGGGTAAAATCATGTAATCTGATTGGCTCTTATTTATGTATAAAATACGGTTTACACATGGCTAAAAAAAGGACTGTGAAGAGTCTGGAACCCAGATCAATGGGCATTTGGAACACAGGCATTTCAGTTAGCCCCCTACAGCCCGAACTGATCATCCACCACAAATACAGGTTACTCAACTGTAACAGGAGATCTAGGAATGGTATATGTTGTTCATCCACACCGTCTGGCAGGTTCCTTGCCGCTTTAAATCTTGTCGGAAGGTCTTCAAGCTGGCTCCTCCCACCCACCCGGGTGGTAAAACTCTCGTCTCCGCTCCATGACGCCAGATCTAGCCCGCTGGAAGCTGTGTTGTGCCGGGCCGGAGGTTTGGTAGATGAACAACATATACCATTCCTAGAACTCCTGTTACAGGTGAGTAACCTGTATTTCTAGGGACATGGATATGTTGTTCATCCACACTGTCTGGCAGACTCCTAACAGTTCTCCGGGAGGAGGGAGGCAAGGCGCACACCCCTGATACTTACTTGGGAAATGACTGGAGAACAGAGGCCCCAAAACCAGCATCCCAGCGTGACTCAAGGTCGATGTGGTAGTGGGTGATGAAGGTGTGTGCTGACTTCCAGGTAGCAGCCCTGCAGATTTCCTGGATAGGGACATCCCTGGAAGCAGCCACCGATGCAGCGGTATGGCGGGTAGAATGAGCTCTTATCCCTCTGGGAGGCTCCATGCCCGCCAACCTGTAGCAGAGATCTACGCAGGAGGTGACCCACCTGCCTATCATCCGCTTGGCTGCAGGTCTGCCAGGTGTGGCTTCAGCGTAGGTGACAAACAGCTGGCGAACCTCTCCCCGAACTTCAGCCGTCTGCTCCTTGTAATAAGCGAGCGCTCTTCTAGGGTCCAAAGTATGGAGCCTATATTCGGCCTCCGAGGTGTGATTGGGGTAGAACACCAGCAGAGTCAACACCTGGTTAAGGTGAAACTCCGACACCACCTTCGGAAGGAATTTCGGGTCGGGGCACAGGACAACCTTGTCCCTGTGGAAGACCAGATAAGGAGACTATAGAAAGCGCCTGGAGCTCTCCCATCCTTCTGGCTGACGTGATAGCCACCAAGAAGGCAGTCTTCCACAACAGGTGAGAAATGTCACACCTGTGCATTGGTTCGAATGGCCTGCCCATGAGCTTAGCCAATACCAGCAGTAGATCCCACGGAGGTGGAGGTTCTTGCACCGGAGGGGATATGTGATCAAGGCCTTTGAAAAAGCACCCGACCACCTTCTCCTGCACCGACTGCTTCCCGGCCCGCACCCGGTAAGCAGAGATGGCTGCCAGGTGCACCTTAAGGGTCGTCGACCGAAGCCCTAGCTGAGAAAGGGACCAAAGGCAGTCAAGTATGCTTGCCAAGGAACAGGAGGAAGGGTCCAGGCCCTTGCCCTGACACCAAATGGAGAATCTCTTCCATTTGAAGGCATAGCATTTTCTGGTCGACTCCCTACGGGACGCCTCAACGACGTTGAGGACCTCGTCAGAAAGACCCAAAGCCTGGAACTCTAGCCGCTCAGGAACCAGGCCGTCAGGTGCAGGGATTGAAGGTGCGGATGGAATACCTTCCCCTGACTTGACTGAGATCAGGTCCGGGCGGGCTGGAAGCCCGGAGCCTGGAGCTGAGACTGAGGAGATCTGGATATCAGAACTGGCGGGGCCAGTCTGGGGCTACCAGAATCACCTGCGCCTTGTCCCTCCTCGCCTTGAGAAGCACCTTGTGGATCAAGGGAAATGGGGGAAAGGCGTAGAAGAGGCCCGGGGTCCACGGCCTCGAGAAGGAATCCCCCTGCACCGAGCCCTGCTGAAGGGGGCGGGCATGAAACAGTCTCAGCTTCGCATTCTCCCTGGAGGCAAACAGGTCCGCTTGAGGCGTGCCCCAGTGGGAGAAGAGATCTTGTACTACCTCCAGCAGGAGAGACCACTTGTGAGACGCAGCCCCTATCCGCTTAGGGCATCGGCCACGGTGTTGGAGGCTCCTGCCACGTGAATGGCGAGGAGATCCGCCTCCAGGCTGCACACGAGAGACCAAATGCGGAGAGTTTCCTGCACAAAGGCATTGAGTGCGTCCCGCCCTGGCGGTTTAGGTAGTACATGGTTGTGGTATTGTGCGTCTGGACCTGAACCACTTGACCCCGCAGAAACGGAGCGAAGGTGGTGAGGGCTAGATGAACCGCTCAAAGCTCCAGCAGATTGATGCGGCATTGGGACTCCTGAGGGGACCAGAGGCCGTGCGCTCTGTGCTCCCCCAGATGGGCACCCCAACCCATCAGAGAGGCGTCAGTCGATAGAGAGACCTTTGGCTCGGGGCGGACAAACAGGATGCCATCCCGCAGATGTGCCAGAACGGTCCACCACTGGACAGCGTTCCACATCCCCTGGGTCACTGTCACTAGCTGATCCAACGGATTGAAGCGCTGTGACCATTGGCTGGCCAGTCCCCATTGAAGGGGACGCATGTACCAGCTGGCCCAACAGACCACACTGGCGCAGGAAGTCCCGGGCAGGACACGACTGCCCAACCTGAAATGACTGGGCAAAGGAGGAAAGAACCTCGGCCCTGTCCGCCGAGAGCCGTGCTCTGGCTCGAAGAGAGTCGAGCTCTGCCTCGATGAAATGGATCACCTGCTTTGGCACGAGTTCAGACTTAGCCTCGTTGATGAGGAGGCCAATCTGAGAGCAAACCTGGAGGGACAGATCTCTGGACCGCTCCACCTCCGCTCTGGAGGGGGCTACAATCAGCCAGTTGTCCAGGTAAGGGTACACCCGGACCCTTCGGCGCCGCAGGAATGCTGTCACCACTGCCATGCATTTGGTGAAGACCCTGGAAGCTAGGGGAGAAGCCAAGGCACGCCTCGAACTGTGATAGGGATCCCTCCGCCTGAAGTGGAGGAATCTCTGATGAGATGGACAGATTGGGATGTGAAAGAACGCTGGCCCTGGAGGTCCAGGGAACAGAACCACATGCCTCGTTCCAAGGATGGGATTATCTGAGCCAGAGTGACCATCCTGAAGGTCCGAGACCTTAGAAACCTGTTCAGGTCGTGCAGGTCAAGAACGGGGCGCCAGCCCTCCGCTTTGGGACCAGGAAATACCTGGACACAAACCTCGGGTCTGGAGGAGGATCCGCCACCTTCCTGATCACCTCTTTTTCGAGGAGCAGGGCAATATCGGCTCGGCAGACCGACAGTGAGGCTGCGGACTCCGTGGCCCCCCGAGGGGTGACAGCTTGAAAGGGTGGAGCCTGCTCGAACTCCAGAGGCAGGCCTTTCCTACCACCTCCAACACCCAGTTTTCCGTGGTGACAAAGGACCAGGCGGAAAAGAAGTGGTGGAGCTGTCCTCTACCAGGGGAACCCGGGAGGACGAGGTTGGGGGCGACACCCCTCAAACCGTCACTGGGCAGGCTTGAAGGAGGGACCAGCCGAGGGACCTCCTGGGCCTTTACCTCCCTGCTTCCTGTTGGAGGGAGCCGCGGGCTTGGGTTTGGGATGCCAAGCGCGAGCCTGCTGGCCCTGGTGCTGTTGGGCCGGACGTGCCGCAGGCACAGAAGGACGAAAGGGCTTGTGCTACTGCTGTCGGCGGCCTTTGTCCTTCTGGGCGGAGGTGACAGAGTCCAGAGTGGCACTGGACTTTTCGATCCTCTGGAGGCGACCTTCCACTCCAGGGCCGAAGAGGTCGGTCCCCAAGAAGGGGACGTCTGCCAACTTGTGCTGGGTATCCGCCGTGAAGGTGGATATCCTCAGCCACGCCCTGCGTCGCATGGCCACTGCGGCCGCAACTGACCTGGCACAGGAATCACCTATGTCCAGAGCTGCTGCTTCGCCACCGCCCTACCCTGGTCCCGAACCTGCCGGACCGTGGTCTGCAGGTCGGCTGGGAGATGAGGGATCAGCTCATCCAGGGAGCCCATGAGGGCGTAGGAGAAGTGTGCCATCAGCATGGCCGAGCTGGCCTGGCAGAGGCCAAGGGAGGACGCAGCGTACACCTTGCGCCCGGCGTAGTCCAGCTTTTTGGACTCCTTGTTGGGGGGCTTGTCCACATCCCTAGTGTTCCTGGAACACCGGAAAACGCTGTCAGTGACCAACCCCTCAGCAGAGGGGTGCTCCAAAAACCCTGGCAAAGAGCTGGTAGGGACCGCATACTTCCTGGCCATTCTGGCCGAGGGCGCAGGACAGGAAGCAGGCCGCTGCCAAAGCTCCAAGCCTGGGCCAACAATGGCCTCAGCCACCAGAAAGGCCTCCGTGGGTGAATCCCCTCGGTCCAGTATCTCCGTCAGGGGATACTTGGCCCGTTTGGATACGGGCTCGAGCTGCATCCCGGTGGACTCAGAGATGAGCCGAAGCAGACCCATAAAGGACGATGGGTTTTTGTCCAGTGACTGGCCCCCGGAGGACTCCAGGTCAACCGGCCTGGAGAACAGGGAGGAGTCGTTGTCGGACTCAGAGGAGTCCGCGAAGAGCTGCCTAGGGCCTGAGCCACCCTCCACCTGCTGAGGATGGTTGGGAGTGAGGGTGACCGACAACCTGTGGGGCAGGCCTTGACCCGACCGAGAGTCCTTGGTCGGCGCCCCCGATTTCGGTTGTGGAGGCGGAGGTTCCACCACAATCGGTGGGGCAGCAGGTTTCAGCCGAACAACCAGCCCAGGCTTGGGCATCTCGACTGCACCAAGAGGCTGTTTCGGCCGTTCAGGTGACAGCCACTTGATGGCCGGGGAAGGAGTCTGTGTAGATTTGCTCCTGGACAAAAGTAACTGGTGCCACATCAGCTCCTCGCAGTGTCTAGGCAATTTGCGCCGAAGCCTCTCCTCTTCCGAGGAGGAAGTAGAGGACGAGCAGCGCCGCCGCATACCTCAGTGCCGGGACCGAGACCGTCGATGTCGGCGGGATCGGCTGGACCGAGAAGAGGTCCGAGATAGAGATCCTCGGTGTGTCCGAGGACGGGTCTGGGAGGGAGCGGGGAACACCCGCTCTTCCTTCGGCTCGGACACCTTAACAGGGAACTGCTGCACCGAGGGCGCAGGCAGATCCTCAGTTTCTACCGGGGAACCAGCGAAGAAGGGTTGTCGGCTTCACGAGTCGACAATCCGTCTGACGGGTCGAGACAAATCTCGACTGCGTCGACGGGGGTCTCAGCCGGCTGACCTGACGGGGACGCCATGAAGCCAGCAGCCTTAGCCGCAACCTCGACCGAAGTAGACGGTCAGCTGTCCAGGGAAGGGAACCTCTCCCGCTCCCATGAATGCAGACGATGGGACTTACCTTGGAATCCTTCTTTTTGGACCGAGAGGAATGTCCCGATGGCCCCACTCCCTTCGTGGAAAGGGACTGGCAAAGCTCTTTGAATGAAGCAGAATACAAGGTACCCAAAGAGAGCGGGATAAATGCCGCGACCGAGGAGGAGGATGATGTGGCCTGGGCCGCGTCCTCCTCGAGGGCGATCATCTGCTCGAGCTGCTCAGCCGATCCAGCCGCTGCAGTAACCGCCCAACGGGCCTCTTTCGACTTTACCGGCGGATAGCGCTCCTCGGGGCGCCAAAGCTTCAACCGGGCAGCGCAGTCCTCCAAGATGATGGCCGAGAACGAATAGCATGACTCGCAGGCCTGCGGGTCGTGTTCTAGGCTGAGGCAGTAGATGCACGTGGAGTGCGGATCCGCCCTGGACATCTTCTGCCCACAAGGGCACTGCCGAAAGCCGGGAGTCGATTTGTCTATCACAGTCGCGAGGGAAAAGGAAGACTGAAGTCTTGAAAATTTTAAAACGAGTTTCGGACGAACCGAAGACTTAGGATCCAGTCCATCACGCAGAGCGTTAAGGAGGGAACCTGAGCTTCCAAGCGGTAAGGAAGATCTGGCGTCATGGGGTGGAGCCGAGAGTTTTACCACCCAGGTGGGTGGGAGGAGCCAGCTTGAAGACCTTCCGGCAAGATTTAAAGCGGCAAGGAACCTGCCAGACAGTGTGGATGAACAACATACCCATGTCCCTAGAAACATGGATGCTACCTTTACACTGTAAAAAAAACTTCATCTGGGCCCTAAAAATAAAACTACCTTAAATAAAAAATAAAACAAATTAATTAAATGTTGTTTCCCTGATTATCACACCTCCTTACATACAGTGCCTTCAGAAAGTATTCACCCCCCTTGGATTTTGTCACATTTTGTTGTGTTACTACCAGAATTTTTAATGCATTGAAATTATTCGTTTCCCACGATTCACACAGCATACTCAACAATTTAAAGGTGCAAAAATATTTTTATTGTGTAACAAAAATGTATGGAACATTAAAAACTGAAATATCTTGTTTACTTAAGTATTCACCCCTAGTCAATACTTTGTAGAAAGCGCCTTTGGCAGCAATTACAGCTTTGAGTCTTCTTGGGTATGTCTGTATCAGCTTTGCACATCTGGATTTGGGATTTCCCATTCTTCCTTGCAGATTTGCTCAAGCTCTGTCAAGTTGGATGGGGAGCGTTGGTGAACATAATCTTTAAGTCTTTCCACAGATTCTCAATGGGATTCAAGTCTGGGCTTTGGCTGGGCCACTCAAGGACATTCACCTTCTTGTTCTGAAGCCACTCCAGTGTTGCTTTGGCTGTATGCTTGGGGTCGTTGTCCTGTTGGAAAGTAAATCTTCAGTCCAAGGTCTATTGCAGACTGATGCAGGTTCTCCTCAAGGATGTGCCTGCATTTGGCTCCATTCATTGTTCCCTCTATCCTGACAAGTGCCCCAGTCTCTGCCGCTGAAAAGCATCCCCATAACATGATGCTGCCACCACCATGCTCCATGGTAGGGATGGTGTTACACAGGTGCTGAGCTATGTTCAGTTTGCGCCAGGCATAGTGCTTTGCATTCAGGCCAAAGAGTTCAATTTTTGTTTCATCAGACCAGAGAATCTTTTGCCACATGGTCTCAGAGTCTGCCACGTGCCTTCTTGCAAACTCCAGGCATGCTATTATGTGGCCCTTTCTCAGGAGTGGCTTCCGTCTAGCCACTCTCCCATACAGGCTACATCTGTGAAGTGCTGCAGAGATTGTTGTCCTCTGGAAAGGTTCTCCCATCTCAGCCATGGAACTCTGTAGTTCTGTCAGGGTGGTCATTGGGTTCTTGGTCACTTCCCTGACCAAGGTCCTTCTTGCCCGGTTGCTCAGTTTGGGAGGACGGCCTGCTCTAGGAAGAGTCTGGGTGGTTCCGTAATCTTTCCATTTCCTGATGATGGACTTGACTGTGCTCCTGGGAACTTTCAACACCCTAGAAGAAAAAAATTACTCACCTTAGTAATGTTGTTTCTTCTAATAGAGTCTTGCTATATTATGACATATGCAGTGAGTCCCAACCTTCGAACTGCTCCGGAGGTGAAAGAGTTAACTTTCCATGCCACGCATGGAACTCTTGAGCATGAGCTCGGTTGAAAGCTCTGTCTGTTGTTCTCCAAACACAAACTGTCAGATCTTTACAAGCAAAACTCACTAAGGTTGTGTGTGGAAGCTGTAAATCTACACTAACCAACTGGCTACTAAATATATGAACACATTTTTTGGTCCCAAAACAAAGTCTCAAGTCAGGGGATCCAAAAAAAATAAAAACACAACACCCAAACAACCCAAAAAGGAGGGGTGAAACAACAAGGTGGGCATCTACTAAGTGCCAACACTGCACTGCCCACCCACATCCCAAAAGCGGAGGTTCTGAGAGGGGCAGGAAGGGGGGAGGTCATAATATAGCAAGATTCCATTAGAAGAAACAACATTATTAAGGTAATTTTTTCTTCAAACAACATGAAGTCTTGCTATATTATGACATATGCAGACTACACAGCAGTACCTCCATGGAGGAGGGACAGAACATGCTTAGGAAACAGGCTCTGAAGCACAGCTGTGCCAAACCGAGCATCACTCCTAGCCTGGATGTCCAGGGAGTAATGCTTGGTAAAAGTGTGAACTGTTTTCCAGGTAGCTGCTTGACATATCTCTAAGATAGGGATGTCCCTGGCAGCAGCCAGAGACGCAGCTGTACCTCTGGTAGAGTGAGCCCTCAGGCCTGAGAGAGGAACCTTACCCAGTTTTTCATAGCAAAATACATAGATACATAGACAGTGTCGGCAGATAAGGGCCTATGGCCCACCCAGTCTGCCCATTTGAGCTTGTAAGTTCAGTTTGTTTTCCTAGAAGTCTGTTGCCCCTTACCCCTGACCTCTAGAATTCCTTTACGCCTATCCCATGCATTCCTAAATCCAGTGATTGTTTCAGCCCCCACCACTTCCTCTGGCAGGGTGCTCCACTTGTCCACCACCCGCTCTGTGAAGAAATTCTTTTCACGCTTCCTCTGAATCGCCCTCCTCCAACTTCATCCCATGCCTCTAGTCCTGGAACATCTTTTTCGCTTAAAATAGTGTTTTCCTGCACCCTGTTCCTCCCTGTAAGATACTTGTATGTCTCTATCATATCCTCTCTCCTCCTCTCCTCCAGGGAGTACATGTTCAGTTCCTTCAACCTGTCTTCATAGGACTTGTGATGCAATCCATGCACCATCTTTGTTGCCCTCCTCTGAACCTTCTCTACCCTGTCTATGTCCTTACGTAGGTATGGTCTCCAGAACCGTACACTGTACTCAGGTGGGGCCTCACTAGTGTCTTGTATAGGGAATTATGACCTCCCTTTCCTGCTGGTGATGCCCTGCCTATACACCCCAGCACCCTATTTGCTTTACCTGCTGCCTTGTCACACTGTTTCCTACCTTGAGGTCATCAGAGATGATAACCCCAAGATCCCTTTCCTGCTTGGTGCTAGCTATATCCTCACCCCCAACTGATATATTGTGCCAGGGTTTTTGTGCCCCATATGCATTATCTTGCACTTCTTTGCATTGAATTTCAACTGCCAAACCCCTGACCATTCTTCAAGTTTCTGCAGGTCGCTTTCATTCTGTCTACACCCTCTGGTGTGTCTACTCTGTTACAGAGCTTTGTGTCATCAGCGAACAGTGAAATTCTGCCTTCTAGGTCCTGCGCCACGCCACTGATGAAGATGTTGAATAGGACCGGTCCCAGCACTGATCCCTGTGGTACCCACTGGTCACTCTTCCTCTGCGGAGTGACAGCCATTTACCACCACCCTCTGTGTCCTGCCACCCAGCCAGTTACCTACCCACCACACTACTGTCCTGCCGACACCCATATTCCCCAGTTTGTGTAATAGTCTTCTATGTGGCACGGTGTCAAAGGCCTTGCTGAAGTCCAGATAGGCCATGTCCACTGCCCTCCCCTGATCCACCTCCCTAGTCACCCAGTCAAAAAATTCAATGAGGTTGGTCTGACATGAAACCATGCTGCCTTGGGTCCTGTAGTCCATTGACAACCAGATGTTCCACCAATCTCTCCTTCAGTAGTGCTTCCATGATCTTCCCCACTACCGAGGTGAGGCTGACTGGTCTGTAGTTCCCTGCTTCCTCTTTGTTCCCACTTTTGTATAAGGGGACTACATCTGCTGTCCTCCAGTCTTTGGGTACCTCCCCTGTTTCCAGTGATCGGCTAAACAGGATAGCCAGAGGTTCAGCCACCACCTCTCTTAGTTCTTTAAGGACCCTGGGGTGCACCCCATCTGGCCCCATTGCTTTATCAACTCTTATTACTTCCAGTTCCTTCAGGACCCTTTCTCGTGTAAAGGGACTTGTGTCCATTTCTGCACCATTCTCACCCCTTCTACTCCCTTCAGACCCATTACCTCTCCTCTTCCTCAGTAAAGACTGAGCAGAAATACCTGTTCAATATGTCAGCTTTACTGTTGTCATCCTCCACGCGCCCCATCCTCCCCCTTCAGTCTCACTATCCCTCCCTTTGTCTTTTCTTTTTCACTTATGTACCTGTAAAAGGTTTTGTCCCTCACCACTGATTTTGCAATGTGTTCTTCTGTCTGAGCTTTGGCTTCCCTTACTGACCTCCCTGCCTCCCTTTGCTTCTCCTGGTACTTCTCCCTATCCCCTTCTGCCTGTGGCTTTTTGTATTGCCTGAATGCAATCTTTTTGGCTTTCACTTTCTTTGCTACCTCTTTGGAAAACCATAATGGTCTCCTCTTCCTTTTCCTCTTGCTAACCTGCTTAATACATAATTCTGTTGTTCTTGTAATCCCCAAATTTGATACAAATTGGATACAAGAGACAATCCAGCTGGCAATGGATCTTTTAGTGGCAGGTTTCCCTTTACCAGCCTCACCATAAGTGAGGAACAATTGGAGGGAGTCAAATCTGTGACCCTTGGTACGTTCTATGTAGTAACTAAGGGCTCTTTTGACATCTAAACTGTGTAGTCTCCTCTTGCCAGAGGAGGAATGGTCAGTGAAGTACACAGGGAGAGACACAGATTGATTAAGGTGGAAATCTGAAACCACCTTAGGCAAGAACTTTCTATTAGTCTTGAGGACCACCTTATCTCTATGAAAGGAGATAAAAATCAGGCTCCACTGACAATGCTTGTAATTCACTTATGCGCCTGGCAGAAGTGATAGCTATCAAAAAACACAGTTTTCCAAGTCAAGTACTTAAGCTCTGCTGAAGACAAGGGCTCAAAAGGGGTTGCATAAGCTGGGCAATGCAAATATTAAGATCCCAGGCAGGGGCAGGGTCCCTGAATGGCGGGTTGGTGTAGCAACCCCTTGAAAAACTTGGAGAATACAGGATGAGCTGAAAGAGGAGAGGGTTTACCTGCTGATAAGAAAGCAGACACGGCTGCCAGGTGCACCTTCAGGGTAGCTGGTCTCAGCCCCAAAGTATTCAAATGCACCATATAATCCAGGACTGTGGGTAAGTCAGCAGATTCTGGCGAAATGTGCTTGCCAGAGCACCATATGGAAAACCTCTTCCATTTAGAATTATAAATAGCCCTGGTGGAAGGCTTCCTAGAAGCCTTCAGGATATCCAATACACCTTGGGAAAGGTGTAGGTCAGCAAACTAACTCTTCAAGAGCCAGGCCTTGAGATTGAGAGATTTGAGGTTTGGGTACCAAACTCTCCCCTGAGCACAGGTTAACAGGTTGTGATTCCTGGGAAGGTGGACTGCTAAGGACATAAGGAGTGGGTTCCAGGGCTGTCTGGCCCAATCTGGAGCAATCAGGATCATCTTGCAGGGTTGAGATCTGATTTTGACTAGCACCTTGAACAGAAGAGGGAAGGGGGGAAGCATAGAGAAACTTCCCTTCCCAACTGAGAAGGAAGGCATCCAGAGGGACTGAGCCCAACACTGGGGGCCTGCAACAAAAAAGGGGAAGTTGGTGATTGTCTGGGGCTGCAAAAAGATCTATCTGCGGGGTGCCCCATCTGGCAAATACTACTTCAGTACTAGGAATCCAGTGACCATTCGTGATGGCCCTGGGAAATCCTGCTGAGAGCATCTGCCAGGACATTGTCCTTGCCTGGGGAGTGAACTGCCGTGAGGAGGTGTTCAGGGAATAAGCCAGAGACCACAACTTCATTGCTTGATTGCACAAGGCCGTAGACCGAGTGCCTCCTTGCTTGTTGATGTACCACATTGTAGTGGTGTTGTCTGTTCTGACCTGTACAACTTTGTTCTGAACAGATGTGGAAAAAACTTGAAGTGCTAGAAAAACTGCTCTGAGTTCCAAAAGGTTGATGTGGAGCAGAGATTCCTGAGGGACCACAATCCCTGGATAATGAGGTCGCCCATGTGAGCTCCCCACCCCAAGAGGGATGCATCTGTAGTAAGGATTAAGGAGTGAGACTGAGGGGTGAAGGGGACCCCCTGCCTCAGATTGCTCTGGTCCTGCCACCAATGAAGGGCTTGGATCAGGGTTCGAGTCACTGGGATCAACTTGGTTAGAGGGTCTCTCCTTTGAGACCAAAAGGCTCTCAAATGGAACTGGATGTCCCTCATCTGAAATCTTGCTCCCTGCACCACTGCTGTAGAAGCAGCCATGTGCCCCAGGAGCGGCAGAAAATGCCTTGCTGGTCGAGAGACCTGCAGGGTGAAGGAGGAGGCCAGAGAGACCAGGGGATTTGCTCTTCCAGAGGAAGGAAGGCTCTGGCCTCTTGTTTCAGTTCTGCACCTATGAAGGTGAGAAGCTGGACAGGCTCTAGAACTGACTTTGGAAGACTGAGAAGGAAACCTAGAGATGTGAGCAGTTGCTGAGTTACCTGAAGGTGTAGTTTGACTTGGTCTGGAGACTGGCCTACTCACGAGCCAGTCGTCCAGGTAGGGAAAGATGGCAATCTTTGCCTTCTTAAGTGGGCAACTGCTACTGCCAGGCATTTGTGGAATACCTCGGGCAGAGGTGAGGCCAAGGGCATTGCTCTGAACTGGTAATGGCCTGAGGGCAGTTCGAATCTGAGGTGCTTTCGATGGGAGCTTCTGATAAGAACACAGAAGTAGGCATCCTTGAGGTCCAGGGACGCTAGCCAGTCCCCTGGCCTTAGAGAGGGTAAAATAATTCCCAGAGTCACCATTTTGAATTTTGGTTTTAAAAGGTGCTTGTTTAGGTATCTGAGATCCAGGATGGGCCGCCATTCTCCTGTCTTTTTTGGGGTAAGGAAGTACCTGGAGTACAACCCTTTGCCCTGGTGTAGGGGTGGAACCCTTTCCACAGCTCTGAGAGCCAGGAGGGCAGAAACTTCTGTTTCTAGGGCAAGTGCCTCTGATGGATTTTCAGGTGGAAAGGACCTGGTTCTCATCTTTGGAAATTTTCTGAAGCTGAGAACCAGTCCCTGGCTTACTACTTCCAGGACCCACTTGTCTGAAGTTAAAGACTTCCAGTCCTGGACAAAGTAAGCCAGCCTGCCCCCTACAGGTAGTGGAGAATCGGCCCTGGCCACCCCATCAGGGTGCCTGCTTGGCAGGGGCTTTAGGCTGAGGGGTGGAAGCAGGTCTGCTTGTACCTCGTCTGCCTCTCCCTCTAAAGAACCCCCTCTGGGCATAAGCTGAAGAGGAGGCCTGGGCTTGGTAAAAAGGCCTATGAAAGGTCTGCCCCTGCCCCTGGAAGGCTGCCTTTGAGGAGTGGCCTGCCTTTCTTGGCCTGTGCACTCCTATAGGTGGTCCTATACTCATCCATTTTCTTCATGTAATTCTCTGTCTGCTCCCCAAACAGGAATTACCCACAACAGAGAAAATCCATGGCCTTAGTCTGGGTATCCTGTGACAGACTAGTACATCTGAGCCAAGCCATTCTGCGAAGTGCCACAGATGTAGCCATGACTCTGATGACACATCATTAGAGTCCACTGCAGCATGGAATTGCACCTTGGATGCCTCAATACCATCAGCAGCCACCTGCTCCAGCTCCTTGCAAGCTGGCCAGGGACCTGTTTTGCTAGAGCCATAACAGTATCCCATCTGGATTTCTGATATCTAGCAACATAAGCCATATAATTTGCCTGTCTGAATCCCAAGGATGCTGCCATGTACTGTTTCGTTGCCATAGCATCAATCCTCCTGGAGACCCTGTCGGGTGAGGCTAAAGGAATATTTGCCTTGTCAAAGGAACTCCGTATTAGAGCCTGACAATGTGTACCTCTTGTCCATTCTTTTATCCACAGGAGGTATAATGTGAGGAGATTTTAGAATTTTTACTGTCTGTTTCCCAAAAGATTTATGCAAGGGAATAGACAGTCTCCTAGACTCTGGGATATCCATCATTTCTACATAGTCAGGCTCCTCCTGATCATCCACAGCTTCCTCCATAGGGAGCTGGAGGGTTTCAGCCACTTTTTTATAAAACAAAAAATGAGAGGGGACTCAGAAGCCTGGGGGACATCCTGAAGGTCTGTCTGGGAGATATCCTGTTCAATGGGCACATCCATACTTTCAAATCCACATTCACTCTCCTCATACTCCTTTTCCCCCTCCTCCGGTTCATAAAATTCCTCTAAATCATATTCTTGAACCGGTGGAACCGACCGAACCGTATGCTTACCTGATGATGCCGGTTCAGTTGGAACTGGGGAAAGCGACTGGACAATTTTAATCGCTTTGGCGATTTCTTCAGTGGTTGGAGAGGGAAATTTTGGCTCCACACCTGCTGATTTTCTAGTCCTTTTTGCTGGAACCGACTCCTCCGAGTCGGCTCTCCTTTGTCCGAGGAAGTCTCGCCTGGTCAGAGGCATCTCTCTGGTTCGTGTAACAACCGAACCGGCTGGCCATCCGGGTCAGCGGACTCTTGGCTCTCTTCCCTGAGCCTACCAACTCTCTTATCCAGGGTAGCTGCAGGAAAATTCTTGCAAATATGGCAGTCTGCATTGAGGTGGTCAAACCCCAGACAAACACAGGTGGTGTGGGGGTCAGCCTTGTCAAAGGCTTCCCCACAAACACTGCAGTGTTGAAACCCAGTGGGCCCGGTTTTTTTTTTGGTTTCTCAGACATAGTGTCAGCCTAACCAAAACTTGCCCGTTTATGGCAATCCGCCAAGCAAGACCCAACCGTGTCACAGGTCGTGGAAAAAAACGTAATGAAATCAGTTTTTTTTTTTTTTAGAACCGATAAGAACCGGGAACCGCACTCTAAAAGACAGATTTAATTTTACAACAACCTGATCGGTTCAAACCGAACCAATAATACCGTTTACAAGTTCCACACAGAAATAATGTAAAACCTATCTAGTACTTACGGTACCACAGACAGAGCTTGAACCGACCGGTTGCGGTTTAATTTCGGTTAAAAAACCGAAAACTTAATACTTTAACCGACAAAATGAACCGAGCAAAAGGAGAAATCTCCGGAGCGACTGTTCAGTGAGGCGGAGTAAAGAATCTGACAGTTTGTGTTTGAAGAACAACAGACAGAGCTTTCAACCGAGCTCGTGCTCAAAGTTCCATGCCTGGCATGGAAAGTTACCTCTCTCACCTTCGGAGCAGTTCGAAGGTTGGGACTCTCTGCATATGTCATAATATAGCAAGACTTCATGTTTGAAATGTTTTTATACCTCTCCCCAGATCTATGCCTCCTCACAATTCTATCACGGAGTTCTACGGACAGCTCCTTGGTCTTCATGGTAGAGTTTCTGCTCTGACATGCACGGTCAACAGTGGGACCTTAGACAGGTGTATTTCCTCTGAAATCATGTCAACCATTTGAACTGACCACAGGTGGACTCCATTCAAGTTTTAGAGTGATCTCACAAGGAAATTGGATGCACCTGAGCTCAATTTGGAGTGTCATAGCAAAGGGGGTGAATACTTATCAAATCAAGACATTTCAGGTTTTTATTTTAAATTACACGTACAAAAAATTCCAGAAGTTTCATTCCACTTTGATATTATAGAGTAATTTGTGTAGATACGCGACAAAAAAATCCCATATAAATGTATTTTGAGTTTGCAACATCACAAAATGTGACAAAATCCGGGATGTGTGTGTGTGTGTGTGTGAATACTTTCTGAAGGCACTGTACATAAATTATAAACAATAAGTATTGTTTATAGTTTTCACTACAACTGTTTCTTTGCCAACAGTAAAAAAAATTCCCCCTTCTATCTATCTGCTCATCAGAGAACTGTCTTGCCCTGACAGTGAGATAACAGAGTCTCTGGCTGTAACAAAGGCCTTTGTTGTCTGTGGGTACAGAGTGTTAGGAGAGAAATACTCTGCCAGTGGAACTGAGCAGAATTTTGAATCCATGTATTCCATGGTAAACATTCTATGATAAATATTCCATATCTTGAATGTGGGGGAAAAAAATAGGAAGAAGAAAGTAGGCAATAATACGATGACATCATCATCAAGGACATCATTTGTAGTAGGTGGAAGGACTATTTTATCATAAATGTACACAAGTAAATCTGTTGTTTCTACATATAAACATGCTTTTCCCAACTGTAAAAAGTTTTTTTAAAAAGGAGCCCATTTTATAAGCGCAATAAGGCACTCTGGGATGTGCGTGGAACACATTTTACCGCACGGACAGTGGCTAAAGTCACTCAGCCTTCGGCCTCGGCCCTTATTACACCCCTGGCCATGCAGTAAAATGTGTTCCACACACACCCCATCATGCCTTATTGCTTACATATGCTGCTCTTAAAAAAAAAAAAAAAAAAAAAAAAGCTAGTGACATTATCTTATTTTTAACCCCCCACCACCTCTGTGTAAACTTTATAGCTTCACTGGTGCTGTAGAAAGTATTTAGTATGTCAAAGCACAATCGCTGCAATGATTGTTTCACAACTTGGCTGTAACAGTCAGTACAAGAAACAGAAAGTTATGGATGATGCGAAGGTACTGAAACCTTGTTAATGACAGAAAATTCATTTAAATACAAAAACGGTCCAAGCAGTTGCCTGTCTTAATGCATGGCAATTACCTTATAATTTACTAAATAAACCATTATGCTCTGTCTTTTCTCAGTATATTACCTACTCAAACATTTCCCCCCTTGGGATCAATTGTTTCCTAATAGATGATAGTTTACAGTCACGAAACAATGTCAGCGCTCCTATTAATGACTTTCCTTTTGCTCCTAAATCAGATTCAAAACTAGCAGATTCCCAAGAGCCCAGCCATAACCTCACTGTTCTGTAACTGCAACAGCCCAGGAAATGATGAACCATCTGCTAAATAGAACAATGTAAGGCCAAGCGGAAATCTCAGCGTTTAATTGTAGATTAACCTTGTCAGGAGGTAGACTGCAGCTACTAGAAAATTAGCAACTACTACAGAATTAGGCAAACAGTCGGGCTCTGAAGAACTGCTTTACATTAACCTTGTCTATTTTCCAAAACCCCACAAAGCACTAGTTACTAATTGAAGTAATTTTGGCTTATTCACAATGAATTTTCCAAAATGAACTCCTGCTGTACATATTCAAAGTGTGTAATCTTCTCTATTCCACTTAAAAACAACTCTATTTACATAAAGCTAATTAAACTGTATTGCCAGAACCCATGAGGCATTCAGTTTGAATGGTATTAACTGTATATAATGGTTTGTCCATGAAGGAACTTATTTCACAATGCTAGAAGTAGCTCACAGAAGTGACTTTCTCTTTATTTTTGATTTCAAGTCCTTGTGCACCCCCCCCAAATGCACACATACACACAATTATATAATTTATTGTTCAAGTGGTGCTGAGAAGCACCCTGAGCCCTAGTACAAATAAAATTGCCTTCCATCCCTTGTGACTTTTTTCCTCTTTCCTGCACCCTTCTTGGTGTAAATGATGTCAATGCAGCCTTGGTCTCTCAGCTGGCTCATCTATCTCCCAGGGCCTCCCTTCCCCTTCCCCCCAAAACAGGGGCTTTATGCTGAGCTGGTTGATCCACTGTAATAAGAGATCGAAAGTGTAGTTCGAGATGTCTTGTTACCATGGAAACCTTGAGTGGAAAACAGCCCTGTATGTGTATGACTGCCCATGCACAATCTTTTATGATGTATAGGCAACCATCGTTTCGCTCATGTCTGAAAAAGTCCTCATATAAAACTTAAATGTGGTGTGGATCCTCCCAGCGCTGTTCACTTCCTGGCCAGCTCTCACCACCATGGCCCGCTTTCACTGCACATGCGTGAAGGTGCTCTATGTTGTACTGCACTAGTGACATAGCTAGTGCAGTACAACAACCCTGTGATGCAGCAGTGCAGCACAAGCGGATTCCACTAGCCAATTTTTATTGGTAATCACGTTTCACCATACACTATACGACTCTTCAAGGTTAGGGTTACCCAGGGAATCCATCATTCTCCAGAATGTCTAAAGACTGCGCGGTTACCACTCAATGACAAACTGGGACAGACAGAAACGTTGGTCCAATAAGTGGAAACAGCTGTGCTCCACTAGGGTCAAACCAGTACCACACACACTAAAGAGAATGCACTCCCAGGATTTTGTGTTTTACACCACTTCACAATAAGCCGTACAAGGATACGTTGCTTTGCCAAGGCATACAAGGACTGACATGTGTATTTATATTGTTGTAGAGGGAAACATCTCTCTCCTGCAACTGCAGTTCCTTAATGATGGCGATCTCAACTGTATTCTAAACAGGTATTCAGTGTTATAATTTAATACACAAAATATACAGTTATGCAAGAACATACTGTAACAGATTTATGGGAATCTTTCATCAGGTCACAACTCTAGGACTTGTACAGCCAGGCACTAGGACCACATGGAAACAAACACAGAACACAGAAACTTCTCAAGTGGTTTATCAGAGACTGTCCATGACGACATCAGGCACAGACGTCCTACAGCATAAGTGTGGGTTGCTCTGCTCCCTCCTCAGTTCCCCATCAGAGACCATACTCTCCAGGCCTCCTTCTTGGGAACAGAGGAAAGAGATGGAGTGCCCAGCTATCCAAAAAGGCTGGAGCAACAGGCAGGACATCCTGTAGAAAGAGACAGAAGGGAAGAAACCATAGGCCAAAAAGGGGGATGGAGGGTAGGTCAGCTTTATTGGATGAGATTCTCTCAAATACCTACTGTTACAGTAAAAAGTTCTTGCATAACTTTTATTTCTTCAGGGATATCTCATCAGGTCACACCTATGGAACTTAGCTGTCAAACGCTAGGATCCCACACAAGCTTTTCTATAGCAGTCTATTAGGGGCCGCTCATGCCAGCATCACTCCCCGATGTCGCATACACTACATATGCATGGGCGGCCCCACTCACTCCTCAGTTCTTTTCCCTTGGAGCCTGAAGAGTCAAGTCTCCCCTAAGGGGCAGATGAGAGAAAAGAGGTACCTAGCAACAAATTAAAGGCTGGACAAAGAAGATAGTAAAGAAGCAAGGTCAAAATGGGGATGGAGGCTGGGACGGCAAACTGATGAGAGATTCCCTCGAAGATTTACTGTTAAGTTCTTATATAACTGTTCTGTTTTCTTTGGGGAGATCTCTTTCATCAGGTCACACATATGGAACGAGTCCCAAGCAGCACTGACAGTGAGACAGTCTGCGTGGCAGGAGGCCAGAGGCTTGAGAAAGAAGACCCTGAAGCACAGCAAGCCCAAAGCCTGCCCTCCTTCTAGAGGCAATATCCAAACTGTAGTGCTTGGTGAAAGTGTGGACAGTACTCCAAGTGGCAGCCACACAAGATGCAGCAGCAGACTCATTCCTGAAAGAGGCAACAGAAGTGGCCCTGCCTCTGGAGGAATAGCCACACACAACCATGAGAAGTTCCTTGCCGTACTGCTTGTTAATGCCAAAGTGACTGAAGCAGACAGGAGCTCCTTAACAGAGGAGTACTGAAAGCCAGCATCAGACAAAGACAAAAGGTACTCTGGAACTCTGTACACCGGACACATAAAAGGGTTCTGATGGAGGAAAAAGGTCCAGATTGCACACCGCTGCCACCTCACAGCGTAGATGGCCCCAGTGGATGGTTCCTGGCACCCACCAGGACATCAGCCAGAATGCCTCCATGAGCCAGGCATGCAGGCGGAGAGATTTGAGGCTTGTAGGAACCAGGGTCCTTGAGCCTGAGGCAACAGATCCCTCCGAAGAGGAGGAGGAACCGAAGTCCAGTGCCAATTGCTGCAGTAACCAGTTGTGTGATGAGTGGGGACGCATAAGAAAAAATTACTCACCATAGTAATGTTTCTTCTAATGGAGTCTTGCTGTATTCTGACTTAATGCAGTTAGCCCCAGCACTTGAACTGTCCCCGAGAGTAAGAAGTTGAACTCTATGCAGGAGCACAGAACGTTGAGCTCGGTTTTCAAACCTCTGTCTGTGGTACTTCCCAGTGTAACCGTCAGATTCTTACGAGCAACTAACTAGCGGAGTCTAATATCTAATATATAAAATGTAAGTGTGTGTGGAATTTGTTTTAGTATAAGCCAAAAGGTAACAATTTCGGCCCAGAAGACTCAAGTCGAGAACCCAAGAAGAAAAAGGTAGTGACAACACCAAACAGATTCATAACACAAACAGAACTAACAATAACCCACCCAAGATTTGGAGGAGGCACCCCCCAAGGTGCAACACTGTACCATGCAGCCCACTTCCCAAAAACTAGGTTCTGAGAGGGAGGTGGGGGGGTCAGAATACAGCAAGACTCATTAGATTACTATGGTGAGTAATTTTTTCTTCAAACATGAAGTCTTGCTGTATTCTGACTTAATGCAGACTACCAAGCAGTTCCCTAAGGAGGAGAGAATGCAGAACCTACTTTGGGAACAGGCTCTGCAGTACTGCTGTGCCAAACCTAGCATCACTCCTAGCCTGGATGTCCAGGGAGTAATGCTTGGTGAATGTATATACTGTTTTCCAGGTGACTGCTTTGCAGATCTCTAACAAGTGTATATCTCTGGCCACAGCCAGAGTAGCAGCTGTACCCCTAGTGGAGTGAGCCCTCAGGCCTGAAGGAGGTGTTTCCCCCAATTTGTCATAGCAGAATTGTATACAAGAAACAATCCACTTGGCATGGTTCTTTTCGTGGCAGGCTTACCTTTCCCAACCTCGCCATAGGTGAGAAACAACTGAAGACAGTTATTCCTGTGAGCCTTAGTGTGCTCTATGTAATAGCTAAGAGCTCCTTTAACATTCAAGCTGTGTAGCCTTCTTTCACCTGAAGAGGAGTGGTCAGTGAAAAACACAGGAAGAGACAGACTGGTTCAGATAAAAATCTGATACCATTTTGGGTAAGAACCTTCTATTGGTTCTTAGGACCACTTTATCCCTATGGAAGGAGATGAAGTCAGGTTCCACTGACAAGGCCTGTAATTCACTAATCCTCCTGGCAGAAGTAATGGCTACCAGGAACACAGTTTTCCAAGTCCAGTATTTCAGCTCAGCTGAAGCCATGGGTTCAAAAAGGGGGCTGCATGAGCTTTGCAATGCAGACATTAAGATCCCAAGCCGGCGTCGGTTCTCTAAATGGAGGGTTTGTACAAACTAGACCCTTGAAAAACTTTTTAAACACATGATGAGAGGCCAGAGAAGAGCCCTTCCCCGCTGAAAGGAAAGCAGAAACTGCTGCTAGGTGAACCTTTAGAGTTGCAGGCCTAAGGACTAGGCAATTGAGGTGAACCAGATAATCTAAGGCTGTGGAGATGCCTGCAGAATCAGGGACAATGCCTTTCGGAGAACACCAAATGGTACACCTCTTCCATTTGGAATCTTAAGTCTTTCTAGTAGATGGTTTCCTGGAAACCTTCAGGATATCCATGACTGCCCGAGAAAGATGCAGGTCTGCATATTCTAGCTCTTCAAGAGCCAGGCCTTGAGATTGAGAGACTGGAGATCGTGATACCATATCCTCCCCTGGGAAGAGGACAGAAGATAGTGTCTCTTGGGAAGGGACAGAGGACGAGACACTGTCAGGGACAGGAGCAGAGGGTACTAAGGCTGCCTAGCCAGTCTGGAGCCACTAGGATCACTGTGCAAGGCTGATTTCTGATCTTGATCAGAACTCTGAACAGCAGAGGGAATGGAGGGAAGGCATAGAGGAACCTGCCCTTCCAATCCAAAAATCAGGGCATCCTGGGGCACAGTCCCCAGGAGTGGAGGTCTGCAACAGAACAGAGGGAGTTGGTGATTGTCCGGGGCTGCAAAGAGATCTATCTCTGGAGTGCCCCATCTGGAGTATGAGGGGATTCAGGGACCATTCGTGATGTCCCTGGGATATTCTGCTCAGAGCTTCTGCCAGTACATTGTTCTTCCCTGGAAGGTGAACTGCTACTAGGGAAGTCTGAAGAGAATAGGCCAGAGATCAGTTTCATGGCTTTGTGTACAAGGCCGAGGATCGAGTGCCTCGTTTGTTGATATACCACATTGTGGTCGTGTTGTCTGCTCTGACTTGGACCACCTTACCCTTAACCAAGTCTGAGAAGCACTGAAGGGCCAGGAACACTGCCCTGAGTTCCAGAAGGTTGATGTGAAGGAGAGACTCCTGTGGAGACCAGACCCCTTGGGCTGTCAGGGCCCCCAGGTGGGCTACCCAACCTAGGAGAGAAGCATTCGTAGTCAGAACTACTGAAGGAATTTGCGGGAGAAATGGGACTGCTTGTCTGAGGTTGTCCTGATCCAGCCACCACTGGAGAGCCTGGACAAGAGTCTGAGTCACTGGAATCAGTTTGATAAGAGAATCCCTTTTCTGAGACCAGAAGGACCTTAGGAGGAACTGAATGTCCTTCATCTGGAATCTTGCTCCCTGCACCACTGCAGTGAAAGCTGCCATGTGGCCCAGAAGCTGGAGGAGGTGTTTTGCTGGGTGAGACACCTGAGGTTGAAAAGATGAAGCAAGATCCACTATGGTTTTCACCCTTGCCAGGGGAAGGAAAGCTTTTGCTTGTACAGTGTCCGAATCTATTCCTATAAAGGTGAGAAGTTGAACTGGTTCGAGGACAGACTTTGGAAGACTGAGAAGAAAACCCAGAGAACTGAGTAGGTCCTGGCTAGTTTACAGAGCTGACTTGACCTTTAGAGATGACTGACCAACAATGAGCCAGTCGTCCAGATATGGGAAGATGGTGATACCCTGTCTTCTGAGGCAAGCCACCACTACTGCAAGGCACTTTGTGAACACCCCTTTGAGCTGATGTTAGGCTAAATGGCATGGCTCTGAACTGGTAACGACCTGAAGGCAACATGAACCTGAGGTATTTTCTGTGGGAGCACCTAATGGGATATGGAAATAGGCATCCTTGAGGTCCAGAGATGCTAACCAATCTCCTGGCCTTAGAGAGGGAAGGATTATTCCCACAGTTACCATTTTGAATTTGGGCTTTGAAATGTGCTTGTTCAAATACCTTAGGTCTAGGATGGGTCGCCACTCCCCTGTTTTCTTTGGGATAAGGAAGTACCTGTAGTACAGTCCTTTTCCCATGTGCTGAGTAGGAACCTTCTCTATAGCTCTGAGAGCTAGAAGAGAGGAAACCTCTGCTTCTAGGGCCAGGGTTTCTGAGATTGATGCAGGTGGAAAAGACTTAGCCCTCTTTTTTGGAAACTTTTTGAAGCTGAGGGCTAGTCCCTGGCTCACTACCTCCAGGACCCAGTTGTCTGAGGTCACAGACTTCCAGGCCTGGAAGTAGTAAGCCAGCCTGCCTCCTACTGGAATTGGGGAGTCGACCCGGGCTGACACATCAGGGTGTCTGCTTGGCAGGAGCCTTAGACTGGGAGGAGGGAGCAGCCCTGCTCATCCTCCTCCTGCCCCTCTCTCTGAAGAACCCCCTCTGTGGGAAGGGAGAGTAGGCCTGGGCTTGGTAAAAAGGCCCGTGAAAAAGCCTGCCCCTAGACTGCTGCTTTTGTGGAGTGGCTTGCCTTTCCTTGGTCTGTGCACTCCTGTACGTGGTCCTGTAGTCATCCATTTTCTTCATGTAAGCCTATGTTTGCTCCCCAAACAGAGAGTTACCCACTACAGCAAAATCCATAGCCTTAGTCTGGGTATCCTGTGAAAGGCTAGTACATCTAAGCCAAGCATGTCTCCTGAGAGACACAGATGTAGCCATTACTCTATTCACTAAAAATACCACCAACAGCTTAATCTGGTTCAAGGTCAGTTGGAATTCATCTGTATCCCCCTCCCCCGGGTCGTGCCTGAAAATAGGCAGGATTTGTCTAGTGCACTTACCCGGTCAACAAAAGCTAAATAAATAAAAAATAAATAAAATTACTCTAGATGCCACATCACTGGAGTCCACAGCAGCACGAAATTGCATTGTCGATGCCTCAGTTCCATCAGCAGCCACCTCTTCCAGCTCTCTGGCTAGCTGGGGGGCAGGCCTGTTTAGCCAGTTCCAGAACCGTATCCCATCTGGATTTCTGGTACCTGGCTGTGTAGGCCATGTAATTAGCCTGCCTGAGTCCATAGAGGATGCCAAATACTGTTTTTTGGCCATTGCATCCACTTTCCCGGAGTCCTTATCCGGGGTGTGTGAAGCCAAAGGAATGTCGGCACTGTCACAGACTGCAGCCTGCACTACCCCAACATGGCTGCTATGATTATAAAGAAACTCCTTAGCTGAGCCTGATAACGTATACCTCCTGTCCATTCTCTTGTCCACAGGAGATATTGAATTAGGAGTTTGCAAAATTTTGTGTGTGTGTTTCCCCAAGGACTTATGAAGAGGGACAGACAGCCTTTTGGACTCCTGGATGTCCATCAGTTCCACACAAAAAAAAAAAAAAAAAAAAAAAAAAATCAGGCTCTTCCTCCTACTCCGCAGCTTCAACTGGGGAAGCTGAAGGGTTTCGGTCACCTTTCTGTAAAACAAAAAGCGTGAAGGGGACTCAGAGAGCCTGGGAGGAGAGAAACCCGAGTGCCTGTCCGGGGAGATGTCCGGTTCAATGGGTGCATCCAGACCCCCCCTGGTCGTCATCGTCGTCTCCCTCCTACTCCTCATAATAAGTATCCGGATCATAATTCGAAGGAGACCGATCCAACCGCCTAACTGGTGGTACTAGTTTGGATGGAACCAGTCTAAGCGCTTGAACAATACTAATTGCTTTGGCTATTTCGTCCGCAGTTGGAGAATGTGGTACTGGATCCAAACCGGCAGACTTATGTTTTCGTTTTGACTGAACCGGCCTCTCAAGGTCAGCTCTCCTTTTACCCGAGGAGGTATCGCCTAGGTCAGTAGGCACCTCCTCAGGTTCGGCCGCAACTGAACTGGGCTGGCCGTCCGGTTCTATGGACTTCTTGGCTTCCCTTTCCTTCAGCCTACTCAGTCTCTTATCTAGAGTGGATTTAGGAAAGTTTTTACAAATTTGGCAGTCCGACTAGAGGTGGTCAAAAGTCAGACAACAAACACAGGTGAGGTGGGGGTCGGCCTTGGCAAACGCCTCCCCACACTCAGTATAGTGCTGAAACCCAGTGGGACCGGTTTTCTTTTTGGGTTTGTCAGACATGGCCAACCTACTAAATTACTCTATAGAAGCTTTCAAGCCAGGTAATGAAATAATCTATCTGTTACAAACCGTGTCACAGGTTTTGAAAAAGAACCAGAAAAGGCCCGGTTCTTTTGAAACTGACAGATACCGGAACACCACTCTAATCTCAGAAAATTTTTCTCAGATAATAGAAATACAAGGTCGGTTCCCAATCGGACCGACCGGAAAGAAATCAAGGAAGAGAGTCACTTCCACACACACTTGAAAAATAAACAGACACTACCCATCTACAACACTACCTGTACCGTAGACAGACACTGGAAATCTGAAAAAATAACAAATAGAACAGTTTAAACCGAATGCTTTTTAAACTTTACAGAACCGAGCAGAGGAATCTCCGGAGAGACTTCACTGTTCGTCGGAGTAAAGAATCTGACAGTTACACTGGGAAGTACCACAGACAGAGGTTTGAAAACTGAGCTTGAGCTCAACGTTCTATGCTCCTGCATAGAGTTTAACTCCTTACTCTCTGGGGCAGTACAAGCTCTGGGGCTAACTGCATTAAGTCAGAATACAGCAATAGACTTCATGTTGTTTGAAAGGACCTACTCTGGACAACCCCATCTGTCAAACAGATGTCCTCTGACCAAGGCCGTCAGTGCCCACTCTTGCCTTCTGGACTGTGACAGATTGCTCGCCAGGAGTCGCTTGGAAGACTTACAGCTGACAGTTCTAGACCATGTTCTAGAGCCCAGTACCAAACTCTCAGCGCCTCCCAACATGGTGGTGGTGGTGGTGGTTGGGGGGGGGAGTTCCCCCATGTTTGCTGATGTAGTATATCACACTGAGGTTGCCCGACTGCACTAGCAGGGCACTCCGGAGAAGGTGGTCCTGGAAGGCCTGCAAGGCATAGAGAACCACCAGCAATTCTAGGAGGCTCAAATGGAGGAAGACCTCCATCCTGGATTGGGCTCCCTGGGTCTTCCGTGCGCAGATCTCATTGGATCCTCTGAGTCCACTGGAGAATCCATACATGCAGCCTGGCCAAACGAACCATAACAAAGGCCGCGGCCATGAGGCCCAGCAAGCTCAGGAAGGTGCTGGCAGTGACTGACCTGCAGTAAGCCAAGAGTCAGGCCTGAGGCAGCAGGCCCTCACTCTCAGCAGAGTCAAGAACAGTCCCTAAGCACTGAAACTGCTGAGATGAATCAGGACAGACATCTGCATATTTACTGGTATGCCCAGAGATAGGAACAACTGCAAGGTACTGTGCAGGGAATGCAACAGCTGGATCTGGTACAGTGCCTCCAATAGCCAGTCGTCCAGGAACAGAAACAAATACCGGCCCTCCCGCCCAAAGGCTACTGCCACCACCGCTAAGCATTTGGTAGCTGTGGCACAAAGGATAAGCCAAAGGGCAAGACGCTGAACTGATAGTGTTCCCCTTGCAACTGGAACCAGAGGTTGTGAAGTGCAAACCATGATGTGCAAATAGGCGTTCTGCATGTCCAGGGAGCACAATCAAACTCACTGCTACAGCAGTGGCGGGAGACCTTGCATAGTGACCACTCAGAACCGTATGTACAGGTTGAGGTCCTTAAAGTCTAGAATGAGCCGAAGATCTCTGGCTCGTTCAGGGACCAGAAAGTACAAGTACATAAGAACTTACCGTAACAGCAGACTTTCAAGAGGAGCTCTTGGAGCAGATAATACTGTTAGGACTGAAGGTGGCAGGTGCCAGGATCCCATGGAAAACTTCTAGCTAGCAGTATACAGCGGTGGACCGCCCCTGACGTCGGCCCACTCCCAACGTCCGCCCATGGTATAAAAGGGGTTGTCCCCCAATCCAACCTCAGTTCTCCCGCTGCAGACTCGCGCATATACAGAAACTGGAGAACCAAGGAGGTTCCTTTATACTGAGGAAATAAGGTAACAGATGAAGAAGCAATCACCAGGGGGATGAAGGGAGGGAAAGCAGCACCTGCTGCAACAGCTCCTCTTGAATATCTACTGTTACAGTAAATTCTTACGTAAATGTACTATCTCACTTCGAGGGGGCTCTTGCAGCAGGTAACACAGTTAGGACGGAGTCCCAAGCAGTGAAAGGACTGACCCCAGTCAGCTGGGAGGAGGCAGAAGTCAGCATAAAGGCTCTCAAGAGAGCAGGCCCTGCAGGACTGCCAGTCCAAAACCTGCCCTGCACCTAGATGCAATGTCCAGACTATAATGATAAATGAAAGTGTGGGCAGAACTCCAAGTGGCCGATGCACATGTGTCTGCAATGGGCACACTGCATCCTTCAGAAAATGATGTAGCTACACGTCAGGTAGAATGGCCTTTAACTGGGCCCGGTAAAGGCTTATCGTATTTGCAGTAACAAACAATGCAATTAACTAATCATTTGAGCAAACATTGTTTTAAAACTGAAGCTCCTTTTCTCAGGGCAAATGAAACAAACTGATCAGTTTTTCAGATGGCTCAGGTGTGGTCCAGATAATAGTGAAGCACCTGGTGAACATCCAGAGTATGCAGTAAGGCCTAACCTTGATATGAATACTCTGGGTAATACACAGGTAGGTGCATGTCTTGATTCAGAGTAAACTCAAGACACCACCTTAGGAAGGAACTTAAGATTGGTCCGCAAGGAAACCCTGTCCTTGTGGAAACAAAATAAGGCTCTTTACACATCAGAGCCTGAAGCTCAGAAATCCTTCGAGCAGAGGTAATAGCAACTAAAAATAACCCTTTCCACAACAGAAAGTGTAGCTTGCAGCTTGTAGCAGGCTCAAAGGGAGGCAAATATAGGTTACTAGCCTGTAACAGTAGTTCTAGGAGTGGTATATGTTGTTCATCCACACTTATTGGCATGGTCCTTTCTCCTTTAAGAAGTGCTGGAAAGTCTTCAAGCTGGATCCTCCCACCCTGCAGATTTCCGGGATAGGGACGTCCCTAGAAGCAGCCACTGACGCAGTGGTATGATGGGTGAAATGAGACCGCAACCCTCCGGGAGGCTCCCTACCCGCTAACCTATAGCAGAGATCAATGCAGGAAGTGATCCAACTGCCAATTGTCCGCTTAGCTGCAGGTCTGCCACATGCAACTTCAGCACAGGTGACAAACAGCTGGTGAACCTCTCCCTGAACTCTAGCCATGCACGCTTTGTAATAAGTGAGCGCTCACCTCAGGTCTAGAGTATGGAGCCTGTGTTCGGCCTCCAAGGTGTGATTCGGGAAGAACACCAGAGGAGTCATCAACTGCTTAAGGTGAAACTCAGACAGTCTTCGGGAGGAACTTCGAGTTGGAGTGCAGGACAACCTTGTCCCAGTGGAAGACCGGGTAAGGAGACTCCACCGAAAGCACCTGGAGCTCACTGACCCTTCTGGCTGACATGATAGCCACCAAGAAGGCAGTCTGCCGTGACAGGCGAGACATGTCACACCTGTGCATCAGTTCAAATGGCTTTGCCAGAACCAGCAACAAGTCCCATGGTCGTGGTGGTTCATGCACCAGAGGAGAAATGTGATCCAAGCCTTTGAAAAAGCGCCAGATGACCTTCTCCTGCACCACCGACATCTGACCAGCCCATGCCGGGTAAGCAGAGATGGCTGTCAGGTGCACCTTAAGGGTCACTGACTGAAGTCCCCCTTAGGGAGGGGTCAAAGGTAGTCCAAAATGCTCACCAGACAAGACAAAGGGTCCAAGGCACAGAAGAAGCCTGGGGTCCAAGGCCTCGAGAAGGCACCAACATGCAGCGAGCCCTGCTGAGGGGTGGCGAGCACAGAACAGCCTCTGCATTGCGTTCTCCCTGGAGGCGAGCAGGTCCACCTGAGGGGTGCCCCGCTGAGAGAACAGGCTGAACTACCTCAGAATTGAGAGATCACTCATGAGATGCCTAGTCTACCTGGCTGAGGGCATCCGCCAGCTGACTGGAGGCACCTGCCACATGGATAGCAAGGAGATCCACCTCAAGGCTGTGCATGAGGGCCCAAATGTGGAGAGCTTCCTTGCACAGAGACAGGGACTGTGTCCAGCCCTGCTTGTTGAGGTAGTACATGATTGTGGTGTTGTACGTCTGGACTTGGACCACTTGACCCCGAATACACGGAGCGAATGCAGTCAGCGCCAGCCAAACTGCCCGGAGCTCCAGCAGGCTGATGTGTCAAAGGGACTCCTTGGGGGTCCAGAGCCCGTGGACTCTCCGTTCCCCCAGACGGGCACTCCAGCCTGTGAGAGGGGCGTCTGTCAGGATGACTGCTGGCTCAGGGCGGACAAACAGGATCCCTTCCTGCAGATGTTCTGGGATTAGCCACCACTGGAGGGCATCCCACATCTGCAGAGTCTCTGTGACCAGCTCGAAGTGACCTTTACGCTGAGACCACTGGCTGGCTAGCTCCCACTGTAGGGAGCGCATATTCCAACAGGTCCATCGGATCAGCTGGTGCAGGCCCCCATGTAACCCAGAAGGCACGGAAGTCCCAGGCAGAGCGCAACTGCCCAACCCGAAATGACAGGGTATAGGAAAAGAGAACCTACACCCTGTTCACCTGGAGCCAGGCTCTGGCTTGGCAAGAGTCTAGCTCTGCCCCAATAAAGATGATCACCTGTGAAGGTATGCGTTCCGACCTGGCCTTGTTAACCAGGAGGCCAAGGTCTCTGGACTGCTCCACCTCCTGCCTGGAGGAACCTGCAATCAGCCAGTCGTCCAGACGGGTACATCGGGACCTCTCGGTGCCTCAGGTAAGCTGCCACCACTGCAATGCATTTGCTGAAGAACCTGTAGGGGCCGAAAGGCATGGCCCGGAACTCAGAGGGTTCCCTCGGCTCGAAGGTGCAGGAACCTTCGGTGGGACAGATGGATTGGGATGTGAAAGAACACGTCCTGAAAATCTAGGGAGCAAAACCACATGTTTTGTTCTAGAGATGGTATGATCTGAGACAGAGTTACCATCCTGAAGATGCACAGCCTGAGGAGTTTGTTCAGGTTGTTCAGATCTAGAATGGGGCACCAGCCCCTGCCCGCTTTGGCACCAGAAAGTACCTGGAGACAAACCCTGGGTGTTCCGGAGGATCCACTACTCTGACCACGAACTCCCTTTGAAGGAACAGGGCTATGTTGTCTTGAAGAGCCAACAGAGTGTCTGTGGATACAAAGTCCTCCCGTGGGGCACGGGCTCTGCTTGGAGGGTACTGCTCGAATTCCAGAGGAAGACCCTGACCGACCAGTTCTAGAACCCACCTGTCCATGGTGATGGCGGACTAGGCGGAAAGGAAGTGGCGGAGCCGGCCCCAGACAGGAGGACCCAGGGGAGGCGTAACGGGTATGAGGGTGGCACACCCCATCCCGTCACTGAGAAGGCTTGGAGGAGGGGAACCCGGCTGAGGAGCCACCAGGTCTCTTCCCTAGGCTTACGGACCACCAAAGTCACTGACTTGGGCCTGGGTCGCCAGGACTGAGCCTTCTGGCTAGCCTGATGCTGGATTGGTTTTGTTGCAGGAGTGGAGGACCGAAAGAGCTTTCGCTTCTGTTGGCTGGAGCCCTTGGTATCTTTCTGTGCAGATGTTAGAGTCCAAGGTGGCATTGGACTCTCCACACCAGGACCAAACAGGTCAGTGCCCAAGAAAGGAACATCCTGTACCGAGTGTCTGCCATAAAGGTTGAGATCCGCAGCCAAGCCCTACTGCGCATGGCC
The DNA here is from genome assembly GCA_016271365.2 of Neoceratodus forsteri. Classification (NCBI taxonomy): domain Eukaryota; kingdom Metazoa; phylum Chordata; order Ceratodontiformes; family Ceratodontidae; genus Neoceratodus; species Neoceratodus forsteri. Next base: position 406,626,618 of record CM028135.1, read on the forward strand.
ACTGCGGCTGCCACTGAATGGGCCCAGAAATCCCCCAGATCCAGAGTCATTTGCAGTTGCTGCTTGGCCACAGCCCAGCCCTGATCTCTGACCTGCTTCACCGTGGTCTGGAGGTCTGCAGGCAAGTGAGGAATCGCCTCGTCCAAACAGCCCAAGAGGGCGTGGGAGAAGTGTGCCATCAAGATGGCCGAGCTCGCAAGATGGAGGCCAAGCGAGGAGGCAGCACAGACTTTTTTAGTCGCCTGGTCCAATTTCTTGGACTCCTTGTCCGGCGGCTTGTTGACGTCCCCGATATTACCAGAGTGCTGAAACATGGAGTCTGCCACCAGCTCCTCGGCCAATGGGTGCCCTGTGGAACCCGAGAGGGTACTGATGGACACCGCACGCCTACGGGCCATCTGGGAATAGGGCAGGATGCAGGGCGCAGCTAAAACTCCAGGGCTGGGTCGACAATGGCCTCGGCCACTGGGAAAGCCTCCTGATAATCCCCTTTGTCCAGAATCTCTAAGGGGATAGTGAGCCTGCTTCTGGATGGGCTCCATTTTCATCCCCTTGGACTCTGAGATGAGGCGGAGGATGTCCAGGAAGAAAGAAAGTGGGCCCTTCCTCCGTCGAAAGATGCCCCCCAGACTCGTCGTTGAACAGATGGGAGTGCAGTGTGGAATTCTAGGACTCTGAGGAGTCCGTATAAAGCAGCCGGCCACCCAAATCACCTTCACCCCTCCAAGGGTGGTAAGGTGTGACAGTGACAGACAGCCAATGGGAAAGCCCCTTGGCCGACTGAGACTCCTTAGTCGGAGAGCTGGTCAGCTGCTTGGGCAGTGGTTCCACCACAATTGGCAGAGTCCTGCTTTGGCCGAACCAAGCGATCTTGAACGGCGCCACTGGGGGAGGGACGGTCTCAACCGAACAAACAGGGGGAATCTATGCTGGCCTCCCTGGCGACAGCCAAGTGATGGCTGGTGTGGAAACTGGGGTTGGCTTTGTGCCGGCCAGTACCAACTGTTGCCACAGGAGGTCTTCATATTGCCGATGCAACTTGCGCCAGAGCCTCTCCTCGCCTGAGAACGAAGACTAGGAATAGTGGCAGCAGCGCTTCTCGTGGCACCGGGAGCGCCAATGACGGCGAGAGCTGCTTGACCCACTAGAGGAGGAGGACCTCTATCTCTGCTGCTGGGGATGCCAATGGGGGATCTTGGAGGGAGTCTGGGAAAGCCGTGGCTTCTCCTGGTCTGGGTCGGTGACCGGAGGGTTCCGATCAGCAGACTGAGCAGCCCCTTCTAAAGTCAGAGGCAGGACTGGAGTCCTGAAGAGAGAGTATCAGCCTCTTCAGATGACAACAGGTCAATTGGGTTGAGAAAAATCTTGGCCGCATCATTGATCAGCATCTCGACCAACTGGCCCGACAGGGCCTCCGTAAAGCCAGCAGCCAAGACTGTGGTTTTGACCATGGTCAAAACCTGGGAGTCTTGAGACCAAGAAAGTTCCTGGTCCCAGGAACATAGATGGTTGAGTCTTCTCTTTCCTTGACTCCTCCTCTCGAGAGTGAGAGCTGTAAGAGCCAGAAGAACCCTGATCTTTGGTCGGAGGGACTGGATCATGTCTTTCAAGGAGCCCGAAAAAGTGGAGCCCAACTGGAGTGGCACGAAGGCAAAAGCTGAAGAGGACTGAGCGGTGGCCCAAGCCACCTCCTTCTCTAAGGCCGCAAGCTGTTCCAGCTGCTTAGCGGACCTCAGTCGCGGAGACCGCCCAACGGGCATCTAAATATGACCAGCGGATATCGTTTTTCCAGGCAACCCAACTTAAGTCGAGCAAGGCAGTCCTCAAGGACTGTTGCGTGGAAAGACTGACAAATATTGCAGGCCTGGGCATTATGTTCATGAACCAGGCAGCAAATGCACGTGGCGTGGGGATCGGTATGGGACATCTTCTGCCCGCCTGGGCACCGGTGAAATCTGGGCGCGGACTTGTCATCCATCGCGGTGGGGAAGCTCCAAGACAAATACCAAAACGGTAGCAAAGGTTTTTTAAAGCAATCTAAACAGATCAAAAGAAGCTACGGCCTACTATGTGGAAGCGCGATGGAGGGAACCTGCTTATTCCAGTGGAAAGGAAGATCTGGCATCATGGTGTGAAGCCGAGGAATATACCACCCAGGTGGGTGGGAGGAGCCAGCTTGAATACTTTCCAGCACTTCTTAAAGGGGAAAAGACGTTGTTAACAAGTGTGGATAGAACATATTCACATTCCTAGAAAGTAAGCTTTTCTAAAATGAACAGATCCCGGGGGAAGGGGGTGTCCCCGACGGGAGGTTTCAGATGCAGTACACCCAAGAAAGTGCAGGAGCGGTCAAGTTGGACAAGAGACTTACCTTCAATAGGTGCGTGGTATGCAGAAATGGTGAATAAATGCACCTTGATCAACGAGCAACTCAAGCCCGAATCTCAAAGGGAATGAAGGTACTCTAGAACAAGATTCTCTGGACAGGTAAAGGGATCCAGGTGATGAGCAGTGGCTCATATGCAGAATCGCTTCCATTTCATAGCATAAGTGGAACTAGTGGAGAGTTTCCTGGCTTCCACTAGGACGTCTCACCTGTGGAGAAACCCCACATCTGGCAACTGCTAAGTCTGCAGAAGCCATGCATGAAGGTGCAGTGACTTGTAGTTCAGATGGACCAGGTTGTCCTGCTCCAGGGAGAGCAGATTGGAGCACAGAAGCAGGGGAACGGGAGACTCCACAGCTAGTTGCTGGAGGAGTGGAAACAACATCTGGCACGGCCAGTAAGGGGCTATCAGGATCATCTCTGCCTCTTCTGACTGCAACTTGAGCAGAACTCTCTGCAGCAAAGGAAAGGGAGGGAACGCATAGAGAAAACTCCCTGTCCAAGAAAGGGACAACATGTCTCACCAGAAAACACCAGGCCCTGGATCTAGCTAGTAGAAACTGGGCAGTTTTGCACTGGATGGGGACGCAAATAGATCCAGCTGGGCATCCCCACCTATCGAAGAGATTTTTTACTACTGAGGAAGAAGTTCCCACTCGTGTGCCTTGGACTAAGAATGACAGGCCGTCGGCCAAGGTGTTTTGAATGCCTGGAACATGCACAGCAGTCAGGTCCAGGTGATGCTCTATGGCCCAATACCAAACTCACATTGCCTCCCTGCAGAGGGTGTATGAGTTCATTCCCCCTGCTTGTTTATGTAAAAGACCACAGACAGATCCACAACCTGGATCAAGAGGTCCCGGAAGCAGGGTAGTCTGAAAGGCCCGCAGAGCTTACAGGATCGCCTGTATCTCCAAAACACTGATGTGGACATACTGCTCGAATGGGGACCAGGTCCCCAGAGTCTGCGGTCTGTCAGATGGGCACCCCAGCACTGGCCCGACATGTCCGTGGTCAGGATCTGCTGAGGTGACTCAGACTGGAGGTGGACCCTTTGGAGAAATTGGAGGGGGTTCAGCCACCACTTCATAGTTTGTCACACTGAGTTGGATACAGACACCGAAGATACAATTCGTCTGTGCACTGATCCCACTGGACCCCAAGGTTCCATTGGGCTACCCTCATGTGCAGGTGAGCCAGGGGAACCACTGCAATGGCTGCAGCCACATGTCCCAGCAGTCTTAGGGAAACTCTGGCTGGAATGTGGCAAGATGATAGGACCAACAGCCTGTGCCTGAAGGCATTCTGCCCTGTCTGGGGGAAGAAAGGCTTTTGCCTTGAGTGGTGTCCAAGATTGCCTCAAGGAACTGAAGTCTTTGACTTGGCCAAGGGGAGGATTTGAGGAGGTTGAGAGTTATCCCCCGATCCTGAAACAAAGTTAAAGTGGCCTCCATGGTTCTGAACAACTGTTCATTGGTGGGAGCTGTCAGAAACCAGTTGTCTAGGTAAAGGGAAGACATAATGCCCTTCCCTTCTTAAGGCCACTGCCACTACTGCGAGGCACTTTGTAAAGACTCAAGGGGCTGATGACAGGCCGAATGGCAGACCCAAAACAGGCAGTGGTTTCCTTGGAAGTGAAGGAATCTCCTGTGGGGTGGGAACACCAAGATGTGAAGATTAACATTCTGCATGTCTAGAGAACACAGCCAATCCGCCTGACGAAGTAAGTGGAAAAAATGCCAGGAAGAGTGACCATCCTGAACCATTTGTATTCTATGAACTGGTTCAGGTGGCTATGGTCCAGGATGGGATGCAGATAGTATAGTTACGTGAGAACTTACCGTAATAGTAGCTCTTCGAGACAGGCTATTGCAGGAGGTGTTTATATATAGGACTGAACACAGCAGGCGTCAGGACCCCATGGAAAAATTTCTAGCTAGCAGTCTCTGGCGGGGGACCACGCTCGCCTTCCAGTTCTTTCCTGCCAAAGGCCAAAAAGGCAAGACAAGAGAGAAGGGTATGTTTCCACCATGGAAAAGGAGCTGAAAAAGCTAAGGTGGATGAAGGGCGGGAAGCCATTATCTACTGCAAGAGCCTCTCTCGAAGATCTACTGTTACAGTAAGATCTTACGTAACTATACCATCTTACTTAGAGAGGGCTCGTGCAGTAGGTAATTACATATAGGACTGAGTCCCAAGCAGTCTGAAACCAGGAGAAGCACACGGGAGGAAGAAAACTACCCATCCATAGATCCTACGGCTGTGAGGGTCTCAAGAAAGGAGACCTTGCAGAACAGCCAGCCCGAAGTCTGCTCTACGGCGAGAGGCAATGTCCAAACTGTAGTGTTTCATAAAGGTATGGACAGAACTCCTAGTTGCGGCTGCGTAAATGTAAGCTGCAGACACATTCTTAGAACAAGCCGCAGAGGCAGCGACACCCCTGGTGGAGTGGCCTCTGACTTGACCCGGCAGGGTCTTGTGATGCTTGTCATAACAGAAAGTGATACAATGAGGCAACCATTTAGATAGGCATTGCTTGGAAATGGCATTGCCTTCTCTTTTGTGAGCAAAAGAGACAAACAGCTGATCAGACTTTCTGAGATCCTTCATCCTGGTGGTGTAGTATCTCAGAATTCGGTGAACACCCAGAGTATGCAAGAGGTACTCCTCTTGATTGGAGTGTTGCGTAAAGAAAGCAGGAAGCTCAATGGATTGATTCAACGTAGATTCTGCTACTACCTTAGGGAGGAACTTAGCATTGGTGTGCAGAGCCACACGTTCCTTGTGAAAAATCAAATAAGGGATTTTGCACATCAAGGCCTAAAGCTCGGAAATCCTTCGAGCTGAAGCAATGGCCACTAGGAAGAGAGTCTTCCAGGATAGGAACTTTAGGTCTGCTGAGGTTGACAGCTCAAAAGGAGGCAGGGTAAGCTTCTCAAGAATGAACTTCAGATCCCAAGGAGGGGCAGGAACGCGAATAGAGGGTCGCAAATACTTCTCCAACTGCGCAAAAGTTCTGTCCCCAAAAGGAACATGATAAGCGGAGATGGCCACCATGTGAACTTTCAGAGAGGAATGACTGAGATCCAGGTCAAAGAGATGACGCATATAATCCAGAATTCTACTGACAGGGCATGAGGATGGCTTGAAATCCTTGGAAGAGGCCCAAATAGAGAACAGTTTCCATTTCATGGCATAGGTGGATCTAGTGGAGGGCTTTCTGGCCCGTACTAGAACCTCAGCCACAAGCGGGGAAACCCCGAATTGGGCTTGAGCCACGTCTGCAGGAGCCACGCAGGCAACTGAAGTGATTTGAGGCCTGAATGGACCAGGGTCCCCTGATCCCGTGTCAGCAAAAGTTGTGACAGAGGAAGAGGAGGTTCCTCCTAACACTGCTGCAGAAGAGAGAACTAAACTTGCCTGGGCCAGAAAGGAGACATTAGAATCATGCAAGCTCATTCTGAGCAGAGTTTGTGTAAGACCCTAGGAATTAAGGGAATTGGGGGTGGGGGGGAGAGGCATAAACGAATCTGCCCTTCCAGTCTAGAGACACAGAGTCTCTCGAAAAAACGTCTCGCCCCGGAGCGAGCGAGAAGGCGGGATGTTTTGCGTTGAGGAGACGCAAACAGGTCTACCTGAGGTGTTCCCCAGCGTAGGAAGATATCATCTGCTACCCCTTGATCCAGTTCTCACTCGTGTGCCTAGGTAGACGACCAACTGAGGTGGTCTGCCAATGTGTTTTTGACCCCCGGAACATGAACTGCCGTGAGGTGAAGGTTGTGTTGCACCGCCCAATCCCAAACCCGCATCGCTTCCCTGCGCACATGTTGTCCATCTGAACAGCCAGATGACCGGGAAGCAGATACAGATGCAGAGCTTGGAGAGCATACAGCACGGCCCTGAGCTCGAGCACATTTATGCGAAGAGTCTGTTCAAGCCTGGACCAGGAGCCCTGGGTCCTGTGAGACCCGAGGTGGGCTCCCCAACCCTCTCCCGAGGCGTCTGTTGTCAATGTTTGGGTGGGGGGAAGAAAGGCAGAAGGGAACTTCCCAAAGGTTCTCCTGAACCATCCACTAATTCAAGTCCTGAACAACAAGGTTGGAGACCAGGACTTCTTGATCTAGGTCGTCCACTAAGAGATCCTCATGTGGAGCTGAGTGCAAGGGACTGTCAAAATAGCAACCGCCATGAGCCCGAGGAGGCAAAGGACGGACCTGGTGCTGAACCACCTGCGACTGGACAACAGGCTTACGTAAGCCTGGAGGGTGGCCACCCTGTCCAGAGGCAGGAAAGCAATGCCAGAGGTCGTGTCCAGGATCGCCCTAATGAACTGGAGCCTCTGGGATGGGATCATATGGGACTTGGCCTGGTTGATGGTAATACCCAGGCTGGTAAACACCTGAGGGCAAGGGAAAGGGACCACAGGAACTCCTCCCTGAATGGAGCCGCCAGGAGCCAATCGTCCAGGTACAGGAAAACCTGTACTCCCTGGGTACGCAGGTGGGCCGCTACCACAGAAAGGCATTTGGTGAACACTCGGGGTGCTGAGGAAAGACCAAATGGGAGGACCTTGAACTGGTAGTGGTCCCCCTGAAACAAAAAACGAAGGTATCTACAGTGGGAAGGGCGAATAGGGATATGCAGGTAGGCATCCTGCACGTCCAGAGCGTACAGCCACTGTCCCAGCCGAAGAAGGGGCAGAAGACTCTGCAAAGAGAGCATTCTGAACCTTTTGTACTCCATGAACAGGTTCAGGGAGCTGAGGTCTAGGATAGGCCTCACGTCTCCTAATTTCTTTGGAACCAGGAAGAAAATGGGAGTAGTAACTTGTCCCCCAAAGGTGGCATGGGACAGGCTGCATCGCCGCCTTCAGCAGAAGGGAGGATAGTTCTTCCCAAACCAGAAGATGATGTTCTGGGGAGTAGGACGACTTTGGAGGAGGGGGGTTCTGTAGAAACTCGACTGAGTGCCCTTCTGCTATCAGCTGGAGCACCCAAATATCTGAAGCGATCTTCTCCCAACCCGGTAGATGGAAGGAGAACCTCCCTCCTACTGGTTCCTCTAGAAGGTCCAGAGGCTGCGGGAGAGGAGAGGAGTCAGGTGGTGTGGAACAGCACTGCGGCTGAAGCTCCGCCACTTTTTTTGGGGGGGGGGGCTTGGCAGCTGGAGGGGTCCGACGTTTATTGGTTCGCTTGCCCATAGGTTTCGCTTTGGGCCGAGAACGTCTGCAAAAAGGGCGATGCTGACCCTGAGGGAGCCTGTACATGGAGTCCACAGACTTTAGAGCAGTACCCTTCTCTTGCAGATCAGTGATGATGTCCTTGACATCCCCACTGAACAGCACTGAACCCCTGAAGGGCGCGTTCTGGATAGCAGACTGTACCTCTGGGACCAACCCTGACACCTGGAGCCAGGTGTGATGCCACAAACCCACGGCAAAAGCTAAGCTCCGAACAACAGCATCCACTGCATCGTACGTGACACGAAGCATGTGCCAACTGGCCGAATGAGTAGACCGGACGAGATCTGCTGCTACCTGATTAGTCAGACTCAGGAAGGGAGTCCAATTTGGCTTCCACCTCACTAAGGATTGCCTTCTGGTAATCCCCCGTATGAGCGACATAGTTAAGGGCCCTTATTCCCAGAGTGGAAGAAGCGTAAACCTTCTTCCCATACTGGTCCAGAAGGCGGGATTCCTTATAGGGTGGGGACGAGCTCAGATGCTTAGGATTGGCCGAACGGCAGTGAGAGGCGCTAATCATGACTGAATCGGCCTTGGGGTGTGAATTCAAGGAATCAACACCTTCTGAAGCCTGGTAAAGCCTATCCGCCTTCCTCGGAAGGGGGGCTAATGCCGACGGTTGCTTCCAAATGGTGGAAACAAGGTCCGCATTACGCTCGATCCAGGGTGGAATCAGTGTTGGAGCGGTCTTGTGCAGATCCTGATGAGCAGCGAGTTTCTTCCGCTGTGGATCCAGCTCCAAAGATTGCCACTGGTGAACCGACTGGATCTTACGCAACTCCAGGAAGGAAGCATCCCCGGAGGAGTCCTGGGCTTGTCTGGAGTGTGTGGCTCGTCGTCCGGATTGGAGCACCCGGAGTTGTCCGAGGTCTCTGACGAGGAAGACCCCTCCCTGCGTGGGGGAGGAATGACCCCTTAGGCGACCCTCGGGGAAGCGTGTCCTCCCCTGCCCTGGAACAGGAGGGCTCGGCTCTAGTGTCAGACTGGGGGAAGAGTGTCTCTTGCCTCAGAAGACGTCAGTCTGGAACCGGATCCGGCATCAGAATACGACTTTCCACTTCCCTGATGAGTTGAGCCTTGGCCTCAGCCCACCAGGAGGCCAGAGTCTCCTTCAGGTACACCGGCGGCTGAGGGGGCGGTGGAGGAGAAGGAGGATACGGATATTTGGGATATCCGTACGGTGAGTATCCGTAGCCAGACGGCGGGAAGCCCAGCGTCTGGTACTGGGGCACTGGGCACTGCGGCATCAGGTAGGCAGACATCGGGTACTGAGGTGCAGGATACTGCGGTGCCGGGAAGGATGGCGTTGGATAAGATGGGGTCAGATACCCGGGCACCAGGGGCTCTTAAGGAGCAGAAGGCCCTGGGAGAGGCCCAGCGGGAGGGCCAGGAATGGGAGGCCCGGCAGGCGTCGCGTCCGGTGTAGGGACAGCGTCCGGCAAGGGAATGTCATCCAGCATTGGAAGAACCAGCGTCAGGGCTGGCATCCAAGGGTCAGACGTCAAGTCAACCAGCCCTGCGGGAGGGAGACCTGATGGGAGCGTGCCTGCGTCCTCTGTGTCACCCAGCGAAGGGGGGGGGGGGCTAAAGTCTCTGGGGTCCAACTGAGGAGACGCGGGAACCTCGGACTGCAGCGGCGAGCCTGGGATGGCAGGCTGGTCCATAGGGTCTTGTGTCAGCTCTAATGCCGTGCGTCCATCGGAGGAGCTGGCGTCAGACTGATCAGAACCAGCGCCCGAAGACCGTGAGAGAGGAACGGTCTTGGTGGGCGCTTTGGAGGCCGTGCACTGCCGTGAAGGGTCGAGTGACTTAGCGGCCTTGTCCGAGTGGGCATCAGAGTAGCTAACGTCCGCCTTACCGGAGCTGCTCAAACCAGAAGACCACACGGTGGCAGTCTTGCCGGGAGCGGCTGCCTCCTTTGACCCAGAGTGCGAGCCAGATGGGAGGGTCAACGCCACCTTGAAACCTCCAAGACGGCATTCGCAGAGCGGTACATTACCTTTAGCACGACGACTCCAGCCAAAGTCGCAGTGGCCGTTGAAGAGGAGTCCCGGTGCTTCTCCTTTTTTAGACACCTTCAGGGGAAGCAAAGACCTGACGAAGCTTCATCTGCTCCTTCTCCACGGAGGACACCTTTTTGAGAATATGGGCCTTCAAGGACTGCTGCCTCCATTTGCGGGTGGCGGTGCTGAATTTCAGGCAATGCTGACACTTCTCCATGGGGTGATCCAGGCCTAGGCAAAAGAGGCACTGGGAGTGTCCGTCCTTATGCGGGAGCTGGGCGCCGCAGGAATCACACTTATTCTTGTACTCTGATGGAGTAGGGGACAACATACACGGCAGTTGAAGAAAACTGACGAAACTGCGATGAAAATTTACAAAATAGTGGTAAAAATACAGACAACAGACTGACTACGCCGTGAACTTAACCATGAGGCACTTTCACGAGCTAACGGCAGGAAAGAACTGGAATGCGGGTGTGGGCGACCGCCTCTTTATACAGACGTCATCTGACGCTGGTCGCCTGACGTGGGGGCGGTCCCCCAACAGAGACTGCTAGCTAGAAATTTTTCCATGGGGTCCTGACACCTGCCGGCTTCAGTCCTATATGTAATTACCTACTGCAAGAGCCCTCTCTAAGGAAGATCTCCCGTTCTCTTTGGAACCAGGAAGCAATGCGAGTAGAATGCCTTCCCTTGCTGTGCTGGTGGGACGGGCTGTATGGCCTGTTTTGGCAGGAGCACTTGAATCTCTTCTTGGATAGGGGAGATATGGGTCTGAGGGTACTGGAGGATGGTCTGGAAGAATCTCAAAAAAAATTCTAGGGTATGTCCCTGTTCCACTAAGTGCAGAACTTACTGATCTGCGATTATTCTGCACCAACCATCTCATATATATATATATATATATATATATATATCTATCTATCTATATCTATCTATATCTATCTATATCTATATCTATATCTATATCTATATCTATATCTATATCTATATTCATATCTATATCTATATCTATATCTATATATATCTATATATCTATATAGATAGAAATATATATCTATATATATATATTTCTATCTATATATATATATATATATCTATATATCTATATGATATATAGATATATATAGATATAGATATATAGATATATAGATATATATATATATATATATATATATATATCTATATCTATATATATCTATATTATCTATATATCTATATAGATATATAGAAATATATATATATATATATATATATATATATATAGAAACAACACCCCCAACTCCAACCACCTTCCCAAGGGATTCGGCTGGGGTCGGGTGTAAGGAGTCAAGCAGAGGAGCCGGGGACAGGAAATATGACCTGGGAGGTTCTGGGGGCAGAACCTTCTGTGGCTTGGGAAGTAGCCTTTCTCTGAAAGGCACTTCTCGCCTGTTGGCCTCTGGGCTGTTTGGAGAAGCGACGAAAGGACTGCTGCTGGGACGATTTAGGTTGAGATTGGTACAATGTTTGAACTGAACGTACAGCCTTGCCCGACTCTAGAAGACTAGTGATATTTTGAGAATCCTCCTCGCCAAACAAAACTGGGCCACTGAAAGGGGCGTCCAGAATCTTAGACTGGACAACTGGAGTAAAACTGGAGCCCCTAAACCGGGATTTGCAATGAAGGCAAACTCCTGTAGCCACAGCCCTACCTGCAGAGTCTTAAGAGGCTTGGAGAACGCGAGTCCCCATGTCTGAGCCTGACTTTAGAAGGTGCATCAGGTCAGCCTTTTCTGGAAGATCAGGCTGAGCCTGTGCCACCGCGAAAGCCTTCTCGCACAGGGCATTCTGATTCTGAGCCATGTGGACTAGGAAGTCATGGACAGCGTAGGTGGCTGAGAAACAGACCTTCTTACTAAAAAGGTCCATCTGCCTGGAGTCCGTGTTGGGAGGCTGAGTGCTAAAGTGCTGGGGCCACTTAGAACGGTCATGGGCCGGGTTAACTACAGAGTCTGCCTCTGGGTGCTCCCCATAAAAAGATTCATCCCTTGGCGCATTATACAGGCGATCTGCCTTAGATGTTGCCAGTGTAGTACAGGGATGTTTCCAAGCAGCCATATTGACATCTTTGAAGGAGTCAATAAGGGGAGGGACGACACCTCTTCCGTGTCCCAACCCATAAGGGCCTGGATGTACCTCATCACATCCATGAAAGTTGGCTTGCCCGGAGGAGGGTGTTCTTGCGCTCCTCTGGTTCGGATGGTAGGTCAGAAACTCCCGAATCTTCATAAGAACAGCAGGAAGAACATACCCCAGACTCGCCAGAGTCCGGAGAGGGAGAGGGTTAGTGACTATGCCAGAGAGTCCTTGGACATCCAGTGCCAGCTCCATCTGGTTGTGGAGTAGGCTCCTTAGGAGGTGGCGTTGGGGCCTTCCTGGGGGAACCTGCTCCTCAGTTTGGCTGGTAGGAAGGTCCCTCTGAGTCAGAGTTGGGGGCTCCTTCGGGGCTTCCTTATCCTTGAAGTACGACCACCAGGCTGCAAAAAGGGCGTTAAGGTCTGTGGGAAGGTTGAGACATGGCCGGGGGAACCGACATCTGTGGGGTAAGGCTAAGAGGGCCCCAGCGTATGTTCCTTCGGCTGCAGTAACTGGCGTTGGATCCACTGGTGTTGGTCCCTGGGACAGTAAACCATCCGGAAGTCTGACTGGAGTAGAGAGACTGGCTGTCAGTCCCTCTGGCGTCAGCTATGTGACGACAGGGCCAGCTGGCGACTGTGGAGGGTTAGGAGATGATGGCCGAGGCGTCGCTGGGGTAGACATTGGGGTGGCCGGCGTAGACGGGAAAGGTGTGGGCTGATGCCGGCCTAGAAGGAAAACCTGTCCCCGGGAGCTAGCTCCTGAGCAGGGCAGAGGTGTTACTCTCACGGGGGAGGTGAGCGCATGCAGAGGGGCATCACTTGGAGGAGTCTGTCCCTGACCTCGGAACAGACTTAGCAGACGCCCTGACCGGGAGGGTGACTGGTAAAGACCCGCTGCCCGAGGAGGAACCTGCTGAGCCACCTGGCTGAGGGTCTTCTGGCAGCGAAACCGCATGCGTTGGTTAAAATCCTGACAGGCCTCAGTGTCGTGGTCCAGGTCTAGGCAAAGCAGACACGACAAATGGCCATCCTTGTGGAAAAGCTACTTTCCACAAGCACACTTAGTTTGCCGCCACTCTGCTGAAGAGGATGGGGAAGAAGACATGCACAGATCACTGTAAATTTTGAAGAAAACTGAAGCGCTGGTAACATGAAGAAAATGGCAGCTGACTAAAGCAGAAGGCATCTGTGAAGGTCTGACTAGTGTGGGTCGATGGTAAAAGAACTGAGGTTGGACTGGGGGACTGCCCCTTTTATACCACAGACTGACATCGGGGGCCTTCCCCACTGTATATTACTAGCTAGACGTTTTCCGTGGGGTCCTGATGCCTGCTGGCTTGGTGTTACCTGCTACAAAAGCCCCCTCAAAGTGAGATCCAAGAGCAGAACCCTCTGCCTTTTGCGGACCAGCTCTATGGCCTTATTGCAGAGCTGCGGGCACCTCCTCCCTTAGCACTGGGGCATGGTCCGAAGGATAAGAGGAAGGAACAGGAGGGACTCTGGAGGCTGTTCTAGGGTCTGCCTGTGCTGGACCAACTGCAGCTGTGATGGATCTCCTCTGCTCCAAGTGGGGAGAGAACCGACCCCCGAGTAACACTTCCTGGTCTGCGGCAAGAAGAGGGGGGTCCAGCAAGGAGGCATGCTGAAGAAAGTGATGTGGTCAGAGCCGCATCACCTCTTCTGGCTCTCTTAGAGGAGACACCTGTAGTGGAGGAAGGTAAGGCTGAACTGGCCCGGCGTTTACCCCGGGGTCGCAGACTTGAGCAAGCCGTGTTACAGTCTTCACAATAAGAAGGTACAGGCAGACTCCTGGGCAGAGTATGATAGAGGGAATTGACAGACCTAATGGCTCTGCCCGAGGCCCGGAGAGCATTAATCCATTATACCCATTAGCGCCATATGGCGTCAGGACCATCCATTGCTTAACCTAACCCAAAATGGCGGCATCAGATAGAATGAGTTAATGGTATCCTAAACATCAGGGCCAAAAGGACTGAAATGCACAAAGGGTGCAGTGGGAACTTTTTGCTGGATGTCTGCAGCAAAAGCCCGAAACCCTCAGGCACAGTTGGTGTCTAAGACAGATGCCAGTGGCAGCTGCCTGGGCAGTAGTGTCGGCCATGTTGCAGAATGCTCTAAGTATGTGCCTGCTGACGTCTTCAGTACCCTGAAGTACCTTAAGAAGCTCCCACCATTGGGAACCCTAAGGAAGGGTCTGTGCAAAATCCTTGCCCTTCTTCCAAAGTGCATTCTGGTATTTGACCATGTGGGACAAATAGTTGGCAAAACTGAGGCTTAGGCTGGCAGAAGTAAAGGTCCGCATGCCTCAAAGGTCCAACCTCCGAGACTCCCTATCTGGAGGGAGACGGCTAAGGCGTCTGTGCACCATAGAGCTGTCTTGGGCAGCCTTTAGTATCACCGAATCTGATTCAGTCTGAGCTGCACAGAAGGGCAACACCAGTGTCTGACAGAGCTGGCTGACCTGTCAGGACATAGCTGGGACCAAGCTAGGCCTATGCCAGGCCACCTGGAGAGGTACACCTCCCCCAATGGCCCAACCGACAAAGTGCCAACGAACAGGCCAAAGGCACCAGGGAGGGTGCAGGACACAGAGGCCTAAGTAGTGGTGAGGCCAGGGAAACTCCTGACTAAGCAAATGGCCCGGGCCACAAGAAAGCTGGTGTACCAATGTGGTCAAAGGTACAGTGAACACAGCAGAAAAACTGACAGCCCAAAAGGACACACTCAACCACAATGGAGGAGATGGGAAGGGGCGCAGGGCCTAAGTCCGTCCACGGGCCATCGCATGCAAGGAACCTACTTCCTGAGGCCCTAGGAGAGCCAAAGGTCGTTAAGGTGGTGCGTGGGACGACGGGCAAGAAAGGTACAGTTGTTAAGAGAAGCCAGCGGAAAGGGCACTAGATCCAGCTCTGTCAATGGGCCGCTGCCAGAAGGTGCACCTGAAGGGCCCAAACATCTCAAGGCCTAAGGAAAGTGAAGCCGTCCAAGGTAAAAGCAGAAGGTTGAGGAGGATATAGTCGACCGCAGAGGGATTGGTGGAGGGGGAATAGGGCTCGACTCCATTGATGGGACAATGCTGGAAGGCGAGCCTGAGGAAACTGATGGGCAGGAAAGGCCCCATCGACGAAGAAGCAATGGATGGGCACCAGGCCCAGCTCTGTCAACAGGAAGTTGCCCAGAGGCGCGTCCAAGGAACCAGACACCGGAGGGCCTAGGGAAGCCATAGGCCTCAATGGCAGGGAAATGCTCGATGGGCAGAAAGAAAAAATTACTCACCATAGTAATCTTGCTTCAAGGGAATCACTCATTATGATTAAACTAAATACAGTCAGCCTCCTGTGTTGAACTGCCCGGAGAGATGGAATTATATGCAAATTATGGAACTCTCATGTGGCTCATGCCACTTTCAAACTGCTGCCTTAGCAACTGCTGCACTCTGAGTGCTTCAGATTCTTATGTAGCCTAATTGGGTATAAGGTCCACTAATTAACAACTAACATTCTAATAACAAAGTAAAATAATTTTTTTGCTCCTTTCAGGTTAAAATGCCCCATACCAATAAATATAAGAAACTTGAGACCACAAGGAAACCAGCTGGTTAAAAACAAAGGTGAGACTCCAACCTAAGCCCTATAGGCCAAAACTTCCTACAGCAGGGAAGCAGAATAAACTCTATAGGTTCTAGTAGGGGAGGCAGGGAGGGAGCTTTAATATAATGAGTGATCCCTTTGAAGAAAGATTACTATGGTGAGTAATTTTTTCTTCTAACCCCAGGAATCACTCATTATGATTAAACTAAATGCAGACTACCAAGCAGTACCTTTGGAGGTTGGGCCGAGAACCTATCTTAAAAGCAGGTTCTGCAGCACTGCTGTACCAAATCGAGCATCGCTTCTGGGTTCAATGTACCAGCTGAAATGGTTTGTAAAGGTGTGTACTGTTTTCCATGTAGCTGCTTTGCAGATTTCCAGTAGTGGAATTTCTCTTAAAACTGCTATTGACGTACCTATGACTCTGGTGTAATGTGCCCTCAGACCCAGAGGTGCCTATTTATTTACCTTGGCGTAGCAAAATTGTATACATGCCACTCTCCAGTGAGCAACTGTACATTTTGTGGCAGGCCTACCTCTACCTACTTCACTACAGGCAAGGAAGAGTTGTGACTGACTTGATCTGCAAGACTTGGTTTGTCAATATATTGGCTAAGTGCCCTTTTTGACCTCCAGTGAGTGAAGCTTTATTTCCGGAGAACTAAGTTCTCTGAAAAGAAAAAAGGGAAGGGTGATGAGACGGATTTTAAATAGAAAAAATGAGATACCACTTTAAGAAGGATTTCTACCATTCCTGAGGACCATCCTATATCTGTGGAACAAGATGTAGTGTTCAACTGTGTACAGGTCCTGTAAGTCACTCATCCTTCTGGTTATAGTGATAAACAACAGAACAGAGATTTCCAAGTGACATATTTCAAATCTATAGTTCCCATAGGCTCGAATGGTGTGTCCATGAATTTGGCAGTACAGATATACTGATTCCAAACTGGAACTGGTTCCCTCGGTGGAGGGAGACTAAGGCTGAAGGTCTATAAATATTTTCTGAAGACCAGATGAGAGGCTATGGTTCTCTCTTAACCAGCAGAAAAAGAGACTAAGTGTGTGAGGCAGTCTACGCAAAAAAAGATCAAGCCAGCCTTGTAGGGGTCAACACCCTTACCTGCAAACCACATATATAAGAAACCCTTTCCATTTAGAAGAACGTGTTTTCCTGGTGCAAAAAGGTTTCCTGGAACCCTTAAGCACTGGCAATACCGGATCTAGCAGTCTAAGGTTAGCAACTTCTAATTCCTCAAAGGGCCAGGTTTTGAGCCTCAGTGATTCGAAGGTTGGAATACAGGATCCTGCTTTGAGAGGAGGTCAGCAAATTGTGCCTCCCAGGCAAGTGACTGGGAGGAACTACTGACAGAGTAAGAGAAGCCAATACTCGTGCTGTCTCGGCCAATTTGGTGAAACTAATATTATTGTTGCTGGTTAGTATCTCAATTTCAGCAGGGTCCTGAATACCAATGGGAAAAGAAGAGAAGGCATACAGAGAAAAAACTCCCACCACCCAATCAAGGGCCCACAGCTCAGGAGGAATCTGACCCTGAGAAGAGGCCTGCACAGTACATGGATCACTGGTGGTTTTCTACCAAGGCAAAAAGATCCACCTCTGGAGTGCCCCATCCCCTGAAGATTGTAATGAGCATCTGAGTGTTCAGGAACCACTAGTAGTGGTCCTGACTTATCCTACTGAGGGAGCTGACCAAGCATTGTCTTTTTCTGCAAGTGCATGGCTGATTAGGATACTGCCATAGAGTATGCCATGGATCACGGCCCCATTGCTCCTGTGCACAGTGGGGCCGACCTGGTTACTATCTGTTTATGTAGTACATAATTGTGGAGTGTAATAGGAACTCTTGGTGAGACCATGTGCCACTTGCTGCATGATCAAACTTGTGTGCTTCTCATCTAAAAGTGAAGCATTTGATGTGAGAACTGAAGAACAGAAAATGTTCCACTGTGAACAAAACACACCTATTCTAAGGATGTGTTTGTCCAGCCACCGCTGCAGTAGCTATACAAGGATGTGGGTGGCTGGAGCCATCCTGGATAGAATCTGTTCTTTGCGACTAGCACTGTCCTAGGCAAACCTGGATGTTTCTCTATGAAATCTGGCAACCAGAGTCACTGCGGTGGTGGTGGTGGGGGTGGGGGCAGCTACCTTGTGCCCAGTAGCCTGAGGGATTCTCTGGCTGATTTGGGTACCTCTGGTACAACAAGTTTGGATTGGGTGTTATTCACTTCTCTTCCAATAAACTCCAGTACTTCTACTGTTTTTGCTGGGACCTCTGGTCGTGTATGAGAAAAAACAGGGATTTTATTAGAGCCAGGAAGTGCTCTGCATGTTGCAGGGACTGGCCCACTATCAACCAGTTGTCCAGGCAGAGGAAACAAAAAGATTATTTTTTTTAATATATATATATATATTTTTTTTTTTTTTTGAAGGCCCTGAAACAGAGACTAGGCCGAAAAAATGTTGCTAATTGATATTAGCCTGAGGCCAGCCTGTGGGAATGATTAATGCCAGAGTGGCATTCTGAAGTTTTTTTTTTTGAAAATGTTTCTTTTAACATTCTGAGATCCAAAATAGGTTCTCATAAAGAAATATGTGGATATAACCCTCTGCCCCTTTGATTTAGGGCACTGTCCCACTGTTATGATTGAACAAAGGTGTTCGAACTCTGTTCAGTAAAATCCTGTCTGCAGGGGTCACTGGTGTGAAAGCTCTTGTTCCCAACTTGGGCAATAAAATCAGATGAAGTTGAGTGAAGTGGTGATAATATGCTACCCTTGGAGACGGTGAGCCAAACTGCCGCCCACCGGTAGTTCCACAAAAGGAGAAGCGACCTAAAGCAGCCTATCAGGTGTTCTGTGAGGGTTGTGTCTGAGGCTGAGGACAAGTAAACGCTCTTCTCATCGCTCCGCTGCCCCTTCCTCTGAAATAGCCTCTTGCTTGCTGTTGTGGCCGAGAGGCCTGTGTCTGAAAAGAGGGTTTGGAATAAAACCCCCTACCCCTGCCTCCCCTATTCTGGGATCTATCGAAAGTATAAGGTCTGTCCTTCGAGCTGCTATGAAAAGTAGACTTGCATTCCTCTACTTTTTTCATATATGCTTCAGTTTTATCACCAAACAATGATTTATCCTCCACAGGGAAATCCACTGCCTTGGCCTGTGCATCTTCGGTAAGGTTGGTGGCCCTTAGCCATGCAAATCTCCTAAGGGAGACAGCTAATGCCATTAGCCTGGCAGCTGTGTCATTAACATCCACTGCCATATGGAATTTATATTTAGTGGCATCAAGTGCAGCCCTTGCTGTTTCTTGCAGATCCACTACCACGTCACCTGGACCCTTGCCGGACAGGGCTAAAACTGTGTTCCAGAGTGCCTTTTGGTACTGTACCCCATATGCCATGTAGTTGGCTTGCCTGATTAACAAGGAAGCAGCCTTGTAGCCCTTTTTTCCCCATGGCATCCATTTTTTCGTGAGTCCTTATCTGGAGGGTGGGTAGCCAGTGGTATTCTGGCTTTGCTACAGGCAACAGCCTGAACCACCTCTTCTGTGTCGGGATGGTGAAACAAAAATTCAGCAGTCGATCTGTCTTGCTGATACTTTTTGTCAGCTTGTTTATCTACCCCAGGGATAGAAGTTGAGATCTGCAGTATCTGCTATGCAGCCTTTTTTAAGGACTTATGCATTGGCAAAAGAAATCGTTTTGTTGGAGTTAAACCCATCATACTGAGAAATTCTGCTTCCTCCACCTCCTCTTCAGTCTCCTGAAGAGGGAGATTAAGGGTACTCAAAATGCTTTTTACAAAAGCATAATTAGAGGAACACTCTTCTGGGCCACTAGGAGGGGACAAACTCCAGCTCAGGGGAAACTTCGGGGCATATTGGTTACCCTTCAAAATCCTTCTCACCATAGGTAATTTGAGGTTCCTGTGAAACAGGAACCGAAGGGGGAACCAATGCAGCCGGTGTAGGAACTGGGGCTGCAGCCTGCATGGCTTCTATGACCTGTAATGCTTTAGCAATGTCCTCAGCCGAGGGCATACTATGTTTGTCTGCTGGGAGCTCCTTAGCCTTCTCGGCCAGAGGCGCAGCGACATGCTTCTCTTTGCACTTTTTCTTAAGAGGGACAGCCTCAGCCACTGTCTGCACAGTCCTCTGTCTTACCTTGGTCAGGTTTCTCAGGATTTTTTTCTGTGTCCTTAGCCTTGCCTCCATCCCTTTTAGGGATTGAGGTAGATGCACTAGTAACAGCAGCAGAAGCCATTTCCTCTAGCTTTTTTGCCCTCTTAATGTTTTTGGACAGAAAGATTTGCAAATCTCACAATTGGCAAAAATATGATTGGTGCCCAAACAGGAAATACAAAGAGAATGTCTATCTGTCTTTGCTATAATCAGAGCACAAGACTCACAATATTTAAACTCAGTGGGTCCTATGTGTTTCTTAGGTTTACCTAAGTGGGTTTCTGACATTGAGTAAGCCGAACAATTACCAATCTCAGGACAATATATACATATCAGGGTTTTAAATTGATTAGCAATTTTTTTCTTGGGACAATACTAACTATACAGAAAGTATTTATATAGGTTTTCTAGAAGCGTCATGTTTGTTAAACACAGTGAGGCAAGTGCTATGAATTTTCACAATGTTTTAGCACTTTTATGAGCAAAACGCTAACCAATTTTTAGAATTAAATAAAACCCTATATATACATATATATATATATATATACACATATATATATACATATACATATATATATACATATACATATATATATATATATATATACATATATATATATATATATATATATATATATATATATATATATATATATATATATATATACACACACACACACACACACACACACACACACACACACACATGCCTTCAGAAAGTATTCACCCCTTGGATTTTGTCATATTTTGTGATGTTGCAAACTCAAATTAAAATACATTTATATGGGACTTTTTTGTCACGTATCTATACAAATTACTCTATATCAAAGTGGAATGAAACTTCTGGAATTTTTTTGTACATGTAATTTAAAATAAAAACCCGAAATGTCTTGATTTGATAAGTATTCACCCCCTTTGCTATGACACTCCAAATTGAGCTCAGGTGCATCCAATTTCCTTGTGAGATCACTCTAAAACTTGAATGGAGTCCACCTGTGGTCAGTTCAAATAGTTGACATGATTTCAGAGGAAATACACCTGTCTATATAAGGTTCCACTGTTGACAGTGCATGTCAGAGCAGAAACTACCATGAAGACCAAGGAGCTGTGTGTAGAACTCCGTGATAGAATTGTGAGGAGGCAGATCTGGGAATGGGTATAACAACATTTCTAGGGTGTTGAAAGTTACCAGGAGCACAGTCAAGTCCATCATTAGGAAATGGAAAGATTACGGAACCACCCAGACTCATCCTAGAGCAGGCAGTCCTCCCAAACTGAGCAACCGGGCAAGAAGGACCTTGGTCAGGGAAGTGACCAAGAACCCAATGACCACCCTGACAGAACTACAGAGTTCCATGGCTGAGATGGGAGAACCTGTCCAGAGGACAACAATCTCTGCAGCACTTCACAGATGTAGCCTCTATGGGAGAGTGGCTAGACGGAAGCCACTCCTGAGAAAGACCACATAATAGCATGCCTGGAGTTTGCAAGAAGGCATGTGGCAGACTCTGAGACCATGTGGCAAAAGATTCTCTGGTCTGATGAAACAAAAATTGAACTCTTTGGCCTGAATGCAAAGCGCTATGCCTGGCGCAAACCGAACACAGCTTATCACCCATGTAACACCATCCCTACCATGAAGCATGGTGGTGGCAGCATCATGTTATGGGGATGCTTTTCAGCGGCAGGGACGGGGCACTTATCAGGATAGAGGGAACAATGAATGGAGCCAAATACAGGCACATCCTTGAGGAGAACCTGCATCAGTCTGCAATAGACCTTGGACTGGGGCGAAGATTTACGTTCCAACAGGACAACGATCCCAAGCATACAGCCAAAGCAACACTGGAGTGGCTTCAGAACAAGAAGGTGAATATCCTTGAGTGGCCCAGCCAAAGCCCAGACTTGAATCCCATTGAGAATCTGTGGAAAGACAAAGATTGTGGTTTACAGACACTCCCCATCCAACTTGACAGAGCTTGAGCAAATCTGCAAGGAAGAATGGGCGAAAATCCCCAAATCCAGATGTGCAAAGCTGATACAGACATACCCAAGAAGACTCAAAGCTGTAATTGTTGCCAAAGGCGCTTCTACAAAGTATTGACTAGTGGGTGAATACTTAAGTAAACAAGATATTTCAGTTTTTAATGTTTCATAAAGTTTTGTTACACAATAAAAATATTTTTGCCCCTTTAAATTGTTGAGTATGCTGTGTGAATCAAGGGGGAAAAATAATTTCAATGCATTAAAAATTCTGGTAGTAACACAACAAAATGTGACAAAATCCAAGGGGGGGTGAATACTTTCTGAATGCACTGTATACCGGGAATTTTAAATATAAACAAACGCCAACAGTTCCTGGAACTGAGCGCTATTCGGTTCCCTACTCGGTTCCTTGGAGGAAAAAAAAAAAAAAATAGAACTGAAAAAATACTTAAGTTAATTAAAATAAAGCGGTCAAAGGAACCGACCATAGATAGGAAGCTAAACAAAAAAAAACAAACTAATGCAATCTAGACAGAGGGAGCGGAAATACAGGTTACTCACCTATAACAGGAGTTCTAGGAATGGTATATGTTGTTCATCCACACTCTCTGGCAGGTATCCTTGCCACTTTAATTCTTGCCGGAAGGTCAAGCTGGCTCCTCCCACCCACCCGAGTGGTAAAACTCTCAGCTCCACCCCATGACGCCAGATCTGGCCCGTTGAAGCTCAGGTTGTGCATCGAAGCCGGGAGGTCAGGAATGGTGGATGAACATATACCATTCCTAGAACTCCTGTTACAGGTGAGTAACCTGTATTTCTAGGGACATGGATATGTTCATCCACACTGTCTGGCAGACTCCTAGCAATTCTCCGGGAGGAGGGAGGCAAGGCGCACACCACCAATACTTACTTGGGAAAGAGAGATTGGAGAACTGAGGCCCCAAAACCAGCATCCCGGCATGACTCAAGGTCGATGTGGTAGTGGGTAATAAAGGTATGTGCCGACTTCCAGGTAGCAGCCCTGCAGATATCCTGGATAGGGACGTCCCTGGAAGCAGCTACCGTTGCAGCGGTATGGCGGGTAGAATGAGCTCTTATCCCTCTGGGAGGCTCCATGCCCGCCAACCTGTAGCAGAGCTCTATGCAGGAGGTGATCCACCTGCCTATCGTCTGCTTTGCTGCAGGTCTGCCAGGTGCGGCTTCAGCGAGGTGACAAACAGCTGGCGACCTCTCCCAGAACTTCAGCCGTCCGCCCTTATAATAAGCGAGCGCCTGCCTAGGGTCCAAATGTAATAGCCTATACTCGGCCTCCGACGTGTGATTGGGGTAGAACACTGGCAGAGTCAACACCTGGTTAAGGTGAAACTCCGACACCACCTTCGGAAGGAATTTCGGGTGGGGGCGCAGGACAACCTTGTCCCTGTGGAAGACCAGGTAGGGAGGCTCGATGGAAAGTGCCTGGAGCTCTCCCATCCTTCTGGCTGACGTGACAGCCACCAAGAAGACGGTCTTCCACGACAGGTGTGAAAGATCACACCTGTGCATTGGTTCGAATGGCTTGCCCATGAGCTTGGCAAATACCAGCAGAAGATCCCACGGAGGTGGAGGTTCTCGCACCGGAGGGGAAATGTGGTCAAGGCCTTTGAAGAAGCGCCCGACCACCTTCTCCTGTGCCACCGACTACTTGCCGGCCCACGCCCAGTAAGCAGAGATGGCTGCCAGGTGCACCTTAAGGGTCGTCGACTGAAGCCCTTGCTGAGAAAGGGACCACAGGTAATCCAGAATGCTTGCCAAAGGGCAGTTGGAAGGGTCCAAGCCCTTCCCCTGACACCAAATGGAAAACCTCTTCCATTTGAAGGCACAGCATTTCCTGGTCGACTCCTTATGGGACGCCTCAACGACGTTGAGGACCTCGTCGGAAAGACCCAGAGCCTGGAACTCTAGCTGCTCAGGAACCAGGCCATCAGGTGCAGGGATTGAAGGTCCGGGTGGAATACCTTCCCCTGACTTGACTGAGATCAGGCCCGGGCGGGCTGGAAGCCGCCTCGGGAGCCTGGAGCTGAGGGTGAGATCATCTGGATACCAGAACTGGCGGGGCCAGTCTGGGACTACCAGAATCACCTGCGCCTTGTCCCTCCTCGCCTTGAGAAGCACCTTGTGGATCAAGGGAAATGGGGGAAAGGCACAGAAGAGGCCCGGGGTCCACGGCCTCGAGAAGGCATCCCCCTGCAGCGAGCCCTGCTGAGGGGGGGGGCATGGAACAGACTCAGCTTCGCATTCTCCCTGGAGGCAAACAGGTCCACCTGAGGCGTGCCCCAGTGGGAGAAGAGATCTTGTACTACCTCCAGCAGGAGAGACCACTCGTGAGACGCAGCCCCTATCCAGCTTAGGGCATCGGCCAGGGTGTTGGAGGCTCCTGCCACGTGAATGGCTAGGAGATCTGCCTCCAGGCTGCGCACTAGGGACCAAATGCAGAGAGCTTCCTTGCATAACAGCAAGGAGCGCGTCCCGCCCTGGCGGTTCAGATAGTACATGGCCATGTTGTCCGTCTGGACCTGAACCACTTGACCCCGTAGAAACGGAGCGAAGGCAGTGAGAGCTAGATGGACCACTCAGAGCTCCAGCAGGTTGATGTGGCATTGGGACTCCCGAGGGGACCAGAGGCCGTGTACTTGGTGTTCCCCTAGATGGGCACCCCAACACATCAGAGATGCGTCGGTCGAGAGAGAGAGAGAGACCGTCGGCTCGGGGTGGACGAACGGGATACCCTCCTGCAGATGTGCTGGAATGAGCCACCATTGGAGAGCATTCCACAACTCCTGGGTCACTGTCACGGGCAGGTCTATTGGCTGGCCAGTCCCCATTGAAGGGGACGCATGTACCAATGGACCACGCTGGTGCAGGCCGCCACGAGGCCCAGGAAGTCCCAGGCAGGGCGCAATTGCCCAACCAGAAATGACTGGACAAAGGAGGAAAGAACCTCGGCCCTGTCCGCCAGGAGCTGTGCTCTGGCTTGCAGAGTCTCGAGCTCTGCCCCGATGAACAGAATCACCTGCTTTGGCATGAGTTCCGACTTGGCCTCGTTGATGAGGAGGCCAACCTGAGAGCAAACCTGGAAGGCCAGATCTCTGACTGCTCCGCCCGTCTGGAGGGGCTGCCATCAGCCAATCGTCCAGGTAAGGGACACTGGACCCTCGGCGCGCAGGGAATGCTATCACCACTGCCATGCATTTGGTGAAGACCCTGGGAGCTAAGGAGAGGCCAAAGGGCATGGCCCGAACTCAGATAGGATCCCTCCGCCTGAAGCGGAGGAACCTCTGATGGGACGGACGGATTGGGACGTGAAAGAATGCATCCTGGAGGTCCAGGGAGCAGAACCACACGCCTGCTCCAAGGATGGGATTATCTGAGCCAGAGTGACCATCCTGAAGGTCCGAGACCTTAGGAACTTGTTCAGTTTGTGAATAGGGCGCCAGCCCCCCGTCCGCTTTGGGACCAGGAAGTACCTGGACACAAACCCCGGGTCTGAAGGAGGATCCGCCACCTTCCTGATTACCTCTTTTTCGAGGAGCAGGGCAATAACGGCCCGGCGAGCTGACAGCGAGGCTGCGGACCCCGTGGCCCCCCGAGAGGCGATGGCTCGAAAAG
Organism: Neoceratodus forsteri; assembly: GCA_016271365.2. Taxonomy (NCBI): domain Eukaryota; kingdom Metazoa; phylum Chordata; order Ceratodontiformes; family Ceratodontidae; genus Neoceratodus; species Neoceratodus forsteri. The sequence goes on from CM028135.1 coordinate 406,651,815, forward strand.
GCGGAACCTGCTCGAACTCCAGAGGCAGGCCTTTTCCTACCACCTCCAACACCCAACGGTCCGTGGTGACAGCGGACCAGGAGGAAAGGAAGTGGCAGAGCTGTCCCCCCACGGGGGAACCCAGGGGGGAGTGACGAGGGTGGGGGCGGCACCCCTCTACCCGTCACTGGGCAGGCTTGGAGGAAGAACCGGCTGAGGGACCTCCCGGGCCTTTACCTCCTTGCTTCCTGTTGGAAGCCGTAGGCTTGGGTTTGAGGTGCCAAGCGCGAGCCTGCTGGCCCTGTTGCTGGTGTTGCTGGGCTGGTCGAGGAGCAGTGACCGAAGGACGAAAGGACTTCTGCTGCTGATGGCGGCCTTTGTCCCTCTGGGCGGAGGTGACAGAGTTTAGAGTGGCATTGGACTTCTCGATCCGCTGGAGGTGTCCCTACACTCCAGGGCCGAAGAGGTCAGTCCCCAAGAAGGGGACGTCCACCAACTTGTGCTGGGTATCCGCCGTGAAGGTGGATATCCTCAGCCACGCCCTGCGTCGCATGGCCACTGCGGCCGCAACTGACCTGGCACAGGAATCACCTATGTCCACAGCAGTCTGGAGCTGCTGCTTTGCCACCGCCCTACCCTGGTCCCGCACCTGGCGGACTGTGGTCTGCAGGTCAGGCGGGAGATGAGGAACAACCTCGTTCAGGGAGTCCATGAGGGTGTGGGAGAAGTGTGCCATCAGCACAGCTGAGCTGGCCTGTCGGAGGCCGAGGGAGGACGCAGCGTACACCTTGCGCCCGGCAAAGTCCAGCTTTTTGGACTCCTTGTCGGGGGGCTTGTCCACATCCCGAGCGTTACCGGAACGCCAGAAAACGCTGTCGGTGACTAACCCCTCAGCAGAGGGGTGTTCCGAGAAACTGGGCAAAGAGCCGGTAGGGACCGCATACTTCCTGGCTGAGGGCGCAGGACAGGAGGCAGACCGCTGCCAAAGCTCCAAGGATGGACCGACAATGGCCTCAGCCACCGGAAAGGCCTCCGTGGGAGAATCCCCTCGGTCCAGAATCTCCATCAGGGGATACTTGGCCCATTTGGACACGGGCTCAAGCTGCATCCCGGTGGACTCCAAGATGAGTCAAAGCAGACCCAAGAAGGACGATGGGCTATCGTCCACTGACTGGCCCCCGGAGGACTCCAGATCACACTGCCTGGAGAACAGGGAGGAATCGTCGTCGGATTCCGTAGAGTCTGCGAAGAGCTGCCTCGGCCCTGAGCCACCCTCCACCTGCAGAGGACGGTCGGGAGTGAGGCTGATCGACAACCTGTGGGGCAGACCATGACCCAACCGAGAATTCTTGGTCGGTGCCCCAGACTTTGGTTGTGGAGGCGGAGGTTCCACCACAAATCGGTGGACCAGCTGGTTTTGGCTTAGCAACCGGCCCTGGGGCGGGCAACTCGACTGGAACGAGTGGTTGCTTCAGCCGTTCAGGCGACAGCCACTTGATGGCCGGGGTCGGCTTAGGCCCGGATAACAGCAACTGCTGCCACATAAGATCCTCGTAGCGCCGGCGCAACTTGCGCCATAGCCTCTCCTCACCTGAGGAGGAGGACGAGGAAGAACGGCATCGCCGCTTACTTCGGTAACGAGACTGAGACCACCAATGTCGGCGGGAACGGCTGGACCGAGAAGAGGTCAGAGATCGAGACCCTCGGGGGGACCGAGGGTGGGTCTGGGAAGGGCCGGGGGATACCCGTTCTTCCCTCGGCTCGGGAACTTTAACCGGGGACTGCGGTCCCGAAGGAGCAGGCAGATCCTAGATATCCACTGGGGGAGCCGGTGAAGTAGGGTTGTCGGCTTCTCCAGTCGACAGCCCGTCCTGACGGGGGCACCGTGAAGCCAGCGTCTCAGCCACAACCTCGACCGAAGTCAATGGTCGGCTGCCCGGGAAGGGGGACCTCTCCGCTCCTGACATGAACGCAGATGGGACTTACCTTTCGATTCCCTTTTCTTGGACTGACAAGAATGTCCCGAGGGCCCCTCTCCTTTCGTGGAAAGGGACTGGCAAAGCTCCTTGAACAAAGCTGTATATGAGGAACTCAGAGAGAGCGGGATAAATGCCGCAGCCAAGGAGGAAGAAGATGCGGCCTGAGCCGCCTCCTCCTCGAGGGCGATCATCTGCTCGAGCTGCTCAGCCGAGCCAGCCGCCGCGGACACCGCCCAACAGCCTCTTTGGATTTAACCGGTGGAAAACGTGTCTCGGGGCGCCCGAGCTTCAAACGGGTAACGCGATCGTCCAGAACACTGGCAGAGAAAGAACGGCACAACTCTCAAGCCTGCAGGTTGTGATCTAGGCCTAAGCAGTAGACGCACGTGGAGTGCGGGTCTGTCCTGGACATTTTCTGCCCGCAAGGGCACCTCCGAAAGCCAGGAACAGATCTGTCCATCGCAGCCGCGAGGGAGATGAAGACCAAAGTTTAGAAAACTTCAAAATCAAATTCGGACGAACCGAAGAATTAGGATCCAGTCTAAAACGCAGAGCGCCAAGGAGGGAACCTGAGCTTCCAAGCGGTAAGGAAGATCTGGCGTCATGGGGCGGAGCCGAGAGTTTTACCACCCGGGTGGGTGGGAGGAGCCAGCTTGAAGACCTTCCGGCAAGAATTAAAGCGGCAAGGATACCTGCCAGAGAGTGTGGATGAACAACATATCCATGTCCCTAGAACCCTCGGTTTCAGGGAACTGCTAAAATCCAAAAACTACACTACAATTATTAAAAACTAAACTTCTAAGGCAGCAATCTGAAATAAATCTCAAAATGAGTACTTATCCACACAGATAATGACTTCTGAAGACAGTTCAAGGAGAGCTCTCTGGGACGTCCTTACTAGGCAGGCGGAGTAAAGAATCTGAAGCACTCAAGAGTGCAGCAGTTTGAAAGTGGCATGAGCCACATGAGTTCCATAATTTGCATATAATTCCATCTCTCCGGGCAGTTCAACACAGGAGGCTGACTGCATTTAATTTAATCATAATGAGTGATTCCTGGGGTTAGAATGAGCACTGAAGGAAGGAGGCAACGGAAGGGGCACGAGGCCTGACTGTTGACGGGATGCCGCCAAATGGCGTGCCCGAGGAACCCAACGCCAGACAGCTTAGGAAGACCGTAGGCCACCAAGGCGGGCTGGGGCATGGAGGCTGGTGACCCATCTCCAGCTGCAAGGAGTGCAACAGAGACTGCTGTTTGTATGGGCCTGGAAAAGACATAGGCCTGTACAGCCGACAAGGTAACCAAACTCCTGTAGGAAGAAGACAAGTACATAGGGGTTTGGCCCCAACTCTGCTCCCTCCAGAAGCATTCCCATTCCCCGACAACTGGCTCGTGTTTAGGTGACCTGAGAGACCTAATTAGAAGGTAACGGGGGGAGGATCCCTGGTCCTTGCTAGGAGCCTTTACTCCAAAGGAACCTCAGCAAGGTGCTCCGGATAATGCCACTGGGAGGAGAAGGAAACTAGAGGCAGGACCCTCAGGTGAGGATGGTGCAGATAGGCCCAATGCAACACAACTGAAAAGCGAGACCTTCAGATGAGGAAAAACTGCTTTCTGCAGCAACAGTGAAGAAGTCGCAGAGACTGAAATTTTTAAATAAAAGGAAAATGTTTGGCAGTTGACTAACGAAGCTTCCATGGAGTCGGTATGGATAGATAGACGGCAAGAAAAGAGTTGAAGAGGGAGTGTGGCCGGTATGGGCGGCTCCTAAAGCTTCCGTGGGATCCTAGCCCCTGACGGCCAAGTTCCATAGGTGTGACCTGATGAGAGATATCCCCGAAGATTTAACACTTTCCACGACAAAGCGTAGCTCGCAAGATATGGCTGACTCAAATGGAGCCAAAGCAAGTTTCTTTAAAACAAAACTCAGACCCAGTGCTGGGACAGGATCGCGGATGGGGGGTTTCAAATCAGGATGCCTCTCAAAAATGTACGGGCCACAGTATGGCCATCAATGGGCACATGGAAGGCTGATATGGCGGACAAGTGCACCTTAATGGAAGAGTATTGCAGGCCAGCATCTGACAAGGACGGCAGATACTCCAGAATCTGATTCACTGAGCAAATGAAAGGGTCCAGGTGATGTGAAGTGGGCCACATAGAAAAGCGCTTCCACTTCACAGAATAGGTAGCCCTGGTGGAGGGTTTCCTGGGAGCCACCAGGACAGCCGCTACTTTTGGGGACACCCCAAATTTCACGATGGCTATGTCCTCAGGAGTCATGCATGGAGGTGAAGTGACTTGAGATCTGGATGGACCAGAGTGCCCTGTTCCTGTGACAGCAGGTTCTGGCACAGAGGCAGGGGTACTGGAGGTTCCACTAATTGCTGAAGTAATGAAAACCATATCTGACATGGCCAGAAAGGTGCCACAAGAATTAAGAGTGGCCCCCTCCATTTTGAACTTTATTAGCACTCTGGATCGGAGGGAAGGGAGGAAAGGCATAGAGGAACCTCTGCTTCCAAGAGAGGGTCAACTCATCTCGCCAGAAAGCTCCATGCCTTGGATTAAGCGAGCAGAAGAGAGACAGTTTTGCACTGAGTGGGGATGAAAAAGGTTAAACTCTGGACAACCCCACTGGTCGAACAGGTTTTATATGACCGAGGTCAGGAGCTCCCACTCATGCAGTCTGGACTGCGAGCTGTTTAGCCTGCTCGCCAGGACATTTTGGATGCCTGGAACATGGACAGATGACTGTTTTAGAACCTAGTGCCAAACTCTCATCGCTTCCCTGCACAGGGGGTAAGAGAGAATCCTCCCTTGCTTGTGTAATAAATGACACGGAGGTTGTCCAACTATATCAGCAGAGGGCCTGGGGAGAGATGGGTCTGGAAGGCCTGTAAGGCATACAGGACAGCCCTCATCTCTAGAACATTTATGTGGAGTGAAGTCTCCGCCGTGGTCTACAACCCTTGGGTCTAGATAAGACCCAGGTGCGCTTCCATAGCTCAGTCCAGAGATGTACATGGTGAGAATCTGCTGAGGGAAGGGGATGAGGAAGGGAACTGCCTTCAGCAAGTTGCCGGGTTCAATCCACAACTGAGCACCTTGGGAGCAGGGAAGACACTAGAACCTGCTGTTCTAGATCGGTGCACTGATCCCACTGAACCCTTAGGGTCCACTGGGAGATCATCGTATGCAGCCGTGCCAGGGGTACTGTGAAAATGGCAGCCACCATCAGGACCAACAACCTCAGTAACGTCCCAACTGATACACCTGCTCTGAAACACCACCCTGTCCTGGGACAGGAAGGCTAAGCCTTTGGCCATGTCCAGAACTTCCCCTACATACTGTAGATGCTGGCAAGGGGTTAGGACAGGCTTGGGAACACTGAATGGTGATCCCTAGAGCCTCTAGCAACTGCCTGACACATTCTAGGGTCTGAATCAATTGTTCCTTAGATGGGGCTTGAGCAACCAGTCGTCCAGGTATGGGAAGACATACAGCCCCTTCCTCCTGAGGGCTGCTGCCACCACTGCTAAGCATTTGGTAAATACCCATGGTGCAGAAGACAAGCCAAAGGGCAATACCCTGAATAGGTAATGCTAGTCATGCTCCCCCTGTAACAGGAACAAGAGGTACCTCGGGGAGATAACTGATATCCTGCATGTCCAGAGAGCATATCCAGTCCCATTACCTCAGTAGGTGCAGCAGACCTTGCAAAGTGACATTTCTGAACTTCTTGTACCGAATGTAAAACTTCAGATCCCTCTGATCCAGAATGGGCCTCAGAAGCCCTGTGGATTTGGGGATGAGGAAAAAGCGGGACTAGAACCCTGTGTTCCTTTGGTGCCAAGGAACCTGTTCCATGTCCCTCTTCAGTAATGTGCGTACTTCCTCTAGTAGCACTGGTATGTGACCTGGAGGGTAAACTCGGGGAACAGGAGGAAGGTCTGGAGGCAACTCCATAAGTTCTAGAGTATGCCAATATTCTACTAGTTGTAGGACCCAAGCATCTGTAGTCAGTGCCTTCCACTGTTCTAGGCGGAGGGAAAAATGACCCCCGACCACCACCTCCTGACTGAACACTGGGGGGGCCTCATGCAGAAGCAGATCCTGTGACTGGGGTCACATCTCCAGCTCTGGGGCTTCTGGAGCAGGCACCTGCAATGGGGGTAGAGACCAGCAAGGCTGAACTTGCCTTGATACCTGCTCCCTGGCCCAGTTCTGTGAGGAGCCTAAAGAAAGGAGGACCGCTGTCCACCCTTGGATTGTGTGCGTCATACGGACTAGACAGACCTTAAAGCCCTCCCTGAGGCCTGATCATTAATGGTATCCTGCACATCTGCCTCAAAGAGTTTGTGTCCTCTGACAGGGGCATTAAGGATGGACTGCTGAACATCAGCAGCAAATCCTGACACTTTCAGCCAAGATTGCCTTCTAAGGCAAACGGCAGTGGTGGCTGCCCTGGCTGCAGCATAGGACACATCATAGTTAGACCTCGGGAGGTGCTTGCCTGCATCAGCTGCAAACTGAAGGGCTTTGAGCAGCTCCAGCCTTTGTATACCCTCTGGGAGGACCTGGGCTGCTGCTTTGGCCTTTTTCCAGAGCACATTCTGGAACTTCATCATGTGGGCCATATAACTGGTTATCCCGAGACCCACAGTGGCGGAGGCAAAGGTCACCTTACTCCAGAGGTCCAGTTTCCTCGACTCCCTAGTTGGGAAATGGAACGGAGGGAGGTGCTTTGGCATTTTAGACCTATCATGGTCCGTCTTTATGACCAGTGAATTAGTCTCAGACTGAGCCGCAAAGAAGGGTCTTCCTGAAGGGGCCTGGTATAGCTTGTCTGATTTTCTGGGCTTGGCCGGGACCATATTTAGCCTGTGCCAGCTGGCCATGGTGTCATTCTCCAATGTAGCTACCATAGTTGGTATAATCTTTGGTGGAAGAGTCTGGGAGTTCCAGATATGCCACCAGGTTCTTCCCAGTAATGTCCTTCTCTACAGCATCAAACCCCAGAGCAGCCTGGAGCTGCTTCACCATAGAAAAAAAGGAGGAGTCCTAGGGGTACGTATACTGTAGAATCCTCACTCACAAGGGAGACTGTGGAACCAGATTCAGTGTGGGTTTCCCTATCCTCTCCCTCATCAGGGAGGGAAAGGTCAGGATGGTACTCCTGCTCCACAATGACTGACTAAGGAGAGCAAGGGTGTCTATGGCCATGGAAAGGCAGGGCACGGTAACCGGACAAGCGTTGGTGTGGGGGCTATCCGAGGTGGCGCCATAGGTGCTGAGAGGAGTTGCTGGGAGGAGTTGGATGATAGCTGCAAAGGAGGAAAGCACCGTCTGGACATAGACTGCTTGTGGCACCGGGCGGCATCAACAGGGGAGACAGAAATCCCGATGCAGAGGATCCATTGCCAGCCCCAGAGGGCTCAGGGAAGTGCGGTATTGATAGGGGTGACTGAAGCCCGACGATGAAAGGCCACTGCCGGCCAAGGAGGGTTCAGCGGAGCTGACCTCGACACGGGCAATCCAGATGTGACGGGCCTGTGCCAGCCAAAGGACTGGTGGAACTCACTATCAGAGCCAGCCTGGAGGAAGTTGAGGCCCAAGCATAGGGAAGAGTGTACGCTGACGTGGTAGATGGTGCTGCTGCGGTTGATGCCAGGGACAGCAGCAACCGGGAGTGCACTCGGGGGGGGGGGGTCCTTGCTGTAGTCAAGCTCCCAGTGACCGTTTTCCAGAAGATTTATCCCAGGCCTTAGCAGGCTGGAAGCCAGAGGAGTGGACAGGTAACAGGGAAGAGACCTTCCCTTGCAGCTCCGTCATTCTGGCTACTGGTTGTTTAAGTAGGAAAAAGCGCAGGGCTTTCTGGTGCCGCAGCCGGGTGGCTTGGTTGACCATCTGGCAGAACTCACATGGCCTGATGCAAGAGATTCTCTAAGACCTACTGTTACGGTAACTTCTTACATAACACTACTATTTGAGGATATCTCTTGCATCAGGCCAAACCTATGGAACGAATCCCAAGCAGTACTGACAGAGGGAGAGTGTGTGTGGGTGGCTGGAGGCTACATGCATAAGAAAGGAGGCCTTGGAGCACAGCCAGGCTGAAGCCTGCCCTTCTTCTAGAGGCAATGTCCAGACTGTAGTGTTTAGTGAAAGTGTGGACAGAACTCCAAGTTGCAGCAGCATAGATCTCTGCGGCTGACATTCCTGAAACATGCAACCGAGGTGACCATGCCTCTGGTTGAATGGCTATACACCAACAGCAGGAAGCTCCTTACTGTACTTCCTGTAATACAGTTGGCCAACCATTTGGACGAGCACTGCTTAGAAACACGTATGGGCGGTTTCCAAGGGGCAAAAGTAACAAAAAGCTGCGAGGACTTCCTGCAGTCCTTCATACGATGAACATAATATCAGAGTAGTCTGTACTGTACATATAAAGTATGGAACAATGCTTCCCTGGATTGGCATGCTCAGGAAAATAAACTGGTAGGTGGATGGGTTGATTTAAGGTAAACTCAAACACCATCTTTGGAATAGGAAGGGTCCCTCCCTCACAAATGGAAGGTGGCTTTGGTGGTCCCCATGTAATGTGGAAAATTGCCACCCAATATCAATTCTCTGCCCGCTACCAGAGGTGCAGGAAAGGTTGGTATTCGATCAGCTCCAGGACTACCTAGAGCAGCATCATCTACTAGCAGATATCTCAACATGGTTTCAGAAAATGCCATGGCACAGATACTGCACTTATCAAATTCACAAGTGATGTCTTGGGAGCAATGGATAAAGGGTCACTGACGGGGGCCATTTTTTTCATTGACCTAACCAAGACATCTGACTTGGTTAATCACAGACTGCTCCTTGGTAAACTAGAACAAATGAGTCTAAACAAAAACATTCACTGTCCTGGTTTTCTGACTCTGGCCAATAGATCCCAAAAGGTAAAATGGAAAGGGGTCCATTCCAGTCGCCATGCAGTCACAGATGGGGTCCCCCAGGGATCGATATTAGGTCCTCTATGATTTTCCCCATTTACTAATGACATAGGTCAAAATTGTACTAGTGGGAACTTGCTACTATATGCTGACGATACCGTGGTGTACTGCAGCGATCCCAAACATGGCACAATTGCTATGTGCCTGTCCACCAGCTTAAATGCTCTTGAAAGGTAGTTTGCCGCCAACATACTAGTGTTAAACGAGAAGAAAACAAAGGCCATGCTATTTGGCCCCAAGTGACTAGGCAAGAACAGGCAAAATCTAATTCAGCTATCCACTGGGGAAAGTCTTCAGACAGATGTAGTGAATACGGTGAAATACCTAGGTGTTTTCTTTGACCAAGAATTAACCTTCAAATCATATGTGGATCACATAACCAAGTCCATTCACCAGAAGCTAGGCCTTCTGTACAGACTTGGCAGCTCCCTGGCTCCACACACCAAGTCTCTCATTGCAAGGAGTAGCCTACTGCTCACGCTGGTCTATGGTGCTCCGATGCTACACTTCCTTAGGGAAAGAGAAACACGCATGCTAAATGTCTTACATAACAAAATTAGCCGGTTTGCACCAGCTCGCCATCTAGTAGGCACCACTGTGAGGTTCTTTCAGAGCTACACTGGTCCTTGCTGGAGTCCAGACTCACCTACCCAGGGTATGAAATTCGTGAAAAAAAAGTACATGCCCACTTGGGCATGTAAGAAGAAAATGTACATGCCCAAACTATTTACATGCCGCCCCTTAGTTTACATAATTTTAGACGTCATCTTCACTGGACCAAGCACTTTCGTTTTCATCACCACCACTAGGGCTGGCAGAAGCAGCATGCAGTGACAGTGTTCTGGAGCCATAAGCTTTGGTAGTGGGCCTTCTTTGACCATTTTTTCACCACAGTGATATGGCACCTTCAGGGCTATAGTCACTAAGCTGGGGGTCCATTCAGAGATATAGACATTAGGTCATGTTGGGTGTCTGGGCGTAATCCAACCCTCCAGTCATTTTTTATTCTTCCCATCAGAGAGGAGCCTCGTTCTGCATCAGCAGTGTGAACAGGAATCAGGAGAATGATTCTGACAATGGCCAGCACATTTCGAAATTGTTGATTCTGCACATCCGCAAGAATCACTTTCTGTCACAATTTCAGAGACTTACAACTTTCAACAGATAGCAAGTGGAGTACGTGCTTTTTGAAGTTTAGCCACTCCAGCAGTATAAAGTAACATCAACTCCACGAGACTCTAGGACCATTTTATAGTGATCAACAATTGTTTGAATTGCTTGATCTCCATATGTTTGAAGTGCCTCTGTGGATGTTGGCCAGGACTGAAAATTTAAAGCTCTTGTAGCTAGTAGCACTTTATTGGTCGTGAAGGACTGAAAGCGTAGATTCAATGTGCTGTGACGCTTTCTGAAGAATTTTTGATCTCTGAAATTGTGGGTTTACAATGTCTGAAGGAGAACCTGATCTGTGCCTGCTAGTTTCATTAGTTAAGTCAACACTGTTGTACTGAGTTAGGTTCTCATTTACAGATGTAAGTGTTATGCGTGAAGAGTTTCTTGATTCAGAGACCATTTAGTTTTGAATTGTGCTTTCTACTCTGCTGTGAACTTTTTCAACAGTGGCATCCTCTTGCTGAAAGCACAGACAAAGAGCAGATAAGTAACCAAAAAACACTTTCAGAAAGTTCATGTATATAACACATTTTAAAGTCTTAAGCACTTAAAGTATTCCTAGTGCTTTTTGGCCATGATCCTGCTTGTTTGTCAGTGACATGTTTGAGGTGAGGCATTAATGCAGCCCAGTTCCTTTCAAGGGCAGAAATGGCCCATTCTCTGTGTGCAAGCCACCTACTGCCACCAGTGTTAACTGGTTTGACCACATTAATATTTAAAAGGGATCCCGTTTCCTGTAGGCCTTTCCAACTTTCTGGTGACCTGTGGTAAAATGAGTAAATGTTCAGCAGAAGTTGTTCTAATGACTTGTAAAAGGGACAGTCTCTGAACGAATCCTTTACAGCAAGCTCTAAACGATGTGCACAGCAGTGTATGTCAATGAGGTGTGGGCACTGGAAATCTTGCTTTATTCGACTAAGGACACCTGAAGTGCTCCCCACCATTACAGCAGCACCATCAGATGCCGCACTTAGCTTGTTTTTCCAACCACCATCCTTTAAACACCTTCACCCTCTAAAGCATTAATCACAGTATTTAAAATGCTTTCTGAATTAGGGACACAGACTGGTTTCAGTGCAAGGAATCTTGTTACAGGTAGGCCATTTTCAAAAACACATGCATAAATGCCCTCCTCTTCAGTCACACTTATCTGTGCAGGAATCAACAAGAAAAGAAAAGAAGTCATTGTCTTGTAGTAGACTAGCAGTAGTGCTTTGAATATCTTGGGCAATATAGTGAATGAAGACATGGCATTGCTTGTCACTACTGTAACTGTGACTCATAGCATCATCCCCATGATTTCTTCGTAAATCTATCAACCCAGGAAAATCCCTGAAAGACCTTTCGGTCCTAGCAACGTAATATGCAGTACAGAACAATTTACAAATTTGATCCATTTCTTTTTGTTCCATAAATTGTACGGATTTCTCTATTGGTCTTTCTCCAACTTTGGTTTTATTTGCAATGTATGCCATCTCAGCATTTTTGTGTGCTATGGACACTACATGTGCTGAGATAATGTGTACTCTAAAAAGTACTGCATCCAGTTCTGAAATTATTTTTGCTTTGGCTTTTATCATAACTCTGACACCATGTACAGAACATGGCACATTTATCTGTGTCATCGAAGCCACTTCCTGCCCTTTTCCAGGATTCCTGAAATTTTCTAACTTCGGGGCCTTAACTTGGCTTTCAGTACAAGCAGTAGCACTTGAGGAAACTTCAGTGGTCACAACAGTTTCACTGTCTGGGCAAGGAGATGGTGGGGTTACAGCTGTGCCTGTAGAAGTACTAGTACTTGGTGTTAGGGAATCCGAGTCAGCTCCCGCAGTCTCATCAAAACGCTTTCTCTTAAATCCAAATTTAAAAAGACTCATGGTGTCTGCCTGGCTGTTAAGAGTTGAACTTGTGAATACTGATTTTAAGAATTTTTTGTGTTACTCAGTATTAATAAATGCAACAAGGAAAAAAGTGCGTCTTGTCTTTTTTTTTTTTTTTTATAATAAACTTAACAAGAAAACCTGACTGTGTTGTCTGATTATTTGTTATAACAGGTATTCAGATTTTAGATAGTCCACAGACAGTGTAGCCTGTAAAAAGCTAGAGATTTTGTATAACAGTATTCAGATTTTAGATAGTCCACAGATAGAATAGCTTGTAAAAAGCTAACACTCAGATTATTTTTTATAACAGTATTCAGATTTTAGATGGTCCACTCCACACAGCGTAGCTTGTGAAAAGCTTAACACTCACTCAGATTATTTTTATAACAGTTTCCAGATCTTAGATAGTCCACTCCACACAGCATAGTTCGTGAAGTTTTACAGATTTTTTATAACAGTATTCTGATTTTAGATAGTTCACAAAATTGTATTTACTCAGACTTCCTCTCCCAGAGTACAGCTTTTTACCTTTAATTAATAATAGCACAACAACATATTCTTTTTATTTGGATTTTTTTTTTTTTAGGTAGTCCACATGTAGTTGTAAAACCAAAATTCCAAATCAAGAGGCTTTATTGAAAGAATAAAGATCCTTTTTATTTAGATTTCAGGTAATGTACCGGGTACCATACATACTCCTTCACACACACACCACACAAGTAGTAACTGTTAATCTTTTATTAGGAGGAGACTTTATTTAACAGAGTGACAGAAGGATGTATGTAGAATTTCAGTAGGTGACTATCTGACTAATTATAGTGCGACTGTACAAGGTAGACGAGTAGCTCCCAGTCCCCAACTGCCTTAGTGCTTTAATCTTTTTCAAATAGCTACCTCCTCAGCTCAAATAAGTTGAGTTTTTTTTTTTTTTCTTGTTTGGCTAGGCTTAGGTTTATATCATGTAAAGCAAGCAGCAGATTACATACAGACAGCCTGCAGACAGGTATATTATTAATATAGTCTACTGTCTAGTCTAGATTTCAATTTGCAAAGAGATTTTCCCTGCAAGTTCAGCTTCTACTAAGCTGAGGCTGGGACTACAAAAAAAAAAAAAAATAGACTGCAAAATGCAAGTGCAATATAAACTGGCTGGCAATCCCTCACTCTGCTGCAGTCTATAACAATTATTACTGCCTCAGAGACTGAAATTGCTAGGAACGTAGGAAGGATCCAAAGGACAGTACTAGACAGTAGTAGTAGTGCAGAAGAACAGGTTACTCACCTGTAACAGTAGTTCTAGGAGTGGTATATGTTGTTCATCCACACTGTCTGGCATTGTTCCTTCCCCTTTAAATCTTGCCGGAAGTCTTCAAGCTGGCTCCTCCCACCCACCCGGGTGGTAAATACCACACTCCGCCCCATGACACCAGATCTAGCCCGCTGGAAGCTAGATTGTGCGCCTAAAGCCGGGAGGTAGGGGGTGGTGATGAACAACATATACCACTCCTAGAACTACTGTTACAGGTGAGTAACCTGTTCTAGGAGCGTGGATATGTTGTTCACCCACACTGTCTGGCAGACTCAAGCAGTTCTCCGGGAGGAGGAGGCAGGACACCCCTACTTAGGAACAGAGATTGAGAACAGAGGCCCCAAAACCAGCATCCTGGCGTGACTCTAGGTCGATGTGGTAATGGGTAATGAAGGTGTTTGCTGACTTCCAGGTAGCGGCCCGACAGATTTCCTGGATAGGGATGTCCCTGGAAGCAGCCACCGAAGCAGCAGTATGGCGGGTAGAATGAGCCCTTATCCCTTTGGGAGACTCCTTACCCGCCAATTCATAGCACAGACCTATGCATGATGTAAAGCATCTCGCAATAGTCCGCTTGGCTGCAGGTCTGCCAGAAGCGGCTTCAGCGTAAGTGACAAACAGCTGGCGAACCTCTCCCCGAATTTCCGCCGTCCTCTCCTTATAGTAGGAGAGAGCACGCCTGAGGTCCAGAGTATGGAGCCTGTACGCATCCCGAGGTGTAGTTAGGGTAGTATACCGCAGTCTCAACACCTGGTTGAGGTGAAACTCTGACACCACCTTTGGAAGGAATTTCGGTGGGGGCACAGGACAACTTGTCCCTGTGAAAGACCAGATAGGAGAGTCCACTGAAAGCCTGGAGCTCCCCGCCTTTCTGGCTGACGTGATAGCCACCAAGAAGGCAGTCTTCCACCACAAGCGCGAAAGCGCAGACTTGTGTGCATGGTTCGAATGGCTTGCCCATGAGCTTTGCCAAACCAGCAAGCAAAAGATCCCACGGAGGTGGAGGTTCACGATCGAGGGGATATGTGATCCAGGCCTTGAAAAGCGCCTGATCACCTTTTCTGAGCCAACGCCGGCTGACCGACTCGTGCGTCTGGTAAGCCGATATGGCTGCTAGGTGCACCCTTAGGGTTGATGATCAAGACCCCTTTGGAGAGGGACCAAAGGTAGTCCAGAATGTTAGCCACAGAGCAGGATAAGGGTCCAGGCTTTTGTTCTGACACCAAATGGAAAATCTCTTCCATTTGAAGGCATAACATTTCCTGGTCGATTCTTTTCGAGATGCCTCAACCACGGTGTAGCCATCTTCGGAAAGACCCAAAGCCTAGAACTCTAGCCGCTCAGGAACCAGGCTGTGAGGTGCAGGGATTGAAGGTCCGGATGAAAGACCTTCCCCTGGTTCATTGATATCAGGTCCGGGTGTGTACACAGCCGCTCCAGGGCCCTGCAGCTGAGGCTGAGGAGATCTGGATACCAGAACTGGCGTGGCCAATCTGGGGCTATCAGGATCACCCTCGCCTTGTCCCTCCTCACCTTGAGTAACACCTTGTGGATCAAGGGAAATGGGGGAAAGGCGTAAAAGAGGCCTGGGTCCACGGCCTCGAGAAGGCATCCCACTGCAGCGAACCCTGCTGAGGGGGGCGGGCATGGTACAGCCTCAGCTTGGTGTTCTCCCTGGAGGCAAACAGGTCCACCAACGGTTTGCCCCAACGAGAGAACAGGTCGTAAGCTACCTCTGGATGGAGAGACCACTCGTGGGATGTCTGGCCTAAGCGGCTGAGAGCATCCGCCAGTTGATTCGCGACTCCTGCCACATGGATGGCTAGGAGATCTGCCTCCAGCCGGCTGACGAAGGTCCAGATCCGGAGCGCCTCCTTGCATAGCAGACGGGAGTGCGTGCCGCCCTGTTTGCAGAGGTAGTACATGGTCGTGGTACTGTCCGTCTGGACTTGAACCACCTGACCCCAGAGCCGAGGAGCGAAAGCTGACAGAGCCAGTCTGACAACCCTGAGCTCCAGCAGGTTGATGTGACATCGGGACTCCTCGGGAGTCCAAAGGCCGTGGGCCCTGTAGTCCCCCATGTGGGCTCCCCAGCCCATGAGAGAGGCATCGGTCGTAAGGACAACTGTTGGCTCGGGGCGGACAAACGGGATTCCTTCCTGCAGATGAATCGTGACGGTCCACCATTGGAGGGCGTCCCACATTCTCTGGGTGACTGATCAGCTGGTCGAAAAGACCCTGACGCTGAGACCACTGGGCGGCCAGCTCCCACTGAAGGGGGCGCATGTGCAGTCTGGCCCAACGGACCACTGAAGTGCACGCCGCCATGTAACCCAGGAGGCGCAGAAAGTCCCGGGCAGGGCTCAAGTGCCCCACCAGAAATGACTGGGCAAAGGAGGAGAGAACCTCCACCCTGTCCGCCGGGAGCCGAGCTCTGGCTTGACAAGAGTCGAGCTCTGCCTCGATGAAGTTCATCACCTGAGAAGGTACGAGTTCTGATTTGGTCTCGTTGATCAGAAGGCCCAAGTGAGAGCAGGTTCGGAGGGTCAGGTCCCTGGACCGCTCCACCTCCTGAAGGGAGGAACCCGCCAGGAGCCAGTCGTCTAGGTAGGGGTAAATATGGACCCCTTGACGCCGTAGATGGGCTGCCACCACTGCAATGCATTTGGTGAAGACCCTTGGGGCCGATGACAGGCCGAACGGCATGGCTCTGAACTCATACAGGGTCTCTTTGACCCTGAAGCGGAGGAACCGCTGATGAGACGGACGGATAGGGACGTGGAAAAAGGCATCCTGGAGATCCAGTGTGCAGAACCACATGTCTTGCTCCAGAGATGGTATGATCTGGTTCAGATTTACCATCCGAAAGGTGCGAGACCTGAGATACCGATACAGGTCGTGCAGATCCAGAATGGGGCCCAACCCCCGTCTGCTTGGGCACCAGGAAATACCTGGAGACAAAGCCTGGGTCTGAAGGAGGATCCGCACTCGGCCACCGCTCTTTGAAGAGGAGAGCAATGTCGTCCCAAGGGCAGACTGGGTGACTGAGATCCTTCCTCTCGTGGGGCACGGGCTCGGCTGGGAGGGAACTGCTCGAATTCTAGGGGCAGACCCTACCCGACCACTTCTAGAACCCACCTGTCCGAAGTGATACCGGACCAGGCGGAAAGGAAATGGCGGAGCCGACCCCCCACAGGAGGACCCAGAGCTGGTGTGACGGGTATGGGGGAGGCCACCCCCGGCCTGGCTTAAAGGAGGAGGAGGAGGAGGAGGCGGCACCTGGACCAGCACCTCGGCCTCCTTTGCGGGGCTGCTGGGGACCTTGCTTAGGCCTAGGCCAAGCTTGAGCCTGCTGCTGTTGCTGACCCCCCCCTGGAAGGGCGGTTGTCTGACCGCAGGGGAAGAATGTCGAAAAGGCTTCTTCCCTCGCTTCTGCTGGTTCTTATTTGAAGAACTTTTAGCAGAGGTGGCATCTAAGGTAGCATTAGACTGTTCGATGCGCTGCAGATGACCTGCCACTCCTGGCCCGAAGAGGTCGGTGCCAAGGAAGGGCACATCAGCTAGCTTGTGCTGAGTATCCGCAGGAAAAGAGGATAACCTCAGCCAAGCCCTGCGGCGAGTGGATACTGCTGCAGCTAGTGAACGGGCACAGGAATCACCCAGATCCAGTGCAGTCTGGAGCTGTTTAGCAACAGCCCTGCCTTGGTCCCTGACCTGCTTGACCGTGGTCTACATGTCAGCTGGGAGGTGAGGAAGAACTTCGTCCAACAACCCCAAAAGGGCGTGAGAGATGTGTGCCATAATCACCGCTGAGCTTACCTGACGAAGGCCCAAGGACGATGCTGCATAGACCTTCCGGGCCGAGTGGTCCATAAGTTTGGACTCCTTGTCCGGAGGGCGGTCAGTGTCCGCCGAGCTGCCCGTCCGCCTGAACACTGAGGCAGTCACCAGGCTTTCCGCCGAGGGGTGCTCAGTAAACCCCGCCAAGGACCCTGTGGGCACTGCGTACTTGCATGCCATGCGGGCAGACTGAGCTGGGCAGGAGGCGGGACGCTGCCAGAGTTCCACAGCAGGGCCAGTTATGGCTTTGGCGACTGGAAAGGCCTCCGTAGGGGTATCCCCCCTCTTAAGAATATCTGTAAGGGGGTATTCTGCTTTCTTCTGAATAGGCTGCAGAGGCATCCCCGTGGACTCAGAAATGAGCCGGAGGATGCCCTGGAAGGAGGAAGGCCCTTCTTCCATGCCTGACACCGATAGCTCATCGTGAGAATGAAGGCCTGTATTATCTGACTCTGAAGAATCCAGATACAAAGGCTGGCCACCCAACCTCTATACGCCTGGGGCGATCAGGGGTGACAGGCGACAGTCTGTGAGGAAGACCCGGAGACTGTCGGTCTTCCTTGAAGGAACCTTCAAGAGGTAGCTTGGGTGGAGTTCCACCAACATTGGTGGGGAGCTCAGAACTGGCCGCGTCACTGAGGGCTACTCGGAGGGGACTGGTGCCAAGGAATCGGGGTCGGTGTAGGCCGAAGAGGCTGAGGCCAAGTGAGAGCCGGGGCAGCCGAGCTAGCCGGCTTCTGGCCTGCTAGCAGGAGTTGCTGCCACATAAGATCCTCACAGCGTCGACGGATCTTCTGTCGGAGCCTCTCCTCGTCCGAGGAGGATGAGGAACGGTGGCGGCGCCTCTTCCTGGAGTGTTTATGTCCCTTTTTGGGTCGATCGACCGAAGAGGACTTACTCCTCGATCGAGACCGACGGTGTTGGCTTTGTCGATCAGGAGAAACCGACCTGGTGAAAACCGAGATCCGTTCTGTCCTCGATCGGAGGCCCGCTGATTGGTCTCTTCACGGGAAGGAGAGAATGGGCGTTCTTCCAAAGAGTCATCGATAGGTGTCGGGTGACAACGCCCTCGATTGTGTCGAGAAAATCTCTGCCGGATCAGCCGTCTCCTCGACTTCTGTGCCCGGTCCAGACAGAAGGTCCAAAACCTGCAGCCAAGGGAGGCGATCTCAACCGTAGTCGAGATCTGACCGCTCTGGTCCCAGGAGCGCCTTCTTCGACTAGAAGAAGAAGAAGGTTTTTGATCCTTTTTCTTAGAACGGGAGGAGGCGAGCCCGAGGGCGCCTCACCCTTGGTAGGGAGAGACTGGCACAAATCCCGAAAGGATCCTGAAAAAGAGGAGCCCAAGTTGAGCGGCACAAAGAAGCCTCGACTGGCCGAAGCTTGGGCGGCTTCCTCCTCGAAGGCCGCCATTTGTTCGAGCTGCTCAGCGGATCCCGCAGCCGCGGAAACCGCCCACCTGGCCTCAGATTTTACCAGTGGATTGCGAAGCTCCAGTCTCCCCAGCTTCAGGCGCGCCTAACGATCCTCCAAAACGGTCGGATGGAAGGAAACGCAAATGGTACATTGCGAGGTATCATGAACGGTACCGAGGCAGTAAACGCACGAGAGGTGGGGGTCGGTGCACGACATTTTCTGTCTGCAAGGACACCGGCGAAACCTGGGGGACGATTTATCCATGTCCGATCTGAGTCGAAACTCACGAAGTTTCAAAGTGAGAAGATGCGGTGAAAACCATCGAATTGAATCCAGGGCCTCGATCACTGTAGAAAAGCACGAGGGAACCTGTATCTTCCAACGGAAAGGAAGATCTGGTGTCATGGGGCGGAGCCGAGGTATTTACCACCCGGGTGGGTGGGAGGAGCCAGCTTGAAGACTTCCGGCAAGATTTAAAGAGGAAGGAACAATGCCAGACAGTGTGGATGAACATCATATCCACGCTCCTAGAATTAGTCACTTTTGGGTTTGGGCAATTTTGATATTTAATTTGCAGAGTGGTACAGTGTATTTAGAACAGAGACAGAGCTAGTCTCTAGTCTTCTATACTGTCTGTCTGCAGTGCTTCTTGTTAGACTTTTTCAGCTGAACAGAAAGAGCAGCTTAACCTCAGTCAGGACTGCTTCTGGCTGCTTTGCTACACTTACTTGCTTCCTAGTTTATTTTTTCACTGTGCTTACAGTTTTCTCCTGCCCTCAGTTCTGAATGGAGAAACCCTCGTGGTCTCAGACACAGTGACTCCTCTCCTGGCTACCACTGTTTAATTTAAATCCCCCCCTTCGCAAAACAGTCTTTTTTTTTGTTTATTTAACAGTAGCCAAACTGAGCTCTTAAAAGAGCTGTTTTTTCCCCATTAGGTGGCTCGCTAGAGTCGCGACGATCAAGTGGCGTTTCCCTACAGCACGGCAACAGGACCTGTCTCCCGGAAAGAAAGCCAAAGAATGGCATGCTGTGGAGCGTCCTTGAAATTTACTGTCTGAAGGGGGCGGGCGAAAAGGTAAAATGCTGGCGCCGATTGGTGCACACGCCTGCTGCAGCCCACCTCCAACAGTGCCCGAGGGACTCGAGAAGACCGACTCAGTGCCACTTAAACAGCACATCAGCATCAACCTACTCCTCCTTAAGCAGACAAGCAAGCAGTCAGCTGACATCCCAGAGGAGCACACTCGTGATCTGCTCTCGAGATGTCAGCTCTGTGCCTGCGCTCCTCGGATGCCCCCCCCCACCAACCGAAACTGACTGAAAGAAGAAAAAAAAGAAAAAAGTCTGTCAGTGACCAAAACGTAATTAATTAAAAAAAAAAAAAAAGGAACTCTGTGGAAAATACCTTAGGTGCCCAAAGGGGCAGGCACTAAACAACTGTAGGTATCCTGAAGCAAAAGTGCCTGCCCTGGGGCACCTAAGGTATAGGAATTTTGCATCCTGCACCTACCCCTTCCTTTGCCTTACCTTTAAGTTTACTAAAATCTACACCCCCCAACCTAACAGGTCTACTGACCCCAAAGCCACTAAGGCGTACACCCTCTGCTCAGCAAATGCCAATCTCCTAGGGATACCATGGGTACGAACCAACCCTGGAAAAAGATCCTTTGCATACTCTGTTCCACACTACTGGTGTGCTCTCCCTGAAAGTCTAATCAATGACACATGTTAGAACGCTGCCACTGCAGCTGTTACCATTGAACCTGCTAACTCGGTGCCGTGCAACCCATCCTATCTGAAGTGTCATATTTGCATTCTATTATAGATTGTCTTTGCTTTCCCTATTTATTGTTACATGTTACTAATGTGCTATACCTATGACTATGTTTACTTGTGTAACTTACTGTCCTCAATTGATTTTTCTCATTGCTCCTGTATAGCTGTACATAATTTTGTCTGCATTTGTTCCGTCTTATCTATGACTTGTGTACCTGTATCTACTGTATGTAACTAACTCCGGGTCGCCCCTGAAAAAGGGACCTCTGGTCCCAGTGGGCCCACCCGGTTACCAAAATGCCATAAATAAAAACTTAGGACTGGTACACAAAGACACCCTGTCTTTGTGGAAAATCAAATAAGCAGGCTCACACACAAGAGCCTGAAGCTCGGAAATCCTTTGAGTAGAAGTAACAGCAAATAAAAATACAGGTTACTCACCTGTAACAGGAGTTCTAGGAATGGTATATGTTGTTCATCCACACTTATTGGCAGGTTCCTTGCTGCTTTAAATCTTGCCGGAAGGTCTTCAAGCTGGCTCCTCCCACCCACCCGGTGGTAAACCTCGGCCCGCCCCCATGACGCCAGATCTAGCCTGGCCAGCCAGGTTGTGGCCGGCCGGGAGGTTAGGTGGGTCAGGATGAACAATATATACCATTCCTAGAACTCCTGTTACAGGTGAGTAACCTGTATTTCTAGGGACATGGATATGTTGTTTATCCACACTTATTGGCAGACTCCTAGCAGTTCTCCGGGAGGAGGGAGGCAAGGTGCACACCCCCTACTTAGGTATACAGACTGGAGAACCGAGGCCCCGACCAGCATCCCGTGTGACCCAAGGTCGATGTGGAAGGGGAATCGTATAGGCCTGCTTCCAGGCAGGAGCCCTGCGGATATCCTGGACAGGAGTATCCTCGGAAGCAGCCACCGATGCAGCGGAAGGGCGGGTAAAATGAGCACTTATCCCTCTGGGAGGCTCCATGCCCGCCCGCCCACCTATAGCGGAGACCTATGCAGGAGGTGACCCACCTGCTCGTCGTCCGCTTGGCTGCAGGTCTGCCAGGTGCGGCTCCAGCGTAGATGACAAACAGCTGGCGAACCTCTCCCGAACTTCAGCCTTGTGCTACCTGGGTAGGTGAGCATTAAATAGGGTCCCATGGAACCTATATACGGCCTCCGAGGTGTGAATGGGGATGAACCCCGGCAGAGACAATATCCAGTTAGGGAAGACTCCACCGCCGCCTTCGGAAGGAACTTCGGGTGGGGCTCAGGACAACCTTTTCCCTGTGGAAGACCAGATAGGGAGATTCAAAGGAGTGCCTGGAACTCTCCCCTCCTTCTGGATGGCAGAGTAGCCCCAAGAAGGTGATCTTTCACAACAGGTGGGGGAAACTCGCACCTGTGCAACGGTTCGAACGGCTTGCCCGTGAGCTAAGCCCATACCAGTGCAGGTCCCACAGAAATGGGGACACTCTCCCCTAAAGGGGAGGTGTGATCGAGGCCCAGAGAAGGGCCAGACCACCTTATCTGCGCACTGACGCCTTCCGGCCCGCGCCTGGAAGACAGGGGTGACTGAAGCACCTAGAGGTCGCCGGTCAAGCCCTAGTTCAAAGAACGGACCACAGGTGGTCCGGAATGCTCGCCCGGGGACGGGAGAGGGGCCAGGCCCTATCCCATCATCAAATAGAGAATTCTACCCATTGAAGGCGAGCATGTTTGGCTGACCTCTAGCAGGACGCCTCGAAACGTTGAGGACCTTGCTGAAGGACCCAAGGCCTGGTCCCTAGCCGCACAGGGACCAGGCCTTCAGGTGCAGGGATTGAAGGTCCAGATGGAAACCTTCCCCTGAAAACAAAAATCAGGACCGGGCGAACTGGAAACCGCCTCGGGAGCCTGGGCTGAGACTGAGGAGAGCTGGGTACCAGAGCTGGAAATCCAGTCTGGGGCTACCAGCATCGCCTGCGCCTAGTCCCTCCTTGCCTTGCCCGTAGGTCAACGGAATGGGGGAGAGGCGTGGAAGGGCCCGGGGTCCGCAGCATCCCCTACAGCAAACCTTGCTGAGAGGGCGGGCATAAAACAGTCTCGGCCTTGTATTCTCCCTGAAGGGAGAAGATCCTGTCCTACCTCCGGCAGGGGAGACCACTCAAGAGGTGCAGCCTATGTCCGGCTTAGGGCATCAGCCAGGGAGTTGGAGGCTCCTGCCATCGAATGGCTGGGAACCGCCTCCGACTGCGCAAAAAAAAAAAAAAATGCGGAGAACCTCCTTACGCCGAGGCAAGGGGCTCGACCAAACCTGGCGGGGTAGGTAGCACATGGTTGTGGTGTTGTCTGCTTGGACTTAAACCACTAGACCCTGCACAAACGGAGCGAGCGGTGCAAGGTAAGCGGACCGCCTGGAGCTCCAGCGGGTAGGAAGGACATCGGGACTCCTGAGAGGACCAGAGGCGAAGCACTCTGTATTCCCCTAGATGGGTACCCCCACCCATCCGAGAAGCATCGGTCGGGGAAGACTGTCAACTCAGGGCGGACGAACAGGATGTTCTCCTGCAGGAGCTGGAACGGTCCGAGGGGGAGCGTTCCCCTAACTCCTGGGCTGTAGTCACGAACTGGTCCGAGGGACGCAGCACTGTGACCGCTGGCTGGTCCGTCCCCGCTATGGGGACGCATGAACCAGCGGGTCCAACAGACCACGCTGGAGCCGGCCGCCATGAGGCCCAGGAGGTCCCAGCAGGGCGCAATTGCCCAGTCAGACCTGACTAGGTAAGGGAGGAAGAACCTCAGCCCTGTCCGCCAGGAGCCGAGCTCGGACTCAAGAGTCGAGCCTAGTCCCGAAGAAGCATCACCCGCTGAGACAAGAGTTCCAACGTGGCTCCGGTAAAGGGAGACCAGTCTGAGCCTGGAAGGGTTGTAATCAGGCTGCCGTCCGGGTGGGGTAACGCCTGAACCCCTCAATGCTGCAGAAACTGCTGAGCAGAGAGCGAAGGGCCTGGCCAGGAACTCGTAAGGAGATCTCCCACTTGGGAAAGGGGGGAGTCACCCAAGAACAGACGGAACGATGGGTGAGTACGTCCTGGAAGCCCAGGAAGAAGCCGCACGCCTCGTTCTGAGGATGGGATATCTGGCAGAGAGACCATCCAGGCATGCAGAAGGATGGGGTGCGAGCCCCCCGTCCGTTTGAGACCAGGAATACCTAGACACAAACCTTGGGTCAAAAGAAGGGTCCACCACCTTCCTGATCACCTCTAATTAGAGGGCCAGGCAAGTCGGCTCAGCGGGCCGACGAAGATGCTGTGGACCCAAGATCCCCGTGGGGCAACGGCTCAAAAGGGGGAAACCTGCTCGCAACCCGCGACAGGACCTACCCTTAGCACCCCCCCCAAGAGGAAAGGGTGCAGAGCCGCCCCCCACGGGGAAACCTGGGTGGAGACGACGGGGCCGGGGACAGCGCCCCTTAGCCCGCACTGAGCAGGCTTGGCAGAGGAAGAGGCCGAGGGGGCTCTCGGATCCCTACCTCCCTGCTTCCTTTTGGAGGAAGACGCTGGACTCGCGACAGGCCGCCCAACCTGCTGGCCCTCATGCTGGGCCGGTCGAGCCGCAGGGGCCAGGGGGACAAAGGGGCTTACACAAAGGCTGTCGGCTGCCCTTGTCCCTGCAGGCGGGAGTGACAGAGTCCGGAGTGGCATCGGACTTCTCGGGCCCCTGAAGGTGTCCCTCCACTCCAGGGCCGAAAAGGTCAGTCCCCAAGAAGGGAATGTCTGCCAACTCGTGCTGGGTTTCCAAAGAGAATGAGGATAACCTCAGCCACGCCCTGCGGCCGCCACCGATCTGGCACAGGAGTCACCCAGATCCAGAGCCGTCTGGAGCCGTTTCGCCACCGTCCTACCCTGGTCCCGCACCCGCCGGACTGTGGTCCGCAGGTCGGCCGGGAGATGAGGGAGCACCTCGTCCAGGGAGCCCAAAAGGGCGTGGGAGAAGTGTGCCATCAGTGCCGCCGAGCTGGCCTGATGGAGGCCTAGGGAGGACGCAGCGTAAACCTTGCGCCCGACATAGTCCATCCTTTTGGACTCCTTGTCAGGGGGCCTATCCACATCCCTAGCGTTTCCAAAACATTGGAAAACATTGTCGGTGACTACCTCTTCAGCCGAGGGGTGTTCCGAGAAACCGGGCAGAGAACCGACAGGGACAGAGTACTTCCTGGCCACCCTGGCCGAGGGCGCAGGGCAGGAAGTAGGCCGCCGCCAGAGCTCCAAGGCTGGGCCCACGATTGCCTCAGCCACCGGGAAGGCCTCCGAGGGTGAGCCCCCTCGGTCTAGAATCTCCGTAAGGGGGTAAGGGGCCCGTTTGGAAACGGGCTCGAGCTGCATCCCGGTGAATTCCGAGATGAGCTGGAGCAGACTCAAAGGACGATGGGCTGTCGTCCACAGAATGTTCCGGGGAAGACCATGGGTCCTCCCTCTAGGAAACATAGCGGAGTCAATTTCGGGCTCCGAGGGGTTCGCAAAAGCCGTCAGGGCCTGAGTCATCTTCGCTCACCGAGGGCGGGCGGGAGTGAGGGGAACAAGTAACCTGCAGGACAGGTCATGGCCCGGCCTGGGTTCCACCGAGGATGGTGGGGCAGCAGGGATCGGACGGGCAACTGGCCCTGAGAGGGCACCTCGACTGCCTCAAGCGGCTATGTCGGCCGGCCGGGTGGCGGCTGCTTACTAGCCGGAGAATGAATCGGGGTCGATTGATTCCCGGACAACAACAGCTGCTGCCACATAAACTTCTCGTAATGTCGACGCCAACGGCATCGAAGCCACTCCTCATCTGAGGAGGGGGACGAGGAAGAACGGCAATGCCACTTGACTCGGTGCCCCGACTGAGAACGCCGAGGACAGCCTGAGCGGCTACACCGAGAGGAGGACTGAGACCCGAATCCTCGGGGAAACCGAGGGCGGGCCTGGGAAGAAGCGGAGCGCGCCCGCTCCTCCTTCGGCTCGGAAGAAATGGCAGAGGACTGCCGACCTGAAGGTACCGGCAGAACCTCGGCCTCCGCCGGGGGAACCGGCGAAGGGGTGGCGGCACTAGCAGAAGACAGCCCAGACGATGGGCCCAGAGGCCCGCCACGCCGACGTGGAATCCTGGACCGCTGACCTGACGGGACAATTATGAGGCCAGCGGCCAAAGCCGCATCCTCGCCTGAAGTCGAAGCGCCGGCCGGCAGGAGGGAACTCTCCGTCCCTCTGGAGCCGACGAAGGGACTTAGCCTGCGGCTCCTTGGAGTTGGGCCGAGAGGCAGGTCCCAAAGGTCCCTCTCCCTTCAAGGAAAGGGACTGCCGAAGCTCCTTGAACGAAGCTGCATGAGGAGAACCCAAGGAGAGCGGGGCAGCCACCCCCTCCCCGGAGGAAAGAAGATCGAGCTGCTCAGAAACAGCCGATGCGGACGCTGCCCGATGATCTGAGGAATTTTCCGGGGCGGGAAAAATTACTGGGCGCCCAGGCCCAGCGGACATGTGGCCCTACAGAGAGCTGGCGAAGAGCACAACAAAACTCGCAGCTGAGGATCGCGATCCAGGTAACAGCAGAAACGACGTGAGTGCGGGTCTCTCTTGGAGGAATTAACCGGGCACCTCCCGGGGCCGGAAAAGGAATGAGCCATCGCTGCAGCGAAGAAGAAAGGATCGAAGTTTCAGAAAAACCTTTAATTGATTTAGAAGACCGAAATTTCCAGGAACCAGTCAAAAACGCAGAGCGCTAAGGAGGGAACCTGAGCTTCCAAGCGGTAAGGAAGACCTGGCATCATGGGGCGGAGCCGAGAGTTTTACCACCCGGGTGGGTGGGAGGAGCCAGCTTGAAGACCTTCCAGCAAGATTTAAAGCGGCAAGGAACCTGCAAATAAGTGTGGATGAACAACATATCCATGTCCCTAGAAATAATGGTTTCCAAGGAAGGAAGCATAGTTTGCAAGCTGCGGCTGGCTCAAAAGGAACCAAAATGAGTTCCTCCAGCACAAAATTCAGGTCTTGGGCAGAGTCTGGATTACAGATGAGAGGCTTCAAATGCAGGATTCCGGTCAAGAACGTATGGGGTACGTCTAGCTGTGCCACTGTATGACCATCAATAAGCACATGGAAAGCTGAAATGGCCTTTAAGTGCATGTTATTGGAAGAGTATTGGAGTTCTGCACCTAACAAGGGCAATTTGAACTAGAACTTGGTTCACTGGACAAGTGAAGGGATCCAGCTAATGGGAAGCAGTCCACAAAGCAAACTGCTTCCCCTTCATAGAGCAGGTGGCCCTGGTGGAAGGTTTTCTAGTAGTCACATGTGGAGACGCTCCAAATCTCGCAATGGCTATGTCTTCAGGAGCCAGGCATGGAGATGGAGTGACTTGAGGTCCGGATGGACCAGAGTGCCCTGTTCCTGCAAAAGTAAGCCTTTGCACAGAGGTAGGGGCACCGGGGTGGGGTCCACTGCCAACTGCTGCAGCAGGGGAAACCATATCAGATGGACTGGTGGAACTCACTACTAGAGCCAGCCTGGAGGAAGTTGAGGCCCGAGCATCAGGAAGAGTGTATGCTGATGTGGTACAGAAGGGAGCCACCAGAATGAACTCATTCACTCCACAGAAGCTCTTTGAGAGTTCCACCACTTGTGTCCTGTATACTCAACACTGCATCCTGGGCCTTTCTAAGCAAGCTCAAACCATAATCAGCATGCCACAAACAAACGCGAATACCTCATGAACCGTAAGTGCTACACATAAGGTACGAGTGGCAAAGTTGTTCAACACAAAATTACCTTTTAATGGTACTATGCAATCAATTGTAATCAATTCGGTTTTTATTTTATACTACCTGAAATACCAAAAACCTTTTTTCAGACTTATTAAAGGTGCTTAGGTGAGACTTGAGACAAATGTCAGCCATGCACACCACACCATAAACAAATGCGCACAACTCCTAAAGTAAACGTGAGACACACAAAGTATCCCCGGCAAAGTTGTTCAGCACAAAATTGCCTAACGGTGCTATGCAAGCAATTCTAAGCAATTTAGTGTTAATATTCAGGTAAAAACTACCAACTTCCTCAGATGTTTCCAGGCCTTTGTGAAAGCCAACTGAGTATGTCCACAATCGTTACTGGCCAGAGTGACTGTGCTTTCAGACACCACCTACAGGCATATCCAAGCCTGAGTGAGTCCTCCAACTGGAGCTTAAAGACGTTCCCTGGTGTTTCAAATTCCCATTTTTCTAATGCTCTCAAAAAAGTTTTCAAGTTTGTTTTCTGGCACAAGTACATTCTTAAATATATGGAAGCATTATTAGAATAATGATTTATTCTATTAGTGATGTCCAGCTAAGAATATATACAGGGTGGATGCAAGGAAATTATCTCCCACAATTGCAGCAGCTGGTATTTAATGCGCTTTACCTAAATATCTGTCTGGCTTTGGTTATACTGTTTAGTTTATGTTAAAGTCCTTGCCAATCTGCATGCAATTTTGAATTATTTGAATAGCATTCTTGCATGTTTTATTTTTTATTGGGATGTTTCAAGTATTTGTGTCCTGAGCCAACCACCTCAAACTGCAACTTTGAAATCAGATTTATTCAAAAGAAGCTTGGCAACCCCTATATTTCTTTCTGTTTCTATATTCAAAACCATATTGTACATCAACAGTTTTATGAAAAGGACATGGGCCTGAAATGGTTTTATGTATAAAAACATACAAATATTTCCCCCTTTTTGGGGAATATCATTTCATGAAGGTATAGTATTGATAATTACTCTGTTTTTGCATTTGTGGAAAAAATGACGCAAGTATCATGACAAATGACTTGTCCCCGTTTCACATTTTCTTTCACACTCATGTAGACATCTAAAATATTGATGTTATAACCACATAAAACAATCTGACCCTTTCCAGATTTTTTTCATAAAGAGATTAATTCTCACCAATGTAACTTAAAAACAAGCATGGCAACTCATGTTTTTTGTTGTGGATTTTAAATGTTTAGATTACGTATTGGCCAAAAAACTATGACCAACATTGGGTTGCTGAAACACCAGGGAATGTCCTTATTGAGCACCCTCTGAATCAGAAGAAAGGCATAAAGGAACCTCCCTTTCCAACATAGGGATAATGTGTCTCGCCAGAAAACTCCAAGCACTGGAACAAATAAGCAGAAAAGCTGCAGTTTTTCATTGAGTGGGGACACAAAATGGTCCAACTCTGGACGACCTCACGTATCGAATAGGTCTTCTACTACAGAGATCAGCAGCTGTCACTCATGCATTCGAGACTGCAAATGGCTTGGCATGTCCGCCAGGACATTTGGGGCACCTGGAACATGGACAGCTAACAATACTAGACCGTGTGCCAGAGCCTAGTACCAAACCTGCATCATGTCCCTGCACAGATGATATAAATGGGGTCCTCCCCAATGCTGGTTTAGGTAGTATACTACGCTGATATTGTCCGGTGGCACTGTAGATGGCCCAGGGACAGATGGGTCCAGAAGGCTTGCAGAGCATACAGAATGGCCCTCTGCACTACAATGTTTATGTGGAGGGAAGTCTCCACTCTGGTCCACGTGATCAGGCAAAGGAGGTAAGGTCCACTGTCCGGTTTGCCAGGAATCGTGCTTTGGCCTGGAGGGAGAAGCTCTCTGCCGCGATGAAGTGGGTAGTCTGTGAGGCTGAGTTCCAACTTGGCCAGGTTGATAAGCAGACCCAAGGCCGAAAAAGTCTGAAGGGTCAGATCCCTGGATTTCTCCACTGCCTCCCGGGTCAGCCAATCGTCCAGGTACAGACAGAATCAGACCCTGCAGTGCCTCAGGAAAGCTGCCACCACTGAGATGCACTCAGTGAAGACCCTGGGGATCGAGGAGAGGCCAAAAGGCATGACTTGGAACTTTATTTATTTATTTAGTATGCTTTATCTGAGGCTCGCCCTGAGCTCAGTGCCCACTCTTCCAGGCCCCCACCTTGCCCCCGGGACTTAGCGGCGATACCACTGGCTTACCCCCCCCCCCCCAGGGCAGGGCTGTCTTGCCAGCACGATCCCTCACAACACCAGTACAAGAATACCGGTAGGGGTCACCTACCAGCACTGCCTCCCTGGCTTGCCCCCCCCAGGGCGGGGCGCGGAGTCGGGCCAGGGACAGACTCTGGGACTAGGTCTACTGGCAGGAGCACGGTGGGCGATCAGGGCCAGAGATGTGAGGCATCTTCGAGGCGGCCATTTTTTGCTGGATCCCTGGGGGCGGGGACGTGCAATGACATTCAGCATCCACCCCGTGCCCCTAAGTGATGGTACCGGCTGCGATGGTACCCACAGCTTCCGGCAGGGGTCTGGAAAGCACCAGACACCTTCCCCCCTCCCCCCAGAGAAGAGCAGTCCCCAGGAAACTCAACCCCCCCCCCAACCCTCCAACTCCTGGACCTGTTCCCGAACCTGGGTCATCGGCGTCATAAGCAGAAATCCAACTGCTGCACCAGCAGGCCGGCCTAACTTGAGCTTGTATAGAATCCTGCTCTGTGCAGAACTGAGGGTACCACCAGTGGGAGGGACGGACTGGGATATGAAAGAAGGCATCCTAGAGGTCCAGGGATCAGAACATGCCTTGCTCCAGAGACTAAATTATCCGATTCAAAATAATCACCCAGAACTTGCGCCTCCTCGAGAACGGATTCAGATTGTGCAGATCCAGTATGGTGCATCACCTGCAACCAAAAGATGCTAATGCTTAGAAAGAACATGGCCATGCTCTCGGACCATTCTGACTGTGGACTGCAAGTCCGTAAAAAGGTGGGGAATAACGTGGTCCAGGACTCCCATAAGAGCATGGCTGAAGCTGACCATAACAGCAGCACTCTCCTGTCTGTGACTTAAGGAGGATGCAGCGTAAACTCTTGGCTACGTGATCCAGCTTTTTAGATTCCATGTCAGGTGGCTTGTCAACATCCCCAACACTGCTTGTCCAGCAGATGACGGAATATGCCACGAACCCCTCAACTGAAGGGTGATCGGAGAAACCGGGACAGACCCAGTCCGAATCACAAACTTGTGAACCATACGGACAGAAGGTACAGGACAATAAGCTAGATGCTGCCACAACTCCAAGGCGGGATCCCAAGATAGCATCCGCCACCAGAAAGGCCACCCCTTGGGGACTCATCCCGCTCAAGGATCTCAGTCAGGGGGTACTTGGCCCGCTTCTGGACCGGCTACAGGAGGAATCTCCATGGACTCTGAGACAAGACAGAGCAAGACCCCGAAAGAGAGAGAACCGTGGTTGGAAGCAAGTTCCTTGGAGGATTCTGGATCAAAGGCTGGGGGTCCTAGAGGAATGCATGGAAGAGCAGTCAGTGTCTGATGACTCTGAACACCGCCCTCAGCCCTCTGTTCCCATGGACCACTCTGGATTCAGAGTGGGTTATAAGGACAGAAAGACTGCCGGGGCCAGAAGCCGGGCAAGCAGTCCTGGACAGGGCTCTGTGCAAGGGCTACTTTGGTGCAGACTCCACCATCGGTGGAAAGTCTGGATTAGGCTTGACTGGACTGAATCAGAATGGACCTCACCGAAGTACACCACGGGAGTGCTGGGTCCTGGGGAAGAGAAAGCTTGCCCGAAAACCCACTGCTGCTGCATGAGCTCCTTGTAGCACCGCCGCAACTTACGGCACAGCCTCTCTTTGTTCGATGACTAGGAGGGAGAGAAGCATCAATGGCACTTCTTGGGAGGTTGAGAGCGAGAATGTCTCAAGACCGAGATAGGGACACTGACCTGGATCTTGCCGCTGTTGAGGAGACACAGGAGAGGAGCTGTGTAAACTACACGGACTGGGTCCTGTTGAGAGACCCTGAAAGGGGGACTTTCCTGGGAGGAGACAGCCTGGTTTTCTGACTTTTCCCGTCCCTCCTGGGAAAAAAAGAAAGTCACCCCACACTTCATCTAACAGGTCGACCAGGCCGAGAAATATCTCAGCCAGCTTGTCTGCCTGCATCTTAACCAACAAGCTCGACAAAGTCACCATGGAGCCAGTGTCCTGCCCTTCGATCCTAGGAGGATTGGACAAAGTCAAAAGCTAATAGCTGTGAGCGGTCGAAGGAGTTGCGAGAGCTGGAAGAGTGTGCCCATTCCACGACCTGTGACTATTCTTTTTCAACTTTGTGATCTGTTCCCTCGGGAAGAATCCTCCCCTCAATTGTCTGAAAAGACTGACATATCCTGGAATGATCCAGAAAAGAAAGCTCCCACACTGGCACCCTATGGGAGGAGTGCCAGAGCTGAAGAGACTGCTGCAGCCAAGACCACCACCTCTTCAAGAGCGGCCAGCTGAGAGGTAGAACTGGATGCCAAAATGACCATGCGGTCATTCTTGGACTGGACTGGAGGATCCTGTTAATCCAGGTGGCCAAGGAGGTGGCAGGAGTACCCTGTTCTCGAGAAAGGAGGGAAGGGGAGCAAAGTCTTACATAGGCTGCAAGCATGCAGGTCATGTTCTGCTCCTAGACAATATACGCGTGAGGGTCGGTATGCAACATCTTTTGGCTGCATGCGACGCATTGTTTAAACCGTGGGCTGGTTCGGGTATGCAGCGCTCGATTTTCTGAAGTTTTTTTTTTTAAAACAAAGGGAGAAAACTGACTGAAGGCTCAATTAGAAGAAATAGGCCTACACTGCAGACCTGCGAAGGAGAAGACCAGACTTTTCCAGTGGAAAGGAAGTTCTAATGTTACAGGGCAGAGACAAGGAGGACACCACCCAGGTGAAGGAAGACTACCAAGTGTGGATAGTGCACAATATCCACGCTGCTAGAAAAAATAAATAAATAAGGGTCTGACACAAGAACAAGACCGCATCTTTTTAGCCATTAAATGTCTATCAGCCTTCAGACAAAGACTTGACACAACATGATAAAAATCCACTCCAACTGCAATCTAAATCACACATCAGTATCACCATTCATAAAAATAACCACCATGCTACCCTCCCCACCAAGATGTCCTAATTCTGTACAACTCAGGAAGAAAGTGCTCTTCTACACAAATACTATCACCACAAAAGTTGGTCCTAATCCTCCTGCTGCTCTCTGGGAACATCCACCCTAACCCAGGGCCAGCACCTGCTGGGGGAAGAAGCAATGGGAAACGGGCACATTAAGATGCATCTCCTGTCTCAGTTCACTGTCTTCCAGGCTTTGGTCACCCAGCATAGGCCCAATGTCATCTGCCTCATGGAAACTTGGCTCTCCCAAAAAATAATGAACTCATCCATTATGCTAGAAGATTATACCATCTACATGCAAGACAGAACCAGCAAAAGGGAAGGGGGTGTCTAGTTTATTTAAAGAGCCCACTCCAAGGCCTAGTGCTCTCCTTGTGACCAAGAGCCGCTGATTTTGAGCTGCTGGCTGTAAAACTTTTACTTGGTGCTGCCAAATGCAAGTCCATTACAACTGCCACAGTTTACGTGCCACCAGGAAAAACAAAATCTGGCTTGGATAAAGTAATTGACATCACCAAGACCCTGAAGCAGAACAATGAATTACTAATTGTGGGTGACTTCAACATGAACTGGCTCTCCCCTGAATACACCCCTCAACGATATGGATGCCAATGTGTACGTCTCCCAACTGGTTAGAGAGCCAACAAGAATCAACTACGAGACTGGTACTAGCTCCCTTAGATTGGGTCCTGTCTAATTCGCTCTCAAAGCTGTCCAACGTCACAGTTCTCCCTGATAGAGTGACTACTCACCTATTCTCTGCAACTGGTCCAACAAAGGGGCAAATATTGCCCCACCATCATCATCGGCAGAGTACTCCGTAGAGATCTCCTAAACTCCTTCAAAACATACCTCGCCCGGATCGACTGGTCACCCCTTGATATTAAGGACATTGATCTAACTCCAGATTTCTTCATCTCCAGATTTAATGCCGCTCGTGATATCTTTGTACCGAGAAGAAAGAGGAAAGTGAAGGGTGCACAAAATAGGTGGGTCACGGGGGCCTTAAGCAAATTAAAGAACGAGACAATCTTTGGCATAAGGCGTCGGCTACAGGGGCACCGCATTATTTTCAAAATTACCGGGCAGCCAGAAATAAATATACAAAAGCAATCAAGCTGGCCAAGGCTAATTTCTACAAAACAGAAAGGAACTGGGGTAACAGTAATGGTTTCTGGGGTAACATTAAAGACTTGATTGAGAAGGACAAAAAAAAAAAGAAAAAACACCTACACCTCTAAATGTCAATGGCACTCTCACTCAGGACCCTCTTCCCATTGCTGAAGACTTTAATGTGGCATTCATGGACCTGAGCTCCCATCCTACCTACCAATTGTGTCACCACAAGCCCCCTCAGCTCCTAGACCCCACCCATCAACCCAG
Organism: Neoceratodus forsteri; assembly: GCA_016271365.2. NCBI lineage: Eukaryota > Metazoa > Chordata > Ceratodontiformes > Ceratodontidae > Neoceratodus > Neoceratodus forsteri. The sequence goes on from CM028135.1 coordinate 406,685,564, forward strand.
CCAGTTAATGTACCGCAGCTCTATCTCAAATGCATAACTATTTCTGAGACCAAGAAATACGTCAAAAGCGTATTGGGGAAAACACGTTTGTCTAGCGACAACACAGATATGAAAATGGTGGAGCTCGCACTTGATGAGGTAATAACCCCAATTACCAAAATCTTTAATAAGTCCCTCACACTTGGTAACTTCCCGAACCTCTGGAAAGTGGCTCTTGTCACACCAGTACACAAGAGTGGGGACTACACAAGTACCTCCAATTTCCGGCTCATCTCCATCCTATCACCATTGTCAAAGGCCCTAGAGAGGATAGTAGCAGACCAGTTGAATGAGTATATACATAAATACAACCTGCAATGCCCCCAACAACATGGGTTCTGCAAATGCCACAGTACTAACACCACCTTAATCAAGTTCTCAAGCCTCCTACACGATGCAGCAGACATCGGCCACCTAGTGGTGTCAATTTTCATTGACCTCACAAAAGCATCTGATACAGTAAACCACCACCTACTGCTAGAAAGTTACTAGAACTCTGTCCCTTACCTCCATCGGTTGGTTTTCTAAATACCCCTCAGACAGAATACAGTGTGTGAAAACAGGCTCTGTGCTGTCCAGCCCCAAGAAGGTCTCACTAGGGGTTCCCCAAGGGTCCATCCTGGGACCCTTGATATTAAGTCTTTCTCAATACCCTCCTTGAAGCTTGCATGTCCAAAATTATCCTCTACGCAGACGATGCTGTAATCATTAATTGCAGCCCACAAGGAGGCCCTCTCTCCCAGCACCTGCAAAACAGTTTCTACCAGTTAAAGGACTGGTTTCATTAGGCACAAATTGTTGTTCAAGTATAGAAAAATTAAAATAATGCTGTTCACTGGCCCACACTCCAAAAAGAAAAACATCAGTCTCAACACAGTCAAAAAAACCGAAGCTCTCAAACAAGTAAGGACACTCCTCAGAGTAAATATCGAAGACTCCTTCTCACATACCAACAGCGTAGTCAGGGCTGTCAACGTCAAACCTGGAGTCCTGTATAAGCACAGGAGCCAACTAACCCCCACTGCCCTGTGCCTCGCCATCACCAGCTCAGTCCCGTCAGTTGGCTATGGACTGATTGTATACAGTCCTGCCACCGACACGACCCTAAAGCGTGTCAACACACTCAACAAAGCCTGCCGACTCATTCTGGGTGCCGACAGGCTCACCCACACATGCAAGCTGTATGCCGAAACACAATGGCTAAATCTACCAGAACAAGTAAAGTACCAAGTATGCCTCATGGGAAAGAAAGTACTTCTTGGTCTTGCCCCACTTGCCATCGGCAACCTACTGCACTTCTCGCAAACCCAGCACGGCACCAGGGGCGCCGCACAATGCTCACTATCTGCACTGTTCAGGAGAACCTCTTGCTCAGTGCTCTTTTGCTTACAGAGCCCCACGTTGCTTTAAACTCCGTGCTGAACTAGCCAACTCCAACAACATCAGCTCTTTTAAAAAAAGAATTGAAGCACTACCTAGTTACCTTCATCAGCTGTGACTGCTAACAACCTCAAACTCTTCACCCTCGAGACTGCTTTTCCCCCCTCTGCGTTAGCAAAGCTGACTTCACCCTGTCCTTATCCCAAGGACCTCTAATTGACCCTTTTACATCTCCCTGCCACCAGCCTCCTCTTTCTACTTCCTCTTCCCTACTGCCTTCCCAACCTTAGCTGCATGCCTTTAACTCTGTACCCTCCACATGGACCCCCCCAAACCACCTGTACCTATCTCACTTTCTGGCCTCACAGCCTCACTTTACTAATACAACTGTGACAATCCCAAATCTCTGGGTGCTGTCCTATGGATCTTCATACCCTCTTTTTTTTTTTTTGTAGTTTGTCTATGTGTTATAATTTTTATCTTATTGTATAGCATTACTTGTACTTAGTTTGACTACTGATGTGCGCTCTGTAAATTCATACTTGCTGCTGTATACCCAATATGCCTGTCTACCATTGTATTGTTCTCCATGACATGGAACCTTCGTAAACGAGCTCTGAGCTCAAAGGTTGCATCCGAAAATTAAAATAAATAAAAATAAGAAAATAAATGATTGGATGAATACAAGAAAAGGATAAGATGCAGGTGAAGGAAACTCACTTGGGTTTTGTTTCAGCATCTGTCACTTGACGAATGAAGATGGAATCTTCAGGGTGTTCAATTTCTCCCATTTCATACATGTAAGAGGCTGCTATTGCAAGAATGGAGCCATCATTGCTGAAGGCAAGTGATGCAATACTCGTTGGGTAGCGGTGGAACTGGCACAAGCGCTTTTTGTTGAAGGGGTCCCAAATATTCACAAATCCATCTGAACCACCTGCAATAACACAACACATTTCTCATTAACCTGCCCCATATCTAATGAAAGTCAAAGAAATGAGACAATAAGACCAGCACCAAACTGGTCCAATCAAAATCAAGTTAGGTTTGTGATCCTAACCTGTAATCTTTATTTTTAATATTTTTATTTATTTTATACTGCAGCAGTTTGATTACTAACCTTGTCATTTTATCATCTAGGCAATTTCCGTATTACCTTTTTAAATATTAAGAATGTGCCTTTTATAAAAGGCAAAGAAAGAAGAGTTACGTAAGAACTTACATCTTCGAGGGGATCTCAGTCATCAGGCAACACCGTAGGAACCTTCACCGTCGGTAAAGGGGAATCCACATGGAAGATTTTCAGCAGTACAACTGGGGCCTCCCACGCCGTCTACGTCATCAACTCCTATACAGGCATGAGCGTGCCCCACTCAACCACAGTCCTCCCCAGATTAAGGGAACTAGGCTCTGCCCAGGTGACAGAGAGAGAAATAGGTGTCCAGACCTCAAATGAAAAGCTGGATACACCAGATGGCCAGTTCCTAGACAGGAGCCCCAAGAAGGGTGATGGTGGAAGGGGAAATATACCTGATGTCTGAGATGCCCTAAATTACTGTAAGCTCTTACGTAACTGTTTCTTCTTTTGGGGTATTTCAGTCATCAGGTAACACCAAAGGAATGAGTACCAAACAGTTACAAGTGCAAAAGAGACACTCTGGGAGGAAGGCCTTCCATAAATTTAAGACAGGAGTCCCTGTAACACAGCCATGCTAAATCCTGCACGGTCTCCTGAGGCAATGTCCAGACTGCAGCGCTTGGTGAAAGTATGGACTGTACTTCAGGTGGCAGCAGTACAAATATGAGTGGCCGAGACCCCTCAGAAACAAGCCACCGAGGTAGCCATTCCTCTGGTGGAATGAGCTTTGACAGCACCAGGCAACTCTTTGCCGCAGAACACAATGCAATTTGCAAACCATCTGGATAAACACTGCTTAGAAACTGAAACTCCCTCTCTGCCCAAGGCGAACAAAACTGCTTTGACTTCTGGGCTCCTTAGTCCTAAGCAGGTAGTTTTTCAAAGTTCTGCGCACATCTAACGTATGGATTAGCTTCTCCTGGATTGGCATGCTCAGGGAAATAAACAGGATGGTGGATAGATGGAGTGTGAACTCAAACCACCTTAGGCAGAAACTTAGGCTTTGTGCCCAAAGACACCCTGTCTTTGTGAAAAAAATCAAATAAGGCTCCTTGCACCAGAGGACCTGAAGCTCTGAAATTCTTCGAGCAGAAGTAATTGCAACTAAAAACAGCACTTTCCAGGAGAGAACGTGCAAATCGCAAGACGCCACTGGCTCAAAAGGAGACCGGGTCAATATTTCCAAAATAAAATTCAAGTACCAAGCTGGGACAGGGAAATGGACTGTAGGTTTCAGATGCAGGATGCCCCTGCGAAAGGAACGGGAGACATCCAGCTGAGCAATCGTGTGGTCACCCACGGGCTCATGGAATGCAGGAATAGCCGAAAGGTGGACCTTGAGGAAGAATACTGGAGGCCTGAGTCTGACAGCAAAATCAGGTAGTCCAGGATATGATTCGCCAAACAGGTGAAATGGTCCATGCTATGTTTGCCAGCCTAGATGGCAAACTGCTTCCACTTCATGGCATATGTGGCTCGAGTGGAAGGCTTCCAGGTGGCCACTAGGACATCCGCCACCCTGTCAGAGACCCAAACCTGGCAATGGCTATATTCTCAGAAGCCAGGCATGCAGATGGAGGGACCCGAGGTTGGGATGGACCAGTGTTCCCCAATCCTGGGTCAGCAAATTCCTGCAAAGAGGAAGAGGGACTGGAAATTTCTCTGCCATCTGCTGAAGGACATGGAACCATATCTGGTGAGGCCAGAACGCAGCCATCAGAATCATGCTGGCCCCCTCCATCTGCAACTTGATTAGCACCCTCTGAATTAGAGGAAATGAAGGGAATGCATAAAGAAACCTCCCTCTCCAAGAAAGGGACAACACGTCTTGCCAGAAAACTCCAGGTCCTGGATCTAGCAAGCAGAAATTGGGCAGTTTTGCGTTGAGCTGACTCCATCTGTCAACAAAGTCTTCTTGCGACGGATAAGAGAATCTGGCATTCGTGCATGCTGGCCAGAGTCCTGCCGAGACTGTCATCCAGGGTGTTTAGAACACCTGGCATGTGGACCGCAGAGTGTGTCAGACTGTGATTCAACGCCCAGTACCACACTCATGGTCTCTCACTACAAAGGGGTAGGCAGGCAGGTCTCCCCGCTGCTGATGTAGTATATTACATTTAGAATGTCAGACTGCACCAGCAGCTGACCCAGAGCAAGGTGTTCCTGAAATGCCTGCATGGCGTAGAGCATCGCTCTCATCTCCAGGACGCTAATATGCAGGGAGACTTCCCACTGGGATCAGAAGCCCTGTGTTTAGAAGGGACCCTGGTGTGCTCCCCAGCCCAGACCAGAGGCATCTGTGCTTAGGATCTGATGCGGGGAGATCTGGAATGGGACGCCTTGAAGCAGATCCATGTGGTCTACCCACTACTGCAGTACTATGTGTACTGGGGAAGAGACCAAGACTGGATGGTCTAGTCCGTCCATGCGTTGGTCCCACTGTACCCAGAGGGTCCACTGAAGGGTACAGATATGGAGCCTGAGCAGCGGAACAGTGGGTATGGCAGCTGCCATCCGGGCCAGCAATCTGAGGTATATCCTGGTAAGAATGTACCAGCTCTGGGCAACTTCCTGAGCTTGGGCTATGAGGCACTCTGCCCTGTTTTGGGGCAGGAAGGCCTTTCCCTGTGCAGAGTCCAGAACCACCCCTATATACAGAAACCTTTGGGATGGTTTAAGGATCGACTTGGGCAGGTTGACGGTAATGCCAAGGGAATGAAGAGCTGGACAGTTTACTGCAAAGTCCGCAAAAGCTGTTCCCTGGACAGGGATTTCGGCAGCCAATCGTCCAGATAAGGGAAGACATACAGTCCCTCACTTCTGAGAGCTGCTGCGACCGCTGCTAAGCACTTGGGAAAGATTCACGGCGCAGCGGACAAGCCAAAGGGCAGCACTTTGAACTGATAATGCTCGCCCTGAAAGGCGAAATAGAGAAATTTTCTGTGAGGAGGAAAGACCAAAATGTGCAGGTAAGCATCCTGCATATCCAGTGAACAGCGCCAGTCCCCTGTCTTTGAGGGGCATTAGGCCTGGCAAAGTTACCATCTAGAACAACTTGTGCTGGACATACAGATTGAGGTCCTTTAGATCTAGAATAGACCTCAGATCTCTGGTCTTTTTGGGGACCTGGAATAAACCCCCTTTCTCTGGTACCTGGGCACTGGCTCGATGGTCTGCTTTCACAGAACGGACTGCACGTCCTCCGGGAGAACAGACCGGTGAGCTGGGGGGGTGTAACAGGAGGGATGCGGTGGGGTTTCTGGAGGCTGATCGATGAGCTCCAAGGTGTGACCCTTTTCTATGATCTGCAGAATCCGTGCATCCGGAGTTATGGTTCTTTATTGGTTCTGGTGGCGCGAGAACCGTCCTCCGCCCACCGCCTCCTGGTCCAGGACCAGTGGAGAAGGGTCCAGCAAGGAGTCAAGCAGAGTGCAGCCAGCCGCAGGGGCTAGTCCCTCACTTCTGTGGTGCTTTGCCACTGCTCCTGCACTGGAAAGGGTGGGCAAGGGAGCTGTCCCAGGCCTATTCTGTTTACGAAAGGGGCCATCCTCTACCCTTTGGTTGGGTATGGTAGAGGGAGTGGACAGAACTAAAGGCCATGCCAGAGGCTTGCAGATCATTTATGATGTCCTGGACATCTGAGCAAAACAGCTTGGTGCTACTGAAGGGGGCATTAAGAACTTTTTGCTGCATATTAGCTGCACACCAAGATACTCTGAGCCAGGAGTGCCTTTGGAGGCATATGCCTATGAGAGCTGCCCTGGCAACTATGTCAGCCATGTCATACAAGGCTCTGAGGAGGTGTCTGCTAACATCCTCAGTTGCTTGGAAGCACTGTAGCAGCTCCTGCTTTTGAGTGCCCTCCAGAAGGGCATGGGTAGCAGCCTTGCCCTTCTTCCAATTGGCATTCTGGTATTTTACCATGAGTGACAGTTTGCAATCCTTAAACCTAGCATAGAGGAGGCATAAACCAGTTTACCCCAGAGGTCAATTCTACGAGACTCTGGGGGAAATAAGGTGCTTAGGTGCCCTAGATCTGTCATGAGCTGCCTTAATGACCACTGAGTCAGTCTCAGGCTGAGCAGCATAACAGGGAAGACCTTGGAGGGCATGATAAAGTTTGTCCGCCCTGCGTGGCATAGCAATCTTCAAGGTTGTTAGCATTGGCAGAATCTCCAGGAAATCCACCAGATCTTTTCTAGTGGCATACTCTTCCTCAGTGTGGAAGACCATGGCTGAGGACAGTTTCATCACATTGAAAAATGTGGGGTCCTCAGTGTGATAAGGGCGTGGGAGGTGAAAGTAGGACGACACCCATTTGCAAATATACAGTGGTGTCATTTTATTTTTCAGGTGAAAGTTCAAAAAGTTTGCTTCAAATGGCAGGATTTTACACGCATTGCTTCACTTTTCTTTCAATGTGCAAATTCAAAGTTCATTTCACTTAAGTCTTTAGGCAGTTGGAGTGATAACTCAGTCACAGGTGTTCTAGCAAAAAACTTTATACACTGGCACAACTCAAACTTCTTTGTAAGGCAGACAATTAAACTTGCTCCCTTTAGCTTTAGGGAGACAGACCTGGTAGTTGGCGATGCAACTTCTCTCACTGCTGGATCTGATTTAATCTCCTTCCAAACAAGCTGGCTTACACACACCTGGGATTGAGTCACATGATCAGCCCAGTTTATTAATATAAATATTTCAAAATTACAATACTTTTTAAATTCAGAGACAAATCCCTTTTTTCGTGGCCATTTGTAATAATCACCCTTCCTTTATTTACACTTTACAACTTTGTGCATCAAAATATTCTCCAGAAACTTTAATGAGTTGGGTTCCACCCTCGGGCTAGCCCTTAACTCCACCCCTTATGTGTTATCCTTTCACAAACATATGAATATAGTGAAAACATGGCAACTGCCTCCCTATAGAAAGACTGGAAGAACAATCTATGGGACCAGAACATTTGTTTGATGAGCTTGCACTTTTATAAGTTATTTAACCCTTTGTGTTTTAAACAAAGGCTCTAAACGCTTATGAAAAAAGAATTGTGTTTTATTAACTTACAAGCTCATTTGTAGACCAAAAGCTTGCAAACAGAAACAAGACAGGCTAGCCATTTGTTTTTTTTTTTTAAAGCATTACCTCTAAGGACAGCCTGCATTTATGAACTAAATGTTTGCCTCTAACTTTTTTTTACTCTCTTTACAAAACTTTTCATGCAAGAGCAAGACGACAACACAGAAAAGACAATGTGCTACTGACTGCTATACAGACCTAGGAGAACAGGGGGGGGGAATAAATGCATTTTGCCCATTCTCCTAAATTCTTATTCCATTTCAGAGCTTACAATGTTCATTTATTTTACTTTAGCACCTCAACTCAATGTTATCTGATTTAAAATGCATTTTACTCCCACAAAGCTGTCTGTATTAGGCAGCAGTTCCTCACTGGGAACAACATACGAGCACACAGGTAAAGAGAGCTCATCCTGTTCGCAGTGCTGCTTGCAGCTGAAAAGAAGTGTTTTGGAGTAGCCCCTGACCCAACATGTAGTTTTATTTGAACAGACACTCTCCCTCGGAGCAGACTGCTGGATATCAGGTAAGCTGAGGGGGATAAGGAAAAGCATTTTTGTAACTGACTGGCTGAGTAAGTAAATACAGGCAAATACCCATTCTCGCTCTCTTTTTTTAATACTGGAGGTAGAACTAGAATGTAGGAGGTGTTAACCTCTTGAGTAATGCCTATTAAGTTGAATAGCCTCAAAGGCAGTGAGGCTATTCTCTATACTATACCTGACCCTGGAACAGAGGAGAGAAAAGAAAAAAGGTGATACTGTGGGTGGCCAACCCACAGGGAGACAAAGAAACAGGACAGCTAATGTGAAGAAAGAATGTGGACACAGGTCTAAGTGAATTTCTGAAATTAATTTTCTGTGGTCACTAGCAAGTTTACCAATACCTTGCTAAAACATCCCAGAAGGAGCATTCACGGCAGGGCTTGACAAATTTTAAAAATTAACTACTTGTCCATGGACAAGTGGCTAGTCAAAAAGTAGTTGCCCTGGTGCTCGAGCTGGAAGTCCAGGTATAATGGCATATTTTTAGTGGAAGGTATAAAAATACAGAAAACCTAAACGGATTTATTGTAGTATCAGTTATTTAGTGCTGTAATAGACAATAAGGACAATGAAATATGATTTCTTTGGGGGGCAGGATAGAGAGGATTGTGACAGAACTAGCATGTGGCGCCAGTAGCAGAGTAAGTGAGATGACCATGTAGCAGACAGTTCAGCATCAGCATCAGGAAAAGTTACAGTAGGAAGCCCTGCGCTTGCTCCAGCTGAAGCATCATATTCACTGTCATCATCATCAACACGAGTGACAGCCTCAGGGACATTTTCATGTGAATCAGCATTAGCAGAACTAGTAGTTTAACTAGCATGACCGTGAACGTGACGTGTGCCAGGATCGGATAATAGCCAGTGGTTCATAGCTTGATCTGCATCAGATCTGTCTAATGCAGGACCTTCAACTGCTATATGCAGAAGTGACTGGAGTGTCATCAGCCAAACTTGCTAATAGTTTTGTTTTTATAAGATTCTGAATGGAGAGTACTCTCACATTTAACTGTAGACACACTCATAGTAACATTTCTATTAGGTCAAGGATGTGAACAAATTGGGCTGGTCTCTCCTGCAGTAGTTGTGAATACACTTGCAGATATGGCTCATCAACTGCAGACATAAGCATTGCTTTGAATACAGAATACTCCCTTTTTATACTGGTTATGTGATCTTCAGAAAAAAAGTTGTGAAATCAGTCTAACAAATTAGTTAAATCAGTCGTGTCAAATTGTGCAAGTTCTTCTCGTGATAGATTGAATTTTTTGAAATCTAAACAACTGAACCACTTTAAAGGTTCCTCAGAGAAATTCCGAAAACGCTTGTCAATGTAAGATACTGCTGCATCTATTAAACTGTGCAGTTATGTATCAGTCGTAAAATCTACTTCTGGACAGTTCCCTTTGAATGTAAAAGGAACAATCTTGTCCTCACAGCCACGTTTGAAATGAGAGTTTGTGCATTTCGCTGCAGGATTATATTAAAAATTATGTCAAACTTTCCAGGTCTTTATTTTTAGTTCCATCAACTGGAGTACGCATGTCTCAACGAGTTGGGGGACTTCTAATATTAGCAGGTCATCCTTTTGAAATTCAAGGGACAGATTTTTCAATATTGGCAAAAAGAAAAAATTACTCACCTTAGTAATGTTTCTTCTAATGGAGTCTTGCTGTATTCTGACTATTGCAGTTAGCCCCAGCCTTTAAACTGCACCGGAGAACAAAGGATTAACTTTCTATGCAGAGCATAGAATGCTGAGCTCGAGCTCGGTTGAGGTCTCTGTCTGGAGCCCTTTGAAATCCAACCGTCAGATTCTTACGAGCAAAAACTCCCTAACTATTCTATGTGGAAATTGTAACATTTTTACTAGACAACTGGCAACAAAAAGCTTTGGATCCCCAAAGGAGGACTCAAGTCAGGAAACCCAAAACAAGAAAACCAATCCAATTAAGAATAAAGATAAAACAAACACCCAAACCAAAAGAAAAGGGTGTAAAGGAGCACCCTGAGATGCCACACTGTACCTGCCCACCCACCCACTTCCCAAAAACAGGTTCTGAGAGGGGAGGTGGGGGGGGGGGTCAGAATACAACAAACTCCATTAGAATAAACATAATTACTAAGGTGAGTCATTTTTTCTTCAAATAACATGAAGTCTTGCTATATTCCGACTATTGCAGACTACCAAGCAGTACCTCCATGGAGCAGGGACAGAACCTACTTTGGGAATAGGCTCTGAAGAATTGCTGTGCCGAACCAAGCATCACTCCTAGCCTGGATATCCAGAGAGTAATGCCTGGTAAAGGTATGGACTGTTTTCCAGGTGGCTGCTTGACAAATTTCTAAGAGGAATATCCCTGGCAGCAGCCAGGGAAGCAGCTGTACCTCTGGTGGAGTGAGCCCTCAGGCCTGAGGGTGGAACTTCTAGTTTCTCATAGCAGAATTGTATACAAGATACAATCCACCTGGCAATAATTCTCTTGGTGGCAGGTTTGCCCTTCCCCACTTCTCCATAAGTGAGGAACAGCTGAAGGGAATCAAACCTGTGACCCTTGATATGCTCTATATAGTAGCTAAGGGCCCTTTTAACATCTAAACTATGCAGCCTCCTCTCTCCTGAAGAGGAATGATCAGTGAAGAAAACAGAAAGAGACAGACTGGTTCAGGTGAAAATCTGAAACCACTTTGGGCAAAAACCTTCTATTGGTTCTAAGGACCACTTTATCCCTATGAAAGGAGATAAAATCAGGTTCCACTGACAGGGCTTGCAGTTCATTGATACGTCTGGCAGAGGTAATGGCTACTAAAAACACAGTTTTCCAAGTCAAGTACTTAAGCTCTACTGAGGATATAGGCTCAAAGGGAGATTGCATCAATTGAGCAATACAAACATTTAAATCCCAGGCAGGGGCAAGGTCTCTGAATAGAGGATTGGTATGAAGCAATCCTTTGAAAAATTTATAGAACACAGGATGAGATGATGGTGAGGAAGACTTCCCCACTGACAGAAAAGCAGAGACAGCTGACAAGTGAATTTTGAGAGTAGCTGGTCTGAGGCCTAGGCCATTAAGATGGACCATATAATCCAGAACTGTAGGCAGTTCAGCAGTGTCTGGGGAAATATGCTGCTTACAACACCAAATGCTGAATAACTCTTCAACAGCCATGCCTCGAGATTGAGAGACTGAAGATTGGGGTACCAAATCCTTCCCTGAGAGGGGGTTACCTGGTTGCAATTCTTGGGAAGAGACAGGGGAAGATGGACTGCTAGGGACAGTAACAGGGGGTACCAAGGCTGTCTGGCCCAATCTGGAGCAATCAGAATCACTTTGCAAAACTTTGAACAGTAGAGGAAAGGAAGGGAAAGCATACAGAAATTTTCTTTCCCAGTTTAGAATCAGAGCATCCAGAGGGACTATGCCCAAGACCGGGGATCTGCAACAAAACAGAGGAAGTTGGTGATTGTCTGGGGCTGCAAAGAGGTCCATCTCTGGAGTGCCCCCTCATTGAAAAAAATCATCTTCAAGACCAGAGGATCCAGGGACCATCCGTGATGGCCCTGTGAAATCCTGCCCAGTGCATCTGCTAGCACATTGTCCTTCCCCAGAAGGTGGACTGCTATCAGAGAGGTTTGCAGGGAATAAGCCAGGGACCACAACTTCATGGCTTCTGTGCACAAGGTCGTAGACCGCGTGCCTCCTTCCTTGTTGATGTACCACATGGTGGTGGTGTTGTCTGTTCCAACTTGAACCACCTTGTTCTGCACTGACTGAGAGAAAGCTTGCAGGACCAGAAAGACTGCCCCGAGCTCCAGGAGATTGATATGGAGAAGATATTCCTGAGGGGACCACAGTCCCTGGGCAGTGAGGGCCACCAGATGGGCTCTCCCCAGCCCAGGAGGGAAACATCCGTGGTAAGGACCACTGAATGAGACTGAGTGGCAAATGGGACCCCTTGCCTTAAATTGTCCTGATCCTGCCACCACTGAAGGGCTTGGATCAGGGTCCGAGTCACTGGGATCAGTTTAGTAAGGGAATCCTTCTTTTGGGATCAAAAGGCCCTCAGATGGAACTGAATGTCCCTCATCTGGAATCTTGCGCCTTAGACCACTGCTGTAGAGGCTGCCATGTGGCCCAAGAGCTGGAGGAAATGCCTTGCTGGTCGAGACACGAAGGCTGAAGGAAGAAGCCAGTTCTATAAGAACTCTTGCCCTTTCCAGGGGAAGAAAGGCTCCTGCTTTGACAGTATCCATCTCTGCTCCTATAAAGGTAAGGAGCTGCACTGGCTAGAGAACTGACTTGGGAAGGTTGAGAAGAAATCCTAGAGAAGTAAGCACTTGCTGGGTCATTTGCAGGTCTGACTTGACTTGGTCTGGGGACTGTCCCACTATGAGCCAGTCATCCAGATATGGAAAAATGGAAATCTTTTGCCTCCTTAGAAAGGCAACTACTACTGCCAGGCACTTTGTGAAGACCCTTGGGGCTAAAGTTAGGCCAAAGGGCATTGCTCTGACTAATAGTGGCCTGAGGGCAACTCGAACCTGAGGTACTTTCTGTGGGAGAAACTGATGGGAATGTGAAAAAAGGCATTGTTGAAGTCCAGGGAGGCTAGCCAGTCCTCTGGCCTTAGAGAGGGAAGGATTATTCCCAGAGTTACCATCTTGAACTTTGGTTTTAAAAGTTGCTTGTTTAGGTATCTTAGGTATAGGATGGGTCGCCACTCCCCTGTCTTTTTTGGGGGTAAGGAAGTACCTGGAGTACAGACCTTTGCCCCAGTGTAGGGTAGGTACTCTCTCTTATGGCTCTTAAAGCCAGCAGAGATGAAACCTCTGCCTCTAGGGCAAGAGTTTCTGAGAGACCTGCAGGTGGAAAAGATCTGGCTCTCATCTTCGAAAATTTTTTGAAGCTGAGAGCCAGTCCCTGGCCTACTACTTCCAGGACCCACTTGTCTGATGTGATAGACATCCAGTCCTGGATGAAGCAAGTCAGCCTGCCCCCTACTGGAACAGAAGCGTCGACCCGGGCAGGCCCATCAGGGTGTCTGCTTGGCAGGGGCCTTAGGCTGAGGAGTGGATGCAGCCCTGCTCATCCCCCTTCTGCCTCTCCCTCTGAAGAACCCCCTCTGTGAAAAGGAAAGAGAGGCCTGTGGCTGGTAGAAAGGCCTATGAAAAGGCCTGCCCCTGCCCCTAGACTGCTGCCTTTGAGGAGCTGCCTGCCTCTCTTTGGCTTGAGCACTCCTGTAAGTGGTTCTGTACTCATCCATTTTCTTCATGTAATTCTCTGTCTGCTTCCCAAACAGAAAATTACCCACTACAGGAAAATCCATGGCCTTAGCCTGGGTATCCTGCGAAAGGCTAGTATATCTGAGCGAAGCCATTCTCCGAAGAGCCACAGATGCAGCCATGACTCTTGATGACACATCATTGGAGTCCGCAGCAGCATGAAACTGAACTTTTGATGCCTCAATCCCATCTGCAGCCACCACCTCCAGCTCCTTGGCTAGCTGGGGGGAGGCCTGTTTAGCTAGTGCCAGTACAGTGTCCCACCTGGACTTCTGGTGCCTGGCTGTACAGGCCATATAATTCACCTGCCTGAGTCCCAAGGAAGATGCCATGTACTGTTTTGCCATGGCATCAATCTTCCTGGAGTCCATCGGGGGGGGGGGGAGCAAAGGGAATGTTTGCCTTGTCACAGGCAGTAGCCTGCACTACCCCAACATGGCTGCATTGCTGGTATAAAAACTCTGTATCTGAGTCCGATAGTGTGTACCTCTTGTCCATTCTTCTGTCAACAGGGGGTACAGAATTGGGAGACTTCAGGATTTTTTGTGTCAGTTTCCCAAAGGATTTGTGAAGGGGAATAGACAGTCTCCTGGACTCTGGGATGTCCATCATTTCCACATAATCAGGCTCGTCCTGATCCTCCACTGCCTCCTCCATAGGAAGCTGGAGGGTTTCAGCCACTTTTCTGTAAAACAAAAAAATGGGAAGGGGACTCAGAAAGCCTAAGAGGAGATACACCAGAAGGTCTGTCTGGAGAGATGTCCAGTTCCACAGGCACATCCAGACTTTCATCATCATCCCCATCATCTTCAAACTCCCCCTCCTTTACAAACTCCAGTTCATAAAAATCTTCAGGGGTATAATCTTTAACTTGAGGAACCAACCGAACCCCTGCGAAAAGGTGCCGGATCGGTCGGAACCGGGCGAAGTGATTCCACATGAATCGCTCTGGCTATTTCCTCAGCAGTCGGAACATGAACCTCTGGATCCGAACTGGTCGATTTTTCTTTGCGTTTTCTTTTTGTAGGAACTGACCCCTCAGGATCGGCTCTCCTCTTGCTCAAAGTAATATCGCCCTGGTCAGAGGGCACTCCTTCTGGTTTGGTCGGAACTGAACCGGGCTGGCCATCCGGATCAGTGGACTTCTCGGCCTCCTTTTCCCTCAGTCTACCTAGTCTCTTTTCAAGGGTAGATTTAGGAAATTTTTTACAAATTTGGCAGTCTGAATCGAGGTGTTCAAACCCCAGACAATAAACACAGGTGGTGTGGGGTCGGCCTTAGCAAAGACCTCCCCACACTCACTGCAGTGTTGAAACCCAGTGGGCCTGGTTTTTTTCTTGGGTTTCTCAGACATGGCCAACCTAACCAAACTTACCCTTTTATGGCAACCGCCAGGCAAGACTCCCTTATCGGTTCCTAACTGTGTCACAGGTGTTGGAAAAAAACGTTCAAAACTTTTTTTTGTTAGAACCAATAAGAACCGGTAACCACACTCTAAAGTAAAACACAAGGATTCAATACAAATGATCGGTTCAGCCGAACCAATCTAACACTTTACAATTTCCACACAGAAACAGAACAAAACCTATCTAGTGCTCACGGTACCACAGACAGAGACTGAACCGACTATGCAGAAATAAATTTGGTAAAAACTGACAACTTAACCCAGACTTTAACCGACTTTCAAACAGAGATGAAGGAGAAATCTCCGGAGTGACTGTTCAGTGAGGCGGAGTAAAGAATCTGATGGTTGGATTTCAAAGGGCTTCAGAGAGACCTCAACCGAGCTTGAGCTCAGCATTCTATGCTCTGCATAGAAAGTTAACCCTTTGTTCTCCAGGGCAGTTTAAAGGCTGGGTCTAACTGCAATAGTCAGAATACAGCAAGACTTCATGTTGTTTGAAATCTTGAATAAACAGCGATTTTACTAACTGTAACGAGTGTGCATCTCTTTGAAGTGCCTTTGCTTTGGCCCCATCATCGCCAGCAGAGTCTGACACATGTTCAAGATGTTTAACTACTGTGGGCAGGTTGACTTGAACAGCATGAACCGAGCATATCTTACTTGCAAGCAAACTTTGCACTGAAATGAGCCAGCTCAGTGTGTAGGACATCTATTTCCTGCAGTTCCCCAAGTTTCTTGGGGCTGTAGTGGTAAAATTTAAAAACTCCTTTCAGGGTGTTTTCTACTTTTTGAACAAAAGGATTTTTTTTCATGTCAAGAACTGCTAACTCCAGTTTGTAGGCTACACAATGCATAGGTATTACAATGGGGAAATGTTCTCGGATTTTTGCTATGGTGCCACCTGTATGGCCCATCATCACATTGGCACCAAAGTTGGCAAATACAAGAACCGGTCCTAGCTTGCTCACATCACTAAGTTCTGCAAAAGAAAGATCAACAGATTCCAACGCATAGCTTACTGCTTTATAAACTCCATCTGCGTGAGCATGTTCGAGAGGTACAGCTTTCAACACAGTTGTAACCTTTATTTCTAAGAATGGTATATGTTGTTCATCCACACTTTCTGGCAGATATCCTTGCCGCTTTAAATCTTGCCGGAAGGTCTTCAAGCTGGCTCCTCTCACCCAGCCGGGTGGTAAAACTCTCGGCTCTGCCCCATGCGCCATCTGTCCGCTGGAAGCTCAGGTAGTGCGTCGGCCGAGAGTCGCTGGAGGTCGGATGAACAACATATACCATTCCTAGAAGTCCTGTTACAGGTGAGTAACCTGTATTTCTAGGGACATGGATATGTTGTTCATCCACACTTTCTGGCAGACTCCTAGCAGTTCTCCGGGAGGAGGGAGGCAAGGCGCACACCCCCTACTTAGGGAATAGAGACTGGCGAACAGAGGCCCCAAAACCAGCATCCCGGTGTGACTCAAGGTCGATGTGGTAGTGGTTGATGAAGGTGTGTGCCGACTTCCAGGTAGCAGCCCTGCAGATATCCTGGATAGGGATGTCCCTGGAAGCAGCCACCGATGCAGCGGTATGGCGGGTAGAATGAGCTCTTATACCTCTGGGAGGCTCCATGCCCGCCAACCTATAGCAGAGATCTATGCAGGAGGTGACCCACCTGCTTATCGTCCGCTTGGCTGCAGGTCTGCCAGGTGCGGCTTCAGCGTAGGTGACAAACAGCTAGCGAACCTCTCCATGAATTTCAGCCGTGCGCTCCTTATAGTAAGCGAGCTCCCTTCTAGGGTCCAAAGTATGGAGCCAATATTCAGCCTCCGAGGTGTGATTGGGGTAGAATACCGGCAGAGTCAACACCTGGTTAAGGTGAAACTCCGATACCACCTTCGGAAGGAATTTCAGGTGGGGGCGCAGGACAACCTTGTCCCTGTGGAAGACCAGGTAAAGAGACTCGATGGAAAGCACCTGGAGCTCTTCCATCCTTCTGGCTGACGTAATAGCCACCAAGAAGGCGGTCTTCCACGACAGATGAGAGAGATCACACCTGTGCATTGGTTTGAATGGCTTGCCCATGAGCTTTGCCAGTACCAGCAGTAGATCCCACGGAGGTGGAGGTTCTCGCACCGGAGGGGAAATGTGATCAAGGCCTTGGAAAAAGCGACAGACCACCTTCTCCTGCACCACCAACTGCTTCCTGGCCCGCGCCCGCTAAGCAGAGATGGCTGCCAGGTGCACCTTTAGGGTCGTCGACCTAAGCCCTTGCTGAGAAAGGGACCATAGACAGTCCAAGATGCTTGCCAAGGAACAGGAGGAAGGGTCCAGACCCTTGACCTGACACCAAATGGAAAATCTCTTCCATTTGAAGGCATAGCATTTCCTGGTCGACTCCTTACGGGACGCCTCAACTACATTGAGGACCTTGTCGCAAAGACCCAAGGCCTGGAACTCTAGCTGCTCAGGAACCAGGCCGTCAGGTGCAGGGATTGAAGGTCCGGATGGAACACCTTCCCCTGATCGACTGAAAGTAGGTCTGGGCGAGCTGGAAGTAGCCTCGAGCTGAGGATGAGGAGATCTGGATACCAGCATTGGCGGGGCCAGTCTGGGGCTACCAGAATCACCTGCGCCTTGTCCCTCCTTGCCTTGAAAAGCACCTTGTGGATCAAGGGAAATGGGGGAAAGGCGTAGAAGAGGCCCGGGGTCCACAGCCTCGAGAAGGCATACCCCTGCAGCGAGCCCTGCTGAGGGGGGCAGGCGTGGAACAGCCTCAGCTTCGCATTCTCCTTGGAGGCAAACAGGTCCACCTGAGGTGTGCCCCAATGGGAGAACAGATCTTGTACTACCTCCGGCAGGAGAGACCACTGTGAGACACAGCCCTATCCGGCTTAGGGCATCGCCAGGGTGTTGGAGGCCCTGCTACATGAATGGCTAGGAGATCCACCCCAGGCTGCGACGAGGACCAAATGCGGAGAGCCTTGCACAGAGGCATGCAGCGCATCCCGCCCTGGCGGTTTAGGTAGTACATGGTCGTGGTATTGTCCATCTGGACCTGAACCACTTGACCCCGTAGAAACGGAGCAAAGGCGGTGAGAGCTAGACGGACCGCCCGAAGCTCCAGCAGGTTGATATGGCATCGGGACTCCCGAGGGGACCAGAGGCCGTGCGCTCTGTGCTCCCCCAGATGGGCACCCCAACCCATCAGAGAGGCGGTCGATAGAGAGACCGTCGGCTTGGGGTGGACAAACGGGATGCCGCCCTGCAGATGAGCTGGAACGATCCACCACTGGAGAGCGTTCCACATCCCCTGGGTCACCGTCACTAGCTGGTCCAATGGATCGCAGTGTTGAGACCACTGGTTGGCCAACCCCCATTGAAGGGGACGCATGTTCCAGCGGGCCCAACAGACCACGCTGGTGCAAGACGCCATGAGACCCAGGAGGCGCAGGAAGTCCCGGGTAGGGCGCGATTGCCCAACCAGAAATGATTGGGCAAAGGAGGAAAGAACCTCGGTCCTGTCCGCCAGGAGCCGTGCTCTGGCTCGAAGAGAGTCGAGCTCTGCCCCGATGAAAAGAATCACCTGCTTTGGTTCGAGTTCCGACTTGGCCTCGTTGATGAGGAGGCCGATCTGAGAGCAAACCTGGAGGGCCAGATCCCTGGACCGCTCCACCTCCTGTCTGGAGGGGGCTGCTATCAGCCAATCGTCCAGGTAAGGGTACACCTGGACCCCTCGGCGCCACAGGAATGCTGCACCACTGCCAGGCATTTGGTGAAGACCCTGGGAGCAAGAGAAAAGCCGAAGGGCATGGCTCTGAACTCGTAAAGGGATCCTTCCGCTCGAAAGCGAAGGAATCTCTGGTGAGACGGACGGATAGGGACGTGAAAAAATGCGTCCTGTAGGTCCAGAGAGCAGAACCACATGCCGCGTTCCAGGGGTGGTATTATCTGAGCCAGAGTGACCATCCTGAAGGTCCGAGACCTTAGGAACTTGTTTAGGTCGTGCAGGTCAAGAATGGGGCGCCAGCCCCCCGTCCGTTTTGGGACCAGGAAGTACCTGGACACAAACCCCGGGTCTGAGGGAGGGTCCACCACCTCTCTGATCACCTCCTTCTCGAGGAGCAGAGCGATGTCGGCTCAGTGAGCAGACAGTGAGGCTGCAGACCCTGAGGCCCCCCGGGGGCGATGGCTCGGAAGGGCGGGGCCTGCTCGAACTCCAGAGGCAGGCCCTTTCCAACCACTTCCAACACCCACCAGTCTGTGGTGATAGCGGACCAGGCAAAAAGGAAGTGGTGAAGCCGTCCCCCCATGGGGGGAACCTGGGGTGGGGTGACGAGGTTGGGGGTGGTACCCCTCAACCCGTCACTGAGCAGGCTTGGAGGAGGGACCGGCCGAGGGACCACCTGGACCTTTACCTCCCTGCTTCCTGGAAGAGGAAGACGCGGGCTTGGGTTTGGGATGCCAAGCGCGAGCCTGCTGGCCCTGATGCTGCTGGGTTGGAGCGCAAGGGCGCAGACGGACGAAACGGGTTTGGGTTGCGGTCTGCGCCCTTGTCCCTCTGGGTGGATGAGACCGAGTCCAGAGTGGCATTGGACTTTTCGATCCTCTGGAGGTGACCTTCTACTCCAGGGCCGAAGGGGACATCCGCCAACTTGTGCTGGGTATCCGCTATGAAGGTGGATATCCTCAGCCATGCCCGACAGCGCATAGCCACTGCGGCCGTGACTGACCTGGCACATGAGTCACCGATGTCCAAAGCAGTCTGAAGTTGCTGCTTGGCCACTGCCCTGCCCTGGTCCTGCACCTGCTTAACCGTGGTCTGCAGGTCAGCCGGGAGATGAGGAACTACCTCGTCCAGGAAGCCCAACAAGGCGTGGGAAAAGTGTGCCATCAGCATGGCCGAGCTGGCCTGACGAAGGCCAAGGGAGGACGCAGTGTAGACTTTGTGCCCGGCGTAGTCCAACTTTTTGGACTCCTTGTCGGGAGGCTTGTCCACGTCTCTGGCACTTCCGCACGCCGAAGTTGTTGTCGGTAACCAACCCTCGGCCGAGAGGTGTTCTGAAAAACCGGACAAGGAACCGGTAGGGACGGTGTACTTCCTCGCCATCCTGGCCGAGGGCGCAGGACAAGAAGCAGGACGCTGCCAGAGCTCCAAGGCCACTGGAAAGGCCTCCGTGGGAGAATCCCCTTGGTTCAATATCTCCCTGAGGGAATACTTGGCCCATTTGGATACGGGCTCGAGCTGCATCCCGGTGGACTCTGAGATGAGCCTAAGCTAACCCATGAAGGACGATGGGCTATCGTCCAGCGACTGACCTCCGGAGGACTCCAAGTCGACCTGCCTGGAGAACAGGGAGGAATCGTCGGACTCGGAAGAGTCCGCAAAGAGCTGCCTTGGGTCTGAGCCACCCTCCACCTGCCGAGGGTGACCGGGAGTGAGGGTGACAGACAGCCTATGGGCAGACCCGGCCGACCGATAATTTGGCCGGGCCCCAAACAACGGCTGTGGAGGCAGAGGTTCCACCAGAATCGTGGGGCAGCCGGTTTTGGTCGAGCAACAGGCCTGGAGCAGGCGCCGGCCAGAGCGAGGGGTTGCTTCGGCGCTCGGTGACAGCCACTTGATAGCCGGGAAGGCGGCGACGGCGTCGGCTTGCTCCCGGACAGAAGGAGCTGTTGCCACGGTCCTCATAGCGCCAACGCAATCCAGTGCTGCTTCCTCGCCCGAGGAGGAAGACGAGGACGAGCGGCGGCACCGCTTGCCATGGTACCAAGACCGAGGCCGCCTATGACGGCGGGATCGGCCGGACTGAGAAGAAGTCAGAGACCGAGACCGCAAACCTCGGCTTTTCCGAGGAGGGTTCTGGGGCAGGGCGGGGGGAAACCCGCTCTCCCCTCGGCTCGGAGGGATCAACCGTGGACTCCGGAACCAGAGGCACAGGCAAGTCCACGGAAACCTCAATCTCCGCCGGGGGAACCGGGGAGGAAGGGTTTTCAGCTTCACCGGTCAACAGCCCATCCGACGGGTCGACAAAAATCTCGACTGCATCGACGGGAGTCTCGGTCAACTGACCTGACGGGGACACTGTGAGGCCAGTGGCCGAAGCCAAAGGATCGACCGAAGTCGATGGTCGACTACTCAGGGAGAGGGACCTCTCCCGCTCCCAAGAGTGTCGACGGAGGGACTTACCTTTGTGGTCCTTCTTCCTGGACCGAGAGGAAGGCCCTGAGGATGTTGGTCCTTCTCCCCTTAGTGGAAAGGGACAGACAGAGCTCCTTAAAAGAAGCTGAATAGGAGGATCCCAGGGAGAGCGGGATAAAGGCCGCGGCCGAGGTAGACGAAGATGCGGCCTGCGCCGCCTCCTCCTCGAGGGCGATCATCTGCTCAAGCTGTTCCGCCGAGCCAGTCGCCACGGAAACCGCCAAATGGGCCTCCTTCGACTTTCCCGGAGGGTAACGTTTCTCGGGGCGCCCAAGTTGTAAACGGGCGGCGCGGTCTTCCAGGACATAGGCCGAAAAGGAAGAGCACAGGTCGCAAGCCTGCGGGTCGTGCTCAAGGCCCAAGCAGTAGACTCACGTGGAGTGCGGATCCGTCCGAGACATCTTCTGCCCGCATGGGCACCTCCTAAAACTGGAGTTGATTTGTCCATCGCAGCCGCGAGGGAAATAAATGACCAAGTCTTGAAAACCTTAAAAGTAATTTCGGTAAACCAAGAAATAGGAACCAGTCTTATACGCAGAGCGTTAAGGAGGGAACCTGAGCTTCCAAGCGGTAAGGAAGATCTGGCGTCATGGGGCGGAGCCGAGAGTTTTACCACCCGGCTGGGTGGGAGGAGCCAGCTTGAAGACCTTCCGGCAAGATTTAAAGCGGCAAGGATACCTGCCAGAAAGTGTGGATGAACAACATATCCATGTCCCTAGAAACTGCCGTTTCAGATATGTTAAAATTGACTGCATGTTGACCAGTTTCGTGACTATGCTGGTTTACACAAATTATATGTGGAAGCGATTTTTTCGTGAGCTCTCACTGACTGAATTCTGAAATTATTTGAACCAGTGGCAAACACGTTAGGTTTCTTGGAATAAGCAGGGGTCGCAAGTGTGGGCTATTTCTCACAGACTGAGCAGTACATGACTGCATTTTTGGTCATCATACCTTAACCAGGTAAACTGATTTAGCCAGTGATGCTCAAACGTTCCAGCCCTTTTTTCAACATATTAATCTTTACTTTTCTCAGAGTTGAAGTTTGTTGTTTCACTTTCCTCATCTAAAATCAAAGACAGCTTTAGCTGTACTGTAGCAGAAAGTGATGATGGCACTGTGATTGCCGCCACAGAACTGCTGCTGCCATTCTCACTCTCAGAAATTAGTATGGTTAAGTCAAATTGATCACCTGCTGTTACGTCTACAAACACTGACCCAAACTAAGAACCACTGTTTTAGCCGTTTGGCTTTCAGACTGTGAAGGCGGCCCTGGCTCCACTTTTTCTTCCGGACGAAGATGACATGGGAGGATTTTTTCCAGTCCAAAGGGAAAAAAAATAGTTAGTGTTGGCTTATTTCTTTGCATCTTGTTTTAAAATCTATGCAATTGTGAAAATATTAAAATATTGTACTCAATTTTATTTTATGTTATCTTTGTGTGTTGTGTAATTTTTTTTTTTTTTTACCTTAAGCTACTGTGTTTAGTACTTGCACCTTACAACACAAGAGGACCTGGGCAGGACAAAGTAGGAGGGAGCAGGAGCAAAGTACTAGTACTCAGAGATGGACTGCAGTTGTTCACTTCTCCAAGTTCCTATACTCCCTCTCTGAGCAGGTTAGGTCTCTCTCACAGACAGACACACACACACACCCAGCCACCGACACCCCTCCACCAAAGAGGAGTTGTTTTTTTCCCTATAGCTGTATAGCCCAAAAATACAGGTTACTCACCTGTAACAGGAGTTCTAGGGATGGTATATGTTGTTCATCCACACTGTCTGGCAGGTTCCTTGCCGCTTTAAATCTTGCCGGAAGGTCTTCAAGCTGGCTCCTCCACCCACCCATCCACCCGGTGGTAAACCTCGCTCTGCCCTATGACGCCAGATCTAGCCCGCTGGAAGCCAGGTTGTGTGTCGAAGCCGGGAGGTCGGTGGAGTCGTAGGATGAACAACATATACCATTCCTAGAAGTCCTGTTACAGGTGAGTAACCTATTTCTAGGGACATGGATATGTTGTTCATCCACACTGTCTGGCAGACTCCTAGCAGTTCTCCGGGAGGAGGGAGGTAAGGCGCACACCCCCTACTTAGGAAATAAAGACTGGAGAACCAAGGCCCCAAAACCAGCATCCCGGCGTGACTCAAGGTCGATGTGGTAGTGGGTGATGAAGGTGTGTGCTGACTTCCAGGTAGCAGCCCTGCAGATTTCCTGGACAGGGACATCCCTGGAAGCAGCCACCGATGCAGCAGTATGGCAGGTAGAATGAGCTCTTATCCCTCTGGGAGGCTCCATGCCCGCGAACCTATAGCAGAGATCTGTGCAGGAGGTGACCCACCTGCCTATCGTCCGCTTAGCTGCAGGTCTGCCAGGTGCAGATTCAGCGTAGGTGACAAACAGCTGGCGAACCTCTCCCCGGACTTCAGCAGTCCGCTCCTTGTAGTAGGCGAGCGCTCTTCTAGAGTCCAAAGTATGGAGCCTATATTCGGCCTCCGAGGTGTGACTGGGGTAGAACACTGGCAGAGCCAACACCTGGTTAAGGTGAAACTCCGACACCACCTTCGGAAGGAATTTCGGGGGGGCGCAGGACAACCTTGTCCCTGTGGAAGACCAGATAAGGAGACTCGATGGAAAGCGCCTGGAGCTCTCCCATCCTTCTGGCTGACGTGATAGCCACCAAGAAGGCAGTCTTCCACGACAGGTGAGAGATGTCACACCTGTGCATTGGTTCCAATGGCTTGCCCATGAGCTCAGCCAATACCAGTAGTAGATCCCATGAAGGTGGGGGTTCTCGCACAGGAGGGGATATGTGATCAAGGCCTTTGAAAAAGCACCTGACCACCTTCTCCTGCTCCACCGACTGCTTCCCGGCCCGCACCCGGTAAGCAGAGATGGCTGCCAGGTGCACCTTAAGGGTCGTCGACCAAAGCCCTTGCTGAGAAAGGGACCACAGGTAGTCCAGGATGCTTGCCAAGGAACAGAAGGAAGGGTCCAGACCCTTGCCCTGACACCAAATGGAGAATCTCCTCCACTTGAAAGCATAGCATTTCCTGGTCAGCTCCTTATGGGACGCCTCAACAACGCTGAGGACCTTGTCGGAAAGACCCAAGGCCTGAAATTCTACTCGCTCAGGAACCAGGCTGTCAGGTGCAGGGATTGAAGGTCCGGATGGAATACCTTCCCCTGATTGACTGAGATCAGGTCCGGGAGCCAGGAGTGGAGACTGAGGAGATCTGGATACCAGAACTGGCGGGGCCAGTCTGGGGCTACCAAAATCACCTGTGCCTTGTCCCTCCTCGCCTTGAGAAGCACCTTGTGGATCAAGTGAAATGGGGGAAAGGCGCAGAAGAGGCCCGGGGTCCATGGCCTCGAGAAGGCATCCCCCTGCAGCAAGCCCTACTGAGGGGGGGCGGGCATGAAAGTCTCAGCTTCGCATTCTCCCTGGAGGCAAACAGGTCCACCTGAGGCATGCCCCAGTGGGAGAACAGATCTTGTACTACCTCTGGCAGGAGAAACCACTTGTGGGACGCAGCCCCTATCCGGCTTAGGGCATTGGCCAGAATGTTGGAGGCTCCTGCCACATGGATGGCAAGGAGATCCGCCTCCAGGCTGCACACGAGTGACCAAATGCAGAGAGCTTCCCTGCACAGAGGCATGGAGCGCGTCCCACTCTGGCGGTTTAGGCAGTATATGGTCGTGGTATTCTCCGTCTGGACCTGGACCACTTGACCCCGTAGAAATGGAGCCAAGGCGGTGAGGGTTAGATGACCAGCTCTAAGCTCCAGCAGGTTGATGTGGCATCGGGACTCCCGAGGGGACCAGAGGCCGTGCGCTCTGTGCTCCTTCAGATGGGCACCCCAACCCATCAGAGAGGCATCGCTCGATAGAGAGACCGTCGGTTCGGGGCGGACAAATGGGATGCCCTCCTGCAGATGTGCTGGAATGGTCCACCACTGGAGAGCGTTCCACATCCCTTGGGTCACTGTCACTAGCTGATCCAATGGATCGGAGTGCTGTGACCACTGGCTGGCTAGCCCCCACTGAAAGGGATGCATGTACCAACGGGCCCAACGGACCACGCTGGTGGAGGCTGCCATGAGGCCCAAGAAGTCCCGGGCAGGGCGCGATTGCCCAACCTGAAATGACTGGGCAAAGAAGGAAAGACCCTCGGCCCTGTCCGCCGGGAGCCGTGCTCTGGCCCGATGAATTGTATCGCCTGCTTTGGCACGAGTTTTGACTTGGCCTCGTTGATAAGGAGGCCAACCTGAGAGCAAACCTGGAGGGCCAGATCCCTGGATCTCTCCACCTCCATTCTGGAGGAGGCTGCAATTAAGCCAGTCGTCCAGGCAGAGGTACACCCGGACCCTTCGGCACCGCAGGAATGCTGTCACTACTGCCATGCATTTGGTGAAGACCCTGGGAGCTAGGGAAAGGCCGAAGGGCATGGCCTGGGACTCGTAGAGGGATCCCTCTTCCCTGAAGCAGAATAATCTCTAGTGGGATGGACGGATTGGGACGTGAAAGAACGCATCCTGGAGGTCCAGAGAACAGAACCACATGCCTCGTTCCAAGGATGGAATGATCTGAGCCAGAGTGACCATCCTGAAGGTTCGAGACCTTAGGAACCTGTTCAGGTTGTGCAGGTCTAGAATGGGACGCCAGTCCCCCGTCCGTTTTGGGACCAGAAGTACCTGGACACAAACCCCGGGTCTAGTGGAGGATCCGCCACCTTTCTGATCACCTCTTTTTCGAGGAGCAGGGCAATGTCGGCTCGGCCAGCAGACAGAGAGGCTGTGGACCCCATAGCCCCGAGGAGCGATGGCTCGGAAGGGTGAGGCCTGCTCGAACTCCTGGGGCGGCAGGCCCTTTCCTACCACCTCCAACATCAACGGTCCGTGGTTATAGTGGACCAGGCGGAAAGGAAGCGGCGGAGCTGTCCCCCCACGGGGGGACTGACAAGGCTGGGGGTGACACCCCTCAACCCATCACTGGGCAGGCTTGGAGGAGAGACCGGCCGAGGGACCTCTCAGGCCTTTTCTCCTCTGCTTCCGATTAGAAGAAGCCGCAGGCGTGGCTTTGGGATGCCAAGTACGAGCCTGCTGGCCCTGATGCTGGTGTCGCTGTGCCGGACGTGCCGCAGGCGCAGAAGGGCGAAAGGACTTATGTTGCTGACGACGGCCCTTGTCCTTCGGGGCGGAGGTGACAGAGTTCAGGGTAGCGTTGGACTTTTGCGATCTGCTGGAGGCGGCCTTCCACTCCAGGGCCGAACAGGTCAGTCCCCAAGAAGGGGACGTCCGCCAATTTATGCTGGGTATCCACCGTGAAGGTGGATATCCTCAGCCATGCTCTGTGGCGCATGGCCACTGCAGCCGCTACTGATCTGGCACAGGAGTCTCCAATGTCCAGAGCCGTTTGGAGCTGCTGTTTCGTCACCGCCCTTCCCTGATCCCGCACCTGCTTGTCCATGGTCTGCAGGTCGTCCGGGAGATGAGGGATCACCTCATCCAGGGAGCCCGAGGGCGTGGGAGAAGTGTGCCATCAGCACAACCGAGTTGGCCTGGTGGAGGCCTAGGGAGGACGCAGCGTACACCTAGCGCCCGGCATAGTCCAGCTTTTTGGACTCCTTGTCGAGGGCTTAT
This sequence comes from Neoceratodus forsteri, assembly GCA_016271365.2. Taxonomy (NCBI): domain Eukaryota; kingdom Metazoa; phylum Chordata; order Ceratodontiformes; family Ceratodontidae; genus Neoceratodus; species Neoceratodus forsteri. Next base: position 406,712,271 of record CM028135.1, read on the forward strand.
CCACATCCCTAGCATTCTTGGAACGCCGGAAAACACTATCGGTGACCAACCCCTCTGCAGAGGGATGCTCCGAAAAACCGGACAAAGAGCCTGTAGGGACCGCATACATCCTGGCCGAAGGCACAGGGCAGGAAGCCGGCCGCTGCCAGAGCTCCAAGGCTGGGCCAACAATGGCTTCAGCCACCGGAAAGGCCTCCGTGGGCGAATACCCTCGGTCCAGCATCTTGGTCAGGGGATACTTGGCCCGCTTGCCTACAGCTTGAGCTGCATCCCGGTGGACTCCGAGACGAGCTGAAGCAGATCCATGAACGACGATGGGCTCTCGTCCATCGACTGCACCCCGGAGGACTCCAGGTCAAGGGGCCTGAAAACAGGGAGGAGTCGTCGTCAGACTCCAAGGAGTCCGCAAAGAGCTGCCTGGGGCCTGAGCCACCCTCCACCTGCCGAGGATAGTCAGGAGTGAGGGTGACCGACAACTGGTGGGGCAGACCCTGACCCGACAGTCTCCTTGGTCAATGCCCCCGATTTCGGTTGTGAAGGCAGAGGTTCCACCACAATCGGTGGGGCAGCTGGTTTCGGCCGAACAACCGGCCCAGGCTTGGACACCTCGACTACAGCGAGGGGTTGTTTTGGCCTTTCGGGTGACAGCCACTTAATGGCATAGGAAGGCGACGGCATCGGCTTGTTCCCTGACAAAAGGAGCTGCTGCCACATTAAGACCTCCTAGTGTTGACTCAATTTGCACCGAAGCCTCTCCTCTTCCGAGGAGGATGACGAGCGGCACCGCCGCTTTCCTCGGTGCCGAGACCGCCAATGTCGGCGGGATTGGCTGGACAGAGATGAGGTCTGAGACCCTGGGTGTTTCCGAGGGCGGGTCTGGGAGGGAGCGGGGGACATCCGCTCTTCCCTCAGCTCGGGAGCCTTGACAGAGGACTCTGGCACAGGAGGCGCAGGCAAGTCCTCAGTCTCCACTGGGGGAACCGGTGATGAAGGGTTGTCGGCTTCACCAGTTGACAGCCCGTCTAACGGGCCGAGAAAAATCTCGAACGCGTTGATGGGTGTCTCGGCCGGCTGACCTGATGGGGACACCGTGAAGCCAGCGGCCTTAGCCAGAACCTCGACCGAAGTAGAGTGTCGACTGTCTGGGGAAAGGGACCTCTCCCCCTCCCATGAACGTCGATGGTGGGACTTACCCTTCGAGTCCTTCTTTTTCGACCAAGAAGAGTGTCCCGATGGCCCCCCTCCCTTTGTGGAAAGGGACTGGCAAAGCTCCTTAGAAGCTGTGTAGGAGGATCCCAGAGAGAGCGGGATAAATGCGGCGACTGAGGAAGATGAGGATGCAGCCTGGGACGCCTCCTTCTCGAGGGCAATCTGCTCAAGTTGCTCAGCCGAGCCAGCCGCCGGACACCTCCCAACGGGCCTCCTTGGACTTCACCAACGGGTAGCACTTCTCGGGGCACCCAAGCTGTAACCGGGCAGCACGGTCTTCTAGGACGTTGGCTGAAAACGATTGACATTACTCGCAGGCCTGCGGGTCGTGATGAAGGCCGAGGCAGTAGACGACGTGGAGTGCGGGTCCGTCCTGGACATCATCTGCCCGCATGGGCACCGCCAAAATCCGGGAGTCGATTTGTCCATCGCAGCCGTGAGGGAGTAATTAGACCGAAGTCTTGAGAACTTTAGAACTATTTTGAGGCGAACTGAAGAATTAGGATCCAGTCTATACGCAGAGCATTAAGGAGGGAACCTGAGCTTCCAAGCGGTAAGGAAGATCTGGCATCATGGGGCGGAGCTGAGAGTTTTACCACCCGGGTGGGTGGGAGGAGCCAGCTTGAAGACCTTCCGTCAAGATTTAAAGCGGCAAGGAACCTGCCAGACAGTGTGGATGAACAACATATCCATGTCCCTAGAAATGTACTCTACCTGGAGGCTGGCATATCTAGTTCTATTCCCCTTCACATGTCAACAGTACTGTGACCTCACTGTCTGAGACATCAAAAATAAAGAACCAGTTACCATCTGCCAGACTGATCACTTGTGATGCCACAATGAATGTGATTCCAATTATGACGAGGAGCATGGGGCATAGAACTAGATGTCAGCTACCCTGTTTAAAATACTGCTCTTCACATCACTCCCAAGTAAAAAACAGGTACGAAACCTATTCGGTAAACACAAAATGAAGAATACTTCAGAAATGCAAAGCAATAACTGGCTACTTTTAAAAATGAAAAACTTTCCATCTGCCATTGCTGGGACTACTATCTCCATAAAATACCAGTATCAAAACACATGCAGAATCAACAAAAATACCCACCAATTTTACATGGGGTTAACTGAAATTATACCGTGACCAGACAGAAGGTCAGTGACAGAATAATCATTATGTGGAGTAAAAGAAATGACATGCAGCTACCAAATTTAGAAGGCATCTGGAAATTATAGATAATTTAATAAGACATTCATTAGAGGCCAAAGGTCACTCCATGTGTAGTCACTTAACATACATCCTCAGATCAGAACAATTTTGTTAATAAACACACCACTTATTTATGGATGCACCAACCAGATACAGATGACAGCCAATCACTAAGCAGATTATACAGTACATCACTATGAAAATGTAAGATGTCTACAGGTTTCAAATGTTCTATTTAAACATACCTGTTGCAAATGTGTTGTGAAGACTGTGAAATGATACAGCATTGACTGGGTATATATGCTCAATGTTGTTCTCCTTTAATCTGTGACACTTAAAGGCGTATTTCTTCTTCTGCACCTCCGGGCTTGGGTCCAAATACTCCACAGCAACACGTCCTTCAATAGAGCTCAACACATAGCCCTGAAAAATTTTAAGATATTTCTCATTGTAATAAAAATGTATCTGGCAAATCAGCGTTATCTACTAAATGTTTAGCTTGACTTTAATTACAAAATAAAATAAAAAGGGAAAAAAAAAAAAAAGGAAAGCTACAGCTGGGCCCAGTGGCGCACAGGGTTGAGGCAATGGACACAACAACTTGTGCCATGCCATTGACCAGAGTTTGGGAATAGACTCTAGTTGTCAGGGGTCAGTCAAAGATACAGCATCTAGAGGACTGCTCTCCTCTCCTGGAGAGGGAGGGTTTCAGTGGTCGGTGTTCAACCAATCTCTAGCACTGGCTGGGAGCAAGGCAGTCGGGACTGTCGGCATAGGGAGTGACAGCTGCCAACATTCCATGCGTAGAGATGTCTGGGCAGCACTGCACATCACCCCTCAGGAAAGAAAACAGGAAAATTGTTCCTGAGCTGCTGCTGACACCAATCATCAGGTAGACCTGCACCCTGATGAGGATCTAGGCCACGTAGCACTGGTGCAAAGATAAGTCCTAAAGGAAAGCCAGGAAGGCAGGGCTGGGGTGGCCAGAGGGCAGCTTGGAGACAACAGGAGAAAAATCAATAACTGCTAGCAAATAAGGAAAGCTGCTAAATAATGGTAGTCAAAGGATATTGTGACCCATGAATGTATGTGGCAATAGCTCACATAGCTTTAGACTAGTCAAAATAACATCTTTTTCATCATACGGATTTCATGATGGGGTATTCCTGCCCCCACACACTTCATACTCTCTTGCTGCCATCTCATCACCTAGATTATGTTGCAAGGGAATATGTGACTGTTTCATGACATAATAATTTGTCAAGTGTTAGCCAACAGTTTACTGTGAAATTCAGTGATCCAATTCTTCACCCTCAGCCCGAGCTGTACCGAAGGGCAGGGTGCATCTCATTTCTAAATTATGTACTGGAGTATTTCATATAAAGAGGTAAAACAGTTACATGCTATTACCTGTCTTTATACTAGATTGCTATACGCTTTTACCATACAAGTTCAACTAAAATATAATCAAACAAAAACCATCTGCTAATCTAGTTCTCACTTTGGAGCACTGTAAAACATTAAAGGTACAGGAAATCTTTACAGTTAACTACCCTTCCATTTTCCTTTTCAAGCCAGTTATGTATTCTGATATGCTTTGACCAGTTCTTGATAAAGCAGCTTTGGGGTGCCCTCAGATTTACAAAGAAATCCATTCTCAGCAGTTACTGCTCTTTCTTTTCATATTTCTAAGACATCCCCAACACTAATTACACCATCCCATGCTATTCATCTGAATGGCCTGGAATGGCATTACCAATGTCATACAATATTTAGAAAGTATGGATTGAGAGAGAGCAGCAACTGCTGACAGGAAAGAGAGGATACAGAGTTGTTAAAAAAGTAGATAGTCTTCAGACGCTTTGGCAGGCAACTGGTACTGCTACAGGACAAATGTTTGCAACATGACAGATGTAATAAGACGAATGAAAATTAAGTTGAAAACTACAGTTACTAATTAATGTGTATGGAGTAATAAAATTCTGAAAAAGCTGAATATTTTATTAGTACTGATATAAAAAAATAGACACTGCATTTGCCGTTTTTTTGACTGTGACAACTAAAAACACGGATCTATAATATACTGAAAAAGCAGGCTCAAAACAATATCAATACATATAGAATAATATTGACACAACAGTACTGACAGCCAATTCTTCACCGCTGAACTGCAAGCTTTCATGGTAGACATTTGAGAATCTCTCATCAGGCCATACCTATGGAACCATCAGCTGCCAGGCACGAAGACCACAGGGAAACTTTTGCAAGCAGTCAGCCAGGGGCTGCCCACGACAGCTCGCATATAAATGTGGGCAGCCCCTCAGTTCCCCTCAGGAGATCATACTCTAAGGACCCTTCTGTAGGGAACCAGGAGAGAACTCAGTACTCTGCAAACCCAGGCACGGCAGTGTGTTTTGGGTAGACTAGAATGGAGAAAGGAGTAGCAAAAAGATAAGAGTTTCAAGCCAGTAAGTGGGAAGAAGAGTGGGCCAGCATGGCCTGAAGAAAAATATTCTCTCGAAGATCTACTGTTATGGTAAATATGTAACTGTTCTATTTTCTTTGCTGATCTCCTTCATCAGCAAAGATGGGGAGGAGAGGAGGGTGGCTCTACAGGGGGAACTGAAGGCTCTGGAAAGATGGTCTAGAAAGTGGAAGCTGAGGTTCAATGCAGGGAAATGCAAGGTACTCCACCTGGGGGCCAGAAACCCAGGCCAAGTGTACACCCTGGAGGGAGGGAATGCTACAAGTCTCGATGGCTGAGAGGGACCTGGGGGTGGTGGTGGATGTCAAGATGAACAACTCAGACTTGTAGGAGGGCAGCAGCCAAGGCCAACAGGATGCTGGGATGCATCGTTAGGGGGATCACCTCCAGAAGGAGGGAAGTGATACTCCCTCTGTATAACTGCTTGGTGAGGCCGCACCTTGAGTACTGCGTGCAGTTTTGGAGGCCACATTTAAAGAGGGAGATTAAACTCCTGGAGAGGGTCCAAAGGAGGGCAACCAAAATTATTTGGGGCTTGGGGAACAGGACCTATGAGGAGAGGTTCGAACAGCTAAATATGTACACACTGGAAGAGAGAAGGGACCGGGGGGGGACATGATAGAGATCTTCAAGTACATGAAGAGGGTAAATAGGGAGGACAGTCAGGGTGCTTCAAGGAAGGAGGAGGGGCAACTAGAGGGCATGGGTGGAAGCTGGGGGATTCAGGGGTGAAAGGAGGAGGTACTACTTCACTGAGAGGGTAGTGGAGCATGGAATGCGCTGCCTAGGGGCTGCTGGAGGCAGAGATGGTGAAGGGGTTCAAGAGGGGGTGGGACAGGTACAGGGGAAGGGTTCTGGAAGCAAAATCCAATGCAGCAAGAATATCCGGAACTGGGAAGGGAGAAGCCAGAGAAGGCGAGGGGGGCAGCAAGGTCAATACCCAGGGAGGGGGCTGACCAAACGAGCAGACACAAAAGACCGTTAGGCCTATTCTGCTGGCATTTTAGTATGTTAGTATGAGGCCACACCTATTGAACAAATACCAAGCAGTACTGACAGTGAACAATCTGGGTGGCTGAAGTCTACAGGCTTAAGAAACCAGGCCTTGTAGCAGAGCTAGGCCAAAGCCAACCCTTCTACAAGAGACAACATCCAGGCAGCAGTGTTTAGTGAAGGTGTGTACAGTACTCCAGGTGGCAGCTGCATGTATATCTGCAGAACAAACATTTTTAAAACAAGCAACTGAAGCGGCCATGCCTCTTGTGCAATGACCACATACCACCCCAGGAAGTTCCTTACTGTACTGCCTGTAACAAAAAGTAATATGGTTAGCTAACCATTTGGAAAAGCACTGTTTAGAAACTGGGGCTTAAGCAGCATTTGCAACAGGAGCAAAAATGCTTTTTTTTTTTTTGAAGACAACAAAGGTGGGGTAAGTAGTTCCATACAGAAACTAGGGAGCTACAGGTCCGGGGGGATGCCTTGGAAAAAAAGTGTTTTAGAGGACAGATGCAGCTGGGCTCGTTTTAGCTGTTGTAAGCCCATAACAGTGAAACTGTGCTGGTTTTAAGAGTAATTGAAGGGTTATAGTCCCCTGTGTCTGCTTGCGACCCGAGGTACTTCAGATCACGGCACACATAAGGAGCAGCAGGAGAAGCGCGTCATGCCTTCGAGACGCAGCGACTGAGACACGCATGTGTTTAGATGGGGAAGCGGAAGGCAGAGGTAGTGACTCGGACACTCGTCCTTGCAAACAGCAGCAAACTGGTAAGCAGCTTGTCTGTATAACAAGAATGAGTGCAATAAGGGATAGTCAGTTTGTGACACTAAGGACTGGTGAGGTAGGCATTAAGTAAAATGAGTGTAATAAGTTTAGCCTAGAAGAGAGTTCTGGGGTATTGTAATATGACTGCCAGTAATGTACTCAAATTAGGGAACTAAGAGTTAAAATCCTGGGGCTGGAACTGAAATGCTTTAGACAAACTGGTGTATCTGGTAGTGTAAATAACAGTTTAAAAGAAGGAGTGACTGACCGACCCAATAAAAGGGACAGGAATCATATCGAACAAGATGATGACTGGGAAGTGCAGGCAAATACAAAAATAAAAAAGAAATGGAGAAGGGCAATGAGCTTTGACATCCCCCAGCCAATTCGTTTTTGCCCCTTTTACATTGGGAGGGAGATGAAGTAGGTCAGAGACCAAGTACAGAAAATAAACAAAGTCTGGAAAATGGAGTGGTTATAGGAAGTACTAGTCCTAGTCAAATTACTACATCTAAGATGGAGGATCAACAAAGGAGTATGGAAGTTGATATTAATCAGGCAAAGGACATTGGTAGGATCTACATAATTGGAGATTCTATGAAAATATACAGGTTACTCACCTGTAACTGGAGTTCTAGGAATGGTATATGTTGTTCATCCACACTGTCTGGCAAGATCCTTGCCGCTTTAAATCTTGCCGGAAGGTCTTCAAGCTGGCTCCTCCCACACACCCACCCGGTGGTAAACTCTCGCTCCGCCCCATGACCAGATCTGGCTCTGGAAGCTCAGGTTGTGCGTCAAGCCGGGAGGTTATATTGTAGGATGAAACAACATATACCATTCATAGAACTCCTGTTACAGGTGAGCAACCTGTATTTAGGGACATGGATATGTTGTTCATCCACACTGTCTGGCAGACTCCCAGTTCTTCGGAGGAGGGAGGCAAGTGCACACCCCGATACTTGGAAAAAGAGACTGAGAACCGAGGCCCCAAAACCAGCATCCCAAGCGTGACTCAAGGTCGATGTGGTAATGGGTGATGAAGGTGTGTGCTGACTTCCAGGTAGCAGTCCTGCAGATTTCCTGGATAGGACGTCCCTGAAGCAGCCCGATGCAGCAGTCATGGCGGGTAGAATGAGCTCTTATCCCTCTGGGAGGCTCCATGCCGCCAACTTATAGCAGAGTCTATGCAGGAGGTGACCCACCTGCCTATCGTCCGCCTGCTGCAGGTCTGCCAGGTGCGGCCTTCAGCTTGGGTGACAAACAGCTGGCTAACATCTCCACGACTTCAGCCGACGCCTCCTTATAGTAAGCTTAGCCCTTCTAGGGTCCAGGAGATGGAGCCCAAATTCGGCCTCCGAGGTGTGATTGGGGTATAACACCGCAGAGTCAACACCTGGTTAAGGTGAAACTCCCACACCACCTTCGAAGGAATTTCGGTGGGGCGCAGGACAACCTTGTCCCTGTGGAAGACCAGGTAAGGAGACTTGATGCAGAGCGCCTGGAGCTCTCCCATCCTTCTGGCTGGACGTGATAGCCACCAAGAAGGTGGTTCTTCCATGACAGGTGAGAGTTCACACCTGTGCATTGGTTCGAATGGCTTGCCCATGAGCTTTGCCAGTACCAGCAGTAGATCCCACGGAGGTGGAGGTTCTGCACCGGAGGGAAATATGATCAAGGCCTTGAAAAGCGCCAGACCACCTTCTCCTGCGCCATCGACTGCTTCCCGCCCGCGCCCGGTAAGCAGAGATGGCTGCCAGGTGCACCTTAAGGGTCGCCGACCAAGCCCTTGCTGAGAAAGGGACCACAGGTAGTCCAACATGCTCGCTAAGGAACAGGAGGAAGTGGTCAGGCCCTGTTTCGACACCAAATGGAAAATCTTTTCCATTTGAAGGCGAGGATTTTCTGGTCGACTTTACGGACGCCAACTACGATGAGGAGGACCCTCGCCGGAAAGACCCAAGGCCTGAACTCCGCAGTCAGCCAGGAACCAGGCTGCCAGGTGCAGGGATTGAAGGTCCGGATGGAATACCTTCCCCTGATTGACTGAGAGCAGGTCCGGGCGAGCTGGAAGCTGCCTCGGAAGCCTGGAGCTGAGGCTGAGGAGATCTGGGTACCAGTACTGGCGGGGCCAGTCTGGGGCTATCAGAATCACCTGCGCCTTGTTCCTCCTTGCTTTGAGCAGCACCTTGTGCATCAAGGGGAACGGGGGAAAGGCGTAGAAGAGGCCCGGGGTCCACGGCCTCGAGAAGGCATCCCCCTGCAGAGAGCCCTGCTGAGGGGGGCGGGCATGGAACAGCCTCAGCTTCGCATTCTCCCTGGAGGCAAACAGGTCCACCTGAGGTGTGCCCCAATGGGAGAATAGATCTTACTACCTCCGCAGGAGAGACCACTGTGGGACGCAGCCCCTATCCGGTTTAGGGCATCGCCAGGTGTTGTTCATCCACACTGTCTGGCAGACTCTAGCAGTTCTTCGGAGGAGGGAGGCAAGGCACACCCCGATACTTGGGAAATGCTGGGAGATCCGCCTCCAGGCTGCGACGAGTGACCAGATGTGGAGAGCTTTGCATAGAAGCATGGAGCGTCCCGCCCTGGCGGTTTAGATAGTACATGGTCGTGGTATTGTCCGTCTGGACCCGGACCACTTGACCTCAAGAACGGAGCAAAGGCGGTGAGAGCTAGGCGGACCGCCTCAGAGCTCCAGCAGGTTGATGTGGCATCGGGACTCGCGGGGACCAGAGGCCGTGGCGCCAGTGTTCCCCAGATGGGCACCCTCAACCCATCAGAGAGGCATCGGTCGCTAGGAGACTGCCGGCTCGGGCGGACAAACGGGATGCCCTCCTGCAGATGAACTGAACGGTCCACCACTGGAGAGCGTTCCACATCCCCTGGGTCACCGTCACCAGCTGGTCCAATGGATCGCAGCATTGGGACCACTGGCTAGACAGCCCCCACTGAAGGGGGCGCATGTTCCAGCGGGCCCAACGGACCACGCTGATACAGACCGCCATGAGACCCAGGAGGCGCAGGAAGTCCCGGGCAGGGCGCAATTGCCCAACCAGAAATTATTGGGCAAAGGAGGAAAGAACCTCGGCCCTGTCCGCCCAGGAGCCGTAGCTTGGCTCAAGACAGTCGAGCTCTGCCCCGGAGAAAGAATCGCCTGCTTCGCCTCGAAGTTCGACTTGGCCTCGATGAGGAGGCCACCTGAGAGCAAACCTGGAGGGCTAGACCTCTGGACCGCTCCACCTCCTGTCTGGAGGGGGCTACTATCAGCCAATCGTCCAGGTAAGGGTAAACCCGGACCCCGCGGCGCCACAGGAATGCTGTCACCACTGCCATGCATTTGGTGAAGACCCTGGGAGCTGGAGATAAGCCGAAGGGCATGGCTTGGAACTCTAAAAGGGATCCCTCCGCTCGAAAACGAAGGAACCTTTGATGGGACGGACTTATAGGGACATGAAAGAACGCGTCCTGTAGGTCCAGAGAGCAGAACCACACACAGTGTTCCAAGGATGGTATTATCTGAGCCAGAGTGACCATCCTGAAGGTTCGAGACCTTAGGAACTTGTTTAGGTCGTGTAGGTCGAGAATGGGGCGCCAGCCGCACGTCCGTTTCGGAACCAGGAAGTACCTGGACACGAACCCCGGGTTTGAGGGAGGGTCCGCCACCTCTCTTATCACCTCCTTCTCGAGGAGGAGAGCGATGTCGGCTCGGCGAGCTGAGACAGGCTTGATCTCGAGGCCCCCCGAGGCGACGGTTTGGAAGGGTGGGGCCTGCTCGACCCAGAGGCAGGTCTTTCCTACCACTCTTCCAACACCCACCTGTCTGTGGTAATAGCAGACCAGGCGAAAGGAAGTATCGAGCCATCTCTCACGGGGAATCCCTGGGGTAGGTAGGAGGTTGGGGCGACACCTTCACCCAGTCACTGTGCAGGCTTGGAGGAGGGACCGCCAGGACCACCTGGGCTTTACCTCCCTGCTTCCTGGAGGAGGAAGCATGAGCTTGGGTTTGGGACGCCATGGCGTGAGCCTGCTGACCCTGGTGTTGCTGGGCGGACGTGCCGGGCGCCAGACAGACGAAAGGGCTTGGGTTGCGGTCTGCGGCCCTTGTCCCTCTGGAGCGATGAGACCGAGGTCCAGGTGGCATTGGACTTTTCGATCCTCTGAGGTGGCCTTCCACCCAGGGCCAAGAGGTCGGTCCCCGGGAAGGGACATCTGCCAATTTGTGCTGGGTATCGATGTGAAGGTGGATATCCTCGCCATGCCCGACGGGCGCAGCCACCGCGGCCGCTACTGACTTGGCGCATGAATCACCGATGTCCAGCAGTCTCAAGTTGCTGCTTGGCCACTGCCCTGCCCTGGTCCCGCATCTCCGTTTAACCGTGGTCTGCAGGTCAGCCGAGATGAGGGACTACCTCGTCCAGGAGCCCACAGGCGTGAGAAAATGTGCCATCAGACGGCGGAGCTGGCCTGACGAAGGCCAAGGAGGACGCAGCGAGACTTTTCACCGGCATAGTCCACCCTGGACCCTTTGTCGGAGGTTTGTCCACGTTTCTAGCGCTCGCACGCCGAAAACGCTGTCTGCACCAACCCTCGCCGAGGGATGTCTCCAGAAACCGGACAGGGAACTGGGGACCATGACATTTCCTGGCTATCCTGGTGAAGGCGAGGGCAGGAAGCAGGGTGCTGCCAGAGCTCCAAGGCTGGGCCACAATGGCCTCAGCCACAGGGAAGAGCTCCGTGGGGAGTCCCTCGGTCCAATATCTCCGTGAGGGTACTTGCCCGCTGATCTGAGGTTCGAGCTGCATCCCGGTGGATTCGAGATGAGCCTGAGCAAACCCAGGAAGGACGAAGGCTGTTGTCCAGCGACTGACCTCCAGAGGACTCCAGTCCACTCACTTGGAGAAAAGGAGGAATTGTCGCCTGACTCAGGAAGAGTCCGCAAAGAGCCGCCTCGGGCCTGAGCCACCCTCCACCTGCGAGAGGCGATCGGAGTGAGCGTGACCGACAGCCTGTGGGCAGACCCTGAGCAGGCCGAGAGTTCTTGGTCGGAGCCCCAAACAGCGGCTGTAGGCGGAGGTTTCCACCGAATCGTGGAGTAGCTGGTTTGGCCGAACAACCGGCCTGGGAACAGGCTCCTCGGGTAAAGCAGGGGTTGTTTACGACGCTCAGTGACAGCCACTTAATGGCGGGGGAAAGGCGTCGATGACTTTTCCCCAGTCAGAGGAGCTGTTGCCACATGTCCTCGTATCATCGACATAACTTGTCGAAGCCTCCCATATCCGACGAGGAGGGCGAGGAAATGGCGGCGCCCGCTTACCCATGATGCCGAGACACCGCCTGTCGGCCGGATTGGCTGGATCCACGAAAGTCCGAGACCCTCGGCTTTTCCGGGGGCGGTCAGGGGAGGGGACAGGTGGAACCGGCTCCTCCTCGGCTGGAGGAAGCACCAGGGGCTCCTGAACCGGAGGCACTGGCAAGCCCGAGATCCTCAACTCCCACCGGAGAACCGGGAGAGGATTTCGACCAGCCGGTCGACAACCCGTCCAACGGGTCGAGAAAGATCTCGACTGCGTCGACGGGAGTCTCGGTCAACTGACCTGACGGGGACACCGTGAGACCAGTGGCCGAAGCCGAACGATCGACCGAAGTCGATGGCCAACAACTCGGGGAGAGGGACCTTTCCCGCTCCCAAGAGCGTCGACGAAGAGACTTACCCTTGTCTTTCTTCTTGGACTGAGAAGAAGGTCCAGCAGACGTTGGTCCCTCTCCCTAGTGGAGAGGGACAGACAAAGCTCCTTAAAGGAAGCTGTGTAAGAGGAACCCAGGGAGAGCGGGATAAATGCCGCGGCCGAGGAAGATGCGGCCCTCGCCGCCTCCTCTTCGAGGGCGATCATCTGCTCTAGCTGATCCGCCGAGCCCGCCGTTGCGGAAACCGCCGACCGGGCCTCTTTAGACTTTACCGGACGAAAACCTTTCTCGGGGCGCCCCAGTTGTAAATGGGCAGCACGGTCTTCGAGGACATAGACTGAGAAGGAAGAGCACAGGTTGCAAGCCTGCGGGTCGTGCTCAAGGCCTAAATAGTACACACACCTGGAGTGCGGATCCGTCCGAGAAATCTTCTGCCCGCAAGGGCACCGCCGAAAACAGTGAGTCGATGTGTCCATCGCAGCCGCGAGGGATAGAAGACCGAAGTCTATAAGCAAAAAACTTTTAAATTCGGAAAACCGAAGAATTAGGAACCAGTCTTATATGCAGAGCGTTAAGGAGGGAACCTGAGCTTCCAAGCGGTAAGGAAGATCTGGCGTCATGGGGCGGAGCCGAGAGTTTTACCACCCGGGTGGGTGGGAGGAGCCAGCTTGAAGACCTTCCGGCAAGATTTAAAGCGGCAAGGATACCTGCCAGACAGTGTGGATGAACAACATATCCATGTCCCTTGAAATACCATTCCTAGAACTCCTGTTGCAGGTGAGTAACCTGTATTTCTAGGGACATGGATATGTTGTTCATCCACACTGTCTGGCAGACTCCTAGCAGTTCTCCGGGAGGAGGGAGGCAAGGCGCACACCCCCTACTTGGGAAATAAAGACTGGAGAACCGAGGCCCCAAACCCAGCATCCCGGCATGACTCAAGGTCGATGTGGTAGTGGGTGATGAAGGTGTGTGCTGACTTTCAGGTAGCAGCCCTGCAGATTTCCTGAATAGGGACATCCCTGGAAGAAGCCACCGATGCAGCAATATGGTGGGTGGAATGAGCTCTTATCCCTCTGGGAGGCTCCATGCCCGCCAACCTATAGCAGAGATCTATGCAGGAGGTGACCCACCTGCCTATCGTCCGCTTGGCTGCAGGTCTGTCAGGTGCGGCTTCAGCATAGGTGACAAACAGCTGGCGAACCTCTCCCCGAACTTCAGCCGTCCGCTCCTTGTAATAAGCGAGCGCTCTTCTACGGTTCAAAGTATGGAGCCTATATTCGGCCTCCGAGGTGTGACTGGGGTAGAACACCAGCAGAGTCAACACCTGGTTAAGGTGAAACTCCGATACCACCTTTGGAAGGAATTTCGGGTGGGGGCGCAGGACAACCTTGTCCCTGTGGAAGACCAGATAAAGTGACTCGATGGAAAGCGCCTGGAGCTCTCCCATCCTTCTGGCTGATGTAATAGCCACCAAGAAGGCGGTCTTCACGACGGGTGAGAGATGTCACACCGCAGCCATCGGTTCCAATGAGCACTTATGAACTAGCCAATACCAACAGTAGATCCCACGGTGAGGTTCTCGCACCGGAGGGATATGTGATCAAGGCCTTTGAAAAAGCACCTTCTCCTGAGCCACCGACTGCTTCCCGGCCCGCGCCCGGTAAGCAGAGATGGCTGCCAGGTGCACCTTAAGGGTCGTCGACCGAAGCCTTAGCTGAGAAAGGGACCACAGGTAGTCCAGAATTCTTGCCAAGGAACAGGAGGAAGGGTCCAGGCCCTTGCCCCGACACCAAATGGAGAATCTCTTCCATTTGAAGGCATAGCATTTTCTGGCTGACTGCTTACAGGACGCCTCAACGACGTTGAGGACCTCGTCGGAAAGACCCAAGGCCTGGAACTCTAGCCGCTCAGGAACCAGGCAGTCAGGTGCAGGGATTGAAGGTCCGGATGGAATGCCTTCCCCTGATTGACCGAGATCAGGTCCGGGTGGGCTGGAAGCCGCCTCGGGAGCCTGTAGCTAAGACTGAGGAGATCTGGACACCAGAACTGGCGGGGCCAGTCTGGGGCTACCAGAATCACCTGCGCCTTGTCCCTCCTCGCCTTGAGAAGCACCTTGTGGATCAAGGGAAATGGGGGAAAGGCATAGAAGAGGACCGAGGTCCACGGCCTTGAGAAGGTATCCCCCTGCAGCGAGCCCTGCTGAGGGGGGCAGGCATGGAACAGTCTCAGCTTCGCATTCTCCCTGGAGGCAAACAGGTCCACATGAGGCGTGCCCCAGAGGGAGAACAGATCTTGTACCACCTCCGGCAGGAGAGACCCCTGGAGGCAGAATGAGAGCCAGAGGATTTCGAACTCAAAAGGGACTTCTCTCTTCTCCTGCCCCCACCCAGATTTTTTGTGAGAATGGTGGGAAGATTCTTGTTCAGAAGAGGAATCCTGCTGCATGGCAGCCAACCGCTGCTCTGTGAGATAGGCCTGCAGGGTCTTCTAGCGACAGATACGCGTCCAGATGTTGACAGTGTGGGCGATGCCGGGTGTTGTGGTCTGGGCCCAGACACAGCAGAGTAGCAGTCATTGGATGGAATCTGCTTCTTAAAGGCACACTTGTTAGCATGCCAAGAAGAGTGTGTCGGGGAAGAGGACAGAGAAATGGTTGCTAAAAGCGGAACCTGACACGAAAATAAACTTTCAATTTGTAGGAAAATGGCAGTTGGACTAGCGAGAGGCAAGCCCAGGAGTCTATGAATGCAAGTCTATGGCAGGAAAAGAACTGGAGCACGTTTTTGGGGGGGCAGTCCCCGACATAGACTGCTGGCTAGAAGTTTGCCGTGGGGTCCTGTTGCCTGCTGGCTACAATCCTGTTACCTGCCTTAAGAGCTGATTAAGTAAGAATCGCCTTGCTATCGGCCCCATCTCTAAAGTAGCCACGCTTGCTGCTGGTAGTCTGGGGAGAGCCTCCGAGCCTGAAAAGAGCCTGGTATAGGATCTCTCACTCTCCCCTACTTTGGTGGCTCTGGGAGGTGGATGTCTTCTTTGGCAGAGGCGCTTATAAGCTGCCTTGTACTCATGCATCTTTTCATGTAAGCTTCTATTTCTTCACCAGAGAATTCTACTCACAAGGAAAATCTAATGCCTTGGTTTGGGTATCTTGAGAAAGGGTAGTGGCTGTGAGCCATGCAAACCTTCTCAGGGATACTGAAGATGCCATAAGCCTGGCAGCAGTGTCGCAGGTATCTACTGCTATGTGGAATTGGTACTTGGAAGCCTCAATGCCACATCTGGCAGTCTTCTCTATATCAGTTGCTAGAGCAGGAGGAGCTTTGCTGGTCAGCTCCAAGACGGAGTTCAAAGACTTTTTTGGTATCTGGATAAATAAGCCATGTAAGTGGCCTGTCTAATGGCCAAAGAGGCCCCCCAAGTAACCTTTCTTTGCCACAGACTACATTTTGTGAGAATCCTTGTCAGGGAGATGGGAAGACAATGGCATATTTGGTCACAGGCATCTGCCTGTACCATTCCTCATGGCTGGAGTCACTGAAGAGAAATTCCACTTCTAGCCAAACGGTATTTCAAACATGAAGTCTTGCTGTATTCTGACATATGCAGTTAGCTCCAGCACTTAAAATGCTCCGGATAGAAGACAGTCAACTCTATGCAGAGAGCACAGAACGTTGGGCTTGAGCTCCATTTCAAACCTCTGTCTGCAGCACTTCAAAGTGTAACCATCAGATTCTTTACTCTGCCTAACTGAACTGTTGCTCCGGAGTTTTCTCCTTAACTCAGTCGGTTCGGCTCAAAGAATTTGTTGGTTTTTCAACCGGTTCTGTCTTTTCAGTTTCAGATCCCTGTCTGCAGTTCAGCAAGTGTAGGTAGTGGACTTTAGTTCTGTTTGATTTGAGTTACTGTGTGGAAATTGTAAAAACCAGTTGATCGGTACAGTTTGGATCTGATCGGTTAGAGTTTTGCTTTGTTTTCTGTAGAGTGAGGTTTTGGTTCCCATCGGTTTAAAACACAAAAAATAAACTTTTTTTTTTTCCACGACCGTAACACGGTCAGTAACCGATAGGAAGGTCTTACCTGGCAGAATAAAAAGCTGTAAAGGGTAAGTTTTGTAGTCTGGCCATGTCTGAGAAACCCAAGAAAAAAACCGGGCCCACTGTGTTCAGCACTGTGGTGAGTGTGGGGATGCCTCTGCTAAGGCAGACCCTCACAACACTTGTGTTTGTCTGGGGTTTGACCACCTGATTCAGACTTCCAAATACGTAAGAATTTCCCTATAGACACCCTGGAAAAATGGTTGGGTAGGCTCAGGCAAAGGGAGGCCGAGACGTCCGCTAATCCGGATGGCCAGCCCGGTTCGGTTCCTGCCGAACCTGCGAGGGTGCCCGCTGACCCGGGCGATACACCCTCAGGCAAGAGGAGATACGACTCCAAGGGGTCTGTTCCATCAAAACAGAAAAAAAAGAGTTGGCCGGTTCAGATCCAGAACCGCATACTCCAACAGCTGATGAGATTGCCAGGGCGATTAGTGTAGTGGAATCGCTCCATCTGGTTCCGGCTGATATGACTCCTCTCGGTAGGTGCTCGGTTCAGTCAGATCCTCCGGTTCCGGAATATGTTCCAGATGAGTATTATGAACCGGAATGGGAAGGGGAAGAAGATGATTAATTTGACGACGAAGGTCTGGATGAGCCCATCAAACTGGACATCTCCCCAGACAGGCCTTCTAGTGTTTCCCCTCCCAGGCTTTCCGAGTCCCCTTCCCACTACTTGTTTTACAAGAAGATGGCAGAGTCCAAGAGGTTGTCTATTCCCATCCATAAATCCTTAGGGAAACAGACACTAAAAATATTACAAACTCCAAATTCATTACCTTCTATTGATAAAAAGATGGACAGGAGGTATATGCTTTCAGGCTCTGGCAGAGTTTTTGTACCACCAATGCAGCCATGTTAGGGTAGTGCAGGCTGCAGCCTGTGATAAGGCTAGCATACCCTTGGCTTCACACCCCCCAGATAAAAACTCTAGAAAGTCTGATGCCATGGCCAAGAAACAATACTTGGCATCATCCATAGGACTCAAGCAGGCTAATTATTTGGCCTACTCAACCAGATACCAGAAGTCTAGATGGGATACTGTTCTGGAGCTGGCTAAACAGGCCTCCCCCCAGCTAGCCAAGGAGCTGGAGGAGGTTGCTGCTGATGGGACTGAGGTGTCCAAAATGCAATTCCATGCTGCTGTGGACTCAAATGATGTGGCACCAAGAGTCATGGCTACATTTGTCTCTCTTCGGAGACTGGCTTGGCTCAGATGTACTAGCCTTTCACAGGACACCCAGGCTAAGGCTATGGATTTCCCTGTGGTGGATTATTCTCTGCTTGGGGAGCAGACAAAGAATTATATGAAAAAGATGGATGAGTACCGGACCACATACAGGAGTGCACAGGCTAAGGAAAAGCAGGCAACTCCTCAGAAGCAGCAGGCTAGGGGCAGGCCCTTTCACAGGCTTTTCTTCCAAGCACAGGCCTTCTCTTCATTTTCTCAGAGGGGGTTCTTCAGAGAGAAAGAAAGAGAGGGGAGCAGGAGGGGATGAGCAGGGCTGCATTCTCTTCCCAGCCTAGGCCTCCTTCCAAGCAGACACCCTGAGGTGTCAGCCCGGGTCCACACCCCACTGCCAGCAAGAGGCAGGCTTGCTTACTTTCTCCAGACCTGGAAGTCTGTTACCTCAGACAGGCGGGTCCTGGATGTGGTAGGCCAGGGGCTGGCTCTCAGCTTTACAAAATTCCCAAAGCCGAGGGTCAAATCATTTCCACCAGCAAATCCATCCGAGACCACTGCTTTGGAAACAGAGGTTTCTTCTCTTATAGCCCTCAGGACTGTAGAGAGAGTTCCTACTCAACACAGGGGCAAAGGTCTGTATTTCAGATACTTCCTTACCCCTAAAAAGACAGGGGAGTGGCGGCCTATCCTAGACCTCAGATACCTAAACAAGCACATCCTCAAACCAAAGTTCAAGACGGTGACTCTGAGTAATTCTTCCCCCGACCTCAAGGACGCTTACTTTCACATCCCTATCAGGTGCTCCCACAAAAAGTACCTCAGGTTCGAGCTGCCTTCAGGCCATTATTAGTTCAGGGCAATGCCCTTCGGCTTAACATTGGCTCCAAGGGTATTCACAAAGTGCCTAGTAGTAGTAGCTTTCCTCAGAAGACAAGGGGGTCTCCATTTTTCCATACCTGGATGACTGGTTCATTATGGGGCAGTCTCCAGAACAGGTCAACTCACATCTACAGGTTACCCAACAGCTGCTCACTTCTCTGGGTTTCCTTCTCAACCTACCAACGTCCGTTCTCAAACTAGTACAACTTCTCACCTTCATAGAAGTGGAGTCGGATACTGTGCAAACAAAGGCCTTTCTTCCCTTTGTAAGGATAAAGGCCCTTACAGATCTTGCCTCCTCCTTCCGCCTTCTTGTCTCTCATCCAGAAAGACATTTTCTTCAGCTCCTGGGCCACATGGCAGCTTCCACTGCAGTGGTACAGGGAGCCAGATTTCAAATGAGGCACATCCAGTTCCACCAGAGGTCCTTTTGGTCTCAGAAAAAAAGGACCTCTAACCAAATGGATTCCAGCGACTCAGACTCTGATCCAAGCTCTCCAATGGTGGTTGGATCAGGACAATCTCAGACAAGGAGTCCCATTCATCAGTCAGACTCATTCAGTGGTACCAACTGTGACGTAGACAGCCAGCTCTGAGTGCTTGAGTGCTGTATTAATTTTTGTTATTACATATAAAATGCGAAGGGAAAGTCAGTTCAAGGAAAAGGCTGTCTTACTGGAACTGATACATCAAGACCCCCCCAGGGATACGTTCAAAGGACAAGAGGTATTTTAAACTGCAGAGATCTGGGGTGCAATTACCTTTTCAATTTACTTTCATCCCAGGAAATAAGATTAGCCATTCATAATGCCCTCAGGGAGATCCTTTGACTTGCATGGTTACCAGGAAGGACTTGTGGGGAGGGGCGTCGGAGAGAGGCCAGAATGGACATTGAAGAGGTTTGATGTCTGAGCCAGGGAGGACCCAGACGGATTTGGAATGTCCAAAATACATTTTCAGGGGAACCCTTGAATTACATCAGAAAGACCTGAGGTGTAGATTCCAAGGTCCAGATGGGATTAAAGAGGCCAATATACTTTTGTTTTGAATACAGTGTCTTAGATCAAATACATTTTTGAGATGTATGTGTAGCAGAGCACAAACCAGTTCTGACCAGTTAACTGGTGGAAAGGAAAGTCAGTGAGGTCATCTCATATGTTTTTTTAAATATTTTATTTGGAGACCCTGTATTGTGAAATAGAGTTTGATACACCAAGGTGAAGTTAGTGACCTCATGAGAAGGCCAGCTCAGAAGTATGCTTAATTGCTGAAAGAACCTGACAGAGACGCACAAGAAAATATTTCTGACAGAGGAGAGAGACCCTAAAAGCACTGAAAGTAAGCATTAGATTACTAGTCTGAAGTTATAAATTGTAGGAACTGTACTTTGTTACCCGTTTGTTTTAAGGCTGTATGTGTTGGTATATATTTGTTCTTTAACTATTGTTCTGTTTTGATATTTTTAAAGATTTTTTTTTTTTTTTTTTTTACAAACGAAACTCCTGGAGTGACGTGACATTTCTTTTTATTTTAAGTGAAGCTTTTAAAGGTTATAAGTACACTGTGAATGGGCTTATTGTATACCAAACTGGGAAATGGACAGAGTTCTCAAAAGTCTTGCAGAGAGTTCTAAGGGTTCATTTGAAAGACCTGGTTGGGTGCCCATAGGCAAAGATATCTGACCCCCTGAAGACAGAATTATCTGAGCCTGATAATTGGGTACGCTAACAAGAGGTTATCAGTTTGAATCCCTTCAGAGCTTGAGACTAAGGTGACTTAAACCCACAAAACAGACAAGAGGGTTACCTTGTCTGCTCACTGTACA
The DNA here is from genome assembly GCA_016271365.2 of Neoceratodus forsteri. Lineage (NCBI taxonomy): Eukaryota > Metazoa > Chordata > Ceratodontiformes > Ceratodontidae > Neoceratodus > Neoceratodus forsteri. The sequence goes on from CM028135.1 coordinate 406,732,618, forward strand.
CAAATCATACGCTCAGAGGTTGGCACTTTGGGAGCAGAGGGTTGACTGGCTGAGCGAGACCGTGACAGACTGGTTGGCAGCAGTGGCATAAAAAGTTTGGTGGTATAAGCTTCATTGTTCAGTGTGCTAGCTTGAAACAATTTAGTTCACTTGGAAAAAAAAAAGAAAGGCAGTGTTTTATTTCCAAAGGAAACAGAACTATATCCCTTGACTTGCAGTTAAGTTCCCACCCATTTTATTTTTTTCTGAAGTGCCAATCAGTATAATATTAGTAGTGAGAGAAGAAGAAAATGTCTTCAGACTATAGCAAGCACACTGTAGATTTCTTAAAGCAGTTGTGCGGGAACAGGGGAGTCCCGTTTGGGGTGAAAGCCAATAAGCAGAACTTCATAGAGGCCCTGATGGTAGCAGATACCCAGAGCAGCGAGTCACCAACCATGACTGAAAAGGGACCAGACCTCAAGTGTGGCAGAACTAGTGGCCAGTGAGGGGTCCCGAGCCGATGAGGCGGACAGCAGGGCCACTGTCAGTGAAGGGCCACAGCAGCAGGGACAAGTCACCAGTATCCTGAATCCGGAAGTTCTCAGGTTGCAACCTGAGTTGCACAGGATGGAGCTGGAGTCCCAGGAGAGGAGAGAAAGGGAACAGAGGGAGGCGGACCTTGAGTGCCAGCGAGAGGCAGAGGAGAGGAGAGAGCGAGAACACAGAGCTGCAGAGGAGAGGAGAGAGGAGCATCAGTGGCAACACTAACTGGAGAAGCTGCGACTCCAACCAGCGGCACCAGGGCAGGTAAGTGGCTTGGGTTTAACTCTGACTTCAGGACTGGGTTACAAATTGAACTCTAAATTAATAGCTGAGTTTAAGGACGGGGAGGATATAGACGCCTTTTTAAATTCTTTTGAAAAAATTTATATTCAGGCTAAAATTCCTAGAGAGTCCTGGAGCTTCCAGCTATCCCCACAACTTACCAGAAAAGCTCGGGACGCATTGGATCACATGGACAATAAAGACAGTGATGATTACAGCAAGATAAAAGCAGCACTACTAAAAAAGTGAATTAACTGCTGAATCATAGAGCTAAATTCCATAAGCTCAGGAGAAGCCCTGATATGAGCTATGAGGAGCTAGCCATGAAACAACGTCAGTTTTTAAAACGATGGTAAGGAATTGAGGTAAACACTGTTGATAAAATTGAAAATGCGCATTTATTTGAACAGTTTTATTGGGCATGCCCAACAGAGTTAAAAACCTGCCTAGAGGACCGAGATCCAAAACCAGTGCAAGAGGCTGCTGAACTCTCGGACCGCTATGCCAAGAGCAGACCTGCTCTGAGAGCGAATGGGGTGAGCGTAGCAGCGTAGAAAGGGAAAAGCGCACCTTCAGGTCAGCTAAAACCCTCACTGCCTCCACCGAAACCAGTGAGCCCCAGGTTTCAAAGAAAAGATTTCTCTGAAGTACAAAATGTTTGTTGGTTATGTAAAGAAACTGGGCATATTGCCAGACAGTGTCCAAGAAGGGCAAGCAATAATATGCAGAGTAGTACCAGAAAGGAAGTGGGTGGTTTGTGTGTCCCTGGAAGCATGCCAGTGAACATGAGGGAACACAGGCACCCAGTCATGGTAAATGGTGTACAGACGCAGGGGTTAAGGAACACAGGAGCATCCCTGACATTGGTAAAAGGGGATCTGGTACAGCCTGGTCAGCTTATACCGAATAAATACGTGACTGTACAGGACTTTATGGGTGTAGAGAAAACTGCCATTGGCCAGTGTTCTCCTGGACTGGGGTGAGACAGGGGGAACTGTGCAACAGGTGGTGTAGCTAACACATTAGCAGTGGATGTGATCCTGGCTAACAATCTCCAGCAGGGGGGGATATGTGCAGTTACCCATAGCCAAGCGGCCAGGGAAAACTGTAGTTCCCTGAGCCCCCCAGAAGCCATTGGGGAAGATACTGAGAGGTTGGTTCCCCAGATTGTGTCTCCAGAGGGGGAGACTGATAAAAAGGGGGTAGAAATTTCCCCAGGAGCAAGTAACCACCCAGATACAGAGGGTTACTCCTAAGAGGGAGGGGTGGCTCCTTGTCAGAGGGCAAGGACTGACAATGATCCTGAAGGCCCCGACGCTAGTGCTAGGGATCCTAGTTTAGCGACTGAAGGGGTCCTGTCCCATGCCTTTGGAAGGTGTGAGGGGTTCGCAGCTGCTCAGAGAAGTGACCCTAGTTTAGAGAAGCTGCTGGCTTGGGCAGACTCGGACGGTGCACAAGGAGGCTGACGCAGACATAAGGTCCATTAGGAAAATGGTATACACAGGCAGTACAGACAGAGGGAGGGTGCTAGGCAGGCAGCTTGTCGTTCCCCAGGGATATCGTGAGCAGCTGCTCAAGGCTGCCCAAGATATACAGGTTACTCACCTGTAACAGGAGTTCTAGGAATGGTATATGTTGTTCATCCACACTCATTGGCAGTATCCTTGCCGCTTTAAATCTTGCCGGAAGGTCTTCAAGGCTCCTCCATTACCGGGTGGTATAACTCGACTCCGCCCCATGGCGCCAGATCCTGGCCCGCTGGAAGCTCAGGTTGTCGTGACGGCGTCGGCCGGAGAAACAGGAATGTAGGGATGAACAATATATACCATTCCTAGAACTCCTGTTACAGGTGAGTAACCTGTATTCTAGGGACATGGATATGTTGTTCATCCACACTCATTGGCAGACTCCCAGCAGTTCTCCCGGGAGGAGGAGGCAAGATGACACCCCATATACTTACTTGGGAAAGAGAGACTGAGAACCGAGACTCCTACCAGATGGATAAGCTGCAGATTCTAGTTAATCAACAGCTTACTTCCTCCTACCCCACCACCAGAATTGCCTTATGCCTGTCCCATGCATTCTTGAATTCTCCCACTGTTCCTGACTCCACAACCTCCTCAGAAAGGCTGTTCCATGCATCCACAACCCTCTCCATGAAAAAATACTTTCTAACATTACCTCTGAGCCGTCCCCCCCAATCTTCAAATTGTGCCCCCTTGTTCTTGCACATCTCTTCTTCTGAAAGATGCTACTCTCTTGTACTTTAATTCCCTTGAGATACTTGAAAGTTTCTATCATGTCCCCCCTCCTTTCCTCAGGGGTATACATATTAAGCTGTTTGTCTCTCCTTGTATGTCTTCTGGTGAAGACCCTGCACCATTTTGGTTGCCCTCCTCTGAACTGCCTTCACTCTGTCTTTGCGGAGATGGGCTCTCCAGAATTACACGCAGTACTCCAGAAGGAGTCTCACTGTCTGTACAGAGGGATAACAACTTCCTGTTCTAGGGACATGGATATGTTGTTCAATCCACACTTATTGGCAGGTTCCTTGCCGCTTTAAATCTTGCCGGAAGGTTTTCAAGCTGGCTTCTCCCACCCACCCGGGTGGTAAAACTCTCGGCTCCGCCCCATGATGCCAGATCTTCCTTACCGATTGGAAGCTCAGGTTCCCTCCTTAGCGCTCTGCGTTTGACTGGATCCTAACTATTTGGTTCGTCCGAAATTGGTTTTGAAGTTTTCTAAACTTCGGTCTTCTTCTTCCCTCGCGGCTGCGATGGACAAATCTATTCCTGGCTTTCGGAGGTGCCCTTGCGGGCAAAAAATGTCCAGGATGGATCCACACTCCACGTGCGTCTACTGCCTAGGCCTAGATCCCGACCGCGGGCCTGCGGTTGTGCCGCTCTTTCTCGGCCAACGTCCTGGACGATCACGCTGCCCGATTGAAGTTCGGGCGCCCCGAGAAACGTTTCCCGCTGGTAAAATCAAAAGAGGCTCATTGGGCAGTGTCTGGCGGCTGGCTCAGCTGAGCAGCTCGAGCGGATGATGGCCCTCGAGGAGGAGGCGGCCCAGGCCGCATCTTCCTCCTCCTCTGCCGCGGCATTTATCCCAACCTCTCTGAGTTCCTCGTATACGGCCCGTTCAAGGGCTTTGTCAGTCCCTTTCCACGAAGGGAGAGGGCCATCGGGCATTCTTCTCGGCCCAGAAGGAGGAGTCAAAGGCAAGTCCCACCATCGGCGTTCGTGGAGCGGGAGAGGTCCCCTTCCCCGGACAGCCGACTGTCGACTTCGGTCGAGGTTGCGGCTGAGGCCACTGGCTTCACGGTGCCCCCGTCAGGCCAGCCTGCCTACACTCCCGTTGATGAAGTCGAGATTTTTCTCGATCCGTTAGACGGGCTGTCGACTGGAGAAGCCGACAAACCTCCTTCACCGGTTCCCCCGGTGGATACCGAGGATCTGCCTTTGCCTTCCGGGCCACAGTCCCCGGTTAAAGTGCCCGAGCCGAGGGAAGAGCGGGTGTCCCCCGCCCCTTCCCTTACCCACCCTCGGTCCCCCCGAGGGTCTCGGACCTCTTCTCGGTCTAGCCGTTCCCGCCGACATTGGCGGTCTCGATACCAATGTAGGCGGCGACACTGTTCCTCCTCGTCCTCTTCCTCGGATGAGGGGAGGCTTTGGCGTAAATTACGCCGGATCTACGAGGAGCTTATGTGGCAGCAGTTGCTGTTGTCCGGGCCTAAGCCGACTCTGGCCATCAAGGGCTGTCGCCTGAATGACCGAAGCAACCACTCGCCCCAGTCGAGTTGCCCGCTCCAGGGCCAGTTGCTCGCCAAAACCAGCTGCTCCACCGATTGTGGTGGAACCTCCGCCTCCACAACCAAAGTCGGGGGCACCGACCAAGGATTCTCGGTCGGATCATGGCCTGCCCCACAGGTTGTCGGTCACCCTCACTCCCGACCGTCCTCGGCAGGTGGAGGGTGGCTCAGGGCCAAGGCAACTCTTCGCAGACTCTTCGGAATCAGACGACTCCTCCCTGTTCTCCAGGCAGGTCGACCTGGAGTCCTCAGGGGGCCAGTCATTGGACGATAGCCCATCGTCCTTCTTGGGTCTGCTTCGACTCATCTCGGAGTCCACCGGGATGCAACTCGAGCACGTGTCCAAGCGGGCCCGTATCCTGATAGAGATACTGGACCGAGGGATCCTCACGGAGGCCTTTCCGGTGGCTGAGGCCATTGTCAGCCCAGCCTTGATTGGCAGCAGCCTGCTTCCTGTCCTGCGCCCTCGGCCAGGATGGCCAGGAAGTATGCGGTCTCTACTGGCTCTTTGCCCGGTTTCTCGGAGCACCCCTCTGCCGAGGGGTTAGTCACCGACAGCGTTTTCTGGCGTTCGGTAACGCTCGGGATGTGGATCGCCCCCGACAGGAGTCCGATAAGTTGGACTTGCCAGGCGCAAAGGTGTGCGCTGCATCCTCCCTCGGCCTCCGACAGGCCAGCTTGGCCGTGCTGATGGCACACTTCTCCCACGCCCTCTTGGGCTCCCTGGATGAGGTTGTTCCTCATCTCCCGACTGACCTGCAGACCACAGTCCACCAGGTGCGGGACCAGGGTAGGGTGGTGGCGAAGCAGCAGCTTCAGACTGCTCTGGACATAGGTGATTCCTGTGCCAGGTCAGTAGTGGCCGCGGTGGCCATGCGCCGCAGGGCGTGGCTGAGGATATCCACCTTCACGGCGGATACCCAGCACAAGTGGGCGGATGTCCCCTTCTTGGGGACTGACCTCTTCGGCCCTGGAGTGGAGGGACACCTCCAGCGGATCAAGCAGTCCAGTGCCACCCTGGACTCGGTCACCTCCACCCAGAGGGACAAAAGCCGCCGTCAGCAGCAGAAGTCCTTTCGTCCTTCGGCCCCTGCATCTCGACCGGCCCAGCAGCACCAACAACAGGGCCAGCAGGCTTGCGCTTGACGTCCCAAAACCAAGCCGGCGGCTTCCTCCAACAGGAAGCAAGGAGGTAAAGGCCTAGGAGGTCCCTCGGCCGGTTCCTCCTCCAAGCCTGCCCAGTGACGGGTGCCGCCCCCAGCCTCGTCACTCCCCCCGTTGGGGGACGGCTCCGCCACTTCCTTTCCGCCTGGTCCGCTATCACCACAGACCGGTGGGTGTTGGAGGTGGTAGGAAAAGGCCTGCCTCTCGAGTTCGAGCAGGCTCCACCCTTTCGAGCCATCGCCCCTTGGGGGGCCACAGGGTCCGCAGCCTCGCTATCGGCCCGCCGAGCCAATATTGCCCTGCTCCTCGAAAAAGAGGTGATCAGGAAGGTGGCGGATCCTCCTCCAGACCCGGGGTTTGTGTCCAGGTACTTCCTGGTCCCAAAACGGACAGGGGCTGGCGCCCCATTCTCGACCTGCACGACCTGAACAGGTTCCTAAGGTCTCGGACCTTCAGGATGGTCACTCTGGCTCAGATAATCCCATCCTTGGAACGAGGCGTGTGGTTCTGTTCCCCTGGACCTCCAGGATGCGTTCTTTCACGTCCCAATCCGTCCGTCCCATCAGAGATTCCTCCGCTTCAGAGCGGAGGGATCCCTTTACGAGTTCCGGGCCATGCCCTTCGGCCTCTCCCTAGCTCCCAGGGTCTTCACCAAATGCATGGCAGTGGTGACAGTGTTCCTGCGGCGCCGAAGGGTCCGGGTGTACCCCTACCTGGACAACTGGCTGATTGCAGCCCCCCCTCCAGAGCGGAGGCGGAGCAGTCTAGAGATCTGGCCTTCCAGGTTTGCTCTCAGATTGGCCTCCTCATCAACGAGGCCGAGTCGGAACTCGTGCCAAAGCAGGTGATACAATTCATCGGGGCAGAGCTCGACTCTCTACGAGCCAGAGCACGGCTCCCGGCGGACAGAGCCGAGGTTCTTTCCTCCTTGGCCAAGTCACTTCTGGTTGGGCAATTGCGCCCTGCCTGGGACTTCCTGCGCCTCCTGGGCCTCATGGCGGCCTGCACCAGCGTGGTCCGTTGGGCCCGTTGGTACATGTGTCCCCTTCAATGGGGGCTGGCCAGCCAATGGTCACAACGCTGCGATCCGTTGGACCAGCCCGTGACAGTGACCCAGGAGATGTGGAATGCTCTCCAATGGTGGATCGTTCCGGCACATCTGCAGGAGGGCATCCCGTTCGTCCGCCCCGAGCCGACGGTCTCGCTATCGACCGATGCATCTCTGATGGGTTGGGGTGCCGTTCGAGGTTGCCCGTTGGTATGTCTGCACGAGGATTGTTCGTTGGTAGGGGCGATAGGCCTGAATCGACTGTCGTGGGTTCCCCCTTGGCCCCGCTCCTAACGGCTGCATTCTCGACTCCGGACTCCATCTCTGTCCTCGTTGGAGTTCCGTTGAGCAGTTTCACCTCTGGGCCGCTCCTGTGGAGCAGGGGGTTTGACTCCTTTTTTCCTGGTTGTGTTCCTGGTTTCGGGGCCTCCGGGCCTCGGAGCCGTTGGACCGGAGCCGGGTCAATTGGATCTGAATGAGCTCGGTGCCTTCGCCATCCTGTCAGCCCCTCGTGGCTACCCCCCTCTTCCTTTTCCATGCAGGGGCCGGCACGGGCACCACCTTTCTCTTCTTTTCCATTGGCTTTCCATGGTGTTTTTCCTGGCGTTGTGCCCGACACCTTGGTGGCGCCGCAGGTCCGGTGCCGTGCCTCTGGTTTGGCATGGGTGCCATAGGTGGCACCGCTGGTGTTTGGGTTGGCGCCGGGACTTGGCGCCATGGCTCGGTGCCGTGCTTGGCACCGTACTGGGTGCTGCAGTCGGTGCCGTGGCTTGCTCGGTGCCGTGGTCGGCTCCATACTCTGTGCTGCAGTCGGCACCATGCTCTGTGCTGCAGTCGGTGCCATGGGTCGGCACCGTGGCTTAGGCTGTGCTTGGCGCCGTGGGTGCTTCATTGTCGGCGCCGCTAGTGGTGCTGTGGGTGTCGGGCGGTGCCGAGCACCCGCAGGTGGCGCTGTGCACCCGCGGGTGCCATGGGTTTCTTGGGTGCCATGGGCGTCGGGGTGCCCTTGCGTGCCATTGCTGCCGTTGGTACCAAGGATACCTGCGGGTTCTGCCGTGGGTGCCCTCTGGTGTCTCTCAGGTTGGCATGGTTACTGCTTGGTGCCCTCCTGTGCCACGAGTGATGCTAGTGCCGCAGGGGTGCCAGTTGGTGCTGTCTGACAGAACTAGGGAAAGATCTGTGTTTGCAGACCTCTCTTCCACAGGACTTGTGTTGGGATGTTTCCATGGAATGAATTCCTATTCTGCGGATTATTTCCACACATATTAGTGGGTGGCGGTCTGCATCGGATCTCCTCATCCAGCGATTTTCCGCTGATGGGACTCTTCTGTTCTGTTTCTGTCAGCGGAATCTCTCATTCCGCTCAGCACTTTCTCAGCCCCCTACGTGGTGCCAAGCTCCTCCACACCCTTCCTGGTGGCGGAGTCTCTAGTGGCTCTAACTGAGACCTCTTTTTGGGGTCCTTCTGTGGTAGAAAGGCATCTGGATGAGTCTCTCCCTGTTCTTCTGGTCAGTGATACAGCGGGTGACTCATTTTATATACTGAAAGACACGCCCTCTCTATCATCAGAGTCTGTGATGCAAGCTCTTTTAGTAGTTCCTCATTTATGGGGTCCACCATAGTGTTCAGACTGGATCTGTGGACTATATACCTCTGCGTCTAGACTTTTTCAGTGGTCAAGACAATTACACTCTTTGGAACATTTTAATTCAATGGTCGGAGCTGCACAGACTGTCCGCTCCTTTGATAGGGGTATACAGCCCATTTTGATGCTGCCCTCTGGTGGCTGCTTCATACAGGTAGTTAACATCTGTCTAGCTATTATTAGTCCAGTCAGGGGTTTAGTTATGGATCTTCAGGCTCCTCCTGCTCCTCAGAGGGATGACATCCTTGTCATTTCTGTATCAGGCAATCCTTGCCAAATAGCAGCCAGCAACCTTGTCAGGCTTGGACTAATGATATTAAAAAAAAAAAAAGGGGGGTCAAATTATCACAGCACAGGGCCTGGTTGGAATTTCCGATACCACACTTGGATCTGATCAGGTTCCCCAACCCTGAGGCGGTCGCTCTAAACCTCAGTAAAGAGTACCTGTTTTCTTCTACCCCTAGGGGCAGTCCGATCCAGTGGTGGTATAGCTCACCTCTTTTCGCTAGAGAATTTCTCTTATTCAGAGATATTTCCAAAACCTAGGCATCTAACCAGTCTGTTAGCCCCCTTTTTGTTTTTTAATCAGGCTTTCTTCCTGATCAGAGCCTTGCAGCAACAGAAGTGACTCTTCAGCAAGTCGGAACTTAGATTCCTACTTCCATGTTTGCTTCAACTTAACAGATGACATGCTTCTTTCTTGACCATTGGTCAAGTAGGTTCTTTCTAAGGTAGCTTCGCAAATATTCACATAGTCATACTACCCTGAACCTGTACACTTTACCTCCGGCTCTTGCAGTTCCTGAGGCCCTTTACATTAGATTAGTGCATGTCTTTGACACTATTAATTTTGGTCCTAGATCAAATCGTGAGGCCAGGTTCTTGCCGCTCTCCTAGAGTAGTTGCGGCTGCCTAGCAGACTTTAAGTTTTTGCCCATTGTAGTTGTCGGCAAGGTGACGAGTTACAACTCGAGCGTTTATCTTACAGGCACTGTTATTGATGCTCTTACAAGACAGCTCTTTTTATTAACAGGACAGTCCTTGGCTGTCCTTTCCGAGTGAACCCTATCTCCTACCACCCTACTCAGGGTTGTTGATTTTAGCTTGGTACTCTCCCACTAGTGTGAATGAGTGATGGAGACTTAGTCCAGGAAGATATGGAAATTACGTACTTACCGTAATTATTGATCTTCTTGGACGGTCTCCATCACTCATTCACACGCCCACCCACCATCCCCTGGGTTCACTCGTTTTTCTTTCCTGGTCTTCATGGCCTATGGTTCGGACTGTGAAGACATTGTTCTTTGACCTTTCTTACAAAGGCCATCTGGGCCCTCTCAGGCCCAGACACTCAGAATGAGTTATTCTCATTAGTTACGCTGCACCTCCTTGGTCGAAAAGGTACTGAGGCGGTTGGAGGGTCGACGCCGAGATAGCCTACACAGGCGCGAGTCAGTCTCGCGCGTGCGTCGTCCTATCTTGGCGCCGGCCCTTCAGAAAATTTTTGGCTCCCGCTTGGTCCTAGCGCCTCCGGCGCTATTCCACTAGTGTGAATGAGTGATGGGAGACTGTCCAAGAAGATCAATAATTACGGTAAGTACATAATTTCCATGCCCACCCCCCTCAGCAGGGCTCGCTGCAGGGGGATGCCTTCTCGAGGCCGTGGACCCCGGGCCTCTTCTACGCTTTCCCCATTTCCCTTGATCCACAAGGTGCTTCTCAAGGCAAGGAGGGACAAGGCGCAGGTGATTCTGGTAGCCCCAGACTGGCCCCGCCAGTTCTGGTATCCAGATCTCCTTAGCCTCGGCTCCAGGCTCCCGAGGCGGCTTCCAGCCCGCCCGGACCTGATCTCAGTCAACCAGGGGAAGGTATTCCATCCGGACCTTCAATCCCTGCACCTGACGGCCTGGTTCCTGAGCGGCTAGAGTTCCAGGCCTTGGGTCTTTCTGACGAGGTCCTCAGCGTCATTGAGGTGTCCCGTAAGGAGTCGACCAGGAAATGCTACGCCTTCAAATGGAAGAGATTCTACATTTGGTGTCAGGGGAAGGGCTTGGACCCTTCCGCCTGTCCCTTGGCAAGCATTCTGGACTACCTGTGGTCCCTTTCTCAGCAAGGGCTTCGGTCGACGACCCTTAAGGTGCACCTGGCAGCCATCTCTGCTTACCGGGCATGGGACAGAAAGCAGTTGGTGGCGCAGGAGAAGGTGGTCGGGCGCTTTTTCCAAGGCCTTGACCACATTTCCCCTCCGGTGCGAGAACCTCCACTTCCATGGGATCTACTGCTGGTATTGGCCAAGCTCATGGGCAAGCCATTAGAACCGATGCACAGGTGCGATATTTCCCACCTGTCGTGGAAGACTGCCTTCTTGGTGGCTATCACGTTAGCCAGAAGGATGGGAGAGCTCCAGGCGCTTTCCATCGAGTCTCCTTATCTTGTCTTCCACGGGGACAGGGTTGTCCTGCGCCCCCACCCGAAATTCCTTCCGAAGGTGGTGTCTGAGTTTCACCTTAACCGGGTGTTGACTCTGCCGGTGATCTACCCCAATCACATCTCGGAGGCCGAATATAGGCTCCATACTTTGGACCCTAGACGAACGCTCACTTATTATAAGGAGTGGACGGCTGAAGTTCGGGGAGAGGTTCACCAGCTGTTTGTCACGTACTCTGAAGCTGCACCTGGCAGACCTGCAGCCAAACGGACTATAATCAGGTGGGTCACCTCCTGCATAGAGCTCTACTATAGGTTTGCGGGCATGGAGCCTCCCAGAGGGATAAGAACTCATTCTACCCGCCATACCGCTGCATCGGTAGCTGATTCCAGGGATATCCCTATCCAAGATATCTGCAGGGCTGCTACCTGGAAGTCGGCACATACCTTTATTACCCACTACCACATCGACCTTGAGTCACGCCGGGATGCTGATTTTTTTATGGCCTCGGTTCTCCAGTCTCTTTTTCCCAAGTAAGTATCGGGGGTGTGCGCCTTGCTTCCCTCCTCCCGGAGAACTGCTAGGAGTCTGCCCATAAGTGTGGATTGAACAACATATCCATGTCCCTAGAAATACAGGTTACTCACCTGTAACAGGAGTTCTAGGAATGGTATATGTTGTTCATCCACACGACCCACCTGACCTCCCCGGCTTCGACGCACAACCTGGCTTCCAGCGGACTAGATCTGTCGTCATGGGGCGGAGCCGAGAGTTTTACCACCCGGGTGGGTGAGAGGAGCCAGCTTGAAGACCTTCCGGCAAGATTTAAAGCGGCAACAAACCTGCCAATAAGTGTGGATGAACAACATATACCATTCCTAGAACTCCTGTTACAGGTGAGTAACCTGTATTTTTCTACTATTGATGCCTCTCCCTATGCATCCCAGTTTACCCCCAGCCCTCCTTACTGCCTTCTCACATTGCTTGCCCACCTTTAGGTCATCTGATATAATTACTCCTAGGTCTGTTTCGATTTTTTTTGTTGTTAACTCATCCCCAATTGTGTACTCTTCCCCTGGGTTTTTGTTTCCCAGATGCATTACCTTGCACTTCTTTGCATTGAATCTGAGCTGCCACATATTTGACCATTCCTCCAAGCTTGCCAAGTCTCTCTTCATCCTTTCCACCTTACCTTGTGTAACAACCCTGTTGCAAATCTTTGTGTCTTCTGCAGAGAGACCTACTTTTCCTTCCAGGTGCTCTCCAGTGCCACTTTTAAAGACATTAAAGAGGACCGGTCCCAGTACCGAACCCTGCGGTACTCCGCTAGTTACCCTCCTTTCTTCACTGTGCACTCCGTTTATTTATTACCCTTTGCATCCTGTTGTCCAGCCAGTTTTTTATTCAGGCTACCACCTTGGGACCCACTCCAAGGCTGGCTAACTTGTATATTAATCTTGTGTGAGATTGTCAAATGCCTTGCTAAAATCTAGGTAGGCCATATCCACAGCCCTTCCCTGGTGTGTTACTTTGGTCACCCAGTCAAAGAAATCTATTGGGTTCATCTGATATGACCTTCCTTCTGTGAAACCATGCTGCCTTGGGTTCTGTGCTCCACTGACCTCTAGGTACTCAACAGTTCTTTCCTTCAGAAGTGGTTCCATCATTTTCCCTACCACTGAAGTCAAACTAACTGGTCTGTAGTTTTCTGCCTCAGCCCTGCTCCCACTTTTGTGAAGTGGAATCGCATTTGCCCTCCTCCAGTCCTCGGGTACCACCCCATCCTCCCATGATTTGTTAGAGTGTAGTCAGTGGTGTTACTAGTTCTACCCTTAGTTCTTTTAGAATTCTTGGGTGAATCCCATCAGGCCCCATTGCTTTGTCCACCCTCAGTTTCAAGAGTCCTTTCAAAACCCTTTCCTCTATGAATGGACTGGTATCGACCCCCCATTCAGTTTCTCTCGTTTGGTTTAGGTACCTCCCCCTCCTCTTCCGTTATGAATACTGAGCAGAAATATTCTTTCAGTATCCCTGCTTTTTCACTGTCACCCTCTGCCCACATTCCCTCCCCTTTATTAAGCCTCTGTATCCCTCCCTTGGTCTTTCTTCGCTCCCTAATGTTCCTATAAAAGGTTTTATCCCCCTTCTTAACAGAGTTGGCTATCTTTTTCTCAGTTTGTGCCTTTGCTGTTCTGGCTGTCTTCTCTGCCTCCTTCTGCTTTAGCTGATAAAGTTCTGTGTCCTGCTCCTTCTGTGTTTCCTTATATTTCCTGAATGCTATCCTTTTCTTCTTAACCATCCCTGCCGTCTCTTTTGAGAACCATAGTGTTTTTTTCCTGTTTTATTTTGTTGATTTGCTTCACACAAAGGCTTGTTGCCTCTGCAATGGCTGTTTTGATTATTCTCCATTGTTCCTCCACCCTCCTCCTTGCCCGTTTGCTAGTGCTTTTCTGAGGCGCACTCTCATTTTCCCAAAGTCAGCCTTCCTAAAGTCCAGTACTCTTGTTTTTGTATGGCATGACTCTGTGGCTGTTTATTGTGAACCATACTGTTTGGTTGTCACTTGTTCCCAGATGGCTACCCACTTCTAAATCTAAGATCCTTTCTCATTCACCATTTGAGAGTACCACGTCTGATTGCTCCCTCCCAAGTGGGTTCCAACACTAGCTGAGGCATGCCCCTGTAGGGCATCAAGAATGACCCTGCTGTTGGATGTGCCTGCAGCAAAGGTACTCCAGTTAACATCTGGCATATTCAGGTTCCCCATCAACAATATCTCCCCCTTTTCTGCCATTTTAAGGATGCCTTCTATCATTTCATTGTCCATTTCCTCTCCCTGAAATGGGGGTCTGTACATAACCCCCATACGGATTGTGGTGCCATTTCTTGTCTCCAGGATGACCCATAGTGACTCATCAACTTCCTGTTTACTCTTTAGTTCTGTTGCTTTAATACCTTCCCTTATATAGAGAGCTACTCCCCCTCTTCCTCCCACCCTGTCCCTCCTGTAGACTGAGCAGACAGTTATCCTCAATGACAGATTCCTCTCTCACGGGCTGGGGAACCCACCTTGGGAACAACAGGGCCCACAGGTTCTGGACCGCCAAGGAATCCCGATACCATATCAGCCTGTTGGAGCTCAGACTGGCAGCGTCAGCATTTGCTCAGCAGCTTCGGGGTCAAGTGGTTCAAGTCCAAACGGACAATACCACGACCATGTGCTACCTCAGCAAGCAGGGCGGCACGCACTCCTGGCTGTTGTGCAGGGAAGCGCCCTGCATCTGGGCACTCATGAGCTGACTGTAGGAGAATCTCCTAGCCATCCATGTGGCAGGAGCCTCAAATCATCTGGCGGATGCTCTCAGCCACATAGGCGAGACATCCCATGACTGGTCTCTACATCCAGAGGTAGCTTACAGCCTGTTCTCCCACTAGGGCAAACCAACTCTGGGCCTGTTTGCCTCAGGAAAACACCAAGCTGAGGCTTTTTTCATACCCGCCCCTCAATGAGGATCGCTGCAAGGAGATGTATTCTTGAGAATCATGGACACCAGTTCTCTTCTCGCCTTCCTCCATTTCCCTTCGCCACAGTGTGCTACTCGGGGTGAGGAGGACAAGGCGAGGTGATTCTGGAAGCCGCAGACTGGCCCCACTAGTTCTGGTATCCGGATCTCCTCAGCCTTAGCAACAGGCTCCCGAGGCATCTTCCAGCACGCCCGGACCTGATATCAGTCAATCAGGGCAAGGTATTCCATCCAGATCTTCAATCCCTACACCTGACAGCCTGGTACCTGAGTGGCTAGAGTTCCAGGCTTTGGGTCTCTCTGAGGATGTACTCACAGTAGTGGAAGCATCCAGAAAGGAGTCGACCAGAAAGTGCTATGCCTTCAGATAGAAAAGGTTTTCCATTTGGTGCCAGGGCAAGGGCCTGGACCCTCTGTCCTGTGGCGAGCATTTTAGGCTACCTTTGGTCTCTGTCAAGGGGTCTTGATCAACAAGGTGCACCTGGTGCCATCTCTGCTTACCGGCAGCACGGCCGTCAGCAGATGGTGGCGTAGGAGAAAGTGGTCTGGTGCTTTTTCAAAGGCCCTGATCACATATCCCCTCCGCTGCGTGAACCTCCACCTCCGCGGGATTTACTGCTGGTTTTGGCAAAGCTCATGGGCAAGCCATTCAAACCAATGCACAAGTGTGAGATGTCACACTTGTTGTGGAAGACTGCCTTCCTGGTGACTGTCACGTCCGCCATAGGACTGGGGAGCACCAGGCACTTTCCGTGGAGTCTCCTTATCTGGTCTTCCACAGGGACAGGGTTGTCCTGCATCCCCACCCGAAATTCCTCCCGAAGGTGTTGTCAGAGTTTCATCTTAATCAGGTGTTGACTCTTCCTGTGTTATACTTGAACTACACCTTGGATGCAGAGTACAGGCTTCATACTCTGAACCTGAGACATGCTCTGTCCTACTATAAGGAGAGGACGGTGGAAGTTCGGGGAGAGGTTCATCAGCTGTTTGTCACCTAAGCTGAAGCCGCACCTGGCAGGCCTGCAGCAAAGCAGACGATTGGCAGATGGATTACATCATGCATTGATCTCTGCTATAGGTTGGCAGGCAAGAAGCCTTCCAGAGGGATGAGAACTTGTTCCACCCACCATACCGCTGCGTCAGTGGCTGCTTCCAGGGGCATCTCTATTCAGGAAATCTGCCGGGCTACTACCTGGAAGACCGCAAACACCTTCATCACCCATTACCACATCGACCTTGAGTCACGCAGAGATGCTGGTTTTGGGACCTCAGTTCTCCAGTCTCTGTTCCCAAAGTTGGGTGTGTGCGCTTTGCCTTCCTCCTCCCGGAGAACTGCTAGGAGTCTGCCAACAAGTGTGGGTAAAAACAACATATCCACATCCCTAGAAAAACAGGTTACTCACCTGTAACAGTAGTTCTAGGAGTGGTATATGTTCATCCACACTGACCCACCCGACCTCCACGGCTGCGACAAACAACCTGGCTTCTAGCGGGCTAAGATCTGGCGTCATTGGGCGGAGCCGAGGGTTATACCACCCGGGTGGATGGGAGGAGCCAGCTTGAAGACCTTCTGGCAAGATTTAAAGAGGAAAGGGACATGCCAACAAGTGTGGATGAACAACATATACCACTCCTAGAACTGCTGTTACAGGTGAGTAACCTTTTTTTTCCCTACTTTGGATTGTATGTCTTCTCCAACTCCTTTGGATTCTCACAAGAACAAAGTGCACCTGTGGCAAGCAGATACTGGAGCAAGACGGCCATACCTTGTGTCTCCTCTGCCTGGGGCCCGACCACAACACCGAGGGCTGTGAGGCCTGCCAGAAGTTTAACCAGGCCACACAGAAATGCAGTTTGCAAGCTCTAGAAGCCCAGCTTTTGAAACAAATTAGCTTCCATGGAAAATGAGCTGCAGCAAATGCACAGCACTTCATCTCCCGGGGGTTCTTCTGTCTCCCAATCCTCCAAGAAGAAGCACAAGCGGGACAAGGAGAAGACTCTGGACCAGGATCGGTCTCCATCTAGGCCACAGTAGTCTTCAGAGGCCACGGCCATCGAGCGGCCCTCTACCAGTAGAGGTCTCTGCTCCAGTCAAACCTGCTGCTCCTGCCTTGGAGCAGCCTTTGGCCTCCCCCCGCCTGAGCTGCTCATGGTTCTGGCGAGGTCTCCGGGGATTTGGAGGCTACTTCCACCCTTAGGCCCTTCAAACGTCACTCAGGGACTAAGTAGGGTGGTTCGGCTGGTAAGTTGGATGCCGGCTCTGCCGATGACCATACAGACGACGCTCACGTCAGACCCCGACACAAGGTCTAACACTGGTCCTCCATCTTGGCCGCAGTCGTCCTGAGAGGAATACCATTCTCTGAACACCCCTTCGCCTCCTATGGTGGGTTCTGCCTCGCTTTCCCACACAGAACCAGAGGATTTGCCACCTGCTGGCCCTATCGTAGAGCCAGCACCGGAGCGGCCCACGCCGGACACCTCTGGGGGATACCCCCATCGGTACTGTTATCTCTCCATCTGGGCCTCCTTCCACTCCCCAGACTTCAGAAGGACTCATTGCTTCATCTGGGCCGGTGCCGGATCCCCTGGCAGGACTACTGCTGGATCTGCCTGGGCCTTCTGCCCCCCCCTTCGGGTCCCCAGTGCGGCCCTTCAGTCTCTCCATTGGGTCCTTTTCCAGGTTCCCCAGTGCCAGGTTACCCCACGGTGGGGTATCCGATGCCAGGTTATCTGCCGACGGGCTTCCATGCACTAGCCTATCACACATCAGGGTACCTCGCTCGGGGGTACATCACACCAGGCTGTCCACTGGTTTACCAGCCTCCTCCTCAGCCGCAGGTGGATTACAAGGCCCTCTTTAACTCCTGGTGGAACAGAGCTAAGCACCAGCTTGTCTCAGTTAGACGGCACTAGCCTGCCGCGCCTCTTGTGCCAGTCCGACCCAACCCCATGCCACGTTTCCTGTCCCCGGTGGAAACATACTCATCTACTTCCGGGCATGCACTGAGTGTCTCTGCAGTTGAGGACCAGGGTTGTGGGTGAGCTGAACCTCTAATGGAGGTCCCCGTCGAAGGTCCATGTCGCCAGACCAGAGCCCTTTGCCATACTACGAATAAGACACTGCCTTTTCTTCCTCCTGTCTGGAATCCCCAACGCCGAAGGAACCCTGACCTAAGGAGACTCCTAAGTGTCCCCCGGAGGACCCCACCTTCGTGAACATCCTCTGGAAAATTCAGGACGCCAATGGCCGGAAGATTGAGGAGCCTCACCCCCAGTGTCAGAGGTTGGCTGTCACCCTGACCTCCCAGAGTTAACCCCTTCATTCTCCCCGGATGGGGTCTCCTCCGCGACCTGACCACTACTATTTGGTAGCAACCATCGTCTGTCTTCGCCTTCTCCAAGAAGGCAGACAGATTATACCGTGCCCCTGAGGGGAAAGACTACTTGGTTAACCACCCAAAAGCAGACTGTGGTTAGTGCAGCTCACAACCATTCCACTAAGCCAAAGTATATGAGTACCTCCCCTCCGGACAAGGAGTCGAGGCAGATTGTCCAGTTTGGTCAAAAGGTCTATTCGTCCTCTACATTAGTTATGCGGCCCTGAACTACGTAGCCCACATGGTCTGCTATCAGAAGTCCATTCTGAGCCAATTGAAAGTGGACTTTGATGCCTTGCCAGATTCTGAAGCCAAGGCTAAGATTCAGCAAACAGTTAAGATGACAGAGCTTACCTGCCGCCACACCTTACGAGTGACTTACGCCGCTGTCGATGCTTCCACCAGAAGCACTGCAGTGGCAATCTGTCTACACAGACACTCTTGGTTGCGGGTGTCTGGTTTCTCCCAGGATGTGCAAGCTTCTATCCTGGAAGCTTCCTTCAGGGGATTAGGGCTCTTTGGAGGGGTCGTTAAGGACATTATGACCAATCTGCAGGAGCGAGGAAAGGCTCTGTGTTTGGTGCACTCCATGTTCCTTACCAACCCCAAGCCTAGGGTTCCTTTTTACTGCCAGCAAAAGCAGCAGAAATGACGGCAGCCAGTCAGGCGAGGCAAACATCGGGCTCCCTCATCTGCCTCAGCCCCCGCCAAGTCTCACAGAGCTTCCAGGGTGGCATTCCGCAACCTTCCCTCCACCTCTTGACTCGTGTCCTGCCCTCCGGCCAGCAGTTTTGGAGGAACCAGTAGGGGACGGATTCGCCAGTCACCTGTCCTGGTGGGAGACCATCACAGCAGACACGTGGGTCCTGCCGCTAATTGCCCAGGGTCACATGTTAGAGTTCATAGAGCGGCCTCCCAAAAATTCTCCAGGTCACACTCATTACCCGCAAGGTCACATTCTGTTCCTCATGGGCGAGCAGGAAGGGAGTATTACTACCCCTTCTTCCTGGTCCCAAGAAAGACTGGAGATCTTCAACCAATACTGGACGTCAGCTCGCTCAACCTATACATAGAGTACAAGAGGTTTCGCATATTGACCCTTCCAGGACTGTTGCTTCTGCTCCATCAGGGACACTGGCTCTGTGCCCTGGATATGCAGGATGACTACCTGCATATCCCCATTGTCCCTGCCCACCGCTGCTTTCTTTGGTTTACTGTCCAGGGGGAGCATTTTCAGTTCAAAGCCCTCCCCTTTGGCCTTTCTTCGGCACCCAGGGTGTTCACCAAGTGCCTAGCAGTAGTGGCCTTGCAGTGTCAGGGCTATTATGTGATCTTACTTTGAGGGCTCTTGCAGTGATGTTACATATAGGACTGCAGGCGGCAGGACCCCATGGAAAATTTTAGCTAGCAGTCCTGGCGAGACCTTGCCCCCACATCAGGTAACTTGACGTCAGGAGACATCGGTATAAAGGCGGTCCCAGACACCCGCCTTCAGTTCTTTCCCACTATAGCTCGCAGCGCACAGAAAAGTTTCGCTCGTCAGCCCTACCTTCATCGTTTTTACCGAAAAATCATTTTTTCGACTAAGTGCGATTCATGCGGCACCCAACTACCGCACTAGGATGGCCACTCCCTGTGCCTGTTCTGCCTAGGCCCCAATCACCCGGTCGAGAAGTGCCAGCACTGCCTCAGTTTCAATGCGGCTACCCGGAAAAGGCGGCAGCAATCCCTGGAAGCTCATATTCTAAAGAAGAAAATGAGTTCTATGGAGAATGAGCTCAAAAAACTGAGGCAGGCGTCCACTTCTCCCGAAGGCCATCGGAAGAAGGAGAGGCACCGGGACAAGGGCTTCTCCACCACGTCTCCCTCGGGAGTCGCTGGGACGCAGGTAACATCCCCTCCAGGGGATCGCTTCTCGGCGGCCGCCTCCGAGGTTTTCGAGGGGCGCCTGCTCGCCCATCCGGCTCGCGCTGGGCTTTCATGGCGCCCGGCAGTTGGAGTCTTCCGCCCCTGGTTCGGCCGCAGGCTCGCGGCCTACCACTGTGGGCGACTCCAGTAAGCCGGGCGTCTGCTCCCCTGACGTCTGCCCGGAGAGGGCCGGTAAGACGTCCGATCCCTCCGGGGCGACGCGCAGCCTCCTCCCCACCGGACCAGGCCGATCACTGTACTCGGCCTGCTTCCGGTGATGGCTCTCAAGTCGGACGTCAGCTCCTCCGGCGCCCGCCGAGAGCTTGCTACTAAGCCTCACATCTGCTCATCCGACGTCTGGCCGGCGAGGGAACAGACGACGGACCCCGCCACGTCCGTGTTACCTGGTTCCCCGCAGCCTTCGCTGCGTCTGGGAACCAGTCTCCAACCTGACCCTGGGGACTTTTCCTTCGTCCCCTGTGAAGCTGGGGATCTTTTGCCTGGCCAGTCCTTCCTCTACCTGGAGCGCGGACCTGACTGCTCCCAGACGCCCGCCTCCGACATCAGTACCTCCGGCGCCAGGGCCTCCACCGTCTGCCCTGACGTCGGTCTTACCGACTCCGGGAGACATTCCGCTCCCATCGGGCCCTCCGGGCTCTCCACTATGGACCCGCCCGTGAGGCCTCCAGCCGGGACGTCTGCTCCGGCAGCCCCTCCGGCTCCTGGGTATCCTCCATCCTAATCGACACTGGTGTACCATGGACCGCAGTACTCGACGCCACAATACCCGACGCCGGGCTACCCGCAGCCGGGTTTTGGATATGCTCCATGTGGTTATAACCCGTATCCTTATTCCCCGCCTCCTCCTCCACCACCCTCGCGGCCGCCGGTGGACCTGCAGGAGACTCTGGTCTCCTGGTGGGCTGAGGCCAAGGCTCAGCTCACCAAAGAGGTCAAGAGCCGCCTTCTGGCGATGGTGCCGTCCCAGGTTCCCGTACGTCCGAGGCGGCACACTCCCTCACCACCTCCGGACTCCAGGGTTCTTCCGTCTGGATCCAGAGAAGGGCAGGACACGCTTCCCTGGGGATTTCCAAGGGGTCCTGCCTTCCCGGGTCAGGAAAGGGAGTCTTTCTCTTCTTCATCCTCCTCTTCACCCTCGGACTCTTCCAACGGTTGCTCCGAGAGAGATGACGAGCCTCACTCTCTGTCGAAGCCCAGGCCAAGGACTCCTCCGAAGTCTGCTCCGGAGGATCCTTCTTTTACGGAGTTGCTTAGGAAAATCCAGGAGGTTCATCAGTGGCACTCCCTGGAACCAGATCCTCAGCGTCTGAAACTCGCTGAACATCTGGATCTGCCCGTGACAGCTCCTGCCTTGGTGCCACCCTGGATAGAGCCTCACGCAGACTTTACCACAATATGGAAGCAGCCGTCGGCCTTAGCCCCACTTCCTAGGAAGTCGAACAGGCTATATCAGGCTCCAGAGGGTATTGATTTCCTGGATTCTCACCCTCCTGCCGACTCGGTCGTGATTAGCGCCGCTCACGGCCGGTCGGCAAACCCAAACATCTTGGCTCGTCACCTCCTGATAAGGAATCACGCCTTCTGGACCAGTATGGGAGAAAGATTTACTCTTCCTCCACACTGGGGATCAGGGCCCTGAACTATGTCGGCCATATGGGGGACTACCAGAAGGCCATCCTGACTCAGAGTCCAAACTGGACTCCTTGCTTGACTCCCAAGTCAAGCAGGAGTTGGCTGATCTCGTCCGCTCTGCTCGTTCGGCCAGTCGACACATGCTACATGTGACATACGATGCAGTGGACACTGCTGGGCGGAGATCAGCTTTCACTGTAGGCCTATGGCGTCATGCTTGGCTCCGTGTGTCAGGCATGGTCCCGGAGGTGCAATCTGCTATCCAGGAAGCACCCTTCCAGGGGTCGGTGCTTTCCGGGGGTGATGTCAAGGACATCACCAATTTGCAAGAGAAGGGGACGGCTCTGAAGTCAGTTGATTCCATGTACCATCCCCATCAGCAGCAGCGCCGGCCCTTTCGCAGACTGAATTGGCCAAAGGCGAAACCCCAGGGAAGGTGGGCCACAAAGGCCGGGCCCCATGCCACGCCGCCCAAAAAGCAGTGGGTGTTTCAGCTGCAGCGCTGCCCGCACTACCTGACTCCTTTCCTCCCACTGCCTCCGACTCCCGGAGGAACCGGTAGGAGGGAGGTTTTCCTCCACCTTCCGGGATGGGGAGGATAACCACAGATCTTGGGTGCTCCAGCTCATAGCAGAAGGACACTCCATAGAGTTTCTTCAGAAACCACCCCGCCACCCCCGTCTGACGTCGTCGTATTCACGGGAACATCTTCTCTTGGTCCAGGAGGAAATCTCGGCTCTTCTGCTGAAGCAAGCGATAGAGCCTGTCCCCCTTCATCTGCAAGGGACGGGTTACTATTCCCATTTCTTCCTGGTCCCAAAGAAGACAGTAGGTCTCAGACCAATTTTGGATCTCAGTTCCCTGAATCTTTATGTAGAGTACAAAAGGTTCAGGGTGCTCTCTTTGCAGAGCCTTCTGCCCCTCCTCCGGCCAGGTCAACGGCTTTGTGCTCTAGATATGCAGGATGCTTATCTGCACATTCCCATTCACCCATCTCATCACAAATACCTTCGTTTTGCATTCCAGGGGGACCACTACCAGTTCAAGGCACTCCCATTTGGTCTATCCTCGGCCCCCCGAGTATTTACCAAATGCCTGGCAGTGGTGGCGGCCCACCTGCATACCAAGGGAGTGCAGGTTTTCCCGTACCTGAAAGACTGGCTCCTGGCGGCCTCATCCAGGGAGGCTCTCCTGCGTGTTTTCTCCCTTACCCAGCAGGTTTTTGCCTGCCTGGGTATTACCATCAGCCATTCCAAGTCTCATCTTGACCCATCCCAGAGGCTACAGTTTATTGGGGCGATCCTCGATACGACCATGGGCAAGGCCTTCCTGCCTCCGGACAGGGCGTCCACCCTTCAGACCCAAATAAGTCTGTTGTCCGACCGCAGGATGGTTTCTGCGAGGTCGGTCCTTCACCTTCTCGGGCTCATGGCAGCTGCTATCCCGACGGTACCTCGTGCTCGACTCCACGTGAGGGTCTCAGTGGACTCTCACGCCTCAATGGGATCAGCTAGTGGACCACCCAGATCACTCAGTTCTGATCTCTTCACGATGATGCGAGACTTGCATTGTGGATGGTTCGAGAGAACCTGTTCGGGAGTTCCTTCTTCATCCTCCCCTCCCAGACTCTAACCACAGACGCCGCGAGGTGAAGGCTGGGGAGCCCATCTAGGCCTCATCGGACCCAGGGCTCCTGGTCCAGTTAGAACAAGCTCTCCACATCAATGTGCTCGAGCTTTGGGCAGTGTTGCACGCCCAAGCCCTTCACCAATGCATCCTCCAGGCCACCCAGCCGTCCAGACAGACAACATATGCGTGGTGTGGTACATCAACAAGCGGGAGGGACTCGGTCCTCACGCTGTATGCAGGAGGCAATGAGGGTTTGGGATTGGGAAACAACACACTTTCACCTCACAGCAATTCACGCTCCAGGAGTCGACAACACCTGACAGACAAACTAAGTCGCTCTTCTGCTCTGACTCACGGTGGGAACTGGACCAAGGGGTCCTAGACAGTATCTTCCAACTTTGGGAACACCACAGGTCCACCTGTTCGCATCCCCCAACGCAAAACTTCCCATCTTCTGCTCACTGCTCCAGAGCGAGGCGCTTTTTGGAGTGATTGTCTCTAGACTGGAAGGACAGATTCGCTCATGCCTTTCCCCCAATTCCACTTATCCCACGAGTCTTGCAGAAACTAGCTTCAGAAGGAGCGAGAATGATTCTGATCGCTTCTTTCTGGCCCAGGCAAAATCTGGTTCTCTCTTCTACAACAATATTCAGAGGATCCTTCTCTCCTCTATCTTGAGGTTTGTTGACCCAGGATCAGGGGACCCTAGTCCATCTAGGCCTCAAATCCCTTCAACTGCATGCATGGCTCCTGCAGACCTAGCCCAATCCCGTTTTGGAGTGTCTCCCAAAGTGGTGGAGATTTTAGTGGAGGCCAGAAAACCCTCCACCAGATCCACTTATGCTATGAAGTGGAAAAGATTCACTATTTGGGCCGCTTCCAAGAACGTGGAACCTTTCTTCTCTTCAGCGGGGCTTCTGCTGGAGTATCTACGTTATCTGTTTGACCTGGGTCTCAGCTTTCCTCCTCTGAAGGTACATATGGCGGCCATTTCGCCTATCATGTTCCCTCACAGACAAGGCTTTGCTCAACTGGAGGTCTCAAGACCTTTCTCAGAGGGTCCTCCATCTGAGGCCCCCATCTGTACTCCTGCTCTCCTTGGGACTTGAACTTTGTCTTCAAACTTGCTCTCCTCCCTTGAACCTGCAGCTTCATGGATTTGAAGTTCCTTTCATGGAAGACTCTCTTCTTGGTGGCCATTACTGCTCGGAGAATCTCCGAGCTCCAGGCCCTGATGTAAAAATCCCGTGACTTGATTTTTCTATAGGAACGAGTTGCTCTTCGCACAGATCCTAAGTTCTCCCTAAAGTAGTAGCCGAGTCTACTCCTAAATCAGTCCATAGAGTTATCTGCCTTTTTACGCAGTACTCTAATCAAGGGGAGTATTTACTCCATACTATGGATGTTCACCGATTCTGAGATACTACACCAACAGGACGAAGGATCTCAGAAAGACTGATCAGTTGTTCGTCCCTTTTGCTCACAAAAGGGAAGGCAGTGCTGTCTCCAAGCAATGCCTGTCTAAGTGGTTGGCTCATTGCATCACTTTCTGTTATGACAAATACAAGAAGACCCTCCCAAGTCAAGTCAGAGGCCACTCCACTAGAGGAGTAGCTGCCTCTCCGGCTTGTTTCAAGAATGTGTCTGCAGCAGACATCTGCGCTGCCGCCACCTGGACTTCCGTCCATACCTTTACAAACGCTACAGTTTGGATTTTAAGGTCATCATGAGAGCAGGCTTCGGCTGGCTGTTTTGCAAGGCCTCCCATCTTGAGACTTTCACAACCAGAACTACCTTTGGGAGTACTTTTCTCCTCCCGTGCCTCTTTGTTCCAGACTGCTCGGGATTCAGTCTCATATGATTATTTTATTGCAAGAGCCCTCTCGAAGTAAGATAGTACAGTTACGTAAGAACTTACCGTAACAGTAGATCTTCGAGAGAGGCTCTTGCAGTAGGTAATACCTTCCCACCCTCCATCCCCCTAGGCTTTTTCAGCTCCTTTTCCATTGAGGGAAATATCCGCTCTCTCTCCGCCCCTTTTGGCCTGTGGCGGAAAGAACTGGAAGGTGGGCATCCTGGACCGCCCTTTATACCGACGCTCTCGGACGCTGGTCACCTGATGTGGGGCGGTCCTCGCCAGGGACTGCGAAGCTAGAAATTCTTCCTGGGGTCCCACACCTGCCAGCATCAGTCTCTATATGTAATTACTTACTGCAAGAGCCTGTCTCGAAGATCTACTGTTACGGTAAGTTCTTACGTAAATGTACTTTCCTGTACTTCGACAGCTGGCTCCTGTCAGCTCTGTCAAGGTAAAGCCTGGAGGCCTCTCTTGTGGCTACAAGGCAACACAAAGCTAGGAGGACAGGCAAGAATACTTGGAAAAATTAAATGAAGCGAACAAGGCCGTAAGGGCACCAAAGACCGAAACCGAGGAAAAGCTAGCTAAATCAGTGAAGGAAGGAGGGACAGCATTCTTTAGGTATATTAGCGAGAGGAGGAAGATGGGGGGGTTGTGAGACTTGGGGAAGAGGGAGGCAACTTAGTGGAGAAAGACCTTGACAAGGTGACCATCCTCAACAAATACTTCTGATCTGTATTCACGGAAGAAGACAATGGGAACTGTCCCCCATTAATGGAGAAGGGGTGGACATTAAGCCTTTTTCAGAGGACAGAGAAAAAAGAGCACTAGAACGGCTTAGGGTAGATAAAGCTATGGGGCCTTATGGGACACACCCGAGGATCCTAAAGGAGCTCCAGGAGGAACTGGCTAAACCTCTGGCTAAGCTGTTCAGTGGATCACTGTAAACAGGTGTGGTTCTAGGGGAGGGAACAAGTGGTGCCCCTGCACAAAAGTGGTAGCAAGGAGGAGGCAGGAAACTACCACCTGGTCAGTTTGACCTTGATAATAGGTAAAATGATGGAAACCCTGCTTAAGGAAAGGCTGGTGGACTACCTAGAGACAAAGGGGATGCTGGACCCAAGGCAACATGGATTCATGGCAGGGAGGTCATGCCAGACCAACTTGATTGATTTGTTTGAGTGGGTGACAAATGAAATAAGCCAGGGCAGAGCGGTAGTTGTGGCCTATCTGGACTTCAGGAAGGCCTTTGACTCAGTCCCACACAGACTAATCCACAGCCTGGCAAATTGGGGGGGTGGGGACAGAGGTGGTCATATGGGTTAGAAACTGGTTGAGTAACAGAACACAGAGTGGTGGTAAATGGGGTTAGCTCACAGGAGGGATGGGTAACAAGTGGCATACCACTGGGAGCAGTGCTTTTCAATGTCTTCATAAGCGATATTGTAGAGGGTCTAGAAGGGAGGGTTAGCCTGTTTGTGGACAATACAAAGCTATGTAACAGGGTAGATGCACAGTAAGGTGTAGAACAAATGAGAGATCTGAAGAGGCTAGAAAATGCATCCAAGGAATGGCAGGTTTCAGTGCAACATTATGCACCTAGGGAGAGGGAATCTTAGGGTCGAGTATGAACTAGACTGGGTAACATTGGAGGCCACCACAGAGGAAAGGGAACTAGGACTACCCCTAGGAAACAACCTCAAAGTGGCTAAACAGTGTGACAAAGCAGTAGGAAAGGCTAACAGAATACTAAGGTGCATAGGGAGGGGTATAACAAGTAGAAGGAGAGAAGTGGTGGTACCGTTGTACAACTCTCTAGTAAGGCCTCATCCCCAAAAAGACATAGACAAGATGGAGACGGTACAGAGGAGGGTGACAAAAATGGTGTCTGGGATGCAGCATATGTCGTATGAGGAGACTCTAAGCTCTCAATATGTACTTCCTGGAGGAACGGGGGGGTGGAACATGATAGAGACCTTCAAGTATCTAAAGTGGATCAACGGTACCAGAGGGGAGCATCTTACACATGAAGGGAAATGGCAGAACAAAGGGGCACAGCATGAGACTAAAAGGGGGAAAACTTAGGGGGAACTTGAAATTCTGCTTCACTGAAAGGGTGGTGGAGAAATGGAACAGTCTCCCCCAGGAAGTGGTGGGGGTGGCCACGGTTCAGGGATTCAAGAATGCATGTGATAGGCACATGGGAATTATCAAGCTACGGCAAAAGGGAGGGGACTTGAAGCATCTAGGGTACCTTAAGCATTAAGAAGCGGGATAGGGCACACTGGATGGGTCACAAGACCCTTATCTGCTGACATCTATGTATCTATCTAAAACGATGTAAAAAAACAGTATGGTTTCTCAAAGGAGGTGGCAGGGAAGGTTGGGGAGAAAAAGATAGCATTCAGGAAGTAAAAGGAATCACAGAAGGAGCAGGACAGATAACTGTATAATTTAAAGCAGAAGGAAGCAGGGAAGGCAGTTGGAACAGCAAAGGCCCAAACCGAGGAAAAGATGGCCAACTCAGTTAAGGGGGATAAAACCTTTTTATAGGTACATCAGAGAACGAAGGAAAACCACGGAGGGATAGTGAAGCTTAATAAAGGGGAGAGGGGGTGGGCAGATGGTGACTGTGAAAAGGCAGAGATACTAAAATATTTTTGCTCAGTATTCACAAGTGAAGAAGGGAGGGAGGTACCTAAACCAAACAGAAACGCTGTGGATAGGGGCGTTGATACCAGCCCATTCACAGAAGAAAGAGTTCTGAAAGAACTCTGAAAAGGGAAGGTGGACAAAGCAATGGGGCCTGATGGGATTCATCCCAGAATTCTAAAAGAACTAAGAGTAGAACTAGTGACACCACTGACTACCCTCTTTAACAAATCATGGGAGGATGGGGTGGTACCTGAGGACTGGAGGACAGCAGATGTGATTCCACTTCACAAAGGTGGAAGCAGGAAACTACAAACCTGTCAGTTTGATCTCAGTGATAGGGAAAATGATGGAATCACTTCTGAAGGAAAGAATTGAGTACCTAGAAGCCAGAGGGGCACAGGACCTAAGGCAGCATGGATTCACAGCAGGAAGGTCATGTCAGACGAATCTAATAGATTTCTTTGACTGGGTGACCAAAGTAGTAGATCAGGGAGGAGCGGTGGATATGATCTACCTAGACATTAGCAAGGCATTTGACACAGTCCCACACAAAAGGTTAATATACAAGTTAGCCAGCCTGAGAGTGGATCTGAAAATGGTAGCCTGGGTAAAAAATTGGGTGGAGAACAGGACACCGGGGGGGGGTAATAGTAAACTGAGGCCACTCTGAAGAAGGTGGGGTTACTAGTGGGGTACCACAGGGTTCAGTTCCAGGACCGGTCCTCTTCAGTGTATTTATAAGTGACATTGCAGAGGGACTGGAAGGAAAAGTATTTCTCTCCATACAACACAAAGATCTGCAACAGAGTTGATGCATAAGGTGGGGTGAAAAGGATGAGAAGGAACTTGGCAAGGTTGGAGAAATGGTCAAATGTATAGCAGCTTAGATTCAATGCTAAGAAGTGCAAAGTAATGCACCTGGAAAACAAAAACCCAAGGGAAGAGTACACTATGGGGGGGTGAGATACTAACAACAAAAATGGAAAGGGACCTGGGAGTAGTCGTATCAGATGACCTAAAGATGGGCAAGCAATGTGAGTGGGCAGTAAGGAGGGCTGGGGAGATACTGGGATGTATAGGAAGAGGCATCACCAGTAGAATACAGGAAGTTGTTATCCCTCTGTACAGACAGGTGGTGATACCCCATCTGGAGTACTGTGCGCAGTTCTGGAGACCCAGTCTCCGCAAGGACAAAGGATGGAGGCAGTCCAGAGGAGGGCAACTAAAATGGTGCAGTGTCTGCAACAGAAGATATATGAAGAGAGACTTAAGGAGCTTAATATGTATACCCTTGAAGAAAGGAGGGACGGGGACATGATAGAAACTTTCAGGTACCTCAAGGGAATCAACAAAGTCCAAGAGGGTAGCATCTTTCAGAAAGAGAGATGTGCAAGAACAAGGAGGCACAATTTGTAGATAGAAGGGGGGTGACTCAGGTAATGTGAGGTATTTTTTTCACAGAGGGGGTTGTGGATGCATGGAACAGCTTTCCTGAGGAGGTTGTGGAGTCAAGAACAGTGGGGGAATTCAAGAATGCATGGGACAGACATAAGGCAATTCTAGGGTGGGGGTAGAAGGAAGTATGCTGTTGGTTAACTAGGATTTGCAGCTTATCCATTAGGTAGGGAAATGGGCAGACTGGGTTGGCTAAGCAGTCCTTGGTCTGCTGTCAAATTCTTTGTTACCCTGGATCTGTTCCACAAGGTGGGAATCACGGGGAATTATCCCAAGTATCACCCTTCTCCTTCCCAACGCCTGAAATTTATTGGGGCGGTACTGGATACTATCCAGGGTCAAGTCTTCCTCCCTTTGGACAGGGTGGAAACGCTGCAGAGGCAAGCTTGCATTGTGGCCTCCAGCTGTAGGAACATGGCCAGAGCAGTCCTCCACCTCCTAGGTCTCATTGCAGCGGCCATTCCCACTGTACCCTTTGCATAGCTCCACATGCGAATCACGCAGTGGACCCTCTGGGTCTACTGGGACCAGAGGTCGGACAGCCTGGACGACAGGGTTCTAGTGTCCAGTCCTATGCGAGAGGACCTCCTATGGTGGCAGGATTTGGACAGTCTGTCAGGGTGTCTCCTTCCAGCTGCCCCCTCCAATTAAAACTCTGATGACAGATGCATCAGGTGAGGACTGGGGAGCACATCTGGGAGATAGCAGGACCCAGGTCCCAGCGGGAACACTCACTGCACATAAATGTGCTCGAGATGCATGCAGTGCTCTATGCCCTCTAGGCCTTCCAGCCCCTTCTCCCATGACCACTTTTGATCCAGTTGGACAACGTGTACGTGGTCTGGTACATAAACTGAGGCACTCGATCTTACCCCCTTGTGCAGGGAAGTGATGCGAGTGTGGTACTGGGCTGTTCAGCTCCAGGTCACAGCGATGCACGTCTAGGGCATCCAGAACATCCTGTCACTGTCTCAGCCACACCCAGGCAGGGGTTCATGAGTGGCGAACTGTGTCAGTCAGTGGTCGAGGACATCTTCCACCTCTGGGGTTGTCCAGATCTTGATCTGTTCGCCTCCCAATACAACGCAAAACTACCCAATTTTTGCTCACTTGTTCCCGGGCCTGGTGTCTTTAAGCAAGATGTGCTGTCTTTTTGCTAGACAGGGAGAGTCCTGTATGCTTTCCCCCATTCCGCTCTTGCAGAGGATGCTCATCAAACTACAAGCGGAGGGAGCTCAGATGATTTCTCATCTCTCCTTTCTGGCCTCACCAGATTTGGTTCCCTCTACTCCAGCAGCTAACAGCGGAGCCTCTGGTTCCTCTGCCAGGACCTTCTGACTCTGGATCAGGGTAAGCTGGTCCATCCGGACCTCAAATCCCTTCATCTGCACGTGTGGCGCCTTCTGTCATAGCAGTCTCTCACTTTGGGGTCTCCTCCAGTATCGCTGATGTCCTTGTAGAGGCTAGAAAGCAGTCTACAAGAACCACTTATGTGATGAAATGGAAGAGATTCTCTTTATGGGCAGCCTCTAAGGGATGGGATCCATTTTCGTGCCCTGTTCCTTGGGTCCTGGAATACCTACTGCACCTCTCTGACCTGGGACTCTGTTATTCCTCACTGAAGGTCCATCTGTCTGCCATTCAGACAACATGAAGTATTGCTGTATTCTGACTATTGCAGTTAGCACCAGCCTTTAAACTGCCCTGGAAAATAAAGGGTTAACTTTTCTATGCATGGCATAGAATGCTGAACTCGAGCTCGGTTGAGGTCTCTGTCTGTTTCCCTTTGAATCTGAACCGTCAGATTCTTTACTCCACCTCACTGAACAGTTGCTCCGGAGATTTCTCCTTGCAGCTCGGTTCGAAAGTCGATTAAAGTGTCGGTTTTAAACCGAAATTTATTCCACATAGTCTGTTCAGTCTGTGGCTCTTCGGAGGATGGCTTGGCTCAGATGTACTAGCCTCTCAGAGGACACCCAGGCTAAGGCCATGGATTTTCCTGTGGTGGGTAATTCTCTGTTTGGGAAGCAGACAATTACATGAAAAAGATGGATGAGTACAGGGGCACTTATAGGAGTGCTCAGGCCAAAGAAAGGCAAGCAACTCCTCAGAGGCAGCAATCTAGGGGCAGGCCTCTTCTCCCTTTTCACAGAGGGGGTTCTTTAGAGGGAGAGGCAGAAGGGGGATGAGCAGGGCTGCATCCACCCCTCAGCCTAAGGTTCCTGCCAAGCAGACACCCTGATGGTTCTGCCCGGGTCGACTCTCCTATTCCTGTAGGTGGCAGGCTGGCTTACTATGTCCAGGACTGGATGTCTATTACATCAGACAAGTGGGTCCTGGAAGTAGTAAGCCAGGGACTGGTTCTCAGCTTCAAAAAATTTCCAAAGATGAGAACCAGATCTTTTCCACCTGCAGGTCTCTCTGAGACCCTTGCCCGGAGGCAGAGGTTTCATCTCTTTTGGCTCTAAGAGCCATAGAGAGAGTTCCTACCCTACTCTGGGGAAAAGGTCTGTACTCCAGATACTTCCTTACCCCAAAAAAGACAGGGGAGTGGCAACCCATCCTAGATCTAAGATACCTGAACAAACATCTTCTAAAACCAAAGTTCAAGATGGTAACTCTGGGAATAATTCTTCCCTCTCTAAGGCCAGTGGACTGCCTAGTCTCCCTGGACCTCAAAGATGCCTACTTTCTTATTCCCATCAGGTGCTCCCACAGAAAGTACCTCAGGTTCAAGTTGCCCTTGGGCCATTATCAGTTCAAAACAATGCCCTTTGGCCTAACATCAGCTCCAAGAGTCTTCACAAAGTGCCTGGCAGTAGTTGTTGCCTTTCTAAAAAGGCAAAAGATTTCCATTGTTCCATATCTGGACGATTGGCACATAGTAGGTCAGTCTCCAGACCAAGTCAAGTCAGACCTGGAAGTTACTCAGCAAGTGCTCACTTCTCTGGGTTCCTCTCAATCTCCCCAAATCAGTTCTTGAACCAGTTCAGCTCCTTACCTTTATAGGGGCAGAGCTGGATACTGTCAAGCAAGAGCCCTTCTTCCCTGAAAGGGCAAGGGTTCTTATAGATCTGGCTTCGTCCTTCAGCCTTCAGGTGTCCCGACCAGCAAGGCACTTCCTCCAGCTATTGGGCCACATGGCAGCTTCCACAGCAGTGGTCCAAGGGCAAGATTTCAGATGAGGGACATTCAGTTCCATCTGAGAGCCTTTTGTCCCAGAGGAAGGACCCTCTTACCAAACTGATTCCAGTTACTCGAACACTGATCCAAGCTCTTCAGTGGTGGCAGGATCAGGACAATTTAAGGCAAGGGGTCCCTTTTGTCACAGTCTCATTCGATGGTCCTTACCATGGATGCTTCTCTCTTGGGGTGGGGAGCTCATCTGGGGGATCTCACAGCCCAAGGACTGTGGTCTCCCCAGCAGTCCCTCCTCCATATCAATCTCCTGGAACTCAGGGCAGTGTTTCATGCACTGCAAGCTTTTTCCAAGTTGGTGTAGAACAAGGTGGTTCAGGTCAGGACAGACAACACCACCACCATGTGGTACATCAACAAACAGGGAGGCACTCTGTCTACGGCCTTGTGCATGGAAGCCATGAAATTGTGGTCCCTGGCTTACTCCCTGCAGATCTCTCTGCTAGCAGTCCACCTTCCAGGAAAGGACAATGTGCTAGCAGATGCACTGAGCAGGATTTCCTAGGGCCATCACGTAATGGTCCCTGGACCCTCTGGTTTTGAGTTTTGCCAAGGTGGGGCACTCCAGAGATAGATCACTTTGCAGCCCCAGACAATCACCAACTTCCTCTGTTTTGTTGCAGACCCCCAGTCTTGGGTTCAGTCCCTCTGGATGCTCTGATTTTAAACTGGGAGGGGAAATTTCTGTATGCCTTCCCTTCCTTTCCTCTCCTGTTCAAAGTCCTAGTCAAGATAAGGTCACAACCTTGCAAAGTTATCCTGATTGCTCCGGACTGGGCCAGACAGCCTTGGTACCCCCTGCTGCTGTCTCTAACAGTCCATCTTCCCATGTCTCTTCCCAGGAATTACAACCTGTTAACCCCTCTCAGAGGAGGATTTGATACCCCACTCTTTGGTCCCTCAATCTCAAGGCATGGCTCTTGAAGAGCTATAGTATACAGATTTCCATCTGTCCCAAGGGGTTCTGGATATTCTCAAAGCCCCTCGAAAGCCTGCCACCAGAAAGACACAACTCCAAATGGAAAAAATTCAGCATTTGGTGTTCCAAGAAGCATATATCCCCAGATACTGCTGAATTGCCTACAGTTCTGGATTATTTGGTCCATCTTAATGGTCTAGGCCTTAGACCAGCTACACTTAAGGTACACTTGTCAGTTGTTTCTGCTTTTCTGTCAGTGGGAAAACATTCCTCACTGTCATCTCACCCTATATTCTGCAAATTTTTCAAAGGATTGCTTCATACCAGTCCTCCCTTTAGGGAGCCTGCCTCTGCCTGGGACTTAAATATTTGCATTGCCCAACTTATGCAACCTCCTTTTGAGCCTATGTCCTCAGCAGAGCTTAAGTACTTGACTTGGAAAACTGTGTTTTTGGTAGCCATCACCTCTGCCAGACGTATCAGTGAATTGCAAGCCCTGTCAGTGGAACCTGATTTTATCTGTTTTCATAGCGTAAAGTGGTCCTTAGAACCAATAGGAGGTTCTTGCCCAAAGTGGTTTCAGACTTCCACTTAAATCATTCCATGTCTCTCCCTGTCTTCTTCACTGATCATTCTTCCTCAGTGGAGAGAAGGCTACACAGTTTGGATGTTAAAGTCCTTAGCTACTACATAGAGTGTACCATGGGTCACAGGTTTGAATCCCTCCAGTTATTCCTCACTTATGGGGAAGTGGGAAAAGGCAAACCTGCCACCAAGAGAACTATTGCCAGGTGGATTGTGTCTTGTATTCAATTCTGCTATGAGAAACTAGGAAAGATCCCACCCTCAGGCCTGATGGCTCACTCTACAAGAGGTACAGCTGCTGCCAGGGATACCCCTCTCTTAGAAATTTGTCAAGCAGCGACCTGGAAAACAGTCCATACCTTTACCAAGTATTACTTTCTGGATATCCAGGCTAGGAGTGATGCTCGGTTTGGCACAGCAGTACATCAGAGCCTATTCCCAAAGTAGGTTCTGTCCCTCCTTCATGGAGGTACTGCTTGGTAGTCTGCAATAGTCAGAATACAGCAAGACTTCTTCTTGTTTGAAGAAAACATTTCTCACATCAGTAATTGTTTCTTCTAATGGAGTCTTGCTGTATTCTGACCTCCCTCCCTGCCTCCCTTCTCAGAACCTGTTTTTGGGAAGTGGGTGGGCAGGTGCAGTGTTGCACCCTAGAGGTGCCTATTACACACCCTCCCTTTATTTGTTTGGGTACTTTTTGTTATTGTTGCCCCTTTATGGGGTTGGTTTTTGGTTTGGGGTTTTCCTTACTTGTCGTTTTTGGGACTCCAAAACTCCTTGTTGCCAGTTGTCTAGTAAACATTTTTTACAATTTCCAGATAGGGTTAGTGAGTTGTTGCTGGTAAGAATCTGACCCTTTAGATTCAAAGGGAAACAGACAGAGACCTCAACCGAGCTCGAGCTCAGCATTCTGTGCCATGCATAGAGAAGTTAACCCTTTGTTCTCCGGGGCAGTTTAAAGGCTGGAGCTAACTGCAATAGTCAATACAGCAAGACTCCATTAGAAGAAACATAATTACTGAGGTAATTTTTTCTTTCTGCCTACCGCACTTCCGTGGAAGGCAAAACTTTGGCTCAGTTGGAGGTGTCCCATACCTTTCTGAAGGGAATACTCCATTTGAATCCCCTGGTTAGGAACATTGTCCTCTGGGATGTGAACGTTATCCTTGAGAAACTCTCTGCCTCTTTCTGAACCAGCCAATCCTTCAAGAAACTCTGCCTGTGCACCCTGAAGCTCCTGCTCCTTCTCCTGCTTACATCAGGAAACATGCATCCTAACCCAGGCCCATGCACTACTAGCGCTGCCTGCCATGTGAAATCTACAGGGGGGGACCTGATCATCGCTACCATTAACATCTGCAGCCTGATCCCCAAGCCTGATGCCATACAAGTCTTTGTAAAGCAATACAGCCCTGACATCCTCACAATTGTCGAAACATGGCTGACGCCTAAAATTCTGGAGTTAGAAATTGAACTACCAGGGTATAATGTGCACAGGCTGGACCGCGTGTCCAAAAGAGGAGGGGGTTGTGCAATTTACATCAAAGACTATCTCATGGGGTGCCCCATCTCTACCCCTCACCATGACTCTGCAGTTCAGATCCTGCCAATTAAAATACTCTTAGGGGCACACAACAAGCCCTCCGTGTTTTGGGGGCTTGGTTCCTCCCTGCACACCCCAATGCAGGGGGACAAAGCCCTACGCAGCCCCCTGCTTAATATAACAAACTCCACTGCGGCCAAATACTGAGTGTCGGGATTTTGT
Organism: Neoceratodus forsteri; assembly: GCA_016271365.2. Classification (NCBI taxonomy): domain Eukaryota; kingdom Metazoa; phylum Chordata; order Ceratodontiformes; family Ceratodontidae; genus Neoceratodus; species Neoceratodus forsteri. Next base: position 406,768,051 of record CM028135.1, read on the forward strand.
GTCTTGGGATATCCTTCTCAGGATCCTGACATGGGGTATTTGAAATTTATGTCTTTCATAGTGATGCCTATACAATACAGTTAACTAACCACTTGGATAATGTCCGTTTAGAAACTGGGGCCCCTTCAGTTCTTGGGGTGAAAGAAATGAACAATTAGTCAGCCTTTCTGACAGGGCAGGTGTGGTCCAATTAAAAACGAAGCACATTATGAACATCCATAGTGTGAAGCAGAGCCTCCCTTCTATTTGAATACTCTGGATAATAGACAGGCAAATTGATGCCCTTAAGGATAAACTCGGACACCACTTTTTGCAGAAACTTAAGATTAGTCCGCAAGGACACCCGGTCCTTGTGGAAAGCTAAATAAGGCTCTTTGCACATCAGAGCCTGAAGCTTGAAAATCCTTCAAGCCGAAGTAATGTCAACTAAAAATAACACTTTCTACAACAGAAAGCGCAGCTCGCAACTCACAGCCAGTTTGAAGGGAGACAAGGTGAGTTTCTCCAGTACAAACAGAAGGTCCTATTGAGGAACAGGATCCCATATGGGAGGTTTCAGGTGCAGGATGCCCCACAAAAAAAAAGTGTTGGATAAATCCAATTGGGCAAGGGTCTTGCCCTCCATAGGTGCATGATAGGCTGAAACAGCAGAAAGATGCACCTTGATGGATAAATAAGTCCAGAATCTGACAGAGAGGAGATACTCCAGAACAGAGTTCACTGGGCAGGTGAATGGATCTAGGTTCCGTGCAGAGGCCCACAGGCAGAACCATTTCCATTTCACGGCATACGTGGCTCTGATAGAGGCTTTCTGGCAGCCACCAAGACTTCAGCCACCCTAGGGGAAACCCTGAATCGAGCCCTCGCTAAGTCTGTAGCAGCCATGCATGCAGGTGCAGCGATCTGAGGTCCGCATGTACTAGGGTGCCTTGTTCCTGGGAGAGCAAGTGCGAAGTCGGGCAGAGGAACCAGAGGTTCTACTGTCAATTGCTGAAGCAGAGGGAACTAAATCTGCTAAGGCCAGAAGGAGCAATCAGGATCATGTCCGCCCCTCTGATTGCAGCATGAGTAGGACCCTCTGCAGCAGTGGAAAGGGAGAGAAGGTGAACAAAAACCTCCCTGTCCAAGAGAGGGACAATGTGTCTCACCAGAAAGCACCAGGCCCTGGATCTAGTGAGCAGAAACTGGGTAGTTTGGCACTGAACAGGGACACACAGAGTTCCAGCTCGGGACACTCCCATTTTTCAAAGAGATCCTCTGCTATGGACTGTAGGAGTTCCCATTCGTGGGCCCTGTACTGAGACCTGCTCAAGTTGTCGGCCAAGGTGTTCTGAACACCTGGAACATGAACTGCAGTGAGTTCCAGACTGTGCTCTATTGCCCAGAACCAGACTCTCATGGCCACCCTGCAGAGGGATAGGAATGAGTCCCCCCCGTTGTTGATGTAGAAGACCACGGACATGTTGTCTGCTTGGATCAGCAGAGAACCTGGGGAGATAGCCAGTTGGAATGCCTGTAGAGCATAGAGGCTGGCCCTCATCTGTAACACGTTTATGTAAATGCTGTGCCAGAAAAGACCAGGTCCCCTGAGTTTGACAGTCTCTGAAATGAGCTCCCCATCCCAGTCCCAAAGCATCTGTCATCAGGATCTGCTGAGGGGTGCGCCTCCTGAAAGGAGACCCTTTTTCCAAGTTGGAAGGACTCGGCCACAATTTCATAAGGTCAGATGACCCCAAGGCACAACGCGACACTTGTCAGACTCTGCAGGGTAGATTGAGATGAAATAGCATGAGCATTATGGCCAGCGACCCAAACACGCACCCCAATGCCTGTCGCTCTCTGAAACATAGAAACATAGAATTTGATGGCAGATAAGTACCGCTTGGCCCACCTAGTCTACCCATTTTCCTACCTAACAGATAAGCTGTAGATCCTAGTTAACCAACAGCTTACTTCCTCCTACCCCCCACTAGGACTGCCTTATGTCTGTCCCATGCATTCTTGAATTCCCCCACTGTTGTTGACTCCACGGCCTCCTCAGGGAGGCTGTTCCATGCATCCACAACCCTCTCTGTGAAAAAATACTTCCTCACATTACCTCTGAGCCATCCTCCCTATAACTTCAAATTGTGCCCCCTTGTTCTTGCACATCCCTTTTTCTGAAAGATGCTACCCTCTTGGACTTTGTTGATTCCCTTGAGGTACCTGAAAGTTTCTATCATGTCCCCGTCCCTCCTTTCTTCAAGGGTATACATATTAAGCTCTTTTAGTCTTTCTTCATTTGTCTTCTGGTGCAGACTCTGTACCATTTTGGTTGCCCTCCTCTGGACAGCCTCCACTCTGCCTATGTCTTTGTGGAGATGGGGTCTCCAGAACTGCACACAGTACTCCAGATGGGGTCTCACCAACTGTCTGTACAGAGGGATAACAACTTCCAGTTTTCTACTATTGATGCCTCTCCCTATGCATCCCAGTATCCCCCAGCCTTCCTTACTGCCTTCTCACATTGCTTGCCAACCTTTAGGTCATCTGATATAAGTACCCCCAGGTCCCTTTCCATTTTTACTGTTGTCAGTATCTCACCCCCCATTGTGTACTCTTCCCCTGGGTTTTGGTTTCCCAGGTGCATTACCTTGCACTTCTTTGCATTGAATCTGAGCTGCCATACATTTGACCATTCTCCAACCTTACCAAGTCCCTTATCATCCTTTCAACTCCATCTTGTGTATCAACCCTGTTGCAGATCTTTGTGTCGTCTGCAGAGAGACATACTTTTCCTTCCAGTTCCTCTGCAATGTCACTTATAAAGACATTAAAAAGGACCAGTCCCAGTACTGAATCCTGTGGTATCCCACTAGTAACCCTACTTTCTTCACTGTGGGCTCCATTTACTACTACACTTTGCATCCTGTTGTCCAGCCATTTTTTTATCCAGGCTACCACCTTGGGACCCACTCCAAGACTGGCTAACTTGTATATTAATATTTTGTGTGGGACTGTATCAAATGCCTTGCTAAAATCTAGATAGACCACGCCCACAGCCCCCTCCTGGTCTACTACTTTGTCACTCAAAGAAATCTATTAGATTCGTCTGACATGACCTTCCCATCGTGAATCCATGCTGCCTTGGGTCCTGTGCCTCACTGGCCTCTAGGTACTCAACAGTTCTTTCCTTCAGAAGTGATTCCATCATTTTCCCTACCACTGAGATCAAACTAACTGGTCTGTAGTTTCCTGCCTCTGTCCTGCTCCCACTTTTGTGAAGAGGAATCACATCCGCCTTCCTCAGGTACCACCCCATCCTCCCATGATTTGTTAAAGAGAGTAGTCAGCGGTGTCACTAGTTCTACCCTTAGTTCTTTTAGAATTCTTGGGTGAATCCCATCAAGCCCCATTGCTTTGTCCACCTTCAATTTTATTAGTTCTTTCAGAACCCTTTGTTGTGTAAATGGACTGGTATCGACCCCCATCTTCAGAGTGTTTCTCTTGTTTGGTTTAGGTACCTCCCCCTCCTCTTCCTTTGTGAATACTGAGCAGAAATATTTGTTCAGTATTCCTGCTTTTTCACTGTCACCCTCTACCCACATTCCCTCCCCTTTATTAAGCCTCAGTATCCCTCCTTTGGTCTTTCTTCACTCCCTAATGTACCTATAAAATGTCTTATCCCCCTTCTTAACAGAGTTGGCTATCCTTTCCTCGGTTTGGGCCCTTGCTATTCCGACTGCCTTCTCAGCCTCTTTCTGCTTTAACTGATAAAGTTCTCTGTCCTGCTCCTTCTGTGTTTCCTTATATTTCGTGAATACTATCCTTTTCTCCTTAACCATCCCTGCCACCTCTTTTGAGAACCATAGCGTTTTTTTTCCTTTGTTGTGTTTTGTTGATTTGCTTTACACAAAGGCTTGTTGCCTCTGAGATGGCTGTTTTGATTACTCCCTATTGGTCCTCCACCCCTCCTTCTTGCCTGTTTGTTAGTGCTTTTCTGAGGCACTCTCTCATTTTCCCAAAATCAGCGCTCCTAAAGTCCAATACTCTTGCTTTTGTATGGCTTGATTGTATGGCTGTGTTTATCGTGAACCACACTGTTCGGTGGTCACTTGTTCCCAGATGGCTTCACACTTCTAAATCTGAGATTCTTTCTCCATCCCCATTTGAGAGTACCAGGTCTAAGATTGCTCCCTCCCGAGTGGGTTCCGATAATAGCTGTCTGAGGCATGCCCCCTGTAGGGCATCAAGAATGACCCTGCTCTTGGATGTGCCTGCAGCAAAGCTGCTCCAGTTAACATCTGGCATATTCAGGTCCCTATCAACAATATCTCCCCTTTTTCTGCCATTCTAAAGAAGCCTTCTATCATTTCCTTGTCTATTTCCTCCCCCTGAGATGGGGGTATGTATACAACCCCCATGCAGATTGTGGTGCCATTTCCTGTCTCCAGGGTGACCCAGAGTGCTTCATCTGTTCCCTGTTTACTCTTTAGTTCTTTTGCTTTGATCCCTTTCTTTACATAGAGAGCTACTCCTCCTCCTCCTCTTTTACCCTCCCTGTCCCTCCTGTAGTTTGTGTATCCTGGTATGTTGACATCCCAGTCATGGTTCTCTGTGTACCATGTTTCTGTGACTGCCACAATATCCAGGCAACCCTCTTCCATCAAGGCCACTAGTTCAGGAACTTGTTACACAGACTACGGCATTGGTACTCATCACCCTCCACTTTTGATGGCCTTACCCTTTTAGCCCCATTCCTGTTCTTACTGCCTTTGCCTTTTTTTACATTTACCTCTGTCCTGCTCCCTAATGACTTCTCTACCTTAGTGTTTACCTCACTAATTACCGTGTTTTGTGGGGAGGCTGGGATTTCCCTGCTCTTTTCAGTGCCTCCCCTTGGCTGGTTTAAATGCTTGCCAATGAAGCATTTAAACCCTCCCTAGGATCCTGGTCCCCTCCGACAGATGCAGACCATCGCACCAGTATAGGTCTGCATCCTCCAGGTGGCTCCCCAATGAAGCTAAACCCTGAGCTCCACACCAGTTTTCAACCACCATTGAATTCCCTGTAGGAGTACCTTAGCATCACCCTGCCATAGACAGGCAGCACCTCCAAGAAGGTTACCACTGTATGAGCTACTTGTCTAAGGGCCTCCCCAACTCTACAAACTCCTCTGCACTGCTCTGATCCCATTCCTAGCCAGGTCATTTGTCCCTAGGTGGACAATGACATCCAGCTCCCTCCCTTGTGCAGCTGTTCCCACGATCCTGAGGATCTGCTCCTGTCCCTCAAGCCGTGGCACCAGGCAGGCACCTTACCTCCCTCCCTTCCTTCCCATTTCTACCCCCTAATGATTGAGTCCCCACCAGTTGTTTCCTTCCCCTGTGGGGTCCCATGCCACCCTCTTGTCGGTCTCCTTTGTGAAGGTTCCCAGCATCCTCCTTGGTCTCCTCTGCAAGTGCCTCCATAGAAGAACCACTTTCCATCAGAAGAGCGAATGAATTGTGGAGAGGTACAGCTGGAGGGATGCAACTCTGTTCAACAACCCTCGCCCACCCTGGTCCAGCCTCTTTTCTTTCTTGGCAACCTCTGAGGTAGTGGCATTGGCCCTGGTGGTCCCTGGGTGGGGGAGGAGGTTTCATGAATTCTAGCCAGGTCAGCTTGGAGACAGGCAACCTCCTCCCTCAGACCAAAGAGGTGACTGCAAACAGGGCAGCATCGCAGCCTCCAGAATATCTCCCGGAACACTGCCGCCCCACAGCCATTGCACTACACCACTCCTATCGTGTCTTATTTTGAGTCCCCTCTCCTGTTTCTCTGTATGCTTACTCTCTCCTCGCCTTACAACTTTCACCCTTCCTATTCTGGGACAGCAACTTCCTATATTCTTCAGTATCCTCCTCCTTCCTTGCTCAGTGTCAGACCACCAGCAGCTGGGGAAGTGAGCTACTTTTTTCCTTTATGGTTGACAAAACCAATGTTTCTCTATGATCCTTCCTTCCTACTGCCAAACAGGAAGTTTCTGTTGACAGTCAAATCCAGTGGCTATAAAAGTAGAACTGGCTTAGGATGGTGGGATGGAGGGCAATTAGTAAGAAAAAGGCTAGCAACAGGAAGTTGTAATTTGAGTCACCTGCTTTTATAGTGTCTAAGCCACACCCCCAATTAAGCTCTCTCTCCTCCTACTGGTTTAGCAAAGAAAATTGATACAGTACCCTTCCCAGCACAGAACACACACTGACTTTCTTTCTTTTTTAACCTTAAATAAGACCCCTTCTACTTCTAATGAAGTATCTGTCTGCTTAATCTCAACAGACTCACTCCTGCTGAGATATGTGTTAAATTAATAAGAAAATGTAGATTCTTTTAGTTAGCTGCTTTCTGCTCTACAAGCAAGGCTAGCAACAGGAAGTTGTAATTTGAGTCACTGCTTTTATAGTGTCAAAGCCACAACACTAGTTAAGCTTTCTCTCTCTCTCTTCCTACTGGTTTAGCAAAGTAAGTTGATACAGTACCCTTCCCAGCACAGAACACACAATGACTTTCTTTTTTTTAACCCTAAATAAGACCCCTTCTACTTCTAATAAAGTATCTGTCTGCTTAATCTCAACAGACACTGACTCCTGCTGAGATATAAGTGTTAAATTAATAAGAAAATGTAGCTTCTTTTAGTTAGCTGCTTTCTGCTCTACAAGCAAGGCTAGCAACAGGGTGAGGTTGATGTTGGTTCTGTACTTCACTGCTACTTCTATTGTGTCTAACTACTGCACTATGCCAAAACCAGCAAGACAACATTCGGCATTGACAAATGCTTGTTTTGTGTTACTGCTAGTACTAATAAACACTTTTTGTGAATTCTACAACTGCTCCTGGTTTTTCCTATGCTTCCTGACCTGTGCCTTGATGATAATCCCCATATGTCAGGCACAGCTGCTGTCTGTCCTGCCTATGGCTTTTAGTGAGTCATGTAGCAGCTCAAAGCACTCTTGACATCAAGGCTATGAAGTATGTGTTCCCCTGAGATGGGAATTCTCAGTAAAAAAGACAGGTAAGGTGATGGACTGATTCAAGTGGAAGTCAGAAACCATCTTTGGTAGGAACTTCCTATTGGTTCTAAGCACTACCTTGTCCATGTGGAAGGAAATGTAGTCCTGCTCAATGCACAAGGCCTGAAGTTCACTAATTCTTCCCCTTGATTAGAGTGCTCAGGATAATACATTGTCAAGTGTATAGTCTGGTTCAAAGTAAACTCAGAAACTACTTTTGGCAAAAACTTAGGATTTGTACGCAGAGCCACCGACTCTCTGTGGAAAATCAAATAAGGCTCCTTACACTTGGGAGCTTAAGCAGCAGGCAGGTAGGAAAGAGGGCTGGAGTTATATTCTGTTTTAACTGAAATATTTGAATAGTTTGTAAGTGAAATTAGTTTTATGTGTTAAAAATTATTACCTTGAATTAGAACTGTTACATTGTAACTTTGGTGGCTTGGGATAGTTGTTTGGCAGGATACTTAGAGGAAATTTAAATGTGTTGTTTGCCTGGTGGTTGGGGAGGGACATTAGCTGCAATTACCTTGTCTTTAAATAGGAATTACCTTGGCTTTCATTGTTCACTTGGGAGCTTAAGCAGCAGGCAGGTAGGAAAGAGGGCTGGAGTTATATTCTGTTTTAACTGAAATATTTGAATAGTTTGTAAGTGAAATTAGTTTTATGTGTTAAAATTATTACCTTGAATTAGAACTGTTACAGTGTAACTTTGGTGGCTTGGGATAGTTGTTTGGCAGGATACTTAGAGGGAAATTTAAATGTGTTGTTTGCCTGGTGGTTGGGGGAAGGGACATTAGCTGCAATTACCTTGTCTTTAAATAGGAATTACCTTGGCTTTCATTGTTCACTTGGGAGCTTAAGCAGCAGGCAGGTAGGAAAGAGGGCTGGAGTTATATTCTGTTTTAACTGAAATATTTGAATAGTTTGTAAGTGAAATTAGTTTTATGTGTTAAAAATTATTACCTTGAATTAGAACTGTTACATTGTAACTTTGGTGGCTTGGGGATAGTTGTTTGGCAGGGATACTTAGAGGGAAATTTAAATGTGTTGTTTGCCTGGTGTTTGGTAAGAGCCCTCCCACCTACCCTGTTTTGTATGCCTTCTTAAATACTGAAAAGCCACTGGGGGTTGGGATTGAAGGGCTGAGTATTTCTGTTTGGGACTGAAATTCGAAGCAACAGGAGCTGGTGGGCCTGTGACATCATATGGTACCTGATGTCAGCTTACACACACTGTTAGTGGGACCGAACACACACTGGACTGTATGTGTTTCTGAGACTTGGGAACGTTATTGGTGGAGTTGAAATTGGGTTTGTAAATAACTACAGTCAGTATAGAGAGAAACTGTACTCCAGGGAAGGGACTGAAAAGGGGTGTGCTGTTATAAACAGAGGGGATAATCAGGGGTGGCCATATTCCACCATGGCAGGCATCTTGGGAAGGGTTGTAGGCTGCACAGGCTGTGGATGGCAATAATTCTAAATTGGGCCTGGAGAGAGGGAGGCTACCCACTCTGTAGACAGCTATCTTGTATCAGGAGTGAGGTATATTGGTTAAGGAGTAAGCTGTGGGAGCTGGGGGGGGTGTCCAAGGATAAGGGGTGTGGATATGGGCAGCAGAAGGGTGGGGCTGAGGGGAGGCTGGAGCAACACTCTGAAATTACAGGACGTTATGTTACAGCAAGCAGGAAGGGGGATATTCGGGAATGAGGACCCTTAGATAGGGAAGTTGATGCTAAGGGGAAAGCGTACGGGGTGAACATTCTGAATACAAAGAGACTGGAGGGGGAAGAGTCAGGAGGGGCTGTTGTGCGGAAGCCTAAAACAGCAGACTGTGGGAAGGGAGCTCCTAAGGTGAACAGTGCAAGAGAGGAAGAAGAGGGCCAGTTTAGAGATGCAGTCAGGGAAACTCGGTTACATGATGGAGGCTGACATAGAGTGTCACAATAAATTTGAGCTACTACAACCTAGAGGGGAGGAAGGGTTGGTGGAAATGAGGAAACTTATACAGAGGCCGGGGGGAGGGAGTCGGATACCCATAGGGCATCACAGACCAGCTATGGAAAGGACAGACATAGTCCCAGAGGGAGAAGGGGAAACATATATGTTAAGCAAATGGGGGAGATGCAACATATTCCAGACATGAGGGAGGAGAGCATGATTGGAGAGAAACTGGGAGACAAGGAGGTGGGAGAGGAGCCCCCCTTCAGCAGGGAGGTCAGTACCAAGGATGGGGCCCTAGCTAAAGGGGACCCACAGAGAGCCTCTGGAGGCAGGGGTACTATTACAAGGGGGGAGGATGGTGGTGTGGGGGAAGGGGAAACCATCAGGGCCAGGATAAATGGTTCAGATAAGAGAGGGTTAAAGGGACACCTATTCAGAGGGGTTTGAGTTAAGTGGGCAAAATAGCAAGGAGGCAGAAAAGGGAGGGTGACAAGGGTTCTCTATAAGGCAGGAAGACTCCCATGAAATTGAGATCATGAATAAAGGGGGAAGGGGCTGAGGGGCATAGTGGAGGTAACCATAAGGATGATGGCAGTGTTAAGGTTCTGTTACTGGAGACTCGATGATTAGGGGTATCCATTGGGAGGGACAGGGGGTGGATGCCATAGCCAGGTGAAGGTAGTGAGTATCTCTGGGCTGACATTGCACAGAGCAAAGTTCATGGTGTATGAAATGGTTAGGGATTGTGGAGGGAAACCGATTTCTGGCATTTGGGAACTAATGATCTAGAGGAAATAGCATTTTGGAAATCCAAGCAAGGTTCCAAGAACTTGCCAGAGTCTGTCGGGATAATGGATGCAACATTTCTTTTAAGATATTGCCAGTACCAAAGGCCTCAGTGGAGAAAAGAAGCTACAGAGGTTAATGACTGGCTCAGGAAGTAAGAAGAGAATGGATTGGGGTGTTAGGAACTGGAATGGAGTTTGGGAGGATAGGACTATATGCCAAGGACAGGTTTCATCTTGCCCCATTAGGGAAGGAAGTCCTTAAACAGGGATGGCTGACTACATACAAGAAAGGTGGGTTTAAACTTGTAAGGGGAAGGGATGAGGAGGGGCTGACCAGAAGCCCTCTCCTCCAGATGAGGGGAGTAGCCAAGCCCAAGAGGGGAGGGAACAGACTGGAGGTGGAGGTTTCAGGAGGAGCAGGGGAGGATGGAGTATAAGGAATCTGGGTGGGGTTCACAAAGAGGATCAGGGATAAGGGTGGGGTTGGTGTTAGTAAATGCCAGGAGCTTGGGAACAAGTTGCTGGAGTTCCAGGCCATGCTGTTCGAGGGGGAGTGGATGTGGCGGTCACGGAGACGTACAACAAAACCATGACTGGGACCTAAATGTACAGGGTACACTATGCTTAGGAAGGATAGAAAAGAGGTCAGAGGGGTGGAGTGGCTATGTTCATTAGAGATGATATAGAAATTGCTATGTAGAAGAGGCAGAGGAAACGTGGAGGCCTTATGGGTCACCTTACGATCCCCAGCAGGAGATAAGGTCAAGCTGGTAGTAGCATATAGGCCCCTGGGATGAGTGATGTTCTAGAGGATGGTTTGCTGGACAACATCATTGCCCAGTGTGGTCCAAAAGGGAAGGAGTGGTGTTGATGGGGACCTTAATATGCCAGGTACAAACTGGGAACCATGTCCTCTAAGGTGGCCAAGGAGCAGAGGCTGCTGGATGGCTTCCAGGATGTGTTCTTAACACAGCATGTGATGGAGCCCACAAGGGAGGGCATGTCCTGGATGTGGTTCTGGCAGATGGGGATCTGGTAAGGGACATAGTTGTACAGGACCCCTGACTGGGAGTGACCACAATACTGTCTGGTTTCAAATAAGCATGGGGAGTGGGGGGTGAGATCTAGGACACTGGCAGTGGACTTCAGGGGCAGACTTTATGGGCATGGGAAATATTCTCAAGGATCACTTGAAGGGATTACCTCAACGACAAGTGTGAAAAGGAGATGGGAGGTCATAAACGGGACTTCATGAGGCAGTCAGGATCTGCGCTAAGTTGAAACGTAAGGGAGCAAGGTCACGTAAACCATGCTGGTGGTCCATTGAGGTACAGGTAGCAGTCAGAGAAAAGAAAGCGGCCTACAAAAAATATAAAACAACAAGAGGGGATAGGGATAAGGAAATGTACCAGCTTGCATCTAGAAAAGTCACCCGTATGGTGAGGGGAGCAAAGTCCAGTAAAGAGCAGCGGCTGGCACAGGGAATACATGGAGGGGAAAAGGGCTTCTTCCGGTACATTGGGGACTGGAGAAAAACTAAGGGCCATCTCAGCAGATTGAGATCAGAAGGAGGGTGGGTGGAAGAGGCGAGGGACCAGGCAGAGGTATTTAACGAGTACTTTGCCTCTGTGTTCACTAGGGAGGGGATGGGATATCTACAAAGCAAGGCATGAAGGGATAGAAGGGAAGGGGGGATCAGGGGGCAACAGAAATGGAGCAAGAGGGAGGGAAAGGTACCCAGAGGTGTCACATCTGGATAAGGATAAAAAAGACCAGTAAGGGGAGGGACGGATGATGCTATCTCCACCAAAGGGTGTGGTTAGCCCTCAAGGCCCTAAAGAAAAACAAATCTCCTGGGCGGATGGCATTCATCCGAGTACTGTGGGAATTGGCGGACATACTGGCTGCACCTCTGGCAGGAGCTTTTCAGCAGGTCGCTTGAGACAGGGAGGGTACCTAGGGATTGGCGAGAGGCACATGTGGTACCAATCCATAAAGGGGGGTCGAGGGAAGTACCAGGTAATTATAGACCCATCAGTTTGACCTCGGTGGTGGGAAAATTAATGGAGAGTATACTAAAGGAACGGTTGGGGTGTACTTGGAGGAGGTGGGAGGTCTGGACAGTCAGCAACATGGGTTTGTGCCAGGCAGATCAGGTCAAACCAACCTTGTGGAGTTCTATGAATGGGTAACATCAGAACTGGACAGGGTAAGCCTGTGGATGTATTATTCTTGACTTCAGCAAGGTTGACTCTGTCCCCACAATGGTCTGGTGGAGAAACTGATGGGGTTAGAGTAGGCCCTTTGATGGTCAGATGGATTGAAAACTGGCTAGCTGGATGCACTCAGAGAGTAGTGGTCTGTGGGGAGCTCGAACCCTAGAGAGGTTGGTAGTGGGTACAATACAGGGTCAGTCCTGGGTCCGATCCTGTTTAATGCATACACACGGACACATCAGGAGGGTATAGGGTGTGAAATGAGTCTCTTCGCGGATGACTCCAAGATGGGAGCAGTAGTTGAGGGAGAAGAGGGGAGGGTTGCCCTGCAAGGGGACCTGGACACCCTGGAAAGCTGGGCTCACACATGGAAAATAAATTTCAATATCACCAAGTGCAAGGTGTTGCATCTTGGTCGGGGAAACCCTAAACACAGGTACACCCTGGGAGGGGAGGCACTGGAGGCCTCAATAGGGGAAAAAGACCTAGGGGTCATGGTGGATGCATGTATGAATAACTCTGAGCAGTGCAGGAGAGCAGCTAGCAAGGCAAACAGGATGTTGGGATGCATCAGTAGGGGATCACCTCTAGGAGCAAGGAAGTGATTCTGCCACTGTACAATGGACTGGTTAGACCACACCTTGAGTACTGTGTACAGTACTGGAGACCACACTTGAAGAGGACACACAGCCCTGGAGAGGGTACAGAGGAGGGCAACAAAGATGATGCGAGGCTAGGGGATTTGACTTATGAGGACAGACTTGAGGAGCTCTGCCTGTTTTCATTGGAGGAGAGGAGAGAGACAGGGGACATGATTGAGGTCTTCAAGTACCTCAAGGGAATAAATAGGGTAAACATGGAGGGATCTTTAGACTAAAGCAGGGAGGTATCACCAGAGGGCATGGTCTTGAGTTGGAAGGTGGAAGGTGAGGGGAAAAGAGGAGGTTTTCACCGAGAGGGTGGTGGACCCTTGGAATGCACTGCCTGGTGAGCTGGTTCAGAGATCCACAGTGGAGGGCTTCAAGAGAGGGTGGGACAGACACAGAAAGTGGATGTATCAGATGATGGCCTGTCCCGGGGGGGTGGGGATGGATGATAGGGGTTTCTGGAGATCAAGGGATGGGAGGGTCTCGGCATCCAACTAAGGATCTAGGTTCAAGCAGACTCGATAGACCGTAAGGCCTAATCTGCTGGCAAATAGTATGTTAGTATGTTAGTACACATTAGGGCTTGAAGTTAGGAAATCCTTCAAGTAGAAGTAATTGCAACTAAAAACAGCACTTTCCAAGACAAACAGCGTAGGTCGCAACTCGTGGCCAGTTTATCGTTATTGTGGTTTACATTCCCCCAAAAGACCAAGGGAAAAGCCTCACAACTATTCTGGACTTTATCAAAACCCAACCTGTAGGTGCTGAGACTATCATACTAGGCAACTTTAATATCAACTGGCATGCATCTGATGCTGCTGTCTCTCAGGATGCTATATCATTAGCTAACCTCTCGGAAATGGTTGTCTCCTCCACTAGAAAAAACTACAAAACGGGCACTAGTACCCTACTGGACTGGGTTCTTACCAGTCATCCTTCCCATTTCTCCAGCACCTCTGTCCTTCCTGACTCACTGAGCTACCACTCCCCTGTAATCTGTGAGTGGTCAAACAAATTCCACAAGCCTCCACCTAAAGTCATCACCAGCAGAGTGCTCCCACGTGGTCTACTAAGTCACCTTAAATCCTGCCTCAGTCTGCATGACTGGTCTCCCATTTACCAATCTAAGGATGTTAATTCAGCTCTCAACTACTTTACCTCCTCCTTCAATGCGGCATGTGACTCCTACGCCCCACTCAAAAATGAAAAGTCAAGGCGCTCTGCTACTCATTGCTAACAGGTGAGCTTCTAGCACAACTAAAATCTAGGGACCACCTCTGGTGCCCAACACAACATATAGAACTACAAACATGCCCGCAACAACTGCACAAAATACATTCGACTACAGAAAAGCACGTAATACAGAGAAGCTCTCTCCAACACTTGGGGAAATGGGTCTGAGTTTTGGAAGAACATCAAAGAAGTCACAGTGAAGCAGCCCAGATCCTCATCAACTATGCTAAAGGTTGACGAGTCCATCACTCTTGATCCCCTGGTCATTGCTAACACCTTCAATGATGCATTCATTGACCTATCATCATCATCAAATCTTTATTTATTCAGGCGAACATCATTGAGCAAGGCTCATTTACAAGATGGACCTGATAAGGTCAAGGTTCAATAGTTGATACACAACAGATACATCATACACTTATATAAGACCGTTATACATACAGGGGAAAATAACGTTAATAAACACAGTGATGTACAGTAAGTTCACATGATAAAAAACGGTTACAGGAAAGTTAAGCTAATATTTACAGTATATACATATCCCAGTGGGGTGGGCATGGCAGACACTCAACATAATGTAATACTAGGATGGTGAAGGTATTACTGGGTGCCATAAGATGGGGTGTCTGTCTGGAAGGAATATGCCATATATGGTTTGGAAGGGAGATTTGTGAGATGACAATGCTAGCTCTAGTGGTAGCAATTGCATTTCTCTTTGAAGAAGACTGTACAATGCTGTTTAAAGGATGCAAATGGAATGATATTGGACAGTTTTAGGGATTATTGTAGGGTGCTCCATGCTATAGCTAGAGAATAACTGATTGCTGCCCTCCCTAGCCTGGTGTTGAATTTGGGCAATTTGAGCAGGATGATGATGTTGCTTCTTAGGGCGTAGGAGCTAGGAGAGGTCTGGGTGAAGCAGTCCAGGATATAGTTTGGAAGTTTTTTTGACAACGCTCTGTAAATCCATAGTGCTGCATTTCTGTTCCTTCTGAGGTTAAGGGAAATCCACCCAACTGCAGCATAAAGAGAGCAATGATGAGTATTAGATGGCAGATCTGTAATGAACCTTATTGCTCTATGATATAAGGTATCCAACTTGTGATGGTAGGAGATGGGGCAGTGACTATAAAGGAAGTCTGCATAGTCAACAACTGATAGAAAAATGGCCTGGACTAACCTCATCTTTGAGTCTCTGTTTAGGAAGGGTTTTAATCTATAGAGAAGGCCAAGCCTTTGGCGAAGCTTTTTTAACAGTTCTAAATGATGAGTGAAGTCAAGTCTGTTGTCAATCCACACACTTAGGTATTTGAAGTTTTCTACATACTCCAGATTTTCTCCAAGTATAGTGCATAGCTGAGGGGGAATGATTGGAGAGGATGTGCTGGTGGAGCTTTGATTTGTGAACATCATTGCTTTAGTTTTCTTTGCATTTAACAGAAGCTTTTTCTCGAGTAGCTGATACTGTAGCAAGGAGAATTCTGTTTGTAGGATTTCACGAGCAGCTGCAGATGAAGGGTTGCTGACATACAGAACAGTGTCATCAGCAAAGAGGTGTACATAGGAATTGGTAAGGGTTGAATCAATGTTATTTATATAAATGGCAAAAAGGATAGGACCCAGAATAGAACCTTGGGGGACTCCTCTTGACAGTGGTTTTAATGGGGATAGGTCACCTTCAGCTTTTACCTGCTGTGACCTACCGGTGAGATAGCATCTGAACCACTTAAGGGAGGATGGATCTAGGCCAATGGAGTACAGGGATGAAAGTAGTAGCTCGTGGTCCACAGTATCGAATGCTTTGCTCAGGTCCAGGAATACTGCACAGACGACATTCTTTTTATCTAATTCGGATTGCCAGTCATTTGTGACCTTGGCTAGTGCAGTGATAGTGCTATGCTTGGCCCTGAATCTAGATTGAGCTGGGTTTAGAAGGTTAGCATTGTCAAGATACTCCCTTAACTGATTGCTCACTAATTTCTCCAGCATCTTGGATAGCACTGGTAGAATGGAAATGGGCCTGTAATTATTAAGATCCATAGGGTCCCCTGATTTTAGAAGGGGAACCACTTGGGCTGTCTTCCACAGTGTGGGAATAGAGCCAGAGTTTAGAGATAGGTTAAAGAGGTGTGTTAGGGGGACTGCAAGTACATGGCATGCAATCTTTAGAAAGTAGGGTTCCAGAGAGTCTGCCCCTGCGCTTTTTTTGGTATCCAGTTGCCATAATAGATCCTCTACTTGTTTCAACAGTATAGATTTGAAGCTGAAGGAAGAGTCAACTCTCTGATCACCAGTGTAATGGGAGCTTAATTGTTCCCTCAGCAGGTTAGCTGGAGAGGTGTCAAAGGCAAGGCCAGCCATTGTGAAGTGGTTATTGAAGGCGTCCAGAATTTTCATTTTGCCAGTGATAGGGCCATAACTGTTGTGTAATTGAGTTGGAAGGGGGGTGTTAGCGTCCTGCCCCACCATACCCTTGATGGTGCCCCAAAACCTAGCAGGATTATGGTAGGAAGAGTCGAGTTCGGCCAAGTAGAAGGCAGCCTTTGCATCCCTAACTTTCTTGGTGCATCTATTCCTGGCTTTCCTTAAGATCATCCAGTCATTTGCTTTCTTGGTTTTTCTTGCCATTTTCCAGAGTTTGTCTGTCTCCAGCAGTGCAGCTTTGAGGTCCGCTGTAAACCAACGACAGGATTTGTTTTTTATTCGGATACTAGAGATTGGGGCATGGGTGTTAAGGGAATTTATTATAATGTTATTTAGCACCTGCTGAGCTTTTCAACAGAATGGGCAAGATAAAACTCTTGCCAGTGTGGAGAGTAAGCTAGATCATGCAAATATCCTTCAATATTGATGTTTTCTTGGATCTCCTCATGAGAATTTTGCAGGGCTTGTTGTTATGCTGGTGGATCTTACCCCTGCGATGGGGCAGTGATCACTTATATAGAAGCACTCAGCGTGTGTGAATAGATGTGGTTTATTCACTAGCATGATATCAAGTACTGTGCTGTTATTACTATTCATTGCATTAATTCTTGTTGGTTCATTAATTAGCTGTGTGAACCCATATGTATCACAGAATGATACCAGAGGTGCAGCTGCCTGGGTAAGCCAGTTGAAATTCAGGTCACCTAGAATAATGACTTCTTCAGTGCTGGGTTTGAGCAGGTTCCCCAGATGGGATAAGAGCTTGTGTTCAGCAGAGGGAGGTCTGTAGCAACCAACTAGCTGAAAAGCTGCTGTATTGGGGAGAGAGACTTTTAGGGATAGGCATTCAAACTCCTTGGGCATAGATGTTGCAGCAATACAGGATACAGCTATACCGGATTTTGCATATATGGCTACTCCACCGCCCCTTGTTTGGCGATCAGCTCTGAATAGCTGGTAGTTAGGTAGGTTAACATCCCTGTCTGCTGTGGTGGGTTTGAGCCATGTCTCAGATACCACAAGAAAGTCTGGCAAGGTATGGGCAACCCAGGCATGTATCAGTGTGAATTTTTTCAGCAGACTGCATACATTAATATGCAGGAAACTGAGGCCTTTAATTGAGGTTAGGTCTGATGGAGAGGTGATACATTCAGGGGGTCCAGGGTTGATTTCCACATTACCAATGCAGAGTAATAGAGCAGGAGTTTCATGAGGGCTGCCAGTGATAGGGAGAGGGGGCTGTCTTTGGTCCTCCTTCTTTTATTCTGTTGCCACTCTTTTGGGGTGCTCCCTGTGGGTTTAAGAGATTGTGTCGCGACACCAAGGAGCAGTTTGGTGGTTAGGCTTAGGGTGGATCTGTATATCCAGCAGTGGAGCCTTGGTTGAAAAACATGTGTGGTGGTATGTGTCTCTTTATGGTGATCACACCACTGTAGTCGATGCAGCAATGGTAGAGCATATGTGAGGGTTTGAGCGTCAGCCAAAGGGGATGGTTCAGAGAGACTGGGCGGATGGATCACCCTAGTTTGTGTGACAGGGACATCTTCTTTGTGGAACCCCATGTCTGACAGTGAAAGGAGTTTAAGCAGCGTTCTCCCCCCAGATTTTTTCCTGGATACTACCTCCACTACTCCCTGTGGCTATCCTACTCTTACAAATCACCCGCCCTTCTGTTTCAAAGCAGTTAAGTTGCACGAAGCCCGGAAACACATCACCAAAGCAATCTCCAAGTCAAGAACTAGCGGGGACTCACTGGACCTCAGACTGCTATCCCGCACCCTTGTTGAGGTTCTAGTCCCATTAACACAAATTCTCAGTCTCTCCCTTAGCCTCAGTCAGTTCCCTGACAAATGGAAAGCTGCTACAGTTACCCTAGTCCACAAAAACATGGATAAGACCTTCCATGGGAACTATCGACCAATTTCAATACTACTTCCTCTCTGCAAAACTCACGAATGCATAGTGGCCGACCAACTCACTGACTACCTGGAAAAACACAATCTGTTATATACACAACAACGTGGTTTCAGAAAAGGACACAGTACCTCATCTGCCTTACTGGAATTCACTGGAACACTGAACAGCACATTGGATAGGGGTCATCTAGCCAGGGCAGTATTTGTCGATCTGACCGAGGCGTTTGACACTGTCCACCATCGTCTGCTGATTCAACAACTCCAGCTAACAGGGTTCTCTCCTGATGCTGTAGCGTGGTTCAATAGCTACCTGCAAAATCGATCACAAAGAGTAAAAATTGCAGGTGTCCACTTGGATCCCAGACCAGTCTGTTCTGGAATCCCCCAGGGTTCCATCCTGGGCCCACTACGTTTCAGCCTTTTTCTTAACACCCTCCCGAAATCCTGCCCTGAACAACTTATCCTCTATGCAGATGACACTGTAATCTTCTATTCCCACAAGGACCCTGTGCTCCTACAATTCAATCTTCAGCAAGGCTTTGCCTCAGTGGAAAACTGGTTTAGCAGACATAAGCTGGTCCTCAACCATAAAAAAAAAAAAGGCCTCATAACAGGCATAAACTTCACCCCCTCACTATTTCAACTAGCCATGGAAGCACCCTTGAGCAGATGCAGTCATTCAAATACCTAAGGATATCTCTGGACTCAAATCTCTCCTATGGGGAACACATAGACGGTGTTGCCAAAGCTGCCAACACAGAGTTAGGCCTGCTATACCGACACAGACAACATCTCATGGCGGAAGCCCTGAAGATCGCTGTCCAGAGCTCAGTGGTCTCCATCAATGACTATGGACTAATCATTTATGGCTCTGCTTCCGCCACTGCCCTCAGATGAATATCGACATCCCATAACAAGGCCTGTAGGCTCACCATCTCACACATACATGTGACCTGTATGCCCAATCTGGATGGCTTTAATTTTCCAACCGCATAAAGTATCTAACCTGCATCATGACAAAGAAAGTAACCATGAGCCTCGCCCCTCCTGGAGTCCGAGCCTTACTGAGTCAAAGACTGAATCCTCGAAACACCAGGGGCTCTGAATCCCAGCTCCTCCAGGTACCCCACTGTCGCACCTCCCAGGGCCAAAGATCTTTTGCCCATAGCACGCCCAGCTGGCTAAATGGACTCAGCCCTGACATCTCCTCCACTACCACTCTTGGTTCATTCAAATCTAAGCTCCACCTCCATCTCACTGACTCTAGCTCCTATGACTGTTACCTATAATCACCACAGTCCACTCTCTATGCTCCTTCTCCCTAGCACTTATTTTCTCCCATTCCCCCCTTTCCCGACTCTCCCCCTCCCCCATCTCCTTCCCTCCATAAGCACGTTCCCCTGTTATGTTTAGCTAAGTTACTTTTGCTCTGTGTTGTTGACAAGGCCTCCAGCTGCTCTTACCTCCCCTTATTTAACCTTACCATACGTTGTGTTTCCATTGTCCCCTCTTACCACCTCTCCACCCCTATCCAGTATGTTACCCTGTCGTCTCCTATGTTACCTCACACTAACACAGCTTATCCTGTCTATTGTATTGATCTCCCATTGTAACCATTTCTGCTACCTTATTTACTGTATTGTACTGTTTTTCTGACGTGGAACCTTTGTAAAAGAGCCTTGGCTCAAAGGTATGTTGTAATCCTAGACATAAATAAATAAAAAAAAATTAAACTCATTTAATTCTACATTCAGCGTTATGCTCACTTAGCAATATACTTCTCCATTTTTTCTAGTTGGGAAAGAACATAAGCAGTCATCATTCTTAATTTTTTTTTTGTTTCTGTTTTTGTATATTAATTCCTATTAAAGACTGATATACCTAGTATTCTTAGCTTCCATTTCTGGTATACAGTTTGTATATATTTATTTTGAACTATAAATATTTATTCTTCGATCTCAGGAGAGAGAAAGAGAGAGTGGGCATTTTCCAGCGAGACTGAGCAGCTGTGAGTGTTGCACAGAGTCCACTTGTGTGTCAGGGAGTTCCCTTGCTTAGTTCTCCTTGATGCATGGTTAAAGGGGAATGAGTTATGTATTGTCTGTGTAAATCTGTATGACTGTCCCATAGAGAGGGAGGGAGAGAGAGAGAGATGGCACGGGGGAGGGTTGTGTTATTCAGTGGCATGAGACAGAGAGCAAGAGAGGCCTCCCCCCCCCCAGTTGTGGCACTTTTCTCCTGGTGTTGCTGAAAGTGTATAACAAGGACCATTTATTTTTTTACCCGTATCAGCTGGCCACCTTTCTGAGATCATCTCAGCAACAAGAAAATATATCAGACGCAAACGCTGTCAGACTGATTTTTTAGCAGCAGTGGAAACTGTAAACCTCACTCAATCAGTACCCCAAGAACAGGAGAACCTTTAAAATTATGTAATTTCATTTTCTAGGGATGCGGATATGATGTTCTATCCACATTAACTGGCATTATCCTTTCCTTTTAAGATGTGCTGGAAAGTCTTCAAGCTGGCTCCTCCCACCCACCAAGGTGGTAACCCTCGGCTCCCCATGATGCCAGACCTTCCTTTCCACTGGAATAAGCAGGTTCCCTCCTTACCGCTTCCACGTTGAGTAGGTCTTGGTACTTAAATTCTTCAGAATTGGCCTGGTGGCAGTGAGGGTTGAGGCACTGGACGCCACACCTTGCATCACGCCAGCGACCCATATTTGGGAGCAAGCTTGGGCCACCAGGGGTTGGTAGGGGAGGAGAAGGATCGAGTGTCCCAGGGACAGCTCTCCTTCTTTGGGGAAGGCGGAGACCAGCTGTTGGTGCATGCCTGGCCCCCAGGGGCAGCTGAGGTCCGGCACACCGACACTGCAAAGACATTGAGTCAAAGGTGGGGCAGACATCTGATGGGGTGTGTGCACAGGTGTATGGTGCTGTTGCTGGCATCCTTGCATGCTCCATCCCTGAAGGGAGAAAAAGGAAAATGTGTCCCAAGTTGCTGGCATGAGCTACTGTCTTCATGCCCGATCCTGGAGGAAGGCACTTCACCGAATCTGGATCTTGTAATGGTGAGTGAGTTGGGGGATCCTTGCCACCCTTCCATGGAGGGGAAGCTGTGGGTGAAGAAGGGGAAGGTGACCTGATGTTGGGGTACAGGGCTGGGAAGACGGCTGGGATGGAAAGCTGACCGGGACCTGAGGAGAAAACGTAATATAAAAACAAAAATAATTCTTCAGAATTACTTCGTAAAAAGAGATTCCAGCCATATTGGTCCTTGCAAAACAGGAGAGGATGGAAGGTTTGATACCTTTTATTGGACCAATAAGTGTCTTGTACAAAGATGGAATTATACACAAGCTTTCGAGGCCCCCCTCCCCATTTCTTCTCATGTTTTTATTTTGCATCTTAGACTTTCATCTCTAGTCCCCTTTGTCACCGTCCTTCTTCACTTCCTGATTTTTAATTGCTCCACAGTGGATATAAATACTGCTTATGTTGCTCAGTTTTGCTATTCACCTGAAGAAGGGACCTGTGTGGCTCCGAAAGCTTGTGTATATTTCCATCTTTGTACAAGACACTTGTTGGTCCAATAAAAGGTATCAAACCTTCCATCCTCTTCTGAATTACTTCCAAACCAACACTCATGAGTTTTGTCTTCTACTCGATCCTTGATCATGACCACGATGGACAATAAGTCCGCTCCCAGTTTCCACTGGTGTCCTTGCAGGCAGAAGATGTCCAGTACCAACCCACATGCCACGTGTGTCTACTGCGTGGGGCATGATCATGACCACCAGGCCTGTGACTTTTGCTGCTCCTTTCATTCTACAGTCCTGGAAGACCGTCTCACCCACCTGAAACTGGGCTGCCTGGCGCAATGGCACCTGCCGGTCAAATCCAAAGATGCCCGTTGGGTGGTCTCTGTGGCTGTGTGGTCCACTCAGCAGCTTACGGCCTTTGAAGAGGAGGTGGCTCAGGCCATGTGCTCGACTTTTATAGGCTCCTTCAAGGAATTGTACCAATCCCTGACGACTTTTGGTCAGGGGCCCATGTGCAAATCTAAACCTAGAAAAGAGTCTGAGAAAGAAAAGACCCATCATCGATTGTGGGATTGAGAGCACTGTCGGTCGAGGGCCTCCAATTCCTGTGCTTCTCCGGATTTGACTTTGATTGAATCCTTGACCTTGGCTGCTGGCTCCACAGTAACCCCATCGGGCCTGTTGGATGAGACACTGGTCGAAGCCCCAGCCAAAATTTTTCTCGAGGCAACCGACCAGTTGTCAACCAAAGAGGACAGTACTTCCTTGTCTAGGACCCTGGTCCTGACACAGACCATTGGAGGGACGGATCAGTCTGCTGACCCCGGAGCCTCTGGTCCCTGACCTGGAGCAGGAGGAGCCTTGACAATCACTGACTCACTCCGAGCCCCACCACCAGTCCCTCCGGTGGTCGAGGTCTTCTTCCTGTGGGTTGAGCCGGTCCCGTCATCATTGGTGCTCCCGCTCTCAGCACCATGGGAAGCAGCATCACTGCTATTCTTCATCCTCATCCTCCTCAGGTGAGGAGAGGTTTCAGCGCAAGTTGTGTCGATGCCACGAGGACTTGATGTGGCAACAGCTGGTGTTTCTGTGCAGGCCATCACTTGGCTGTTGCCCAAAGGCCAATGCCGACTCCACCAGCGGAACTGATTAAAACGATCCCAATTGGCCAACTCCGGCTTCTCTCTGATTGTGGTGGAACCGCCACCAAACAGCCAACGGTCGGCACTCTAAGGAATCTCAGCCAGCCAAGGCTTCCCCACTGCGTCAGTCAGTCACCCCTGACCATCTGCGGAGGGTCAGTGGAGACTTCGTCGACCGTTGTTTGATGACTCTTTAGAATCAGAGGGTTCCTCCCTGCACTCCCGTCCAGTCGACATGGAGTCCATGTGGGATCTGTCGATGGACAAAGGTCATTCTTTTCATGGGCCTCCTCTGTTTGATCTCTGACTTGATCGGGTCCTAAAATGAAGATGGAGCCCATTCAGAAATGGGCTCATTACCCATTGACCGAGATCCTTGACCGGGGAGACACTGTGATGGAGGCCTTCCCATGGCTGAAGCCATTCTTGGCTCTGCCCTGGAGCTCTGGCAGTGCCCCGCTTCCTGCTGTTAGCCTTCTGCCCAGATGGCCCACAAGTATGTGGTGCCCACCGGATCCCTTTTTTTGAATTCACAGAGCACCCTTTGGCCAAGGGGTTGGTGGTCGACTCTGTGTTCCGGCGCTCCGGCAACACCAGTGATGTTGACAAGCTGCCTGATAAGGAGTCCAAGAAGTTGGACCATGTGGCTAAGATGGTCTATGCTGCCTCCTCGCTTGGCTTCTGCCAGGCAAGCTCAACGCTCCTCATGGCCCACTTCTCCCATGCCCTGCTGGGTACCTTAGATGGGGTGCTTCCTCATCTGCCTCACGGACCTTCAGACCATGGTCAAAGATGTCCAAGACCAGGGCTGGGCTGTGGCAAGCAACAGCTCCAAACTGCCATGGACACTGGGGACTCCCGTGACTGCTCTGTGGAGGCCTCAGTGGCCATGCGCTGCCGGGCTTGGCTGAGGATCTCAACCTTTACGGTGGACATTCAGAAAAAAGCTGGCAGATGTCCCCTTGCTGGGCACTGACCTGTTCAGGCCCGGGGTCAAGGGTCACCTCACATGCATCGAGAAGTCCAATGCCACCTTGGACTCCATGACATCTGCCCAGAAGGACCCCAAGGGCTCCAAGCAGTTTCAGAAATGGAAGCCCTTTCGGTTGACCTCCTCTTCGGTGGCCAAGTCAGCCCAGCAACTGACTGGCCAGCAGGCTCAGGCTTGGCAATCTCGGCCCGAGTCAGTGGCATTGGCTGTCTGTAAGCCAGGAGGGAGAGGCTCCGGTGTCCCCTCAGCTGGGCCCTCCTCCTCCTCCAAGACTGCCCAGTGACGGGATGAGGAGTGTCTCCCTCATGCCCATAATGCCTCCCCTGGGTCCTCCTGTGGGGAGCTGGCTCTACCACTTCCCTTCTGCCTGGTCTGCTGTCACCATGGACAGGTGGGTTCTAGAAGTGGTGGGTCAGGATCTGCCTCTGGAGTTCGAGCAGTACCCTCCTTGCCAAGCCCATGCCCCATGGGAGAACTTGGCTTCTGCAGAAATACTGTCAGCTCTCAGAGACAACATAGCTCAACCCTCCCAAGGAGGTTGTGGTTCCTGTTGCGGATTCTCCGGAACACCAGGTTTGTCTCCAGGTACTTCCTGGTGCCAATGTGGATGGGGCGCTGGTGCTCCATTCCGGATCTGCACAACCTGAACAAGTTCTTCAGGTCGTGCACCTTCATGATGGTAACTCTGTCCCAGATCATACCATCTCAAGAGCAAAACATGTGGTTTTGCTCCCTGGATCTTCAGGATGCATTCTATCACATCCCGATCCATCCATCTCGCTGAAGGTTCCTCCGCTTTTGAGCCGAGGGAACCCTCTATGAGTTCCAGGCCATGCTCTTCGACCTCTCCTTGGCCCCCAGGGTCTTCACCAAGTGCATAGCAGTGGTGGCAGCTTACCTGAGACACTGAGGGGTCCGGGTTTATCCCTACCTAGATGACTGACTGATAGCAGGTCCCTCCAGGCAGGAGGTGGAGTGGTCCAGGGACCTGGCCCTCTAGACCTGCATCAGATTTGGCCTCCTGGTCAACAAGGCAAAGTCAGAACTCATGCCTTTGCAGGTGATCAACTTCATCGGGGTGGAGCTCGACACTTGCAGAGCCAGAGCCCGACTCCTGGCAGACAGGGCAGAGGCTCTCTCCTCCTTTGCCCGATCATTTCAGGTTGGGCAATTGCACCCTGCCTGGGACTTCCTGTGCCTGCTGGGCTACATGGTGGCCTGTACCAGCATGATCCATGGTGCCCACTGGAGAATGCACTCCCTCCAGTGGGAGCTGGCCAGCCAGTGGTCTCAGTGTAAGGGGCACTTCTACCAGTCAGTCACTGTGACCCAGCGGATGTGGGACACCATCCAGTGGTGGTTGGTCCCAGCACACCTGCAGGAAGGGATCTTGTTTGTCTGCCCAGAGCCACGGTCATCCTGATGACCGATGCCTCTCTCCATTGGCTGGGTGCCCACCTGGGGAACATAGAGTCCAAGAGCTCTGGACCCTGAGGAGTCCGATGCCATATCAACTTGTTGGAGCTCTGAGCAGTTCGGTTGGCACTGACTGCATTTGCTCCACAAATTCAGGGTCAAGTGGTCCAAGTCCAGATGGATAACATCATGACCATGTACTACCTCAACAAGTAGAGTGGGGCGCTCCCTGCTCTTGTGCAGGGAAGCTCTTTGTGTCTGGACCGTCATGCACAGCCTGGAGGTGGATCTCTTAGTCATCCATGTGGCAGGAGCCTCCAGTAAGCTGACGGATGCCCTCAGCTGGGTGGGCAAGGCATCTCACAAGTGGTCTCTCCACCTAGAGGTAGTTCATGGTCTGTTCTCCTGGTGGGGCACCCCTTAGGTGGACCTGTTTTCCTCCAGGGAGAACATAAAGCTGCAACTGTTTTGCTGCCCATCTCCCTCAGCAGGGAACACCACAGGGGATGCCTTCTCAAGGCCCTGGACCCTGGGCCTCTTTTATGCCTTCCTTCCACTTCCCTGATCCATAAGGTGCTTCTCAAGGCCAGGAGGAACAAGGCAAGGTGATCCTGGTGGCTCTGAACTGGCCAATCCAGTTCTATTACCCCGATCTCCTCAGCCTCAGCAGCAGGCTCTGAGGCATCTCCCCTATGCCCAGACCTGCTTTCCATCAATCAGGGAAGGTACTCCACCGGACCTTCAGTCCCTGCACCTGACGGCCTGGTTCCTGAGTGGCTAGAGTTCCAGGCCTTGGATCTCTCCAAGATGTCTTCTCCGTTATGCAGGCCTCTCGGAAGGAGTTGACCAGGAAGTGCTACACCTTCAAATGGTAGAGATTCTCCATTTGGTGTCAGGGCAAGGGTTTGGACTCTTTGTCTTGTCCAGTGGCTAGCATCCTTGATTACCTTTGGTCCCTCTCTCAGCTGGGCTTCGGTCGACGACCCTTAAGGTGCACATGGAAGCCATCTCTACTTACCAGGCACAGGCCAATCAGCAGTTGGTGGTGCAGGAGAAGGTAGTCTGGTGCTTCTTCAAGGGCCTTCACCACATTTCCCCTCCCGGTGCATGAACCACCACCACAGGACTTGTTGCTTGTTTTGACAAAGCTCACAGGCAAGCCATTTGAACCGATGCACAGGTGTGATCTCTTACCTGTCATGGAAGACCACCTTCTTGGTGGCTATTATGTCAGCCAGAAGTATTGGGGAGCATCATGCACTTTTGGTGGAGTCTCTTTATCTGGTCTTCCACAGGGACAAGGTTGTCCTGCTCCCCAACCTGAAGTACCTCCTGAAGGTTGTGTTAGAGTTTCACCTTTACCAGGTGATTAATCTCTGTGTACTTCACCGATCCCACCTTGGAGGCCGAGCACAGGCTCCATACTCTGGACCTGAGGCAAGCACTCACTTATCACAAAGAGCGCAAGGCTGGAGTTCGGCGAGAGGTTCGCCAGCTGTTTGTCAGCCACGCTGAAGCTACACCTGACAGACCTGCAGCCAAGTGGACGATTGGCAGGTGGATCACATCCTGCATTGATCTCTGCTATAGGTTGACAGGTAGGGAGCCTCCCGGAGGGCTAAGGGCTCATTCCACCCATCATACCATTGTGTTGGTGGCTGCTTCCAGGGACGTCCCTATCCAAGAAATCTGCAGAGCTGCTACCTGGAGGTCAGCACGCTCCTTCATTTTCCATTACCACATTGACCTAGAGTCATGCTGGGATGCTGGTTTTGGGGCCTCAGTTCTCCAATCTCTGTTTCCTAAATAGGGGGTGTGCACCTTGCTTCCCTCCTCCTGGAAAACTGCTAGGAGTCTGTCAGTTAGTGTGGATAGAATATCATATCCACATCCCTAGAAAAACAGGTTACTCACCAGTAACATTAGTCCTAGGAGTGGTATATGATGATCATCCACACAAACCCACCCGACCTTCCAGCTTTGGCTTTACCTCTGCTTCAATGAACTAGATCTGGTGTCATAGGGGTAGACCAAGGGAGTTACCACCGGGTGAGTGAGAGGAGCCAGCTTGAAGACTTTCCGCACATCTTAAAGGGAAAGGACTCTGCCAGTTAGTATGGATGAACATCATATACCACTCCTAGAACTACTGTTACAGATGAGTAACCTGTTTTTTTCTGTGCATTTAATCTTTATGGTCTGTTTAGGCTGATAATTCTGTTAAGTTACTGCTCCAGCAATCTGGTACTAAAATAACCATTTAAAATAGCGCTTTCCTGCAGAGCTTACTTCTCCATCCTACTAAACATGATTTGTGCCTGTGAGGTAGAGGAGGGGAAAGAAGAACACTTCATAACTCCCTCAGCCCTATTTTACTTGACCATGCCAGAGTGATGCATTGCTTTGTGCAACCTCAGTGAGGTGCATGTTGGCAAGGTCACCTGGAGGTTCAACCTGAACTTTACTATACTTGGGGGAAGGGGCAGACATTTCTGCCTGGCTCAATGGTATTATTCCAAACCAACCTATCTATCCTTGCCACAACTTAGGGTCACCTAGTTCCTGAAATTAGGGGGCTCAGTTCGGAACATCCACAGGCTGCCTGCAACCCAGTGAGAACTCCTTGGCTAACCCCTGAATGTGTTTCCCTTGTCCTGTCACCTTTTCTCTTGCCAATCCTACCTCAGGTACTGTGTGAGTGAAGGCTTAAAAGGCCCCCTTCACTTCCCTTAGGGAAGCGACTAGTCTGCCCCAGCTAGCAGCAGCCACTCTAAAGTATGGTTTTCCTTTAATTTTTCATAAAATTTGGGTTTTCTATAGAGCTGCATACGAAACTAGAATTGACCTGGGAGTACCATTTGGGAAATATAGGGTAGAGAGTTATGATTTTAAAGCCCTTGATGTTTAATTGCTTTGAACTGCATATGCTGATTCTTAAACTTACTGTACATGCTGACCCCAATACAGTATTTATCTTCATATTGTGATAGAAAAATGGCATTAAGTGCAATAGAGATGGAACTTGTTTAGAAAAATTCAGACCATAATTCTGTATTATCAGCATCTAGTATGTACTCTACACACATGATTTTGAACATCCCACATTGTCAGATTTTATAACTGTCACAATTGTAGGCGTGAGGAGGATCAGAACAGATGAAGTGCAGATTTGTACAGAAAGGTTATAATAAAACAGTGGTAAATTACGCTATGAAGTGCGCAAAAAGAAAAAATTACAGATACTCTGATACCATAAAATAGGAGCGACAGCACATGTTAATGTATATAATGATGGGCTTTTGAAGGACATTAGTTCATATACAAGTCAGTTGGATGAAAAATTGGATCATCATAGAAGCAGACACTATTTGGGGCAAATCCCTTAGAGGTAAATTGCCATAAATTGCTTCCAACCTGTAGAATACTTTGGTACACCAACAACAGCAAAAAATTAGATCTCTGCCACTTTATTGGGTCTCCCGCTCCATTAGGCTGCAATATCTGTGGATGTTGCAAATTTTGCAAGTATGTAAACTAGGGCAAGACAAACATCCCGGAGGAAATGATATATGTGATTAAGAGCTTCATTCTCTGTGACACCCCTAGTGCCATATATTTGGCATCCTGCAACTGCTGAGCATGTTACATTGGCAAAACTACCAGGCCTCCTAAACAACACATCAGGGAAACACATAAGAGACATAGCAAACAATGATACAAAAAAAAAATATCCTAGCAGCACCTGTCAAACATGCAGATCAAACTAGGGAACATGTGTGAGCACAAAGGAAAATAGAAAAGTCAGCACTGAGAAAAGAAGAGATGATATGGATAACTTGCTTCTAAGAAGAGAAGCAAAATGGGATGTATACTTTAAGTGCTTTGAGAGCAGAGGATTTAGTGGATGCCTTGAGATAGCATCAGTTTTGTAATTTTCTTGCTGAGATCTGAACAATCAAATTTTGGGAATTATAGTTGCTCATTTTCAATGACCTTGTGACCCATATAGAACTAAAAAAATATATATATCAGCTTATTAGTTATGAAGTAAGGGAAATATTTTATAAGTTCCCCTTATAAGAACAAACTGAGTACCTTTACTCACTTTTTATGGGGTTTCCCATATATTTTTGTATAGACAAAGAATGGGAAACAGTCCCCAATATAATATTGGCTTTGTGATTTTAAAAATATGGGTCTGGTCACATAATTTAAGGTGGCAATAACACTATATAGAATTGCTCTGTTGGATGAAATGCAGTGGACAAAGTATTTACCGTCTGTTTTTGTCTCCTATTAATTAACCTTCCATTGTGCATTATTATGGGATTTTTGTCTGTTTTTTTTTTTTTTTGTCTAAATGAATAAATGAATCAAGTGCAGTCCCTACAAGGAAAACAAATTGCCATTATGCATATTTGAATAAAACAGCATACTACCACTAGGAACTGATACATCGCTTGTATTTATAATGTATTTGTTATATAGGAGTTTAAGGGCAATGTGCCTTTTGTACAAAACTTTGACAAATGACATTTGGAAATGCTTAGGCTTGGAGATGAGAGATCAGAATTACTGTGCACAAGCTCATATGTTGCAGTTGAGAGGGGAGCTTTGCCATTCCAACAGGAGACTAAATTGGTACAACCAGAGGGTTGTCTCCTTTGGAATTCACTACCAGATGAAGGGGTGGGAAGTAGGGATATGCAGGGTTTTAAAACTAAACTGGATAACTTTAGTGAATATAGGAATTAAAACTGGCTAGTGGTATGGACATTTGTCTAATCTAAGCTCTGTATCTACCTATGTTACCAATAAATACAAAATCACACATAACCCCATAATACAAGGCATCATGGGCTGTATATGCAAATCACCACAAAATATTATGATGGTTCAACTTTAAACAGAAATGGAAAAGAACTACAAAAGTTCAATTTGGTAGTATGGCCAATATACTTCGGGATAACCCATGCTTCAGGACATTTGTTCTGGGGTTCTTTTGTAGTTCTTTTCCTTCTCTATTTTGGGCTGCCCATGACCCAAACAAATAACATCCACCTTTAGGGGTGGTTGACTCAATCTCTCTGAGCTAAGACACAGACATGGCACACTGATGAGTCCAAATGAGGATGAAACACATGTATGTGTCTGCTGTTCTTAGCCTTTGGTGATTGCACTGTGAGGCCTTCTAGCACCATGCAATTATGCTTAGAGTTGAGCCAGTCCAAATTCTCTCATGGGGATTTGCATATGTTTCCCATGATGCATTGCATTATTGGGGTATGTGCAATTGTGTTTTCTTTTAAATTTGGCTGTATGGCCAATATCTTCTGGGATAACCCATGCCTCAGGACATTTGCTCTGGGGTTCTTTTGTAGTATGTTTCCTGTGTTACCTATGTTTGTCACTTTTTTATATAAGTGGGTCAGGCACTGACCATACATTTTCTACTTGATGTCTTGTATTTAACAATTTGTATAAGTATACAAAACTGAAAGTTAAAATTAGGGATCTGATTTTATTCACCTGCACATACTTTTAAAATGACAGTATGATGATGTCATTGTAATGAAATTATAAGAAGGGTCCTTTTTTGTTTATTGCATCACCCTTGAAAAAGCACCCACGGGGTGAAAAATTGTGTCAGGAGGCATTTGTGGCCACTAGTCAGGGATTAAGTGTTTGTATCTACCTGAATAGCACAAAGTTTGTATAAACTTTTATCTATGTAAGTTATGAATATTTTTTTTTTAAACTTTCCTTGGAAGCAGTCCTGTAAGTCACTTTAGCCTGCATGGGATGTGGGTATAGGATTATTTTGCTTCTGCGCTTGTCTCATCTACCCATATGTACTGCATTTCACTTGGGGCAGTTTGTTTTTTGGTCATCAATTATTCAGATCTTACTTGAGATACAGCTCTTGCGGCAGGTTACACCATTAGGACTGAAGCCGGCAGGCATCAGGACCCATGGAAATCTTCTAGCTAGCAGCGTCTTCAGCGAGGACTGCCTCCGACATCGATTCCTGCCTGACGTCGGGCATAGTACATAAGGAGGTGGTCCTTAGATTCCCAGTTCTTTCCCCGCTACGGCGACTTGCATGTCTCGACCCTTCGGTTCGTTTCTAGCACGCGACGCCTGGTTAAGTTCTTCCGTTTGGAAAAAAGTTTGTTTTCTCTTCAAAGTTGCTGTCTGATGTCCTCTCCAACCTCTGTGGAAGGCCATCCGTCGAAGTGCGCCTGTGGGAAGCAAATCCCGTTTAAAGAATGTGTCTGGTGCCTAGGCCCAGATCACGACACCCGGGCCTGCACCTTCTGCCAGGGATTTAATAGCCGGACCCGGATCCATCGCCAGAAGGCCCTGCAGGCGTTCCTGCTCCCGGTCCATCATCGGGCCTCAGCTTTTCTGAGGTTAAGGAGCTGTTCACCTACTGGTGGGATACCATAAAAAAGGATGTGATCCTCCTCCTCTTCCTCCTCCTCCTCCATTCCCACCGACGTTGGCCAGGAGGCACTCACGGAGGAGGAGCCGACCCAGCCCGAGGACCAGACAGGCGAACCCGGTCCTGTCGCAGCCCCCAAGGAACCCTCCCCGGAACCAGACTACCGACCATCGGCTGCGACTCCACCGGCCCCTGCGCCCCCTACCCCATCTGGAGCTGCAGGCTGAGTACCTTCCCCCCCAGGAGCCTGCAGATCCTCCTAGGGGTAGACCAGACAAGAGGAGACCTCCGTCCAGATCCTCTTCAGGGTCACCCAGCCCCAAGAGACCCAGAAGACGCCACTATTCACCTTCAACGGAAGACACGGATTGGACTTCTCGGACGGATCCAGATCCCCTCTCCAATCAGCATCCCTTCTCCGGACCCACTTGAGCTCCAAAGATCTCCTCCGGAAGACCCATCATTCTCAGAAATTATGAGACGTATCCAGGAGAACATGGGCTGGGACGCAGAGGAACTCGACCCCGAGAGACTACGCCTTGCCAGATATCTTCGGCAAAAAGATCCAAAGCCTGTGGTGGTGCCACCTTTCATGGACACCTTCGTGGACGTCACCAAGGCAGCGTGGAAATGTCCACACTCGCTCCCGGCGACGCCGAAGAAGGCTGACCACCTGTACAAGGCCCCTAGGGAGGACCAGTACTTGGCATCACATCCTCTGGCCGATTCTCTGGTCATTACAGCCTCTCATGACCGGTCCCAGAGGCCGCAACATTTGAGCACCCTGCCACCAGACCCAGAGTCCAAGCAGCTGGATGCTATGGGCAGGCGCATGTATGCATCCGCTACCTGCGCCATCAGGTCCCTCAACTACTTAACCCACATGGTACAGTTTCAGAACGCCTTGTGGGAGCAGGGACTGGATCTGGCGGAGAAGATGCCAGAAGGTGAGCAGAAGGAGGAGTTGCTACAACTCCTTACGCATGGGTGGATGTGAGAGAACCCAGGTGCTTTCACGAGCCACATTAACCGATTCAGCAGACTCCCTCACGGCCAGAGCCGGCAGCCTCAGGCATATGCCTCGGAGCACGCTTGGCTCTGTGTCTCCGGTTTCCCCGGACGCGAAGAACATCCTGGACGTCTCATTTCATGGAGAAGTTCTTTTGGTGAGTCCTGGAGAAGGTCCTCACCAAACTTCAAGAGGCGGAAGGCGGTGAGGTCTGTCCAGGCTATGTACAGACCCAAGCTTAGTTCCTTTCGTAGGAACCAAAGCCGTTTTCGAGGCTGGATGCAGAGACAGCAGTCCCGCACCAGTCCGCAACAGAGGGGCTCCTTCTCCCGCAGAGCCCAGGGGAAGTCGTCCACGGGCCGAAGCCAACAACCTGCAAAGTCAGCCCAGCCTGCAGGACCCTCAGCCACCACAGCATGACTCCTTCCCAGCCCCTGCCCCTCAGGATCAACGGGACACCAAGGTCGGGGGTTGCATCGTGGACTACCTGCCAGGGTGGCAGTCCATAACCACCAACAGGTGGGTTCTTCAGTTGGTCAAAAAAAGGCCACTTTATAGAATTCATGGACAAGCCACCCACAAGGCCTCCTCTGCTCCCTCGTTACTCGGGTCAGCACAGATCACTCATCAGG
Source organism: Neoceratodus forsteri (assembly GCA_016271365.2). NCBI lineage: Eukaryota > Metazoa > Chordata > Ceratodontiformes > Ceratodontidae > Neoceratodus > Neoceratodus forsteri. The sequence continues at coordinate 406,801,426 of CM028135.1, forward strand.
CAAGAGGTACTCGCACTCCTGCAAAAGGGAGCAGTGAAGTATGTCCCAGAGAACCAGAAAGGATACAGATACTATTCCCACTTCTTTCTGGTTCCGAAGAAAACAGGGGACCTCCGTCCAATTCTGGACCTCAGCGACCCTCACATATCGATTACGCTTACAAACGACCCCATGGTGACCTCAGGGGCTCATTCCCACCACTGAAAAAATCACGCCTTCTTAGTGTCCCTGGACATGCAGGATGCCTACCTGCACATCCCAGTAGCTCAAGCGCACAGGAGGTTCCTGTGCTTCGAGTTTCTCGGCCACCACTTTCAGTTCCGGGCTCTTCTGTTCAGACTGTCATCGGCCCCCGGGTCTTTACCAAGTGTATGGCAGTCGTGGCAGCATCTCTAAGAAGACAGGGCCACTACGTGTTCCCGTACCTGGATGATTGGCTTCTCATGGCCGCCTCCAAAGAGGCACTGTTGCTGGCTATTCAGAGCACCCAGGATCTGTTCCAGTCTCTGGGCATTCTTATGAACTATGAGAAGTCTCTCCTCATACCATCCCAGAAGCTGCAGTTCATAGGCGCAGTTCTGGACACCGTCCAAGGGAAAGCCTTTCTCCCTGACGAAAGAGCGGAACGCATCAGATCCCTCATTAGGGATCTCTCGGCGAAGAAGACTGTCCCCGCCAGGTTGGTCCTTCGCTTGCTCGGACACATGGCTGTGGCCATTCCAACCATCCCTTTGGCAAGGCTCCACATGCGGGTAACTCAGTGGATGTTCAAGGTGCAGTGGGACCAAAGGCAAGACCACATGCAGCATCCGGTCAGAATCACGAACACCGTGATTCGAGACTGGCAATGGTGGCTAGACCCAGGGACACTCTCTGTGGGGTCCCGTTTACAGCGCCGTCCCCAAAGGCAATCCTCTCCACAGACACCTCAGGGCTGGGGTGGGGAGCACACCTGAACGGGGTGAGGTCCGAGGGAACATGGACCCCTCAGGAAGCCCACCTCCACATCAACGTCCTGGAGATGAGGGCGGTCCTTTACGCCGTGCAGGCCTTTCAGTCAGAAATCCCCTCGAGTACTCTTCTGCTTCAGACAGACAATACGGCGGTGATGTATTACCTCAACAAACAGGGAGGCTCACACTCTTACCCCCTTTGCAGGAAAGCTATGAGAGTGTGGGATTGGGTAATCTGACATGGCGCGAGCCTGATTGCAGTTCACGTTCCCGGAGTGGACAACACAATCGCAGGCGCCTGAGTCATTCCCAGGCCAGAGTTCATGAATGGGAACTTCTTCAGGAGGTAGTAGAGGATCTGTTTCTTGATGGGGCACTCCAGAGTTGGACTTGTTCACTTCCATCAGCATAAAACTGCCCAATTTTTGCTCGCTAGATCCAGGGCCTGGTGTTTTCTGGCGAGACACGTTGTCCCTCTCCTGGGGACAGATTCCTCTACATTTCCCTCCTTCCCGTTGATCCAGAGTCCCTTCTCAAACTCGCGAGGGAACATGCAACAATGATCCTGGTAGCGCCTTTCTGGCCCAGGCAAATCTGGTTCCCCATGCTGACACAATTGTCCAGGAACCTCCAGTTCCGTTGCCGTTCAGCTCCCATTTGTTGTCTCAAGAGGAAGGTTCCACTAGTCCACCTGGACATCGCTCACTGAACCTGCATGCCTGGCTCCTCGGAGACATAGCCATTATCGACACGGGGTCTACCGCAAGAGGTAGCGGAAGTTCTTTCCACGGCCAGAAAGCCGTAGCGCGCACGCGTACAACGCCACGCCATGAAATGGCGCCAATTTCTTGTGGTCGCAGGCACGCGGCCTCTCCTTTAGAATGACCAGTGAAATTGGTTCTGGAATACCTGCTTTCCCTCTTCCACTCGGGTCTACCTACTCCTCTATTAAAGTTCACCTCTGCACGATTTGGCCTACCACTTCCGGTAGGTCAGCGATGATGGCACAGCTAGATGCCTCTGAGACTTCCTGAGAGGGTGTGCACTCAAATACCCATCAAGGATCCCATCCCTCCTTAGGACTTACTCTTCATCCTGGAACAACTCACGCTTCCCTCCCTTTGAACCTGCATGAATTGCGAGCCTCGTTTTCTGTCATGGAAAATGTTATTTTAGTTGCTGTCACGTCAGCAAGGGAGAATTTCTGAGCTTCATGCTCTCATGTGTAAGGAGCCTTATTTAATTTTCCACCAGGACAGAGTGTCTCTGAGGGCAGATCCAAATTCCTGCCTAAGGTGGTCTCTTCCCTCACTCTTAACCAGGACATCGATCTGCCTGTGTATTTTCCAGGTACTCTAATAGAGGAGAGGCATTGCTTCACACCCTGGATGTTCACTGCTCCTTAAGGTACTACCTGAACAGAACTAAACAGCTTCGCACGTCGGAGAAGCTATTTTATCTTCGCTGAGAGGATGCGGGGTCAACCAGTCTCAAAACAGACGCTCTCGCTGGCTTGTCCAGTGTATTTCTTTTGTTACAACAATAAACAGAAGCCCCCCCTTCCGGTACAGTCCGGGGCCACTCGACAAGGGGGGTGGCTACCTCCTTTGCAGCGCTGCGCAATGTCTCCACCTTGGCCATTTGTGCTGCAGCTACTTGGAGCTCAGTGCACACATTTATTAGGCACTATAGCCTGGATATTACATCACGGCAGAGAGCCGGTTTCGGCCTTGCCGTTCTACAGGGTCTCCTGTCCTAGAGTCAGGACTTGCTCAAGATCTCTCCTATTTGCCTCCTCCCAGAATGCTTAGAGGCGCTATTGCTTGGGAATCAGTCCTAATGGTGTAACCTGCTGCAAGAGCTGTATCTCAAAGTAAGATAGTACAGTTACGTAAGAACTTACCTTAACAGTAGATCTTCGAGAACAGCTCTTGGCAGGCACCTACCCTCACCACCATTTCCCCTTGAGGAGGTATGGCCTACCAGGCTTTGACAGGAGCTAACGCTTCTCTTTTTTCTTCTGATGGCGGATCCTCGGTCTCCCCTTCTGATGTCATCCTGCGGCCGGGAGTCTCCAGCAGGAGAACTGAGAATCTGTGGGGACCAACTCCTTATGTGCCTCGCCTGGCGTCGGGGGGACTGGCGTTGAGGCGGACCCGCTGAACTGCTAGCTAGAAGATTTCCGTGGGGTTCTGACGCCTGCCGCTTCAGTCCTAATGGTGTAACTCTGCTGCAAGAGCTGTTCTCGAAGGTTCACTGTTATGGTAAGTTCTTGTGTAACTGAACTTTATTGTGGGTAAAGGAGGGGTCCTTATGCAGTAGCTACTGAGGTAGTCAGACAAATCAGTGAATATATTGTTGAGGGCCTCGCAACTTGGAAGTGGTCAGTTAGGGAGCTGACCTCGGTGTGCAACTTGATGGCACTTTGCTTATTCCCAGGTTTGATACAGGAGTTCACCGATGACCAAAAAGTTTTGGGGTCCGCCAGATACCTGACCTGAAGTTCCTTATTATAATTAGCCATAAGTGCTTTAACTCATTGTTTACAAAGGTTATCCTGCCTTTGGTAAGTGTTACACGAAGAAGGTGAGGAGACAAATTGGTAGGCTGCCCACAGGGCATACCTCTCCTTCATTTTCATGAGCAGTTCTTTTGATATCCTTCTGGTGATTCCACACCACACTCTCTGGATTTTAATAAGGATGTACGTGTCCTGGATAGACACTGGGCAGCAGTAAAGAAGCCCAGGGCTGAGTTTAAATCAGGAAAAGTGTAGAAGGCCAACCAGTCAACTGTGCTTATGCACAAAACCCAGCAGGATTGGTCATATTTAGAGAAATCCCCCAAGGGACATGATCTTGGGGGTTGGGGTGTGAGGGCACTTACAGGACCAAATGCAAAAAGCTGGGGAGTAGTCACTGATGAAGTCAGACAGGACTCCTGCCCAGAGGACCCTATCCTTATGTTTAATGAGGATCCAGTCAAACATGGGAGTGATTCAAAGATTTGCAGTTAAGATGGGTTGGAATAATAAGTTTAGAGAGGCTGAGTCCCTTCAGTAGTTCAGTGCACTCAAGCTGGGTACCTTAGAGCCCTCCCACCAAATTAAGTTTAACAGAAAAGAAAGACAACAATGGTTAGAAATTGATTCAGAAATAATATGAGTGGAACATTAAATGGCTCTGGGGATTTTTTTTAAGGAAGACCAAAGACACAGTATCTTGATGAAAAATTATTGTAACAGAAGTGGAAATTAGTTTTTTAAATTATGAGCCTTTGCTGAATTTTGCGAATGCAGGCTGGTAACTTTGATAATTTTCAATATTTTTACCCCACATTTACAACACAGACATTTCTTTTAAGTACCTCATGAATGTGACAGCTGTCATTTTACAGCTCCAGCCCAAAATGTGATTCTGTGTGTCCTGAAAGTTGATTTCGTAGTCCCTGTGCAAAATCACCTTTAGGCCAGGACTTGAACATTTTCTCTGCCGTTCTTCATGAGGCAGGGTCTTAACAAGGCTATGTTTAAAATTTGATGTAAAACTACTAAAAAGCAAATTTTCAATATTTCTAACCCAAATTCCTCACTGGAACCCTATTGGCTCTGGCCAGAGTTTATTTTAGTTTCCACTACTAGACTGAGTCAAATGCAACTAATCTGGCACACTTAAAAGGACATTGTTAGCCATTTATGTTTTAGTATCCTGCTGAAACTATTTCTGCAGCCACATCTATTAATAACTTCTCATATAAAGTGCTAGCAGTGCTAAAAAAAAATAATTTTTCTTTTGTGTACCTACAGTATATGTTATGCTTTTCTGACCAACTTTAACTGCAGCAGAATGCTCCTCATGACCAACATGGCATGGAAGCACCTGAAAACTCGTGCATGTACAAGTTTGACTTCTTGATGATGCTATGAACCAAAGGTATTTGCTGATAGGGGGCCAGTGTCCTGAATGCCATAAAGTTACTGATTTATTCAAACAAGTGCTGTGACATAATTCATTTTATCTTTGAAATGTAAAGCCGTGACTCCGGGCATGTGCATTAGTACCAACACTAATACGCATGCCTGGAGTCACGGCTTTACATTTCAATGATAAATTATGTCACAGTGCTCATTATAATACATTAGTAATTTATAGCACTCAGCATACTGGCCCCTATCAGCAAATACCTTGGCTCATAGCACTGTCAAAAGTCAAACCTCATCCACGCACAGGTTTTCAGGTGCTTTGCACATGTTGGTCATGCACACACTGAATTGCTGTTCTGCTGGAGCTAGTCAAGTCAGAAAAGCATAAAATATGGTACACTAAAGAAAAATCATTTTTAGTATAGATGTGGCTGCAGATATTGATCTTCCAGGAATGTATCTTCACCATTAATTCCCACTAATGGGTCTGTGCCAGAGGCACTAGGACCCCACAGGAGCCAGATGTTTTCAGGAGGTCTGGTGCCGAGGCAAGCTATGCACATGCATGGTGCCATGAGAGTGGCTCATGGCTAGAGGTGCAGTGAAGTTTTAATTCACCTGCATAGTGAACGCGAAGTGGTCCACTTTGAATTCACGTATCACTATGCGAAATTCCCATTAAAAAGTCAAAATTCACCTTACTTCGCGTTGTCCACTTCGAGGTTCCAGTTTGATAAGGTGAAGTTGGTAAGAAACAGGCCACTGTTCACATGCCTGACTGTCTCTGCAGATCTGCAGGTCACAAGATTTAGGGAGGCAGTTAAATAGGGAGGAAGTCAGTGTTTTACTTTAAACAAGGTCTTCCTTAGCACCTGCAGCAGTGGAATGGCTTGACTAACGGATGCAGTCTCACCACTCACTGCCTGCGTGTCATGTTCAAATGGCCTCAAAATGAATATTATTGAGTCCATGACTTTCTATTGTTCATTTGTCATAGACCTGAGACTCCTGAACTTTCACGGCTAGAGTGCATAACTAGGTACCCGGAGATGGCTTTGTACTCATACAACCACTCTGCCATGTAAAAGGTCAAGTTCCATCTCGTGACAACTTCAAGCTTGAGGTGGTGCTGAAGAGGCTATTTTGAAATCTGCAGCTGCCTAAGTTGGTCATGGGCCTTTCCAGAGTGTGCAAAGTGGGCACAGATGGGACGTGCAACAGTCAGCATTTGCTTTATTTCAGGGTATTGCAGAAACTCCTGTACCGCAAGATTTAAACAGTGGGCCATACAGGGAACCCTCACAAAGCCACTATTGCTGATACATTTAACAATGTTTGATCCATTATCACTAGCTATGAAGCTAGCTTTTAGGGATGGGGTGCAGCCGCTCATCAGTTTCTGTCAGTAGCAAGTCTAGCACATTTTCCCCTGTATGTGACCCAGCTACACTACGCATTGCAAGTGTGGCGTGCTGTCTAATGCCATAAAGGTTGCTATCACCACAATCTGACATATTACACTGCTTTCCCATCCCACCATCACAGACAACCCCAGGTAGCTGCACCCAATGTGCAGTAATACACAAATAGGAACTACCTGCCATTTTGCCACTTGTCCACATAGCCATGCTTAAGAGAATGTAAGGTGATGCAGAATGTTGAAGGCATGTCTTACAGACTCTGTCACTGTCCGATATAACTAGGGACAGCACGGTGGAAAAGTAGGTCCTGGACGGGATCTTTCATTCAGGACAGGCGTGTGTTGCAAAGCATTGGAATCCTGCATTCTCCACAAAGGAGAACAGCAAAAGGTCAGTTGCCAGCATTTCTGCTACTGCAGCATTGAATTCACGAGCAACTGCATGATTTGGTGGGTATTTACTGTTCTGGGAAAAAAGACTGTGCAACTTGGGCTGCATTGTTCAGTGTTTTGCACGTAACATGCCAAATGGCTCTCCTCTGTGAACTGACATGGCTGGGGTACCTTTGACATGTGATGGTGGGTGCACAGGTGACAAGCCAATAAATGCAGTTATTTTACCTGTTCTAAATACAGGGGTTGATGTACTAGAATTACTACATGGATCACTGCTACTCTGACCACTACTTGAACATTCAAAATCATCCTCCTTATGCCTGTAGTAATCCTCCGGTGTTATTTCACCACTTTTACAGACATGGCTACTTACACTGAAGGAAGGGGATACCATGCTCACTAAGGTGGCTGAGGGTGAACACCCCACTATGGCATTAGCTCTGCCCTGGTGCTGAGTCCACAGTGCTTGAGATGAGTATGTTGGCCCCTCAGTGCCCAGATATGGCTAATTTCTGACGCTTTCACACGTGCTTGGCAAAGTTGATGGATTGCCACTGTTTCATCGCTACTATCTTGTGGTAAGGGAAAACCCATACTAGAGATTTTGATGCCCTATTCTTCATATCACTTCTTGGGTTGTATATGGAATGGCAAAGTTTTATGGCAAATGAATGGGGTGTACTGTATGAATCTCTGGTGTTGTGCACACTTGACTTTGATTGAATATCATAATCAATGACTATTATTCTGGGTCAGCAACAGACACAGCTACATCAAGACTTTGAGAAGGGGTGATTGATGAACAGACTGTTTACAAACAGCCACCTTTCACTTTCTTTTGTTCGTCTCCCAAATGGGATCACTAGCATCATAATTATCATCCACAAATTCACTTTTGATCCTGTCCTCCTGTGGAGTTTTCTAACCACAGCCTCAATATTATCATCCACACTTTTTCATCAACATCTGAATGTTTGGATGGCTTAACCTCAAGATCAGTGGAAACATGAGACTGTGAGTCATTAGCATTATCAGAATCATGTTCAACCCTCTTAGGGAGTCGGACATCAACTACACTCAAGTCTGTGGATTCAACAACTATTTTTCCCACCTAATAAGTTTGGCCGGGTGAACTTGTAGCAATACTATGTTGTTATCAACTATGCCATCACTAATTTTACTACCTGTATGGACAATAGCATCTCCAACCAGCATTGACTGATTTCGCTGTGAAAACAGAGTGGAGAAATCTTTTACTTGCAGCAACTGCTACTTTTCCTTCTGCGGCAGCATTTACCACTACTCTTAACGCTGTTAGACTTGCTACTAGCCCCCTGATAAACCTGCCTCTATCACCACAACTTTCACTGCTAATAGTCTTATTGGTAGCAGCACCATAGCCAGTAACAGCTTTATATGAACGCCTCTTCATGGGCATTTTTAAGATTACACAGACAATTAACAGCAATTTATTTCGGCTGTTTTTGGTGTATGGGAAGCAAAACATGCAAGAGATGTAGCCACCAGGCACAAGTAACACAAGACCTGAACCAGTCTTCAAAAATCAAGAAGTCACAAACCAATACCTTGTTTAGTGGGACGGCACAGCCTTAGCTATAGAAACAGAAGAATTCCAGACAGGCTGAGAAATTGAGTACTGCCGTAATAAAATGCATATCAATTTACACAATGCACACATATTAGAGGTCAGCAACAAAAACTTTAACTATTCAGTAAAGTACAATACAGACAGTCTTTTAAAATGACAAAAAATGCCCAGCAAACAGAAAAAAAAACTATAAAAATTCAGTAAAGTGGTACTGTGAACACACAAATAATAAAATACTAGCCAACAAAATTTGGAAAAACTGACTTCTAGGATCGTGGATATGTTGTTCTATCCATACTTGTTGGCAGTGTCCTTTCCCTTTAAATCTTGCTGGATGGTCTGAAAGCTGGCTCCTCCTACCCACCTGGGTGGTATAATCCTTGGCTGCACCCCATGACATCAGATCTTCCTTTCCACTGAAAGATTCAGGTTCCTTCCTTATCGCTCCCGCGTTGAGTTGGCCCTGGTGCTTAATCCTTTGGTTTTACTGATTATTAAAATTGTTAGACTTTCTTCGTGAAAGTTTGTGATCACCACCGCAATGGAGGACAAGTCCTCACCTGGGTTTCACCAGTGTCCCTGCAGGCAGAAGATGTCCTGTACTCTGGAGACAGAGAGTGATCTCGTCTGAGGAGTCTCCTGCTTCGACTTCAGTCGAAATTGAGGCCTCGGTTGCTGACCTCTCGGTAACCCCTGGCCAGGTCAGCTGGCTCAGAAGTGGGATTTATAACCTGGTCAAGATTGTTCTGACCCTGTTGACTCTGATGTCCACCAATGAGGCCGATAATTTCATGTTCAGGGAATCCGGTCCTGGCGGGCTCTTGCTAAGGTGGAGACCCAGCTTGCTGGGAATCCCCCAACGGTCTCTGTCCCTGACCTGGAGGAGCCGTGGTTCTCCCTGACTGTTTTGGAGCACCCCCAAAGGTCAAGGTCTCAGATATCCTCAACCGATAGGCCAAGGAAGTCGCATAAGCAGTGCTCCAGAAAGCGGCGATGCTGCTATTCATCCTCTTCCCCCTCGGACAAGGAGAGGTTTCAACACAAATTGCATCGGCACTATGAGGACCTCACGTGGCAACAACTGATGTTGGCCGGTCCTAAGTCCTCCACAGTTTCCACTCCGGCTATCACCTGGCTGATGCTGACCACTCTGGAGTCGGTTGTTACCGCCTCTCCGCCTGTGGAGCCAGTTAAGACCCTCCTGACTCAGCCGAAGCTGGCCTTTCCACCAATTCTGGTGGAGCCACCACCTAAGCAGCCTCCCTCGGGGCTCCTTCCAAGGAGTCTTGGCCCCATCAAGGGTCTCCCATGCAGGCTGTCTGTCACCACTACTCCTGACCATCCGCAGTGGGTCAAAAGGACTCTGGTGGTCGGCTACTTATCCAGACTCTTCAGAGTCCAAGGACTCAGAATTGACTTCGCATCCTTGTGACAATGAGTCTGTTGATGGAGGAGGGTCCCACATCCTTTCTGGGCATCTTCCGTCTCATCTCCAAGTCTATGGGGATGAAACTTGAGACTGTTGAGAAACGGGCAGCATACCCCTTAACTGACATCCTCAGAAAAGGGGATTCCCCTTCAGAGACCTTCCCAGTTGCCAAAGCCATTGTCAGCCTGGCACTGGAGCTTTGGCAGCATCCAGCCTCCTGCCCTGCACCTTCAGCTCAGATGGCCTGCAAATACGTGGTTCCTATCGGCTCCCTTTCTGGGTTTACACAGCACCCCTCGGCTGAGGGGGTGGTGACCAAGTCTGTGTTTGGGTGCTCAGAGAATTCAGAAGACATGGATAGATCCCCGGACAAAGAGTCCAAGAAATTGGATAATTCAGCCAGAAAGGTCTATGCTGCCTCTCTGCTTGGTCTCCATCAGCGAGTTTGGCCGTTATCATGGCACCCTTCTCCCATGCCCTTTTGAGCTCTCTGGATGAGGTGCTTCCTCATCACCCCATGGACCTTCAGACTACGGTCAAGCAGGTCCAGGACCAGTGTTGGGCTGTTGCCAGACAACAACTCCAAACAGCTCTGGACACTGGGGACTCTTGTGCTTGTTTGGTGGTGGCTGCAGTTGCCATGCACTGCAGGGCTTGGCTGAGGGTCTTGACCTTTATGGCAGACACCCAGCATAAATTGGTGGATGTTCCCTTCCTGGGTACCGACTTGTTCAGTCCAGAAGTCAATGGTCACCTAGAACGTAACGAGAAGTCCAGTACCACTTTGGACTCTGTTACTTATGCCCAAAAGGAATTCCAGGGTTCCAAAAAGCAGAAGAAGAAGTCCTTTCGGCCTTCTGCCTCTACAGCCAAGCAGCCCCATTACCAATCTGGGCAGCAGCAGCAGCTCAGTCTTTGCACCCTTGGCTCAAGCCAGGGCTCAGACAGCACGTAAACCCGGAGGGAAGGGTCCCAGTGGTTTTCATCTGGATCCTCCTCCTCCAAGCCTGTTCAATGATGAGATGGGGATGCTCAACCCGTACCATAATGACCACTCTGGGGCCTTCCGTGGGGTGGCTGTACCACTTCCTTTCTGCCTGTCTGCTGTTACAACAGACAGGTGGGATTGAGGTGGTCGGACAGGGTCTGCCTCTGGAATTTGAGCAGTACCCACCAAGCTGAGCCTCGCTCCATAGGAGGGAAGGGTATCTGTGGACACTTGGTCAGCTGTTCAAATGACATAACCCAACTCCTCTGCAAGGAGGTAGTGGTCAGGGTCACAGATCCCCAGTCAACCCAGGGTTTATTTCCAGGTACTTCCTGGTCCCATAAAGGACATGGGGCTGGTGCCCCATTCTAGACCTGCATGACCCGAATCAATTTCTCAGGTCTTGCACCTTCAGGATTGTAACTCTGTCTCAGATCATATCATATCTCCAGCAGAACATGTGGTTTTGCTCCCTGAATCTACAGGATGCTTTCTTTCATGTCCCAATCTGTCTGTCACACCGAAGATTCCTCCACTTCTGAGCAGAGGGAGCCCTCTATGAGCTCCAAGCCATGCTGTTTGGTCTGTCATTGGCCCCCAGGGTCTTCACCAAATGCATCACAGTGGTGGCAGCCCACCTTCGGCATCAAGGGGTCAGAGTCTACCCATATCTCGATGGTTGGCTCATAGCTGGTCCCTCCAGAGTGGAGGTGAGAGGTCCAGGGATCTGGCCCTCCAGAGCTGTCTCAGCCTTGGCCTCCTGCTCAACAAGGCCAAGTCAAAACTTCAGCCTTCCTGCAGGTGATATGCTTCATCAGGGCAGACTTCAACTCTTGCCAAGCCAGAGCCAGGCCCCAAGCAGACAGGTGGAGTTCTCTGCTCCTTTGCCAGATCACTTTGGGTTGGGCAATTGGGCCCTGCCCGGACTTCTTGCAACTTCTGGATTACATGGTGGCCTGCACCTCTGTGGTCTGATGGGAGTGGTGGCACATGCACCCCTTCAATGGGAGCTGGCCAGCCAGTGGTCCCAGCGTCTAGGTCATTTCAATCAGATGGTCAATGTAATCCAGAAGATGTGGACACTCTCCAGTGGTGGACCGTCCTGGAACACCTGCAGGTAGGAATCCTGTTTGTCCACCCGAGCCGATGGTCATTCTCATGACTGACACACCTCTCTCATGGGCTGGGGAGCCCACATGGGGAATCATAGGGTCCACAGGCTCTGGACCCCGGAGGAATCCCAATGCCACATCAACCTTCTGGAGCTCCGAGCAGTCCAGTTGGTACTGACTGCATTTACTCTGTTCCTTGGGGGTCAAGTGGTTTAGGTCCAGATGGACAACACTATGACCATATACTATCTCAACAAACAGAGCAGCATGCACTCCTGGCCTTTGTGCAGGCAAGCTCTCCACACCTGGACCCTTGTGAGCTGACTGGAGGCAGATGTCCTAGCCATCCACATGGCAGGAGCCTCAAATCAGTTGGTGGATGCCCTCAACCACGTACGCAAGGTGTACCATGAGTTGTCTTTCCATCCAGAGGTAGTACACAGTCTGTTCTCCCAGTGGAGCACCCTCCCAGGTGGGGCTGTTCGCCTCCGGGGAGAACACTGCTGAGGTTGTTCCATGCCCCCTCTCAGCAGAGCTCACTGCGGGGCTGCCTTCATGGGGCCATGGACCCTCCGGTTTCTTCTGTACCTTCCCTCCAAGGTGAGGAAGGCACAGGCATAAATGATCTTGGTTGCCCAGACTGGTCCCGCCAGTTTTGGTACCCAGATCTCCTCAGCCTCAACAACAGGCTCCGAGGTATCTTCCACATGCCTGACCTGCTTTCTATCAATCAGAGGAAGGTATTCCACCAGACCTTCAATCCCTGCACCTGACAGCTGGTTCCTGAGTGGCTAGAGTTCCTGGCTTTGGGTCTCTCCAACGGTGTCCTCACTGTAGTGGAGGAATCTAGGAAGGAGTCGACCAGGAGGTGCTATGCCTTCAAATGTAAGAGATTTTCCATTGGGTGTCAGGCCAAGGGCCTGGACCCTTCATCCTGTTCAGTGGCTTGCATCCTCGACTACTTTTGGTCCCTCTCCAAAGGAGGTCTTTGGGAGACAACCCTCAAGGTGCACCTAGCAGCCATCTCTGCTTACCGGGTGTGGGCTGGTCAGCAGACAGTGGCACAGGAGAAGGTGATCTGGCACTTCTTTAAAGGCCTTAACCACATTTCCTCCAGTGCATGAACCACCACTACCATGGGATCTACTGCTGGTACTGGCAAAGCTCATGGGCAAGCCATTTGAACCCGATGCACAGTGAGAGATGTCACACCTGTCATGGAAGACCACCTTCCTGGTGGCTATCATGCCAGCCAGAAGGATTGGGGAGCTTCATGTGCTCCCTGTCAAGTCTCCCTATTTGGTCTTCCACAGGAACAAGGCTGCCCTGTGCGCCAACCTGAAATTCCTTCCGAAGGTGGTGAAGGAGTTTCACCTTAATCAGGTGTTGACTCTGCCAGTGTACTACCCTAACTACACCCCGGAGGCTGAGTACAGGCTCCCTACTTTGGATCTTAGATGAGCGCTCTCTTACTATATGGAGCATATGGTGGAAGTTTGGGGAGAGGTTCGCCAGCTGTTTTGTCACCTACGCTGAAGCCGCACCTGGCAGACCTGCAGCGAAGTGGACAATTAGCAGATGAATAACATCATACATTGATCGCTGCTATAGGTTGGTGGGTAGGGAGCCTCCCAGAGGGCTAAGGGCTCATTCCACCTGCTATACCACTGCGTTGGTGGCTGCTTCTAGGGACATTCCTATCCAGGATATCTGCAGGGCTGCTACCTGGAAGTCAGCAAACACCTTCATTTCCCACTCCCACATTGACCTATAGTCTCACTGGGATGCTGCTTTTGGAGCCTCAGTTCTCCAATCTCTGTTTCCCAAGTAGGAGGTGTGGGCCTTGCCTCCCTCCTCCTGGAGAACTGCAAGGAGTCTGCCAACAAGTGTGGATAGAACAACATATCCATGATCCTAGAAAAACAGGTTATTCACCTGTAACAGTAGTTCTGGGAGTGGTATATGTTGTTCATCCACACTTGTTGGCAGTGTCTTTTCCTTTAAAATCTTACTGAATGGTCTGAAAGCTGGCTTCTCCCACCCACCCACCTGGGTGGTTTAACCCTTGGCTCCATCCCATGATGCCAGATCTTTGCCCGATGGAAGCAGAGCTTGTGCATCAAAGCCGTGAAGGTCGGGTGGGTTCATGTGGATAAACAACATATACCACTCCTAGAACTACTGTTACAGGTGTGTAACATGTTTTTCTCACTAATCTTTCTACACCACAGATCCGCTTCTCCTCAAGCACACTTCTACAGTGTCTGTCACTACAGAGACTGAATGTACTAAATTAACATTAGTCACAAAATCAATAAATGCTCAATGATATAAACACACAAGGGTTTCCTACAATCGATGTACTAAATTTTTGGCAAAATACATTTTAAAGGTTTTCAATGGTTTGAATCTGAGCAAACTATTTCCAACTTTCCACTCCCCACACTACGCTGAACTGAGGCTGTGCAAAACAGTATAGGGTCCATGTGACCTTAAATCCCATGAATTACTGCAACATTTGCTTTAAAGAGCAAAAAAAACAAGGTGAAGTAATGCAAAGTCCATATAGAATAATGGGAACTTCACGTTACTTTGAGATGTTAAGTTTTTCGCTTCACTATGCGGAAAATTATGTGAAATTTGGGTTCTTGGCAAAATACTACGCATAGCAAATTTTAGCCACTTCACCCACCTCTACTCACAGCGTCAAGCTTACCTCAGCACCAGCCCCAAACCACCATAATTCTTTTTTTTTTTTTTTCCTGCTGTCATGTGCACTTCAGTGATGACGTAGCTTGCCCCTTCAGGAATCAGAATGTCACGCCTATATGACTACTGCTTCAGTTGGTTTCAGTTTTTAAAACTAGAATTTATTATTTTTGCATCAGTTCAGTGGTTTTCTTAAAACTTTTCTGCCAGTTTTCTCTCAGACCTACTAAGCCTCTTCAGGATGTCTTTACAGGATTAGGGTAGAAGCCTTCCCAGCGTTGGCCCGGTGCTGTGTTTTGTTCAGTGTCATGTTGGGCCTGGTGTCATATTTTCCTGGCACCATGTTGGCTTGGCACCATGGTTGGCAGGCTGCTCCAGCAGTGGGGGCTGTGTCAGGTCCACTTTCCTGCAAGGAAAGGGTTCTGACCAAGGGCGTTTTCTGTGCTCGGGGGGGAGGGCAGTCCTCTGGAGCATGAAGGAGTGGGTTGGTTCCCAATTTTGGTTGGGTTCTTGGTGTTGCTCAGTCTCTGAGTTCTTTCTCTCACCTTTCAGGATGAGAAAGAAATGGTACCACTTGAGGTCGCCCTATGGGAAGCCTACCACGAGACCCTCTTTTCCTGGGGCCATGGCCCCTTTGGCATGGTCTGCATCACTGTGGGCCTTGGTGCCAGGCCTGGATTCCCCCCCCTCTGTCCTTTAGGGGGTCCCCAGTGGACAGTCTTTACTAGACAGCTCTTCAGAGCAGTGGGCGTAGCGTCAGGCTGGGATGTCACTGTGGTGGGTCCAGTCCTAGGCCTTTGTAGGTTGGTAGCAATGACTCAACAGGTGAGACCCCTCCCCAAGCCAGGTAGAGCATTTTGCCTCTGGGAGCAGCCTTCTGCCCATGCCGGTGACCACGCCACTGATTCTTGGCTCGCTGGCCACACCCCTACCTTGTACAACTTGGTAGGACTGACTGGGTATCACTCTGGTTACTTCAGTGCTGCCAGAGTTATTGGTGCTCTGGGGCTGGCATTGATGCTGAGTTCAGCCTTCTACTGGAGGATTCCCTGTCACAAACTTAAGTTCTTTTGGTACAGAGGCTGCTTCTTTTCTAGGAAATTGTTTTGTAGACCTCCTACAGCTGTTCACATGAGGTCAGCATCTTTCATTGTGTTAGTTGATCTATAAGCAACACACACAACCCTGGGGCCATAAGATTGGAAGGTCACGGGTTCTAGCCTAACACCAAGTACTTAGAATAATACCCATAACTAACACTGTACTGCAGTATGACTGGAGTGCTGCACTCTTGATGTGCCATCATTTGGATGAGACATTAAAATGAAGTCCACTTGGCTTATCTCTGGTCATTTCCAAGTGGAAATTAAAGATCCCATGGCACTTACTGAAGAAAATGAGGGGGGAGGTCCCCCAGTGTCATGGCCAAAATTTCCCTATCAATAAAATAGGTCCATGTAATCCACCCCTCAGAACACACCTGGAAACAAACTATCACATCTTATTGTGCCTTTCCTGATTGGAATTTAATAAAAAATAAGTAAATAATCAGTCTGAGCTTTATGGTTAGGACCTTGGTTGGAGGACCAGGTTTACAAGAATCATCTTCTCAGTGTTCCATTCAATGGTGTGTTTGGCTCCAAGTTACATGATATTAAAAGCCACGAAAGATAAGACAGTCTCACAGCCAGGTGCTAAGGGTCCACAGCTTTCAACTGGAAATATTAGGAGCAGAAGTTTTAATCAAAACTGTTCCTTTTGTGGCGACTTCCAGTTCTTTCATGGGTACAGAGTACAGTACAACCTTCTTATGAGGTCCAAGGGGGAGACTAACCCATCCATTTATTCACTGTACCTAAAGGCATGGTTCCTGAAAATCTAGAAAGCCAGGACCTTAGCCTGTCAGATATCTGGATATCTTGCTGGTTTCCAGAAAGTCAGCCACCAGAAAAGCATATCCCTGCAAAACATATTTTATTTGGTGCAGTATGCTGGCCATGGCCCTTGCCACCTGCGTGGTTGCTAGAGTATTAGACTATCTACTGTCACTGGTGTCTCCCTGAAGGTTCAACTGTCAGCTATCTTAGTGTAGAATTTCCATAAATGGGCTGTTTCCAATGGCCTCTGGGCACCAGCGTTGAACAGAATTCTGAAGGGGTAAATTAATTCCCCCAGTTAGAACCCTGTCCCTTCTTGGGACCTAAACTCAGTCTTATCTAAATTGATGAGTACCCATTTTGAACTGTGGAATTTGTGTGATTTAAAGTTTTGTTTTGGAAAGTAGCCTTTTACTGACTACCTCGGCCAGATGAGAAAGTAAGCTTCAGGTTCTTTGCATTGACATGGACTACTAGATTTCTCATAATGAAATGGTTGTCCTTTGAACTCTCCCAAAGCTCTTGTCTAAGGTTGTCGTAAAGTTCCACATTAACCAGTTCATTATATTCCCTGTTTTCTTCCCTAGGTCTCATGCCAGTGGAGGTGAAACTACCAATCTTCATTGAGAGTATCTCCTCCATTGGGCCACACCATTGAAACTGTAAACTGTTAGCATCAGGACCACTCAAAATCTTTTGCTAGCCAGGGGACACCGAAGATGACATGCAACAATGGCACCTGTATAATCATGGGTGGCACCATTGCTCCTTTGTTCTTTCCTACACTGTCAACCACTCATCAGAACTGCATGGAAACAATGCCATTGTTTATTATTTTCCTTACCAAATTAAATGCATTGTCGATGTTATACTTCACACTGTCAACTAAACATTGATTTTCAAATTTTAACAAATGCTATAATTTTAGTAAAATCTATCTTAGTGTCAGGGCCTGCAAAACGTTCCAATATTCCTCACAGGCCATATGGAGCTGATGCATGAAGGTTCTAGAGATGGCATCTCTGGCCCAGGCCACAGGTCCCAAGCCAGCTTCTCATTCTGGTCCAGCTACTGCTGCCAGGAAGCATACTCCCAGGCGGTCATCTACCTTGTTGCCAATATGGTCAGCAGGACCATCAGGATCTCCATTGAAGAAGGATAAGTTATCATCATTGACCACTCTGAGTGTGTCGACTACAGCCCCTTCAACCATCCTGCCATGCCTACTATGAAGGTATGCCACCTCTGTTGCCAGGCTCTGTCCCAACGGTAACAGCTGTTGTCAACTCCCAGGCTGTGCTGGCATTGTTCTCAGAGTACATCACCTATTTCTGTTGCTGCAAACAAAAGTGATGGTAACTACAGTTCTATTGATTGGGCCTTCCCTGTCAGTCATTGTCAATGAGATGCAGCATGCCTAATGTTCCTCCATTGCAGCTGCCGCTCCCAGTGCCTGCTCTGTCAGAGACATTGACAAGGTTTATTTTGTCCGATCCTCCTGAACATGGAGGAGAACATGGAAGATTCAGATGGAGAAGCAGATCTCTGTGATACAGATCTACCCTCCAGCCCTACTCTCTCTCTTTCAGTGCACAAGACACTGTCGCCAGAACCCCATGTCTTATTTATTTATTGAGAAGTTTCACCAGGAAAGGTACACTTAGCAATAGTTTACTCATCTCACAGCATGTCCTGGGGGAAGGGGTATTTGGGATAATACAGAATCAATACAACTTCAAGAACATTACAGAGTCACACAGTAGTTACATTAGCCATAATACAGAACAAGCAACTTCCAGGACAATACAGAGTCATACAGTAGTAACATGAGCCATAATACAGTGTAAATAGTTAGAGTTTTGAGTAACAGCAGCAGGTCAGAACTAATACGAACAGCAGGAAAACAAATAGGATACTAGAATTTTTTTTTGGGTTACCACATGTAAACAAATGCCCAAGTGGGCTAAGGTGGCATTTAGGCATCAACAGTGCTAGGGGGCAAGAGGTGCTTGTAGATGATTAGGAGGTACAGGTGGTAGTGAAGGAAGGACAGTTTCTGCTAACCAAATAGCCAATTAATGTCATAAAGATAGCAAGTGACAGTGGGGGTCAGTTGCACACACAGTTGGTGATTAGGTAGTTTGTTAAAGCCAATGTGAGTGAACCTATAATGGAGGAGTGACGAATTTATGGGGGGAGTGCATTCCATAATTTTGGCAGGTGATAGGAAAAGACATTTTGTCCAGATATAGTTGAGCGGTGAGGGGTTGTCAGGATCCTCAAGTCACTGGATCTTAAAGAGTATAGGGAAGGAGGAGGGGTGGATACAGAGGAGGAGATTTAATAAGGAAGAGAGCCAAGCCAAAATTTAGAAATGAACTTGGCGCACATCTGTTAGTAAGAAACTTCAGAGACCGGTAGAGATTGCAGTGGTGGGTAAGGGAAGGGGCATCAAGGGCAAAGCAACAGAAGGAGTTGATGAGAGTATCCAGTCTGGCTATGGAGGACTGTGTGGTGGCACTGTAGATTGTGTAGATTGTCTCAGTAGTCAAATATAGGTAGGATCATCTTCTGTACTAACTCATGCCTGGCCGTAAGCGGGATGCAGCTATGGTTTCTGTAAAGAGCACCAAGTTTGGGCCACAGTTTTTTCAGAATGGCATCAATATGTACTGAGAAGTTGAGGTACTGGTTGAGCCAGACACTGAGGTACCTGAATGAGGAGGGTGTCCTCTAATACAGTTCCATCGAAGGTGTGCAAAGTGGGCAAGTAGTTTAGCCTAGTGAGTCTCTGCCTTGTGCCAAAGGTCATGGAGACTGTCTTCTTGGCATTTAGGAAAAGTTGAGAACTAAGCCAGTGTTGGACATTTGTGAAGTTGAACTGAAGCCTGGTAGTTACATCAGAGACAGATTTGCCAGTTGCATATATTACTGTGTCATCAGCATACATATGTATGCAAGCTGTTGTAGCAACCTGTGGGAGGTCATTTAGGAAAATGGAGAAAAGAAGTGAACCAAGCACTGATCCCTGTGGGACACCAGTGCTTATGGGCAGGTGAGATTAGGTGGCATCGGCAATACAGGCCAAGTGCAACCAGCCAGCTAGGTAGGCATTGAACCAGCTTGAGGCAGAGGGGGAGAGGCCAACAGAAGTGACATTGTTCAGTAGAAGTGCGTGCTAGACTGTGTCAAAGGCTTTGGCCAAATCGACAAAGCTAGCAGAGGTAATTAGGCCAATATCCATTCCAGAGGAGGTGGCGTTGGTCAGCCTTAGAAGGGAGGTGGAGGTGGAGTGGTTTTTCCTAAAACCACACTGGAAGGGAGTGAAGAAGGCAGAGTCAGTGAGGAAGGAAGAGAGTTGTTCAAGGACAAGATGTTCTTGAAGTTTAGCTAAGGTAGGAAGGAGAGAGGTTGATAGTTATCAGGGGAGGTGGTGTCACCACCCTTAAGTAGGTGGAGCACAGCTGCATGCTTCCATGATGAAGGTAAAGCGTCAGACGTGAAGGATAGGTTTAGTACGAGAGATAGAGAGTAGGTGATAGCTGGAGCAGAAAGAGAGAAGCATAGGGTCCAGGCCATCAGGCTAGGAACCTTTGGAGGGATTAATAGACAGAAGCACCTGCAAGGTGTCTGTAGGAATAAGTTTTAATTTTTTATTTAGCTTTTGTTTACCAGGTAAGCACGCTAGACAGTCAAGTGCCTATTTTCAGGTGCGACCAGGGAGAATTACAAAGTTAACAGGCAATAACATTACAGAGACAAGGTAACTGCAATTAACAGGGTATGGTCAGGTACAGGCAGAAGACCTTGGGCAATAGCAACTTCAGAGACAAGGTAACGGCTATCACACAAGGTATTGACAGGAAACGGGCAAAGAACTACAGTCAGGTACAAGCAGATAACTAATTCAAGGCAGTACAGTGTTAAGACATGTTAACTGAGAATTACAAAGGTACAGGCAACAACATTACAGAGACAAGGTAACAGCAATTACCAGGGTACAGGCAGAAGACCTCAGGCCATAGCAACTTCAGAGACAAGGTAACGGCTATCACATAAGGTATTGACAGGAATGGGCAGAGAACTACAGGCAGATAACTAATTCAGGGCAGTACAGTGTTAGGATATGTCAACTGAGGGAGACGGTCGACGAGGTAGGCTGGTATCAGCAGGACATTTTCAAGGAGTGCCCTACAGACATCTGCACTCTTGCAGTCAAAAGGGGCATGGGCACACTATGGAGGGTAGGTCAGCTAAGAGCAAAGGCAGGCAGAAGCTTGTTTTAGGTAGCCCCAGAGGGAGGACCTGAAGCGACTGTGGGAGGGGGCAGCCCTTACATAAGCAGGAAGTAGGTTCCAGGCTCTGGGGGCAAGGGCTGCAAAGGCTCAATCCCCAGTGAGTGAGCGAGTTTTAGGGACCATGAGAGCCTGGGAGTCACTAGACTCAGCCAATAGCCAGCAGAGGCAGGCTTGAGCAGATCAGCAAGAGCTGGGGTGGTGGACGATCATATGATGATGTCTGTAAAGTTGCCCATAACAAAGGATTGGTGGTTACTAGGGGAGAGCCACCCCAGCCTGGAGTAGAGTTGACAGTGATGGGTGAGATGGGGAGCTAATAGGGTGAAGCAACATATGTTGTTGTACGTTGAGTCCCATTTTGTGAGCCAGGTTTTTGGAGTGTTCACAAAGGAGGTGAGCCCATAGCAGAGCGTGGGGAGTAGAACCCCTTTTGCAATTGGTGTGAAGGAGAAGGTGGCTGAAGATGAGGAGAAGGAGGAGGAGGGAGAGAAGGAGGGAGGTGAGGAGACAGGGTGGGGTGATGGATGTAGAAGATGGCTGGGGTGGGTAGTGGGAAAGGTAGAGGTGCAGCTGGAACTGACAGGAGGGACGAGGCACAGGTCATAAATTGAGCATTAAAACATTCAGCAATGGCCATGGGTTCAGAGCTAATGGAGAGGTTTTGCTTGAGGATGGGGGGTTTAGTAGCAGGGGGGAAGAGGGAATGGACTACCTTCCAAAATTTGGATGGGTTGTTAGTGTTGGATAGGAAGTTCGAGTGAAAGTGTTCAGTTTTGGCTAGCTGGATTGCTTCAGTACACACATTACGGAGTTCTCTACAATGTTGGTAATTGCTAGGGTGGAGGGATGCTTTATATTGGCGCCACACAAGGTCTCGAGCTCTTTGACAAGCCAAAAGCTCAGGGGTCACCCAAGGTAGGTGGTTACCTTGGACTCTTGTTTTACGTAAAGGGGCATGACAGTTCCGTATATGCAGGAACTTGTCTCTGAATGAATGTAGGGCCTCATCAACTGAGGAGGCAGAGGAGAGAGGACCAGTCCGAGTGTATGAGATCATGGTGCAGGGGAGAAGATCGAGAGGAGGATTTTATGAGGATCTTAGGCCTATGTATCTTATGTACCATATAAATCATACGGTCTCCTCCTCATAAACCCTCTTCACAGATGTTACTTGGACAAATCCAAGAGGCTGTGAGTCTTGAGGGTGAAGGAGAGGAGTCCATGAATTTAATGGAGTTTTTGGAGGATGAACCTCCACATCCTATGGTGGTACCGCCAGTATACATACAAGACACAAAGATGTCTTTAAAGCCTGGCAGAATCCTCATGCTTATTCTCAGTCCTAGGAGGACTGATAAGCTGTACCAGGCCCCATCTATTGGGCCTTTTCAATTACTAGGAATCACTCACAATTGCTTAACAAGTGCAGTCAGTCCCCTGGAATGAGCTGCTCTGGAACCTAGAATTTTATGCTAATTAGAGAACTTTAGAATGAAATTTGAAACTCTGCTGTGGCCACTCTCTCCCTTGCCCTCTAACAGCATATTTATTTCTCCGCTGAGAGGAAGTATTGCCCTGAAGTTACTCTTCAAAATGCCGATGTTTCTGGTCTTTTCTTTATTTCAGTGTGTATATTTCTTTTAGTTAGTTTTCAATACTCTGCATTAGGTTAGGGTATTTTATTTAGTTTGCGAGTTTTTAACTTGGTTCCCTTGTGGTTTCAGGGAACCGAGAATCATTTGTTTAAACACAGTTCCCGCTTTGTGGAACTGCAATTTTAAACCCTTTTTTAATAACTATTTTCCTTTTATTTAGTGTGTTGCCTTTTATTTTTAATGGTACCAATTTCTTTAACCACAACTTGACAAATCTTTTCTTCTCTTGGTTCCCTCTAGGAAGTGAGCTGATAACTTTTGCCTATTTTTATTTCAACATTGGTCAATTTTAAATAAAAATAAAAAAAACAGAAAATTGTGTTGGGGTTCCTGTATTTGGTGGGAATCAAAGTGCTAACCCTAGGAACCTTACTTCTATTTTTCTCCTGGGCTGCCAGTGACTGACATGTCTGACAAGCTCAAGAAAGGGTCATGACCCACAGGTTTTAAAAATTGTACCCAGTGCTTCAAACTCCTGGCTAAGGCAGACTGCCAAGAGTTGTGTTTTCCTGTTTGGGTCCTGATCATGATTTTTCCAGCTGTGAGTGTTGTATCAGGTTTTGCTCCAAAACATTTAAAAAGAGGGTGAAAAAACTTGAGGAACTCATGGCCTCACAGTGTGCCTCCTCTTCACAACTTTGCTCTGGGGTGAGTCAAGTTCCTCAACAGAAGCAGAAAGACAAAGCTGCTAAAGGATCTCAGAGGTCAGGGTGTTGGACAGGGAGACCCCCGAGTCTACTGAAGCAAAAAGATCATTGAGCAGGCATTGGAACTGGTGCCTGCCAAGAAAAAGTAAACAGAAAAATATGGCATTACCCATCCAGCTGAAGAAGCAAAGGAGATGCCAGTTGACAGAAATAGAATGCCCTTGGCTGGGCCAGCCTGGTGATGTAGAGGGCTAAGGCACCTTACCTGTTATCATACTGGTCATCTGGGGTCGGAAGTGAGCTCAGGTTGCTGGGGAGAGAGAATTGAGCATCCAATGACAGCTCTCCTCTCCCATGGTGGGGCAGTGTTGTGGCTCTCTACTAGCGACTCCCAGTGGAGACTGGGAGTGCAACAGCCAGGGTCACATTAGGCAAGGGGAGAGGTTGTGACGGACATCCATGAGTCAGGAGTGGGAGCACACCCATCACACGCTGGATGTCATTGCACATCTGCGCCTCTGCAGGGGGGTCTCGATCATGCTAATGAACAAAAGAAAAGCTTCGGAACCAAGCAGAGATGACAACGTGCCAGCCCCACATCCACTGTTGGATCCTGCCCTCCCTGGTCCCGATATCCTTTGGTCTGCACCCTGCCCACAAATGAAGCTGGATTTCAAGGAGCCTCCGGGGGGTACAACCAGGGGTTTACGAGTGGAGCCAGGGTGTCAGGTTGGAGGTCCATGGGGGACTCGGGTTGGGGGGTCTCAGGCTGGGCGTGACAAGCTGGTGCCATACAAGGGATGCCCTTGGTCTGATGACTGGAGGAAAAAGAAAAAAGCATGCCCTTGGCTGCAGACATGGCTAAAGCTTGGTAATTCTTCCAGGAACGTTTATGGCCATGCACGAGCCCCACCACCCCCAGCTCCACAACTTGTAGCAAAGCCTGTAGTGAAAGAATTTGATATGTGTTATGACGAGGAGGAGGAGCCCATAGAACCTGACAGCTCCCCCATTCAGGAATTTAGATCCCCTCCCAGGACTTCATAGGAGTTCTCCTCACACTGTTCCTTTGTGAGGCAGATGGCAAGCACACTCAATCTCTTTCTGCAAGAGATGGCAAAGGATGAGGATGAGGATGAAGTGGAATTTTTGGACACGATGGGCCTAACTCCCACAATGAGGGTGTTCCTGTCCATACATAAGTCATTGAAGAATGCCAGTTCAATAATTCTAGCAACCCCCACTTCAGCAGCTGGTATAGACAAGAGGATAGAAAAGAAAGACCAGTTGGATAGGCAGGGAGCTGAGTACCTTTACATTCACTGTGACCATAAAGGAGTGGTACAAACCACTGCATGTGACAAAGCCAAGATCCCACTTTCTTCTCAACCCCCAGAAAAGGATTCCAGGGAACTGGACAGCATAGGCAAAAAAGATTACCCCACATCCTCCCTTCTGCTGAGACAGGTAGTCTATATGGCCTACGCAGTTCAGTACCAGATGGCCCTCTGGACCTCTGTAGTGCCAATGAGTGAAAAGGCTGCTGGTGATCTAACTCAGGACCTAGCTGACACAGCAAAGGCTGCTTTGGATGCCACCAAGTACCATTTTCACATGGCTGTAGATGCCAATGACACTGCCTCTAGGGTCATGGCACATGCAGTATCCCTCAAGGGGTCTGCCTTGCTCAAGACTATGAACCTCTCTCAGGATGCTCAAACTAAGGCAGTGGATTTCCCCTGTGAGGGAAATTCCTTGTTTGGTGACAAAACAGAGACTTACATGAAAAAGATGGATGACTATAAGACCATCTATTAAAGCAACACTGAGAAGAGAAGGCTTCCACTGCTCATAATGGTCGGCTCTGGCTAACTGCAATACTGTGTCCCACCTAGATTTCTGATATCTAGCCACATAAGCCATATAATTTGCCTGCCTGAGTCCCAAAGAAGCTGCCATATACTGTTTCTTTCATGCATCAATCTTCCTAGAACCTTGTCAGGAGGATGTGAGGCCAGAGGAATATTAGCCTTGTCACAGGCTGCAGCTTGTACCACACCTACATGACTACACTGCTCAATAAGAAGTCTGTATCGAGCCTGACAAAGTATACCTTCTGTCCATTTTTTTTTATCTACAGGAGGACAGAATGAGGATTTTTTAAAATCTTTGTTGTTTGCTTCCTAAATGACTTATGCAAAGGAATAGACAACCTCCTAGACTCTGGAATATCCATCATTTCCACATAATCAGGCTCCTCTTGCTCATCCACAGCCTCCTCTAAAGGAAGCTGGAGGGTTTCTGCAACCTTTTTGTAAAAAAATAAAGAAAGAAGGGGACTCAGACAGAATAGGGAGATTCTAAAGGTCTGTCTGGAGAAATGCCCGGTTCAATGGGCACGTCCAGACCCTCCCAGCCACACATATATTGATCAAATTCCTCCTCCCCCTCCTGTGGTTCATAAAATTCCTCAACTTCAAAATCCTGAACCACTGGGACTGAACGAACCAACCTTTTACCAACTGTTGGTGGTTCTACAGATCCCTGAGACAGTGACTGGACAATCTGAATGGCTTTAGCTATCTCTGCAGCAGTTGGAGACAATTCTGGACTCAAACCTCCCTGATTCTTTGTCTTTTACTTGGGACTGGTTCCTCTGAACCAGTCTTCCTTTGCCGAGGAAGTCTCGCCCTGGTCAGAGGGCACCTCTGGTCCAGTGGGTACTGAACCGGGCTGGCCATCCGGTCAGCGGACTTTTGCCTCTTCGCTCCCGAGCCGCCCAATCTCTTCTCCAGGGTGGCTGCAGGGAAATTTTTACACACCTGGCAGTCTGACAGGAGGTGGTCAACCCCAGACAATAGACACAAGTGGTGTGTGGGTCAGCCTTGTAAGGCGTCCCCACAGACATCACAGTGTTGAAACCGAGTGGGCCGGTTTTCTTTGGGTTCTCAGACATAATACCAGTCTAACCAAAAACTTGCCCTTTTTGATGGCAGTGCCAGGCAAGACACCCTTATCGGTTCCTAACCGTGTCACGGGTATTGAAAAAAGCCGTAATAATTTCGGTTTTAGAACCGATAAGAACCGGAACCGCTCTAAAACCCACAGTACAGTTTTAAAAGGCAGAAAAAACAGCGATCGGTTCAAACCGAACCGATAATTAATTTTCCACACAGACTTGAATTTTTGTACTTACGGTTACCAGATAGAGCTTTAGAACCGAAATGCGGTAAAATAATGACTTTGCGGTTCAAATGAACGAAAACTACTCTCTTGAACCGAGAATGAACCTGAGCTAGGAGCTGATCTCCGGAGGCGACTGTTCAGTGGAAGGAGAAGAATCTGACAGTTTCATTTGAAACTGCCAGATAGAACTTTGGGCACAGCGCCCTCGCTGTAGAACTCAGATCTTCTGGAGTTAACTCCTTCCTCTCCGGGCAGTTCAGCTGCAGTGGCTGACTGCTATTGTTATAATATAGCAAGACTTCATGGTGTTTGAAAGTACAGTTATGTAAGAACTTCCTGTAACAGTAGGTCTAGGAGGATCTCTTGCAGCAGGTCACACCTGTAGGACTATAGCCACCAGGCACTAGGACCACATGGAAACTTTCTGGCTAGCAGTCCACTGGGGGCCGCCACACCGTGTGTCTGCAGCTGTGAGCTCCTCCTCTATAACTATGGCGGTCCCAGCCTTTCAGTTCTCCCGCCGGAGACCAAAAGCAGCTAATCTCCAGCTGCGCAGCCAAGGAAAGCCACAGGTTCCCACCATTGCAATAAAGGTGAAACAGAAGGTGAACCATCATGGAGAAAGATTGAGAGAGGCAGAAAAGCCCTCAGGCTAGAGGCGAAGGAAGGTGGGGCAGCCGCGGCTGCTGCATGAGACCCTCTCAAAAGATGGTACAGTTACACAAGAACTTACCATTAAATACAGGTTACTCACCTGTAACAGGAGTTCTAGGAATGGTATATGTTGTTCATCCACACTCATTGGCAGTATCCTTGCCGCTTAAATCTTGCCGGAAGGTCTTCAAGCTTGCTCCTCCCACCCACCCGGGTGGTATAACTCTCGGCTCCACCCCATGACGCCAGATCTGGCCCGCTGGAAGCTCAGGTTGTGCGTCGAAGCCGGGGAGGTCGGGTGGGTCGTGTGGATGAGCAACATATACCATTCCTAGAACTCCTGTTACAGGTGAGTAACCTGTATTTCTAGGGACATGGATATGTTGTTCATCCACACTCATTGGCAGACCTCTAGCAGTTCTCCGGGAGGAGGGAGGCAAGACTATACCCAATACTTACTTGGGAAAGAGAGACTGGAGAACCGAGGCCCCAAAACCAGCATCCCGGTGACTCAAGGTCGATGTGGTAGTGGGTAATGAAGGTGTTTGCTGACTTCAGGTAGCAGCCCTGCAGATTTCCTGGATAGGGACATCCTGGAAGCAGCCACCGTTGCAGCAGTATGGCGGGTAGAATGAGCTCTTATCCTCTGGGAGGCTCCATCTCCGCCAACTTATAGCAGAGATCTATGCAGGAGGTTACCCACCTGCTTATCGTCCGCTTGGCTGCAGGTCTGCCAGATGCGGCTTCAGCGTAGGTGACAAACAGCTGGCGAACCTCTCCCGAATTTCAGCCGCGCGCTCCTTATAATAAGCGGCGCCCTTCTAGGGGTCCAGAGTATGGAGCCTATATTCGGCCTCCGAGTGTGATTGGGTAGAACACCGGCAGAGTCAACACCTGGTTAAGGTGAAACTCACGACACCACCTTGGGAAGGAATTTGGTGGGGGCGCAGGACAACCTTGTCCTGTGGAAGACCAGGTAAGGAGACTCGATGGAAGCGCCTGGAGCTCTCCCATCCTTCTGGCTGGCGTGATAGCCACCAAGAAGGCGGTCTTCCACGACAGGTGAGAGAGAGCACACCTGTGCATAGGTTCGAATAGTTTGCCCATGAGCTTTGCCAGTACCAGCAGTAAATCCCACGGAGGTGGAGGTTCCCGCACTGGAGGGGAAATGTGATCAAGGCCTTTGAAAAAGCACGAGACCACCTTCTCCTGCGACACCGACTGCTTCCCGGCCAGCGCCCGGTAAGCAGAGATGGCTGCCAGGTGCACATTTAGGGTCGTCGACCTAAGCCCTTGACTAGAAAGGGACCATAAATAGTCCAAGATGCTTGCCAAGGAACAGGAGGAAGGGTCCAAGCCCTTGCCTGACACCAAATGGAAAACCTTTTCCATTTGAAGGCATAACATTTTCTGGTCGACTCCTTACGGGATGCCTCAACTACATTGAGGACCTCGTCGGAAAGACCCAAAGCCTGGAACTCTAGCCGCTCAGGAACCAGGCCGTCAGGTGCAGGGATTGAAGGTCCGGATGGAACACCTTCCCTGATTGACTGAGAGCAGGTCCGGCGAGCTGGAAGCTTCACGGAGTCCTGGAGCTGAGACTGAGAGATCTGGGTACCAGAACTGGCGAGGCCAGTCTGGGGCTATCAGAATCACCTGCACCTTGTCCCTCTCGCTTTGAGAAGCACCTTGTGGATCAAGGGAAATGGGGAAAGGCGTAAAAGAGGCCGGGGTCCATTGCCTCGAGAAGGCATCCCCTGCAGCAAGCCCTGCTGAGGCGGGCATGGAACAGACTCAGCTCTGCTTCTCCATGGAGGCAAACAGGTCCACCTGAGGTGTGCCCCAAAGGAGAACAGATGCTGTACTACCTCCGGCAGGAGAGACCACTCGTGGGATGCAGCCCCTATCCGGCTCAGGGCACCGGCCAGGGTGTTGGAGGCTCCTGCCACGTGAATGGCTAGGAGATCCGCCTCCAGGCTGCGCCGCAGTGACCAAATGCTGAGGCTTCTTGCATAGAAGCATGGTGGCGTCCCGCCCTGGCGGTTAGATAGTACATGGTCGTGGTATTGTCCGCCTGACTCGGACCACTTGACCCCGGAGGAACGAGCAAAGGCGGTGAGAGCTAGGCGGACCGCCGGAGCTCAGCAGGTTGATGTGGCATCGGACTCCCGCTGGGGACCAGAGGCCATGAGCCCGTGTTCCCCAGATGGGCACCCCAACCCATCAGAGAGGCATCGGTCGACAGAGAGACCGCTCGGCTCGAAGCGGATTTAACGGGATGCCCTCCTGCAAATGATCTGAACGGTCCACCACTGGAGAGCATTCCACATCCCTGTGTCACCGACTACAAGCTGGTCCAAGGGATCGCAGCGTTGTGACCACTGGCTGGCCAGTCCCCACTGAAGGGACGCGATGTTCCAGCGGCCCAGCGACCACGCTGGTACAGGCCGCCATGAGACCCAGGAGGCGAGGAAGTCCTGGGCAGGCGCAGTGCCCAACCAGAAATGATCGGGCAAGGAGGAAAGAACCTCGGCCCTGTCCGCGGGAGCAGCGCTCTGGCTCGAAGAGAGTCGAGCTGCGCCCGATGAATAAAATCACCTGCTTGGCTCGAGTTCCGACTTGGCCTGCGTTGATAAGGAGGCCCAGTTGAGAGCAGACCTGAGGGCCAGATCTCTGACCACTCCGCCTCCTTCCTGGAGGGAGCTGCTATCAGCCAGTCGTCCAGGTAAGGGCACACCGGACCCCTCGAAGCCGCAGGAATGCTGTCACCACTGCCATGCATTTGGTGAAGACCCTGGGAGCTGGAGACAAGCCGAAGGGCATGGCTTGGAATCGAAGAGGATCCTTCCGCTCGAAGCGAAGGAATCTCTGTGAGACGGACGGATAGGGGCGTGAAAAAGCAGCGTCCTGCAAGTCCAGAGAGCAGAACCACGCGCTGTTCAAGGATGGTATAATCTGAGCCAGAGTGACCATCCTGAAGGTTCAAGACCTTAGGAACTGTTTAGGTCTGTAGGTCGAGAATGGGCGCCAGCCCCGTCCGTTCGAACCAGGAAGTACCTGGACACAAACCCTGGGTCTGAAGGAGGGTCCACCACCTCTCTTACCACCTCCTTCTGGAGGAGGGAGATGATGTCGGCTCGACGGCCGCCAGTGAGGCTGGGGATCCCAGCCCCGAGGGGCGACGGCTCTGAAGGGTGGTGCCTGCTCAATTCCAGAGGCAGGCCTCTTCCCACCACCTCAAGACCCACCTGTCCGTGGTAACAGCGGACCAAGCGGAGCGGAAGGTGCGGAGCCGCCCCGGACCCGGAATTAGGGTAAGGTGAGGGATGGGGGCCACCCTCAGCCCGTCACTGGGCAGGCTTGGAGGAGGACCGGCCGAGGGCCTCCTGGGCCCTTTCCTCCCTGCCTCCTGTTAGAGGAAGCCGGCGGCTTGGGTTTGGGATGCTAAGGCCGAGCCTGCTGGCCCTGACGTTGCTGGGCGGGCGCGCTGAGGCAGAGGGCGACAAAGGGCTTAGGCTGTGGTTTGGCGTGCCTTTGTCCTGAGCGGAAGAGACCGAGTCCAAGGTGGCATTGGACTTCTCGATCCTCTGCAGGTGACCTTCCACCCCAGGGCCGAAGAGGTCAGTCCCCAAAGAGGAACATCCGCCAACTTGCTGGGTATCCGAGTAAAGGTGGATATCCTCAGCCAAGCCCGCCGACGCTAGCCACTCGGCCGCCACCGATCTGGCACTGAGTCCCCTACATCCAAAGCAGTCTGGAGCTGCTGTTTGGCCACTGCCCTGCCTGGTCCCGCACCTGCTTAACCGTAGTCTGCAGATCGGGCGGAAGATGAGGATGACCTCATCCAGGAGCCCAACAGGGCATGAGAAAAATGTGCGCATGAGGCGGCGAACTGGCCTGGCGAAGGAGAGAGGCATAGCGTGACTTTTAGCCGACATAGTCCAATTTCTTGGACTCCTTGTCAGGAGGTTTGTCCATCCCGGCGATGCTGCCGGGCGCCGAAAACGCTGTCGGTAACCAACCCCCAGCAGAGGGGTGTTCAAAAACCGGACAAGGAACCGGGGACCGTGATACTTCCTGGCCATCCTGGCCAAGGCGCAGGGCAGGAAGCAGGGCGCTGCGAGTTCCAGTGCCGGACCCACTATGGCCTCGGCCACCGGAAAGGCCTCCGCTGGAGAACTCGGTCCAGAATCTTGAGGGGATACCTGGCCCGCTTGGAACGGGTTCAGCCCATCCCGGTAGACCTCGAGATGAGCCAAGCAGTCCTAGGGCGACGACGGCTATGCGTCTATTGGCTGACCTCCTGAAGTTCAAGTCCAGTCATTGAGAAGAAGAGGAATCGCCTTCGGACCGGAAGAGTCCTCAAAGAGCTGCCTCTGGCCTGAGCCACCTTCACTCGCCGAGGTCGGTCGGGATAGAGGGCACTGACAGCCGATGGGTAAACCTCAGTCATCGGTAACTCCTTGGTCGGAGCCTGCCATCTGCTGGCTGTGGAGGCGAGGTTCACCGAATCGGTGAGCAGCGGTTTTGGCCGAACAACCGGCCTGGGTGTAGGCTCCTCGGACAAGTCGAGGGGTTGTGTCGGCTGCCCGTGACAGTTACTTTAATGGCCGGGAAGGCGTCTGAGTCGGTTTATTCCTCGCCAGGAGGAGTTGTTGTAACATAAGGTCTCGCATCCGACGTACTTACGCTGCTTCCCTCATCCGAGGAGGAGGATGAGACGGCGGCGACGCCGCCATCACAGCCGAGACCGACCGCTTATGACGGGGAACTGCGGCGATCGCTGGTGAGGTCCAGACCGAGACGAGAGTCCCGGAATTTCCGGGTCGGAAGTGGGAGGTGTCGTCGAACCGCACTCCTTCCGCTCGGAAGGTCCATCCGAGGCCCGGAACCGGAGGTACAGGCGTTCTGCACGGGATCTCTCAACTCTCCCGGGGAACCGGGAGAGGGGAATCTGCTGCTAAAGGCGACAGCTCATTCAATGGTGGGTCGAGAAAACTCGGACTTATCAGTGGGAGTCTCGGTCAACTGACCTGACGTGGACACCGTGAGGCCAGTGGCGGGCCGAGCGGCTCGGACAGGCCGACGGTCGACGGCCGGGAGAGGACCTTCCCGGCTCCCAAGAGCGCCGGACGGAGGGATTCTACCTTGTCCCTCTTTTGACCGAGAAAAGGTCCAGCAGACGCAGGCCCTTTCTTAGTGGAGAGGGACAGACAAAGCTCTTTAAAGGAAGCCGTGTGGGAAGAACCCAGAGGCGGGATAAATGCCGCGTCCGAGAAGAATCTGACCCGCGCCGCCTCTCCCGAGGCGACCATCCGCGCGCTCGATCCTGAGCCGACCGACCCCCGCCGCTGCGATCACCGCCAACCGGGCCTCCTTGGACCTTCACCGAGGGAACGCTCGGGACGGCCCAGTTGCATCCAGCACGGTTCGAGGACGAGGCCGAGAAAGATGAGCACAGGCTGCAGCCTGCGGTCGTGCTCAAGGCCTAAGCAGTAGACACACGTGGAGTGTGGATCCGTCCGAGACATCTTCTGCCCGCATGGGCATCTCCGAAATCCGGGTCGGTTGTCCGCCTCAGCCGCGAGGGATCGAAGACTGAAGTCTTTGCAAAATATTATTTTAAATCCATAGCGGAGAAATAGGAACCAGTCATAGCGCGAGAGCGTTAAGGAGGGAACCTGAGCTTCCAAGCGGTAAGGAAGATCTGGCGTCATGGGCGGGCCGAGTTATACCACCGGGTGGGTGGGAGGAGCAAGCTTGAAGACCTTCCGGCAAGATTTAAAGCGCAAGGATACTGCCAATGAGTGTGGATGAACAACATATCCATGTCCCAGAACAGTAGATCTTCGAGAGAAGCTCCTGTAGTAGGCAACACTGGTAGGACTAAGCCGCCAGGTGCTACGACCCAATGGAAAACTTCTAGCTACCAGTATACTGCAGGGAACTGCACCAATGTTGGCCCGCCCTTGACGTCAGCCAATGGTATATAAGGGGCCGTCCCCAAGCCCTACTTCAGTCCTCCTGCTGGAGACCCAGCAGGCATAGATCAGAGACAGAGGAGTAATTTAGGAACAAGCAAGCACAGGGGGAAGAAGAAAAAATTACTCACCTTAGTAATTATATTTCTTCTAACGGAGTCTTGCTGTATTTTGACAATTGCAGCGATTCCCAACCTTTGAACTGCCCCAGAGAACTAAGGGTTAACTTTCCATGCAGGGCATGGAACACTGAGCTCAAGCTCGGTTGAAGTCTCTGTCTGGAGTGTTTTGAACTTAAACCATCGGATTCTTACGAGCCCAACTAAACTAAAAATTCTATGTGGAAATTGTAAATATTCTACTAGCCAACTGGCTAAAAAGTTTTGGATTCCAAGGGAAGACTCAAGTAAGGAAACCCAAGACCAAAACCCAATGTATTCAAAAACAACAATAATAAGCACCCAAACAAAAAGGGAGGAGGGTGCAAGCCAATACACCCCTGGGGTGCAACACTGCACCTGCCCACCCACTTCCCAAAAACAGGTTCTGAGAGGGGAGGCAGGTCAGAATACAGCAAGACTCCATTAGAAGAAATATAATTACTAAGGTGAGTAATTTTTTCTTCAAACATGAAGTCTTGCTGTATTCTGACAAATGCAGACTACCAAGCAGTATCTCCAAGGAGGAGGGACAGAACCTACTTTGGGAATAGGCTGTGAAGTACTGCTGTGTCAAACCAAGCATCAATCCTAGCCTGGATATCCAGAGAGTAATGCTCGGTAATGGTAAGGACCGTTTTCCAGGTGGCTGCTTGACAAATTTCTAGAGGAGGGATATCTCTGGCCGCAGCCAGGGAAGCAGCTGTACCTCTTGTGGAATGAGCCCTCAGGCCTGAAGGTGGAGTTTTTCATAGCAGAATTGTATACAAGACACAATCCACCTGGCAATAGACATTTTGGTGGTAGGTTTGCTTTTCCTACTTCTCCAAAAGTGAGGAACTGGAGGGAGTCAAACCTGACCCTTGGTACGCTCTATGTAGTCACTAAGGGCTCTTTTTGACATCTAAACTGTGTAGCCTCCTCTCCTGAGGAAGAATGATCAGTGAGAGAAAACAGGGAGAGACACAGACTGGTTTAAATGGAGTCTGAAACCACTTTGGGCAAGAACCTTCTATTGGTTCTAAGGACCACTTTATCCCTATGAAAGGAGATAAAATCAGGTTCCACTGACAGGGCTTGCAATTCACTGATACGCCTGGCAGAGGTAATGGCTACCAAGAACACAGTTTTCCAAGTCAAGTACTTAAGCTCTGCTGAAGACATAGGCTCAAAGGGGTTGCATAAGTTGAACAATGCAAACATTCAAATCCCAGGCAGGGGCAGGGTCTCTAAAAGGAGGACTGTGTGAAGCAATCCCAAAAATTTACAGAACACAGGATGGGGAGATAGTGAGGAAGGCTTCCCCACAGACAAAAACGCAGAAACAGCTGACAAGTGTACCTTGAAAGTAGATGGTCTGAGGCCTAGGCCATTAAGATGGACCATATAATCCAGAACCGTAGGCAATTCAGCAGTGTCTGGAGAAATATGCTTCTTAGAACACCAAATGCTGAATCTTTTCCATTTGGAGTTGCAAGTCTTTCTGGTGGAGGGCTTCTGAGAAGCCTTGAGGATATCCAGAACCCCTTGGGAAAGATGCAGATCTGCAACTCTAACTCTTCAAGAGCCATGCTTTGATATTGAGAGACTGAAGATTGGGGTACCAAATCCTTCCCTGAGAGGATGTTAACAGGTTGTAATTCCTGGGAAGAGACAGGGGAAGATGGTCTGCTAGGGACAGCAACAGGGGGTACCAGGGCTGTCTGGCCCAATCTGGAGCAATCAGAATCACCTTGCATGGTCGAGACCTTACTTTTACCAAAACTTTCATCAGGAGTGGGGGGGGCATACAGAAACTTCCCCTCCCAATTCAGGATCAGGGCGTCCAGAGGGACTGAGCCCAGGACTGGAGGTCTGCAACAAAAGAGAGGAAGTTGGTGATTGTCTGGGGCTGCAAAGAAATCTATCTCTGGAGTGCCCCACCTGAAAAAAAAAAAAAAAAACACTTTCAACACCTGAGGGTCCGGGGACCATTCATGATGGCCCCGAGAAATCCCGCTCAGCGCATCTGCTAGCACATTGTCCTTGTCTGGAAGGTGAACTGCTACAAGAGAGGTTTGCAGGGAATAAGACAGGGACCAAAACTTCATGGCTTCCGTGCACAAGGCCGTGGACAGAGTGCCTTCCTGCTCGTTGATGTACCACATGGTGGTGGTGTCTGTTCTGACTTGAACCACCTTGTTCTGTACTGTCTGTGAGAACGCTTTTAGAGCCACAAAATCTGCCCTGAGCTCTAGAAGACTGATGTGGAGAAGGGATTCTTGGGGGGACCACAGCCCCTGGGCAGTAAGGGACCCCAGGTGGGCTCCCCAGCCCAAGAGAGAAGCATCCATGGTAAGGACCACTGAACAAGGCTGAGCAACAAAAGGAACACCTTGTCTTAAGTTGTCCTGATCCTGCCACCACTGGAGGGCTTGGATCAAGGTCAGAGTCACTGGGATCAGTTTGGTAAGGGAATCCTCCTTCTGAGACCAGAAAGCTCTCAGGTGGAACTGAATATCCCTCATCTGGAATCTTGCCCCTTGGACCACTGCTGTTGAAGCTGCCATGTGGCCGAAGAATTGGAGGAAATGCCTTGCTGGTCGAGATACCTGAAGGCTGAAGGAAGAAGCTAGTTTCATAAGAGCCTTTGTCCTTTTGAAAGGAAGAAAGGCTCTTGCTTTGAGTGTATCCAGTTCTGTCCCTATGAAGGTAAGGAGCTGGACTGGTTTAAGAATTGACTTGGGAAGGTTGAGGAGAAATCCTAGTGAAGTGAGCACTTGCAGGTGAGACTTGACTTGGTCTGGAGACTGACCCACTATTAGGCAATCGTCCAGATAAGGAAATATGGAAATCTTTTGCCTTCTTAGAAAGGTAACTACTACTGCCAGGCACTTTGTGAAAACCCTTGGGGCTGAGGTTAGGCCAAAGGGCATTGCTCTTGAACTGATAGTGGCCTGAGGGCAACTCAGACCTGAGGTACTTTCTGTGGGAGCACCTGATGGGAATGTGAAAGTAGGCATCTTGAGGTCCAGGGTGGCTAGCCAGTCCCTGGCCTTAGAGAGGAAGTATTATTCTAGAGTTATCATCTTGAACTCGGCTTTAAAGAGCGTTTGTTCAGATATTTTAGGTCAGGATGGGTTCCACTCCCTGTCTTTTGGGGTCAGGAAGTACCTGGTACAGTCCTTTGCCCTAGTGTACGGTAGGTACTCTCTCTATAGCTCTTAAAGCTAGGAGAGAAGAAACCTCTGCCTCTAGGGCAAGGGTTTCCCAAAGATTTGCACGTGGAAAAGATCTGGCTCTCATCTTTGGAAATTTTTTGACGTCGAGAACCAGTCCCTGGCTTATTACTTCCAGGACCCACTTGTCTGATGTAGTAGACATCCAGTCCTGGACAAAGTAAGCCAGTCTGCCCCCTGCTGGAATAGAAGAGTGAGCCGGGCAGACCCATCAGAGGTCTGCTTGGCAGGGGCTTTAGGCTGAGGGGTGGATGCAGGCCTGCTCATCCCCTTCAGAACCCCTCTGCGAAAGGAAGAAGAGGAGGCTGTGGTTGAAAAGGCCTTTGAAAAGGCCTGCTCCTGCCCCTAGACTGCTGCCTTTGAGGAGTTGCCTGCCTTTCCTTGACTTGAGCACTCCTGTAAGTGGTCCTGTACTCGTCCCTTTTCTTCATGTAATTCTCTGTCTGCTCCCCAAACAGAGAACTACCCACTACAGGAAAATCCAAGGCCTTAGCCTGGGTGTCCTGCGAGAGGCTAGTACATCTGAGCCAAGCCATCCTCCGAAGAGCCACAGATGAAGCCATGACTCTCGATGAAACATCATTAGAGTCCACAGCAGCATGAAACTGAACCTTAGATGCCTCAATCCCATCTACAGCCACCGTCTCCAGCTCCTTGGCTAGCTGGGGGGGCGGGGGGCTGTTTAGCCAGTGCCAGTACAGTGTCCCACCTGGACTTCTGGTACCTGGCTGTATAGGCCATGTAATTCACCTTCCTGAGTCCCAAAGAAGATGCCATGTACTGCTTCTTTGCCACGGCATCAATCTTCCTGGAGTCCTTGTCAGGGGGGTGTGAAGCCAAGGGAATATTTGCCTTGTCACAGGCAGCAGCCTGCACTACCTCAACATGGCTGCATTGCTGATATAAGAACTCCGTGTCTGAGCCAGAGAGTGTATACCTTTTGTCCATCCTTCTAGCCACAGGAAGTATGGTGTTAGGAGACAGATTTTTTTGTGTCCGTTTCCCAAAAGATTTATGGAGGGGAACAGACAGTCTCCTGGACTCTGGGATATCCATCATCTCTACATAATGAGGCTTTTCTTGATCTTCCACAGCCTCCTCCATAGGAAGCTGGAGGGTTTCAGCCACTTTTCTGTAAAACATAAAGTAGGAAGGGGACTCAGAAAGCCTAGGAGGGGAACACCTGATGGTCTGTCTGGGGAGATGTCCGGTTCCACAGGCACATTCAGACCTTCGCTTACATCATAATCCTCAAATTCCCCTTCCTCTTCAAACTCCGGTTCATAAAAATCTTCAAGGGTATACTCTTGAACAGGGGAAACCAACCGAACCCAACCCCTGCCAGAAGGAGCCGGATCGGTCAGACCGGACGGAGCGATTCCACAATCTGAATCGCCCTGGCAATCTCTTCGGCGGTCGGAACATGAACCTCTGGATCCGAGCCAGTCGATTTATCTTTGCACTTTCTTTTTGTCGGAACCGATCCCTCAGAATCGTCTCTCCTTTTGCCCGAAGAAGTATTGCCCTGGTCAGAGGGCACTCCTTCTGGTTCGGTCGAAACCAAACCGGGCTGGCCATCCGGGTCAGCGGACTTCTTGGCCTCCTTTTCCCTCAGTCTATCTAATCTCTTCAAGTGTAGATTTGGGAAATTTGTTTTTTTTTTTTTTACATATTTGGCAGTCTGAATCGAGGTCGTCAAACCCCAGACAATAAACGGGTGGTGTGGGGATCAGCCTTTGCAAAGATCTCCCCACACTCACTGCAGTGTTGAAACTCAGTGGGCCGGTTTTTTTTCTTGAGTTTCCTGAACATAGCCAACCCCTAACCAAAGCATTACCACTTTCAGCAACGCCAGGCAAGACTCCCTTATCGGTTCCTAACTGTGTCACGGGTATTGGAAAAACACGGTTAAAAACATTTTTTTTTTTTTTTAAGAACCAATAAGAACTGGCTAAGTATAACAAAACCACACACTAAGTATAACATTCACAATCAAATGGTCGGTTCAGCCGACCCGACCGCACTTCTACAAGTTCCACACAGAAAAATAGAACAATTCCTACCTAGTACTCACGGCACTACAGAGACTGAACCAACTATGCAGATACTTTTTTTTGGTTTAAACCGATGAAAAACTGAAAACTTTAACAGACTTCGAACTGAGCTGAAGGAGAAATCTCCGGAGCGACTGTTCAGTGAGGCAGAGTAAAGAATCTGACTGTTTAAGTTCAAAACACTCCAGACAGAGACTTCAGCCGAGCTCAAGCTCAGCGTTCCATGCCCTGCATAGAAAGTTAACCCTTAGTTCTCTGGGGCAGTTCAAAGGTTGGGAATCACTGCAATTGTCAGAATACAGCAAGACTTCATGTTTGAAAGAAAGGAAAGCAGCACCTGCAGGAGCTTCTCCTAGAAGATCTACTGTTCACAGTGGATTTTGCGCAACTGTACCATATTACTTCCGGGAAGGCTCCTGCAGCAGGCAACACTATTAGGACAGAGTCCCAAGCAGTACCGGAAAATAACCCGTCGACAGGGAGAAGGAAACAGTGGAGTCAATCCTTCAGGAAAGGAGACCCTGCAGGACCGCAAGGCCAAAGCCTGCCCTGCATCTGGAAGCAATGTTCAAACTGTAGTGCTTGATGAAGGAGTGGACAGAACTCCAAGTGGCAGCTGCGTAGATATCAGCCGTGGAGACCTTCTGCAGTGAAGGGAAGGAGGCAGACACTTCCCTTGTGGAATGGCCTTTAACCGGGCCTG
Organism: Neoceratodus forsteri; assembly: GCA_016271365.2. Taxonomy (NCBI): domain Eukaryota; kingdom Metazoa; phylum Chordata; order Ceratodontiformes; family Ceratodontidae; genus Neoceratodus; species Neoceratodus forsteri. Next base: position 406,840,395 of record CM028135.1, read on the forward strand.
ATAAAAGCTTGCTGTATTTCTGGTAGCAGAACACAATGCAGTTCACCAACCATTTGGATAATGTCTGCTTCGAAACCAGAGCCCCTAAGGTTTTCGGTGCAAAGGAGACAAACAACTGATCAGATTTCCTAAGAGAATGGGTGCGATTCCGATAACGCATCCCACGGACATCCAGAGTATGAATAAGGCCCCGATTTGAGTACTCCAGATAATAAACAGGTAGGTGGATATCCTGGTTCAGTGTAAAGTCGGACACCACCTTGGGTAGAAACTTAGGATTATCCTAAGGACACCATGTCCTATGAGAAAACTACACAAGGCTCTTTACACATCGGAGCCTGAAACTCAGAAACCCTTGAGCAGAAGTAACGGCAACTAAAAATAACGCTTCCATGACAGAAAGCGTAGCACACAATCTGCAGCCAGTTCAAAGGGAGGCAAAGTAAGTTTCTCAAACAAAAGGTCCCAAGGAGGGACAGGGTCCCGAATAGGAGGTTTGAGGTGCAGGATGCCTCTCAAAAAGGTACAGGATAGGTCCAGCTGGGCAAGGGTCCTGCCCTCGACAGGTGCATGGTACGCAATGATGGCTGACGAATGCACCTTAATGGAGGAATCAGACCAGGTAAGGAGGTACTCCAACACTAAGGTCGCCAGACAAGTGAAGGGTTCAAGGGAATGGGCAGAAGCCCACAGGCAGAACAGTTTCCACTTCATAGCATAGATGAAGTATGTGGAAAGCTTCCTAGCGGCTACCAGGACCTCTGCTACCCGTGGGGAAACCCCGAAAAGTACAGTTACGCAAGAACTTACTGTAACAGTAGATCTTGGAGAGAAGCTCTTGTAATAGGTAATAACCTTGAGTACTGCACCCCCTGGCGTCAGGGCCACATGGAAACTTCAGCTAGCAGTATCTGGGGACCACCCACCCGTCGCGTGACGGACGTCAGCGTGACCCTACATAGCGGGTGGTCCCCACGCTCACCTTCTAGTTCTCCAGCCGGAGACCTCAAAGGAGAAGCAACAGGAGAATGGAAAGAGGCTCCTGGAGCCCATAATGAGCTCATAGAAAAAGAGCAGAAAGAAGCTCGGGGAATGGAGGGAGAGAACAATGTTACCTACTGCAAGAGCCTCTCTCGAAGATCTACTGTTACGGTAAGTTCTTACGTAACTGTACTATCTTACTTCGAGAGGGCTCTTGCAGTAGGTAATAACCTTGAGGACAGAGTCCCAAGCAGTGTGAATCAGAAGAAACTGAAACGTGGGAGGCAGGAAAGGTCTGCAGAAAGGCAGAAAATTTATGACAGGAGTCCATGGAGGACCGCTAGGCCGAAGCCTGCCCCTGCGCCTAGTAGCAATGTCCAGACTGTAATGCTTTGTGAAAGTGGAAGAACTCCAAGTAGCCAGGCACAGAGGTCAGCGGCAGACATTCCTGAAACAAGCAGTAGAGGCAGCCATGCTCTAGTAGAATGCCCTTAATCTCCCCGATAGTGTTTTTCCATACTTTTGGTTTTTTCCATACTTGGTAACTAAAAACAATACAGTTTGCCAACCATTTGGATGAACATTGTTTGAAACTGCAGCATCTTTCTTGGGTGCGAAAAGAAATATAGTTGGTCAGATCTGCGGACTGACTTGGTTCTGTTAGTATAATAACGCAAGATGCTATAAACATCAAAGGTATGCAGAATGCGCCCCACCACCGACTGGAATGCTCGGGATTGTACGCTGGCAGTTGAATTGCCTGGCTCAACATAAATTTGGAAACCACCTTCGGCAAAACTGAGGGTTTGTCCACACAGACAACTGGTCTCTGAAATATGAAATACGACTCCTTACACATCAGGGCCTGAAGCTTGGAAATCCTCAGAGCAGAAGTGACTGCAACTAAAAATAGTGCTTTCCAAGACAAATAGCGCTGATCACAAGAATTAGCCGGCTCGAAGGGAGGCAGGGTCAATTTTTTCAAAGGAAAATCAAGGTCCCACTTTGGCACAGGGCTGCACACCGGGGGTTTTAGGTGGAGGATACCCTTCAGGAAGGTTTCTGAAACCTCCAGTAAGCCACAGTTTCGCCTTCCACCAAGGTGTGGTAGGCAGAAACAGCGGACAGGTCGACCTTCAGGGAAAAGTAGCTCAGGCCCATGTCGTATATGTGCAGGAAAAGGGGGTCCCAACCCTTCTAGGTGGCCCAAATGAAGAAACGTTTCCACTTCACAGCATATGTAGTCATTGTAGAAGGCTTTCTGGCCTACCAGGACCTGCGCAACTCTGGAGAAAACTCCAAAACGTGAAGCAGCTATGCCCAAGGCCCCTAGAATTCTGCGGAGAACTTGCAATCTACCACAGAACTTCTGCAGTGCCACAGAATTCACTCTTCTTGTTGATTTTATATTAATATTTCTGTTTTTCCATAGAATCTGGTTCCCTTCCCCTCTTTTTATATCCTAAACCCCCTATATGCTCAGAATGTGATGTTATCCTTGCTATAACATCATACATTAGCTAATGAAATGGCTGCAATCTGCAACAGAAAATACAGGTTACTCACCTGTAACAGGAGTTCTAGGAATGGTATATGTTGTTCATCCACACTCATTGGTAGGTATCCTTGCCGCTTTAAATCTTGCGAGAAGGTCTTCAAGCTTGCTCCTCCCACCGGTGTGGTATAACTCGGCTCCGCCCCATGACGCCAGATCTGGCCGCTGGAAGCTCAGGGTTGTGCGTCAAGCCGGGAGGTTTGGAGTGGGATGAACAACATATACCATTCCTAGAACTCCTGTTACAGGTGAGTAACCTGTATTTCTAGGACATGGATATGTTGTTCATCCACACTCATTGGCAGACTCCTAGCAGTTCTCCGGGAGGAGGGAGGCAAGACACACACCCCCAATACTTACTTGGGAAAGAGAGACTGGAGAACCGAGGCCCCAAAACCAGCATCCCGGCGTGACTCAAGGTCGATGTGGTAATGGGTAATGAAGGTGTTTGCTGACTTCCAGGAAGCAGCCCTGCATTTCCTGGATAGGGACATCCCTGGAAGCAGCCACCGTTGCAGCAGTATGGCGGGTAGAATGAGCTCTTATCCTCTGGGAGGCTCCATGCCCGCCAACTTATAGCGAGATCTATGCGAGGAAGTGACCCCTGCTTATAGTCCGCTTAGCTGCAGGTCTGCCAGGTGCGGCTTCAGCGTGAGTGACAAACAGCTGGCGAACCTCTCCCGATTCTTCAGCCCTTATAATAAGCGCCCTTCTGGGGTCCAAAGCATGGAGCCTGTATTCGCCTCCGAGGTGTGATTGGGGTAGAACACCGCAGAGTCAACACCTGGTTAAGGTGAAACTCCGACACCACCTTCGAAGGAATTTCGGGTGGCGCAGACAACCTTGTCCCTGTGGAAGGTCTGGTAAGGAGACTCCGATGGAGTGCCTGAGCCTCCCATCCTTCTGGCTGACGTGATAGCCACCAAGAAGGCGGTCTTCCACAGGTAGAGCACACTTGCATAGGTTCAATGGCTTGCCCATGAGCTTTGCTAGTACCAGCAGTAGATCCTACTGAGGTGGGGGTTCCTCATGACTGGAGTGAAATGTGATCTGGGTCTTGAAAAAGCTCAGACCACCTCTCCTGCGCTACATCGACTGCTTCCTGCCCGCGCCCGGGGCAGCAGAGATGGCTGCTGTGTGCACCTTAGGGTCGCCGACCCAAGCCCTTGATTAGAAAGTATCAAGATGCTAAGGAACAGGAGGAAGGGTCCAAGCCCTTTCTGACATTAAATGGAAACCTTTCCATTTTGAAGTATAGCATTTTCAGCCCACTCCCCACGGGACGCCTCAACTACATTGAGGACCTCGTCGGAAAGACCCAAGGCCTGGAAATTCAGTCAGCCACCAACCAGGCCAGTGTGATTGAAGGTCCGATGGAACACCTTCCCTGATTGACTGAGAGCAGGTCCAAGCAGCTGAGCTGCCATGAGTCCTGGAGTTGAGACTGAGGAGATCTGGTACCAGAACTGAAGCGAGGCCAGTCTGGGGCTACTAGAATCACCTGGGCGTTTTGTCCCTCCTCGCCTTGAGAAGCACCTTGTGGATCAAGGGAAATGGGGAAAGGCGTAAAGAGGCCCGGGTCCACTGCCTGGGAAGGCATCCCCTGCAGCGAGCCCTGCTGAGGGGGGCATGGAACAGTCTCGCTTCCAGCGTTCTCCCTGGAGCTAACAGGTCCACCTGAGGTGCCCCCAATGGGAGAACAGATGCTGTACTACCTCCAGCAGGAGACCACTGGGGATGCAGCCCTATCCGCCCAGGGCATCGGCCAGGTGTGTTGGAGGCTCCTCCAACATGAATGGCTAGGAGATCGCTTCCAGGCCGCGCATTTAGTGACCAAATGCGGAGAGCTTCCTCGCATAGAAGCATGGAGCTTCCCTGCCCTGGCGGTTTAGATAGAACATGTTATCGTGGTATGGTCCGCCTGGACTCGGACCACTTGACCCCGGAGGAACGGAGCAAAGGCGGTGAGAGCTAGCGGACCGCCGGAGCTCAGAAGATTTCGATGTGGCATCGGGACTCCTGCTGATAGCCATGGAGCTGGTGTTCCCCAGATGGGCAATTCTCAACCCATCGTCAGGAGGGCATCGTCGGCGAGAGACCGTCGGGCTCAAGTGATTTAACGGATGCCCTCCTGCAAATGATCTGGAACGGTCCACCACTGGAGAGCTCCCCATCCCTGAGTCACCGGCTACGCTGGTCCAAAGGATCGCAGCTGTAGTGACCACTGGCTGGCCAGTCCATTGAAGGGACGATGTTCCAGCGGGCCAACGGACCACGCTGGTGCAGGCCGCCATGAGACCCAGGAGTGCGGAAGTTCCTGGTAGGGGCGTGAATTGCCCAACCAGAAATGATCGGGCAAAGGGAGGAAAGCCCCGGCCTGTCCTCGGGAGCCGCCTGGCTCAAGAGAGCCGAGCTGTGCCTCGGCTGATAGAATCACCTGCTTGCCCGAGTTCACTCTGGTCTTCGCTGGATAAGGAGGCCCAGTTGAGAGCAGACCTGAGGGCCGTGATCCCTATTCACTCCGCCTCCTTCCTGAGGGAGCTATCAGCCAGTCGCCTCAGTAAGGGCACACCCGACCTCGGGCGTCAAGAGAATGCTGTCACCACTGCCATGCATTTGTGAAGACCCTGAGCTGGAGACAAGCCAAGGGATGGCTTGAACTCTAAAGGGATCCTTCCGCTGAAGTTAAGGAATCTTTGAGAGACGGACGGATAGACGGAAAACGCCTGCAAGTCTACAGAGAGTAGAAACCACGCTGCTGCTCCAAGGATGGTATTATCTCGAGCCAGAGTGATCATCCTGAAGGTTCGAGACCTTAGGAACTTGTTTAGGTCGCAGTGTCGGTGAATGAGGCGCCTGGCCTCGTCTGCTTCGGGAACCAGAAGCACCTGACACAAACCTGGGTCTGAAGGAGGTCCGCCACCTTCTTATCACCTCCTTCTGGAGGAGGAGAGTGGCGTGGCTCGACGAGCTGCCAGTGAGGGTTGGGAGTTCTGTGTTTCCCGAGGGGCTACGGCTTCAGCTGGGTGGTGCCTGCTCGGATTCCAGAGGCAGGCTCTTCCCACTACCTCCAAGACCCACCTGTCCGTGGTAACAGCGGACCAGGCGGAACGGCAGTGCCGGAGCCGTCTCCACCGGGGGACCTAGTGGGCAGGACGGGAATGGGGCGACACCCCTCAGCCCTGGCCACTGGGCAGGCTTGGAGGAGGGACCGGCCGAGGGACCCCTGCAAAGGCCTTTTCCTCCTGCCTCCTGTTAGAGGAAGCCGCGTTAGTTTGGGATGCCAAGGTTTACCTGCTGGCCCTGACGCTGTTGGTCAAGGCCAGCACAGAAGGACTAAAGGGCTTAGCTGTGTCGGTGCCTTTGTCCTTCTGAGCGTGAAGACATCGGTCCAAGGTAGCATTGACTTCTCGATCCTCTGCAGGTGACCTTCTGCCCCAGGGCCGGAGAGGTCAGTCCCCTGAAAGGGAACATCCGCCAACTTGTGCTGGTATCCGAGAAGGTGGATATCCTCAGCCAAGCCCGCCGACGCAGCCACCGCGGCCGCCACCGATCTGGCACATGAGTCCCCTATATCCAAAGCAGTCTGGAGCTGCTGTTTGGCCACTGCCCTGTTCCTGTCCCTGCACCTGCTTAACCTGTAGTTTGCAGATCGAGGAAGATGAGGGATGACCATCCAGGGAGCCCAACAGGCATGAGAAAATGTGTCATGAGATTTGCCGAACTGGCCTGACGAAGGCCGAGAGAGGATTAGCGAGACTTTTCACCACATAGTCCAATTTCTTGGACCCTTGGTCAGGAGGTTTGTCCACATCCCTGCGCTGCGCCGGCGCTACCGGAAAACGCTGTCGGTAACCAACCCTCAGCAGAGGTGTTCAAAACCGGACAAGGAACCGTGGGACCGCATACTTCCTGGCCATCCTGGCCAAGGCGTAGGGCAGGAAGCAGGGCGCTGCCAAGCTCCAGTGCTGGACCCACTATGGCCTCGGCCACCGGAAAGGCTCTGGCTGAGAATCCCCTCGGTCCAGAATCTCCGTGAGGGGATACCTGCCCGCTTGGAACGGGTTCGAGCTCCATCCCGTGGACTCGAGATGAGCCAAAGCAGTCCTAGGAAGGACGATGGGCTATCGCTCATTGACTGACCCTCCTGAAGACTCCAAGTCCAGTCGCTTGGAGAAAAAGGAGGAATCATCTTCGGACTCGGAAGAGTCCTCGAAGAGCTGCCTCTGGCCTGAGCCACCCTTCACCTGCCGAGGTCGGTCGGGAGTGAGGGTAACTGACAGCCGATGGGGTAGACCCTTAGCCTACCGAGAATCCTTTGTCGGAGCCCCAATTGGTGGCTGTGGAGGCGGAGGTTCCACCGGAATCGGTGGAGCAGCTGGTTTTGGCCGAACAACCGGCCTGGGTATAGGCTCTCGGATAGTCGAGAGGGGTTGTGTCGGCTGCCCGTGACAGCCACTTAATGGCCGGAGAAGCGACGGGTCGGCTTACTCCCGGCCAGGAGGAGCTGTTGCAACATAAGGTCTCGCACAGTCGACGAATTTACGCCCGAAGCTTCCTCGTCCTCGAGGAGGAGGACGAGGACGAGCGGCGACGCTGGCTATCATGTGCCAAGACCGAGACCGCCGATGACGGGTGGGATCGGCTGGACCGCCAAGAGGTCAGAGACTGAGACCGAGTGTCCCGGAATTTCCGAGGTCGGTGCGGGAGGTGTCGGCCGAACGGCACTCCTTCGGCTCGGATGGTCCATCCGAGGCTCGAACCGGAGGCACAGGCGAGCCCACGGATCCCCAACTCTCCCGGGGAACCGGGAGAGGGAATTCGCCGTTAAAGGCGACAGCCCGCCCAACGGGTCGAGAAAATTCTCGACTGTCGGTGGAGTCTCGGTCAACTGACCTGACGGGACACCCGTGAGGCCAGTGGCAAGGCGCACGGTCGACCGAAGTCCGACGGTCGACGCACTTGACTCGTGTGACCTTCCCGCCCCAAGAGCGTCGACGGAGGACTTACCCTGTCCTTCTTTTTGACCGAGAATAAGGTCCAGTAGACGAGGGCCTTCTCCTTAGTGGAGAGGACAGACAAAGTCTCTTAAAAGAAGCCTGTAGGAAGAACCCAGAGAGCGGGATAAATGCATGCGCCGAGGAAGATACTGGTCCTACGGCCTCCTCTTCGAGGCGATCATCCGCTGAGCTGATCCCCGAGCTACCGCGACACCGCCAACCGGCCTTTGACTTCACCGAGGGAACGCTTCGGGACGTGCCCAGTTGCAATCGGCAGCACGGTCTTTGCGGACGGAGGCCGAGAAAGATGAGCACAGGTCGCAAGCCTCGCGGGTCGCGTTCAAGGCCTAAGCAGTAGACACACGTGGAGTGTGGATCCGTCGAGACATCTTCTGCCCGCATGGGCATCTCCAAACTGGAGTCGATTTGTCCATCGCAGCCGCGAGGATCAAGACTGAAGTCTTTTCGCAAAAATTTATTTTAAATCCGCAAACGGAGAAATAGGAACTAGTCTCAAACGCGGAGCGTTAAGGAGGGAACCTGAGCTTCCAAGCGGCAAGGAAGATCTGGCGTCATGGGGCGGAGCCGAGAGTTATACCACCCGGGTGGGTGGGAGGAGCAAGCTTGAAGACCTTCCGGCAAGATTTAAAGCGGCAAGGATACCTGCCAATGAGTGTGGATGAACAACATATCCATGTCCCTAGAATGAACACTTCAAACAACATGAAGTCTTGCTATATTATGACAGTAGCAGTTTGATCCAGCTCTAGAACTGCTCCGGAGGTGAAATGGTTAAAACCATTCCAAAATAGAATTTTGGCCACGAGCTCTAAGAAGCAGCTCTATCTGTGTTATTTCAAACCTGAGCTGTCAGATTCTTTACTCGCTCAGTGACAGTCGCTCCGGAGATTTCTCCTACTGCTCGGTTCATTTCTCGGTTTAAAAGTGTTTTCGGGTTGGATTCAACCGAGAATAGTTTTATTTAAGTTATCGGTTCGGTTTTGAACCGATCAGTTGGGTTTAAAACTCATTTAAAACTAAACGTTTAATATTTTAGAGTGCGGTTCCCGGTTCTTATCGGTTCTAAAAAAACCCGGATTTATTACGGTTTTTTCCAATACTCGTGACACGGTTAGGCACCGATAAGGGTGTCTTGCCTGGCACCGCCGCTTAAAGGGCAAGTTTTCTGGTTAGCTGGCATTATGTCTGAGAAACCCAAAAGAAAACCGGCCACTGGTTTCAACACTGTGATGTTTGTGGGGAAGTCTTTGCAAGGCTGACCCACACACCACATGTGTTTATTGTCTGAGGTTTGACCACCTCCAGTCAGACTGCCAGATAGTAAGAATTTCCCTGCAACCACCCTGGAAAAAGATTGGGCAGGCTCAGGGACGAGAGGCCAAAAGTCCGCTGACCCGATGACAGCCCGTTCGGTGCCAACCGAACCGGAGGGAGTGCCCTCTGACCAGGGCGAGACTTCCTCGGCCAAAAGAAAAGCTGGTTCTGAGGAACCAATTCCAGTAAAGAAAACAAGAAAATAAGAAAATCAGCAGGTCTGGAGTCCAAAACCCCTTCTCCAACTGCTGCAGAGATAGCAAAAGCCATACAAATTGTCCAGTCACTGTCTCAGGGCCCGTCCGAACCGCCACTATCTGGCAAAAGGTCGGTTCGCCTGGTCCCAGTGGTTCAGGAATATGATATTGAGGAATTTATGAACCAGAGGAGGGGAGGATGATTATGAACAGTATGAATGTGGCTGGGAAGGTCTGGGTGTGCCCATTGAACCGGACATCTCCCCAGACAGACCTTTAGAATCTCCCTATGCTGTCTGAGTCCCCATCTCATTTCATGTTTTACAAAAAGTTGTTGAAACCCTCCAGCTTCCCTTAGAAGAAGCTGTGGATGAGCAAGAGAGCCTGATTTTGTAGAAATGATGGATATTCCAGAGTCTAGGAGATTGTCTATTCCTTTACATAAGTCTTTTAGGAAGCAAACAATAAAATTTTAAAACTCCTAATTCTGTGCCTCCTGTAGATAAAAAGATGGACAGAAGGTACAACATTGTCAGGTCCTGATACAGAATTCTTTCTGAGCAATGCAGTCATGTTAGGTAGTTCAGGCTGCTGCCTGTGATAAAGTAATATTCCCCTGGCTTCACATCCTCCTGACAAGGATTCCAGGAAGATTGATGCCATGAAAAAAAACAGTATATGGCAGCCTCTCTGGGACTCAGGCAAGCAAATTATATGGCTTATGTAGCTAGGTATCAGAAATCTAGATGGGATACTGTGATGCAATTAGCCAAGCAAGCCCATGGCCAGCTGGCTAGTGAACTAGAACAGGTGGCTGCTGATGGCATTGAGGCTTCTAAGGTTCAGTTTCATGCTGCTGTGGATGTTAATGATGTTTCCTCTAGGGTCATGGCCACATCTGTAGCTTTTGCGGTTGGCCTGGCTCAGGTGTACTAGTCTGTCACAGGATACCCAAACTAAGGCTATGGATTTTCCTGTGGTGGGGAATTCTCTGTTTGGGGAGCAGACAGAGAACTACATGAAAAAGATGGATGAATACAGGAATAGTTACAAGAGTGCCCAGGCTAAGGAGCGGCAAGCCACTCCTCAAAGGCATACCCCCAGGGGTAGGGGTAGGCCTTTTCACAGGCCTTTTTACCAGACTCAGGCCTCCTCTGCCTATGCTCAGAGGGGCTTCTTCAGAGGCAGAGGCAGACGAGGGGTGGGCAGACCTGCTCCCACCCCCCAGCCTAAAGCTCCTGCTAAGCAGGCACCCTGATGGGGTGCCCAGGGCCGATTCTCCTGTACCGTCAGGGGGCAGGCTGGCTTACTTCAGCCAGAATTGGGCTTTTAACCTCAGACAAGTGGGTTCTGGAAGTAGTAGGCCAGGGTCTGGTTCTCAGCTTCAAAAGTTTCCCAAGTTGAGAAGCAGACTTTTCTACCTGCAAGTGCTTCAGAGACCCTTGCTCTGGAAGCACAGGACTCATCCCTGTTAGCCTCAGAGCAGTAGAGGGTTCCTCCCTGCACCAGGCAGGGTCTGTATTCCAGATACTTCCTTACCCCAAAAGACAGGAGAATGGTGGCCCATATTAGATCTCAGATATCTGAACAAGCATCTTTGAAACCAAAGTTCAAAATGGTAACTCTGGCAATGATTTTACCTCCCTAAGGCCAGGGACTGGCTAGCCTCCTGGACCTCAAGGATGCCTTATCTCCATGTCCTAATCAGAAGCTCCCATCAAGTACCTCAGATTCGAACTGCCTCAGGTCATTACCAGTTCAGAGCAATGCCCTTCGGCCTTACCTCTGCCCCAAGGGTATTCACAAAGTGTTTAGCAGTGGCAGTGGCTCACTTAGGGAGGCAAAGGATTGCTGATTTTCCCTATCTAGACGACTGGCTCATTGTAGGCCAGTCCCCAGAACAGGTAAAATCTCACCTGCAGGTCACCCAGCAGCTTCTCACCTCCCTGGGCTTTCTGTTAAATCTACCAAAGTCAGTTCTGGAACCAGTCCAGGTACTCACCTTTATAGGGGCAGAACTGGACACAAAGCTAGCCAGAGCCTTTCTTCCCTTAGAAAGGGTAAGGAATTTAGTGGCTCTGGCCTCCTCCTTCACTCTGCAGGTCTCTCGACCAGCAAGACACTTTCTGCAGCTCCTGGGGCACGTGGCTGCATCCACAGCTGTTGTGCAGGGAGCAAGATTTCAGAGAGAGACATTCAGTTTCACTTGAGAACCTATTGGTTTCAGAGAAGAGACCCCTTTCCAAGTTGGTCCCAGTGACTGAACCTTGATCCTAGCCCTCCAGTGGTGGCAGGATCAGAGCAATTAAGATTGGGGTCCCTTCATTCCCCTACTCACGACTTGACTCTCACTACAGATGCTTCCCTTCTGGGTTGGGAGCCCACATGGGCTGACCTTCCACTCAGGGGGTGTGGTCCCCAGAATCTCTGCTCCACATCAATTTGCTGGAACTCAGAGCTGTCTTTTAGCTCTTCAAGCTTTTTCTGCATCTGTCCACGACAAGGTGATACAAGTCAGAACAGACAACACCACAACAATGTGGTACATCAACAAACAGGGGGCACTCGGTCTTGGCCTGTGCACCGAGGCAATGAAGTTGTGGTCTCTGGCCTATTCCTGAACACTTCCCTCATAGCAGTTCATCTTCCAGGGAAGGACAATGTCCAGGCGGATGCTCTCAGCAGGATTTCCCAGGGCCATCACGAATGGTCTCTGGATCCTCAAGTGCTGGGGATAGTCTTTGTCAGATGGGGCACCCCTCAGATAGATCTTTTTGCAGCCCCAGACAATCACAAACTTCCTCTGTTCTGTTGCAGGCCTCCAGTGCTGGGCTCAGTTCCCCTGGATGCCCTTCTTCTGGATTGGGAGGGGAAGTTTCTCTATGCTTTTCCCCCCTTCCCTCTCCTATTCAAAGTACTAGTCAAAATCAGATCTCAGCCTTGCAGGGTGATTGTGATTGCCCCGGATTGGGCCAGGCAGCCCTGGTACCCACTCCTTCTGTCACTGACAATCCATCTTCCCCTTTGCCTTCCCAGGAATCACAACCTGTTGACTTGTGCCCAGGGAAGGGTTTGGTATCCGGACCTCAAATCCCTCAACCTCAAGGCCTGGCTCTTGAGGAGTTAGTTTTTGCTGATTTACACCTCTCTCAGGGTGTTCTTGAGATCCTAAAGGCTTCTAGAAAGCTTTCCACTAGGGCTACTTATAGTTCTAAATGGAAAAGGTTTTCCATTTGGTGTGCTGGGAAAATATTTCCCAGAATCTGCTGATTTGCCCATTGTGTTAGATTACATGGTACATCTTAATTCCTTGGGTCTCAGACCAGCTACCCTGAGAGTTCATTTGGCAGCTGTATCTGCTTTTGTGTCAGCAGGAAAGTCATCCTCTTTCCTCTCATCCTGTGTTTTCCAAGTTTTTAAGGATTACTCCACACTAATCCACCCTTTACGAACCGGCCCTGCCTGGGACCTTAATGTTTGCATTGCCCAGTTAATGCAACCCCTTTGAACCTCTGTCTTCTGCAGAGCTTAGTACCTAACTTGGAAAACTGTTTTTTAGTGGCTATCACTTCTGCCAGACGATAAGTGAGTTGCAAGCTTTGTCAGTGGAAACTGACTTCTTTCCACAGGGATAAGGTAGTCCTTAGGACTAATAGGAAGTTTTTGCCTAAGGTGGTTTCAGATTTCCATCTTAATCAATCTATCTCCCTTCCAGTATTTTTCACTGATCACTCCTCTTCTGGTGAGAGGAGGTTGCACAGCCTGGATGTTAAGAGAGCTCTTAGTTACTATATAGAGCGTACCAAAGGTCACAGGTTCGAATCCCTCCAACTTTTCCTTACCTATGGTGAAGTTGGGAAAGGCAAACCTGCCACTAAGAGATCAATTGCCAGGTGGATTGTCTCTTGTATCCAATTTTGTTATCAGAAACTGGGCAGAGCCCCCGCCCCCCGGTTTGAGGGCTCATTCTACCAGGGGTACAGCTGCGTCTCTAGCTGCTGCCAGAGACATCCCTATATTAGAGATTTGCCAGGCTGCTACTTGAAAACGGTACACACTTTACCAAGCATTACTCCTGATGTCCAGGCCAGAGAGATGCTCGGTTTGGCAAAGCTGTTCTTCAGAGCCTATTCCCTAAGTAGGTTCTGCCCTCCTCCATGGAGGTACTGCTGTGTATTCTGCTACTGTCATAATATAGCAAGACTTCATGTTGTTTGAAGAAAAATTACTCACCTTAGTAATGTTGTTTCTTCTAATGGAGTCTTGCTATATTATGACCTCTCCAACCTGCCCCTCTCAGAACCTCTACTTGGGTGGGGTTCGGCAACTTGTGTGCACCTTTATGCCCTGTTAGCATTTTTGTCCCCTTTTGGGGCTTTGGGTGTGTGTGTGTGTGTGTGTGTGTGTGTGTGTGTGTGTGTGTGTGTTTTATTATACTTATGTTTTATTCTCAAATGATTAGAATTGTGTTAGTATTTCTGGTCCCCTGACTTGAGTCTTGGGTGTTGGGACCAGCAATGGTTGTTATTATTTAGGTAGCCATTTGGCTAGTGTAGGTTACAGCTTCCACACAGACCTTAGTGAGTTTGGCTCGTGAAAGATCTGACAGTTCAGGTTTGAAATAACACAGATAGAGCTGCTCTTGAGCTCTCAGGGTCAAAATTCTATTTTGGAATGGTTTTAACCATTTCACCTCCGAGCAGTTCTAGAGCTGGATCAAACTGCTACTGTCATAATATAGCAAGACTCCATTAGAAGAAACAACATTACTAACGTGAGTAATTTTTTCTTATCTACCACAGCTCCCACTGCCAGAGACGGTGGCATAGCACATCAGGCATGATGATATTTGCTCAACCTGCCCTACAGCCTAATACAATTTTCAGTCTTACATTATTGCACTAGGACCAACTTAAACAAAACCTTGTCAATAGCACAGACCTGTTAAGCCCATACCTCACTTTGTACAAACCTATTTGTGCCTTTAAGGTATAGAGATGCCATCTGAAATGAATAACTGGTAAAATGAATTTAACTGTCATTAAGAAAATAAAGTAATTATGCCCAGAACAGTGGAATATAATAATGTGTAGACCTGTTGAAAGAATAGACCTGTTAAATAAATAATTGCACTGTACGAATTTTTGCCAGGGTTATTGATTATATATTGTCACTGGTTGATAGAATCACCTAAAAGTTATGGAGAAACGTTGTGTGCAGGGACAGCTGTTGGGCCAGAGGGTGGCATGCTGTGTTTCCGTGCCGACAACTCAGGCTCAGAGATTAGCTCTGGGAGCTGGCTGGGCAGCACAAGGATTGGTGGAACACATCATTGCTCGGAGCCTGGGAAGGTATGGTGCAGTGTTCTGTCACATGGTGGACATATTTTGCTGGTCTGGAGAGCTCTATCTCACAATCGGTTCACATGCATGTCATGGCCTGATGGTGTTATGCAGTGTGTCAGGGAAAGCAGGTTGACATCAAAAATGAGTTTTGCAACAACTCCTCTATTCCATTTCTAATGGGACCTGTATGAATGAGGATGCAAGATCACGGAAATATATATATATATATATATATATATATATATATATATATATGTGTGTGTGTGTATGAATATACATACATATACATATATATCACACACACATACATATATAGTATATACACACACACACATACACACACAGTAGTTGTCTCTCTCACCACACACGGTATGTATGTTAAGTAGGTTGCATATAAATATAAGTGATGCACAGTGGGAACCTCATGAGTGGTGTAGAAAGCACAAACAAATATATAAGTGATAGACAGTGGAAACCTCATTAGCAGGATAGATAGCATGCATATAGAAATACCTTATTTATAACGTAAGATCCCCTCTGCATATGTCATTTATTTAACAGGCTAGGACCTTAAGGGAGAGACATTCGTTTTGCCTTTTTAGGCATAAAATTATTTTTTATAATTCTGTTATTTTCTGAACTAGTGTTACTGTGCTTTCCACCACCCTGATTGCTATAAAAACTGCCATGAAAGTGAAGTCAGAATGACAAGCTGTCACTGTGATGTGGTAGTTAGTGCCGCAGAACTTCCGCAGAAATTACAAACCACTGCCACAGAAGTTCTGTGGCAAACGGTAGTCTTGCCGCAGAACTTGGTCCCACTGTGCCGCAGAAAAGTAGGGGCTCTGGCTATGCCCAGAGGTGCCCCGCGTGAAGGTGAAGGGATTTCAGCCCAGGATGGACCAGCGTGCCCCACTCCTGGGTCAGGAGAACTGGAGGTTCCACTGCTGACTGCTGAAGAAGCGGAAACCAAACTTGGCAAGGCCAGTATGGGGCAATCAGAAACATGTGTGCCCTCTCCACCTGAAGTATGAGCAGCACCCTCTGCAGAACTGGAAAGGGAGGCAAGGCATACAAAATCCTCCTTGTCCAGCAGAGAGATAGCTCGTCTCGCCAAAAAAACACCATGCCCAGGAGCAAGTGAGCAAAACTTGGGTAGTTTGCGTTGTATGGGGAGGCGAACAGAACCAGGTCCAGACGACCCCATAGGTGGAAAATGTGGTCAATCAATTCTTGCTTTAGCTCCCATTCGTGGGTTCTTACAGTGGTGCGACTGAGACTGTGTGCCAGGACGTTTTTCACCCCCCAGATCATGAACAGCTGTGAGGCGACTTCGATGCAGAACTGCCCAATTCCACATCTGCATCTCTCTCTGCAGAGGGGGTACGAGCAAGTGCCTCCTTGCTTGCTGAGGTACCAGATTACACACATTGTCCAACTGGACTAATAGTGGGCCCTGGTGGAACAAGTGCTGGAAAGCCTGAAGAGCATATAGCACTGCCCTCATCTCCAACACATTTATGTGCAGAGAGAGCTCCGACAGAGACCACAGGTCTGGAGTTCTGTAGCTCCCAAGGTGAGCACCCCAACCCATCCCTGATGCATCTGTGGTCAGTGTCAGGGTGAGATGAGGGGACTGAAAGGGGACCCCTTTGGTGAGGTTGCCAGATCCTGCCACCAAAGAAGATCCCTCTGCATCGAACTGGAGACCATGACCTTGTGGTCCAGGTCCTCCAACGTCTGATCCCACTGTGCTCAGAGCGTCCACTGTGAAATTCGCATGTGGAGCCTGGCTAGAGGGACAGTGGGGATGGCCGCTGCCAGAAGGCCAAGCAGTCAAAGGACCGACCTGGCCGAGACCCACCTGCTGGAGGCTACCAGATGAGCCTGGTTCTGCAATGTTTCCACCCTGTCCAAAGGAAGGAAAGCCATACCCTAGACCGTATCCATCACCACTCCAATAAACTGGGAGGTGCTGAGAAGGGGCAAGTTGGGATTTGGGAAGGTTGACAGTGATCCCAACTAGTATAAAGAGATCCAGGGTAGCTGAGAGGGAACGTTCCAGCTGCTCCCTCAACAGGGCTGACACTACTACCATCAGGCACTTGGTGAATACCCAAAGGGCCGAGGACAGGCCAAAAGGGAGGGCCTTGAACTGGTAATGCTCCCCCTGAAAGGCAAACCTGAGGTAGCAGCGATGGGCCCAAAGACTGGGATATGCAGGTAGGCATCCTGTATATCCAGAGCGCAGAGCCACTGTCCCTCGTGTAGGACGGGCAGCAGACCCGGGAGGGTCAGCATTCGAAACCTTTTGTACTCTATGTACTGGATTAGAAAGCTGAGGTCCAGAATGGGATGAAAGTATCCTGTCATTATTGGGACCAGAAGAAGTGGTAGTAGTACCCTTCCCTACCTGGCTGGATGGAAAAGGCTGTTATTGCTTTCTTTGTAACAGAGCCTCGATTTCTTCCCTTAATAGGGGAATGTGCACCTTTGGATAGTGGGATACTCCTGGAGGCCTGTCTGAGGGTTTCTCTAGAAACTCCAGAGTATGGCCCTGTTCCATTAACTGAAGGACCCACAAGTTGGTAGTGACTACTCGCCATCCTGGCAGGTGACTGGTGAACCTTCGTCCCCGGCTCCTCTGAGGGGCAGGAAGGAGGGAGGGCAGACTGCGAGTAGAATTGGGGAGGGAGGGGTGTTGAGGAGAGCCGCGCCAGAGACTCTGCATTGTTGCAAGAGGGGCAGCTGTTGCCAACTGCACTGATGTTTAGGTTGACATCTGGCCACTTGCTGCTGCTTCGTCTGCCACTTCACTTGGCGACGAAAAGGCTTTTTGGCCTGAAGCTTATGACAGTACATGGTGTGGACCGACCTCAGGGCCTGACCTTTATCCTGCAAGCTGGCGATATGTTGAGCATCACCTCCAAAGAGGACAGAGCCCCAGAAGGGGCATCCTGGATGGCCGCCTGAACATCAGTGCCAGTCCAGAAACTCAGCCAGGAAAACCTCCTGAGGCTAAACGCTGTGGCGATGCCTCTGGCTGAGGAGTCAACGGGCATCAGAGGTGGCTTTTAGCGAATGCAGACAGGCAACCTTGGAGGATTTAATGGAATCAGTCAGGACAGTTTTGGACTCTGAGTCAGGCAGAGCATTGATAGCAAGTTCCAGCTGACAAGAGAGATTTCTTGTAGACGAACATATGGGCTACACAGTTCAAGGCACGGATGGCCTATGTGGAGGAAGAATAAAACTTCCTCCCAAACTAATCCAGTTGCCTTGACCCTTATCAGGAGGAAAGGTGCTCATGTGTCTAAGATTATCTATTAAGGGCTGCTGCCATGACTACCGAGTACACCATGGAATGTACGCTAAGGTGATCTTCCCCCCTCTGGCATCAGATATGTCTGGTCAGCCTTCCTGGCAAACGCCAGTATGGAGGAGGTCATCATCCAAATAAAGGATGCCAGGTCCTCATGTGGTTCTAACCAAGGAGGAGTAATAACGGAAGCGGCTTCCTGCATATCCAAATACTCCACCAGCCTTTGGCAATTTGGACCTTGAGCAGACTTCCACTCATACACCTCTGCAATCTTCTTGAGGAAGTCTGCAAAATAAGGGTCCTCAGGAGAAGATTTAGGTGACTCCTTAGGTAGAGGTTCCTTGGTAGGGGGAGTCTCGAACCCTGACACAAAGGAGGAAGAGGGGTCTGAATCAGAGTCTGAAAGATGTCAAGATGGGAAGGCTCCCGGATGTCAGTGGGGCTCTACCTGGCATCTGCCCTGATGAAGGCTCTTTCTGTTGTCTCATCGGCTGACATGTGTCCAGTGTAGCAGTAGGCCTGGGTGGCTGGTCCGCCAGACCCCGGGTAACATCCCTAAGGGGGGGTGGAATCTATCCAGCTCTGATACAAGCTGGGCCTTTGTCTCGGACGACAATGACTGTAAAACAGCCCTGAGGGGAGGTGGAGGAGGCCGATAGGCTGGCGGGTATCCCGCAGGAAAACCCGCGCCGGGTAGCTCGGTATATGGTAAGCATGCGCCAGGTAACCCGGTGGAAGATACACTGGAGAATACCCCGCGTCTGGTAACCTGACAGCGGTAGCCGGTGGGTATACTCTGGAAAATGTGGTGTCAGGTAGCCCAATGGAGAGCCCGATGGTGGTGCCAGTGGGCGTGGAGGACCCTGAAGGGCCTGAAGCCCGACCCTGATGGACCCGGAACAATCGGGTGGACAGACCAGCAGGGTGTAGAACTGGCGTCGGGTACCCACATCTCCGGCCGGAGATCCAGTGAGAGGAGTCCCAGAGGATTAACTGTGATGTCCAACGTCAGATACAGAGATGAACCAGGAAAGGCGTCACCTGACGGATGACCCCATCCTCTGCACCCCTATGGTCTGGGAATGCAGAGAAGCTCCTGGGGGAAGAGGGGTAACCCGATGGGGGACCCCACTGGGGAACACTGTGGAGAATCCGGCAACTGGGTATCGTTGGGGCCTTCGCCTGACCCCAACACCAGGTCAGGCAGACGCAGTTAAACTGATGCCCAGCTAATCGGCCGGGTCGGTTGGGAGGATGTTGGAAGAACCAATGCCAGATTTATCGACCGTGGCCAGGTGGGCACCGGAGACTCAGAGCCAGACATCACAGCCTGGGCCAGGCGCTCACTGGATGATCTGACAGGCAGCTTATCAGCCATGCCAGACAACTCAGACTCTCTGGAGGAAGGGGCTCGGCGTAGCAGAGGCGCCTGCCCACTGTGACCAGTGGTGGCAGGTGTCCAAAGACTGCTCCTGACGTGGCAGGTTTGGACACAGCAGACTTCCCAGAAAATGAAAGCCACTGCTCACCAGATGGGTCAAAGGCAGCCACGGGTGAGAGGGACCTATCCTGGTCCCGTTATTTCTCTTTGACCTCTTTTTTTGAACTTGAGGCATCAGTGGAGAGGAGGAAGCGCTTTGGAGTTTCTGGAGCTCTTTTTCCATCATGGCCATTTTTTGTTTTAATAAATGAGCCTCGAGGGACTGCTGGCGACACTTCCATGTGGCCTGGCTGAAGCTGGAGCAGGCCTCACAATCCTCAACCTTGTGCTCAGGGCCTAGGCAGAAAAGAGAGGGAATGAGTGTCTTTGTGCAGTAGCTGCACGCCGCACGAAGCACACTTATTTTTATGTGATTCAACGGAAGACTGCGAAGACATGCACAAAAACAAATAAAAGCTGAAATAGTAAAAAAAAAAAAGGATACATCCAAAAGCGGCTAAACTGCAGCGTATGATCTCCATGAGGTCCGGCGTGCTCAGGTCAACAGCGGGAAAAGGAGGTGGGTGTGGGGACCGCCCACTATACAGGGTTACGCTGTGACGCTGGGTGGCGGTCCCCGTCAGACACTGCTAGCTGGTTTCCATGTGGTCCTGATGCCAGGGCGAGTCCTCAAGATTACCTACTGCAGAGAGCCCTCTCAGATTAAGATCGGGAAATAGCTAGGTCTGCAGGAGCCAAGCATGCAGATGCAGAGACTTGAGGTCCAGATAGATTAAGGTCCCAGTGTCCTGTGAGAGCAAGCGCAAGCTCAGGTGCAGATGAACTGGAGGCTCCACTGCTAGTTATTGGAGCAGGGGAAAACAAATCTGCCGTGGCCAGTAAGGAACAATGAGGATCATGTCCACTCCCTCAGCCTGAAGCTTGAGAAGTAACATAGAAACATAGACTGACAGCAGATAAGGACCGCTTGGCCCACCTAGTCTGCCCATTTCCCTACCTACAGGATAGGCCGCAGATCCTAGTTAACCAACAGCTTATTTCTTCCTACCCCCCACAAGAATTGCCTTATGTCTGTCCCATGCATTCTTTAATTCTCCCACAGTTTTAGACCCCACAGCCTCCTCAGGAAGGCTGTTCCATGCATCCACTACCCTACCCTCTCTGTGAAAAAAATACTTCCTCACATTGCTCCTGAACCGCCTCCCCCCCCCCTAATCTTTAAATTATGTCCCCTTGTTCTTGCATGTCTCTTTTTCTGAAAGATGCTACCCTCTTGGACTTTGCTGATTCCATTGAGGTACTTAAAAGTTTCTATCATGTCCCCCATCTCCCTTCTTTACTCAAGCGTATACATATTAAGCTCCTTCAGTCTCTCCTCGTACGGCTTCTCTTGCAGACCCTGCACCATTTTAGTTGCCCTCCTCTGGACTGCCTCTATCCTGTCTATGTCCTTGCGGAGATGGGGTCTCCAGAACTGGATGCAGTACTTCAGATGGGGTCTCACCAACTGTCTGTACAGAGGGATAACTTCCTGTTTTCTGCTGGTGATGCCTCTCCCTATGCATCCCAGTATACCCCCAGCCCTCCCTACTGCCTTCTCACATTGTACCCTCTGCAATAGAGGGAAGGCATAAAGGAACCTCCCTGCGCAGCAGAGGGACAATGCGTCTTGCCAGAAAACACCAGGCCCTGGATGAAGACAGCAGAAATTGGACAGTCTGGCGTTGAATGGGGACGTGAAGAGGTAGTCTGCAATGGTCAGCAGGAGCTCCCACTCATGGGCCTTGGACCAAGACCTGCTTAGGCTGTTGGCCAAGGTGTTTTGGATGCCTGGAACATGGACAGTGTCCATTCCAGCCCGTGAGCAATGGTTCAGTGCCAAAGCCTCATGACCTCTCTGCAGAGAGGATACAAGTGGGTAACCCCCTGTTTACTGAGGTAAAACACCACGGACATGCTGTCAGACTGAATCAACAGGGTAACTGGAAGGAGATCCAACTGGAAAGCCTGCATGGCATAAAGGATTGCCCTCATCTCCAGGACATTGATGTGGAAATCTTGCTCCAGTGGAGACAAAATCCCTTGTGTATTTGTCAGTCAGATGGCTCCCCAGCCCTAGTTGGAGGCATCCGTGATCAGGATTTGGAACAGGTGGGTCATTGTGGACGGGACCCCTTTCATCAAATTGGACAAGTCGAACCACCACCCAGTGTCCTTGGACTGCCTGCAAGACCAGCACGTGCTGATCCAGATCATCCGATCGCTGATCCCACTGAATCCAAAGGGTCCACTGTGGTACCCTCATATGAAGTCACAGCAGAGGGACAGTGGGTACAGCAGCCACCATGTGACCCAGAAGTCTGAGGTATGTCCGAGCTGGAGTCTGGTGAGACAAGGATACCAGGAGGGCCATGGATTGCAGCTTTTCCGTCCTGTCCCTGGCAGAAAGGCCTTCCCCTGTTCAGTGTCCAGAACGACTCCTATGTATTGAAGCCTGCGACTGGGCCACGGAGAGGACTTGGGAAGATTCAGGGTGATACCCAGAGACTGATACAGTGTGAAGGTCTCCTCCAGAGTCCTCAGAAGCTGCTCTTCAGTGGAGACAGTCAGGAGCCAGTCGTCGAGGTAAGGAAAGATGTAGTGTCCCTTCCATCTCAGGGCTGCAGCCACAACAGTTAGGCACATGAACAAATGAGGAGCCGATGACAACCTGAAGGGGAGAGCGCGGTACTGGTAATGGAAGTCGTGGAAGCAGAACCGCAGGAACCGTCTGTGGGGTTGAAAGATCTGAATGTGCAGATATGCATCCTGTATGTCCAGAGAACAAAGACAGTCCCCTTGATGGAGGATGGGGAGCAGACCTGGCAGGGTGACCACACAGCAGTGCCAGTGGCTCAGCAGGCTGCACACTCTCCTCTGAGGCCATAAGATTAGAAGGCTGTGGGTTCTATCCCCACACCAGGCACTTGGGTTAAATCCCAATACTGACACTGTGGTGCAGCATGAAGGGGTGCTGCACTCCTGAGGTGCCGTCTTTTGGATGAGATGTTAAACAGAGGTCCTGCATGTTCTGGTGGTAGCATTGGCAGGTAGAGTTGACGGATAGAGCTAGGGAGCGGTTTTAATCACTCCGATAGGCTTATTTGAGTTCAAAGTAATGCCTTTCGGAATGAAGAACGCCCCGGCCACTTTCCAAAGGCTGGTGAACCAGGTGTTAAATAGTGCTAAGGAGTAATGCTGTGGCGTACCTGGATTACACTGCCATCTTCAGTACCAGCTGGGAGGAACACCGCTCACACCTTAGGGAAGTGCTGGGCAGAATACAGAGGGCCGGGCTCACTGTCCAAGCCAAGAAGTGCCAGGTGGTCATGGGAGAAGTGGCATACCTCGGACATGTGCGGCTGGGGACAGCTCTGTCCTAACCAGAGCAAAACAGAAGTAATACAGGCATGGCCCAGACCAGCAACTCAGAAGCAGTTCAGGAGTTTTCTCGGGACAGCAGGGTACTACAGAAAGTTTGTACTTAATTACAGTGCCCTGCCTGCTCCCCTATCTGACCTGACATAGAAACGGATGCCCAAGAAAATTACCTGGGGTCCAGCCTGTGAGGAAACCTTTACCAGACTGAAGGAGGCACTGTGCAGTGCTCCTGTTTTGAAAAGTCCGGACTACAGCAAAAGTTTTGTAGTTCAGACGGACGCCTCAGACATGGGGTATTAGGTGCAGTACTAAGCCAGACATCCAGCGAAGGGAGGGACCACCAGATAGCCTACCTGAGCCGAAAGCTGCTCCCCAGGGAACAAGCATACTCCACGGTGGAAAAGGAGTGTCTTGCTCTAGTGTGGGCCCTAAAGAAATTGGAGCCATACTTGTATGGGCAGCCTTTTTGTGGTGCAGACTGACAACAACCCCGTGGTTTCGTTGTCACAGATGGGGAAAAAATAATGGCAGAATGCTCAGACAGAGTCTTGCTTTACAAGGGTACGATTTGAAAATCGTACATAGGGCCGAGGCCAAAAAGATTGTCTAGGGTCTATGAGGAGTGATCCGATTTGGGAAGCTCATCCCCATGTAGGGGATGGATCCCCCAAATTCAGTCTCGGTGGGGAGGAGTGTGACGTAGACAGCCAGCTCTGACTTCTCGAGTGCTGTTTTAATTTTTGTTATTACATATAAAACATGTGAAGGGAAGGTCAGTTCAAGGAAAAGGCTGTCTTACTGGAACTGACACATCAAGACCTCCCAGGGATAAGTTCAAAGGACAGGAGGTATTTTAACTGCAGATATCTGGGGTGCAATTACCTTGTCAATTTGCTTTCAACCCAGGAAATAAGATTAGCCATTCATAATGCCCTAAGCGAGATCCTCTGACTTGACTTGTGGCGAGGTGTGTCAGAAGCCAGAATGGACAATGAAGAGGTTTGATGTCTGAGCAGGGAGGACTCAGATGGATTTGGAATGTCCAAAATACATTTCCCGGGGAACCCTTGCATTACATTAGAAAGACCTGAGGTGTAGATTCCAAGGCCCAGACGGGATTAAAGAGGCCAACACACTTTTGTTTTGAACACAGTGACTTGGATCAAAGAAACTTTTGAGATGTATGTGTAGCAGAGCACAAACCAGTTCTCACCAGTTAACCTGTGGAGAGGAAAGTCAGTGAGGTCATCTCATATGATTTTTCAAATACTTTATTTGGAGACTCTGTATTGTAAAATACAGAGTTTGCTACACCAAGGTGGAGTTAGTGACCTCACGAGAAGGCCGGCTCAGAAGTGTGCTTAATTGCTGAAAGAACCTGACAGACACACAAGAAAATATTTCTGACTGAGAGGAGAGAGACCCTAAAAGCACTGAAAGAAAGTAAGCACTGGATTACCAGTCTGAAGTTATAAATTGTAGGAACTGTACTTTTTTTTTTTTTTTTTTACACGTTTGTTTTAAGGCTGTATGTGTTGGGATATATTTGTTCTGTAATTATTGTTCTGTTTTGATATTTTTAAAGTAAAGATTTTTTTTTTTTTACAAACGAATCTCCTGGAGTGCCTTGACATTACTTTTTATTTTAAGTGGAGCTTTTAAAGGTTATAAGTACACTGTGTATGGGCTTATTGTATACCAAACTGGGAGAAGGATAGAGTTCTCTTAAGTCTTGCATAGAGTTCTAAGGGTTCATTTGAAAGACCTGGTTGGGTGCCCGTAGGCAAAGATATGTGGCCCTCGTGAAGACAGAATTATCTGAGCCTGATAATTGGGTATGCTAACAAGAGGTTATCAGTTTGAATCCCTTCAGAGCTTGAGACTAAGGTGACTTGAACCTACAAAACAGACAAGAGGGTTACCTTCTCTGTTCACTGTACACAAATAATACGCTCAGAAGTTGGCACTTTGGGAGTAGAGGGTTGACCGGCTGAGCGAGATTGTGACACTAACCACAGATGCCTCTCTCCTGGACTGGGGAGCCCACCTGGGAGCCCTTACGGCAGAAGCTGTCTGGTCCCCTGAGGAGTCTCTACTTCATAACAATCTTTTGGAACTCAGGGCAGTATTCCTGGCTGTCCAAGTTTTCTCGGACTCAGTGAGGAACAAAGTGGTTCAGGTCAGGACAGACACCACCACCATGTGGTACATCAACAAGCAGGGAGGCACTCTGTCTATGGCCTTGTGCACAGAAGCCATGAAAATATGGTCTCTGGCTTATGCCCTGCAAGCATCCCTAGTAGCAGTCCATCTATCAGGGAAGGACAATGTACTAGCGGATGCCCTGAGCAGAATATCTCAGGGCCACCACGAATGGGCCATGGACCCCTTTATACTGAAAGTAATCTTCTCCAGGTAGGGCACTCCAGAGATAGATCTCTTTGCAGCACCAGTCAACTTCCTATTTTCTGCTGCAGGCCTCCAGTCATGGGCCCAGTTCCCTGGATGCTCTTGTTCTGGATTTTGGGGGTGGGGAGAGATTTCTTTATGCCTTTCCTCCCTTTACCCTGTTATTCAAGGTCCTGGTCAAGATCAGGTCACAACCATGGAGGGTGATCCCGATTGCACCAGACTGGGCCAGATGGCCTTGGCATCCTCTGTTGTCCCTAGCAGTCCATCCTCCCCTATCCCTCCACAAGAGGCACAATCTGCTAACCTCCTTTCTGGGAGAATCTGGTACCCCAACCTTCAGTCTCTCAACCTCAAGTCTTGGCTCTTGAAGGGTTAAGAGTATGCAGGTCTGCACCTGTCCCAGGGAGTGCTGGATATTCTCAGTTTCTCGCAAGCCTGCCACCAGAAAAACTTATAATTCCAAATGGAAGAGATTCAGTATTTGATGTTCCAATCAGGATGTTTTACCGGATACTGCTGATCTGGCTACAGTTTTGGATCATATGGTTCATCTTAAAGGCCTAGGTCTTAGGCCAGTCACTTTAAAAAGTTCATTTAGCAGCAGTATCTGCATTCCTGTCAGCAGGGAAGACTCCCTCTCTGGCATCTCATCCAGTCTTCTGTAAATTCTTTAAAGGTTTGGTTCATACCAACCCTTTAGGGACCCTACCCCTGCTTGGGATCTTAATGTTTGCATTGCTCAGCTCATGCAATCCCCTTTTGAGCATTTAGCTTCAGCCGAACTCAAGTTTCTGACTTGGAAAACTGTGTTCCTGGTAGCTATCACTTCTGTCAGGTGTATTAGTGAATTACAAGCTCTGTCAGTGGAGCCAGATTTTATCTCATTCCATGGGATAAGGTGGTCCTTAAAACCAACAGGAGGTTCTTACCCAAAGTGGACTCAGATTTTCATCTGAACCAGTCCACGTCTCTTCCTGTGTTTCACTGATCATTCTTCAGGAGAAAGAAGATTACATAGTTTGGATGCTGAAAGGGCACTTAACTACTACACTGAGCATACTAAGGCACTCAGGTATGAATGTCCCCAATTGTTTCTCACTTATGGTGAAGTGGAGAAAGGTAAGCCTGCTACTAAGAGAACTACTGCCAGGTGGACTGTCTTTTGTATACAATTCTGCTGTGAAAAGCTAGGCAAATTACCCCCCAAACCAGGCCTGAGGGCTCATTCGACTAGAGGCACAGCTGCTCCCCTGGCTGCTGCCAGGATGCACCTTTACTGGGGATAAACAAAGCAGCCACCTGGAAAACTGTCCTCACTAAGCATTACTCTCTGGATATCCAGGCTAGCAGTAATGATAGGTTTGGAACAACAGTACTGCAGAGCCTATTCCCCAAATAGGTTCGCTAACCCCCTCCATGGCAGTACTGCTGGGTAGTCTGCATATGTCAGAATACAGCAAGACTTCATGTTTGAAGAAAAAAATTACTCACCTTAGTAACTATTTCTTCTAATGGAGTCTTGCTGTATTCTGAACTACCTCCCTGCCTCCCCTCTCAGACACTTTGTTTTGGGAAGTGGGCTGGCAGGTACAGTGTTGCACCTCAGGGGTGTAGTTGGCACTCCTTTTTAGAGAGGGGGAGTGGGTTATGATAGTTTTCTGGTAGCTTTATGTTGGTTCACTACCTGGTTTTTATTTTTGGTTTCTTGACTTGAGTCTTTGGGGGAACCAAATCAGTTGCTGCCTGTTGGCCTGTTCTTTTACAATTTCCACTTTGAATAAGTGTAGTTGGTTAGTAATAGCGCATAAGAATCTGGCAGTTACACTTTGAAGTGCTGCAGACAGAGGTTTGAAACAGAGCCCGAGCCCAACATTCTATGCTCTCTGCATAGAGTTAACTCTTTCCTCTCCGGAGCAGTTCAAGTGCTGGGGCTAACTGCATATGTCAGAATATAGCAAGACTTTATTAGAAGAAACAATTACTAAGGTGAGTAATTTTTTCTTCCTTTCCATTTTCTTATCCACTGGAGGGACAGAGGTAGGAGTTTTTAGAATTATAAGGACTTGCTCCTTCAGTGATTTGTGGATAGGGAGCAGCAAACGTTTAGTAGTTGCCAAATCCATCATCTCCATATAATCTGGTTCCTCCTCCTCCTCCTCCTCATCAGTGGTCTCCTGAGTGGGAAGGTCCAAAGCCTCTGCCACTTGCTTCATAAAAGAAAGAGGGGATGAGAAGAAAAATTACTCACCTTAGTAACGTTGTTTCTTCTAATGGAGTCTTGCTGAATTCTGACATATGCAGTAATCACCAACCTTTGAACTGCCCCGGAGAACAAAGAGTTAACTTTCCATGCAGGGCATGGAACGCTGTGCTTGAGCTCGGTTGAAGGCTCTGTCTGCTGTTGTTTAAACTCCAACAGTCAGATCTTTAAGAGCTATACTCACTAGGCATTCTGTGTGGAAACTGTAAACTCACACTAGCCAACTGGCAACTAAATTTGTTTAAAAATAAAAAAATTTTTTTTTGGTTTCAAAGCAGAGACTCAAGTCAGGAAACCCAAAAAACAAAAAGACAACATACACCCAAAATAAAGGAAGGTGAGAAAAAAGGGCACCTCTAGGTGCCAACACTGCTCCTGCCCACCCACATCACAAAAACCAGGTTCTGAGAAGGGAGGTCAGAATACAGCAAGACTCCATTAGAAGAAACAACGTTACTAAGGTGAGTAATTTTTTCTTCAAACAACATGAAGTCTTGCTGTATTCTGACATATGCAGACTACTAAGCAGTACCTCCAAAGAGGATGGACAGAACCTACTTTGGGAAAAGGCTCTGAAGTACTGCTGTGCCAAACCAAGCATCACTCCTAGCCTGGATATCCAGAGAGTAATGCTTGGTGAATGTATGGACTGCTTTCCAGGTGGCTGCTTGACAGATTTCTAAGATAGGAATATCCCTGGCAGCAGCCAGGGAAGCAGCTGTACCTCTAGTAGAGTGAGTCCTCAGGCCTGAGGGTGGGGTTCTACCCAATTTTCATAGCAGAATTGCATACAAGAGACAATCCACCTGGCAACAGATCTTTAGTGGCAGATTTGCCTTACTGACCTCTCCATAAGTGAGGAACAACTGAGGGACTCAAACCCAGTGACCCTTGGTGCGCCTATGTAGTAGCTAAGGGCTCTTTTACATCCAGGTTGTGCAACCTCCTTCCCAGAGGAGGAATGGTCAGTGAAGAAAACAGGGAGAGACAGACTGATTAAGGTGGAAATCTGAAACCACCTTAGGCAAAAACTTCTCGTTAGTTCTTAGGACCACTTTATCTCTATGGAAAGAGATGAAATCAGGCTCCACTGACGGGGCTTGCAATTCAATGATGCGCCTGGCAGAGGTAATGGCTACCAAAAACACAGATTTCCAAGTCAAGTACTTAAGCTCTGCAGAGGACAAAGGCTCAAAGGGGGGGTTGCATAAGCTAAGCAATGCAAACATTAAGGTCCCAAGCAGGAGCAGGGTCCCTGAAGGGAGGATTGGTGTGCAGCAATCCTTTGAAGAATTTGCAAAATACAGCATGGGCTGATAGAGAAGAGGGCTTGCCTACTGACAAAAAGGCAGAAACAGCTGCCAAATGTACTTTAAGTGTAGCTGGTCCGAGTCCCAAGCCATTGACAT
Source organism: Neoceratodus forsteri (assembly GCA_016271365.2). Taxonomy (NCBI): domain Eukaryota; kingdom Metazoa; phylum Chordata; order Ceratodontiformes; family Ceratodontidae; genus Neoceratodus; species Neoceratodus forsteri. The sequence goes on from CM028135.1 coordinate 406,869,072, forward strand.
GAACCATATAGTCCAGGACTGTAGGCAACCCAGCAGATTCTGGAGAAATATGCTTACCAGAGCACCAAATAGTGAACCTTTTCCATTTGGAGTTGTAAATCTTTCTGGTGGAAGGCTTTCGAGAAGCCTTAAGAATATCCAGAACACCTTGAGAGAGGTGCAGATCAGCAAACTAACTCTTCAAGAGCCAGGCCTTGAGATTCGGATACCAAATCCTTCCCTGAGAGGATGTCAACAGGTTGTAATTCCTGGAAAGAGACAGGGAAAGGTGGACTGCTAAGGACAGCAACAGTGGATACCAGGGCTGTCTGGCCCAGTCTGGAGCGATCAGAATCACTTTGCACGGTTGAGACCTGATCTTGACTAGCACCTTGAACAGGAGAGGGAAGGCGGGAAAGCATACAGGAACTTCCCTTCCCAATTCAGAATCAGAGCATCCAGGGGGACTGAGCCCAAGACTAGGGGTCTCCAGCAAAAGAGAGGAAGCTGGTGATTGTCTGGGGCTGCAAAAAGATCTATCTGTGGAGTGCCCCATCTGGAGAAAAATCACTTTCAAAATTAGGGGATCTAGGGACCATTCGTGGTAGCCCGGAGATATCCTGCTGTGAGCATCTGCTAGGACACTGTCCTTCCCTGGGAGGTGAACTGCTATCAGAGAAGTTTGCAGGGAATAGCCCAGAGACAACTTCATTGCTTCTGTGCACAAGGCCGTAGACCGAGTGCCCCCTTGCTTGTTGATGTACCGCATTGTGGTTGTATTGTCTGTTCTGATCTGGACTACCTTGTTCTGTACAGACTTGGAAAAAGCTTGCAGTGCCAGAAACACTGCTCTGAGTTCCAAGAGATTGATGTGAAGCAGAGATTCTTGAGGGGACCACAGCCCTTGGGTGGTAAGATCCCCAAGTGGGCTCCCCAACCCAAGAGGGAGGTGTTTGTGGTGAGGATTAGTGAATGAGACTGAGTGACAAAAGGAACTCCCTGCCTTAAATTGTCCTGATCCTGCCACCATTGCAAAGCCTGGATCAGGGTTTGAGTCACTGGGACTAGTTTGGTAAGGGAATCCTTTCTCTGGGACCAGAAGGCTCTCAAGTGGAACTGAATGTTCCTCATCTGAAATCTTGCCCACTGGATCACTGCTGTAGAGACTGCCATGTGGCCCAGGAGCTGCAAGAAGTGCCTTGCTGGTCAAGACACCCGAAGGGTGAAAGAAGAGGCCAGTTCTATTAGTGTCCTTGCCCTGTCCAGGAGAAGGAAGGCCTTTGCTCTTATTGTATCCAGCTCTGCCCCTATAAAGGTGAGGAGCTGTACTGGCTCGAGAACCGACTTTGGAAGGTTTAGGAGGAATCCTAAGGAAGTGAGCAGTTGCTGAGTTATCTGAAGATGTGACTTGACTTGGTCTGGAGACTGGCCCACTATGAACCAGTTGTCCAAGTATAGAAAGATGGAGATTTTTTTTCTCCTTAGGAAAGCAACCACTACTGCCAGGCACTTTGTGAACACCCTTGGGGCTGATGTTAGGCCAAAGGGCATTGCTCTGAATTGACAGTGGCCTGAGGGCAACTCGAACCTGAGGTACTTTCTGTGGGAGCACCTGATGGGGATGTGAAAATAGGCATCTTTGAGGTCCAGGGAGGCTAGCCAGTCCCCTGGCCTTAGGGAGGGCAGAATTATTCCCAGAGTCACCAGTTTGAATTTTGGCTTTAAAAGGTGCTTGTTTAGATATCTCAGATCCAGGATGGGCTGCCATTCTCCTGTCTTTTGGGGGGTTAGGAAGTACCTGGAGTACAATCCTTTGCCCCTCTGTAGGACAGAAACCCTTTCTATGGCTCCAAGAGCCAAGAGGGAAGAAACCTCTGCCTCTAGGGCAAGGGTCTCTGATGGATTTGCAGGTGGAAAAGATCTGGTTTTCATCTTGGGAAATTTTTTGAAGCTGAGAACCAGTCCCTGGCTTACTACTTCCAGGACCCACTTGTCTGATGTTAAAGGCTTCCAGTCCTGGACAAAGTAAGCCAGCCTGCCCCCTACAGGCACTGGAGAATCGGCCCAGGCAGACCCATCAGGGTGTCTGCTTGGCAGGGGCTTTAGGCTGAGGGGTGGAAGCAGGCCTGCTCATACCCCGTCTGCCTCTCCCTCTAAAGAACCCCCCCTGAGCAAAAGCAGAAGAGGAGGCCTGGGCTTGGTAAAAAGGCCTTTGAAAGGGTCTGCCCCTGCCCCTGGTATCTGCCTCTGAGGAGTGGCTTGCCTTTCTTTGGCCTGAGCACTCTTGTAGGTGGTCCTGAACTCGTCCATCTTCTTCATGTAGTTCTCTGTCTGCTCCCCAAACAGAGAATTACCAATGACAGGAAAATCCATGGCCTTAGCCTGGGTATCCTGTGAGAGGCTAGTACATCTGAGCCAAACCATCCTCCGAAGGGCCACAAAGTAGCTATGACTCTAGATGAAACATCACTGGAGTCCACAACAGCATGAAATTGCACCTTGGATGCCTCAATCCCATCTGCAGCCACCCACTCCAGCTCCCTGGCAAGCTGGTCAGGGGCCTGTTTAGCTAGAGCCAGCACACTGTCCCACCTGGACTTCTGGTATCTAGCCGCGTAGGCCATATAGTTAGCCTGCCTGAGTCCCAAAGATGCTGCCATGTACTGTTTCTTTGCCATGGCATCAATCCTCCTGGAGTCCTTATCTGGGAGGTGTGAAGCCAAGGTAATATTTACCTTATCACAGGCAGCAGCCTGCACTACCCCAACATGGCTGCATTGCTGGGAAAGGAACTCCATGCCCTCCTCCGGTTCATAAAATTCTTCTAAAGTATAATCCAGAATTGGGGGAACTGACTGAACCGAGCCCCTGACAGATGGTGCCGGTTCGGCCGGAACCGAAGTTAGCGACTGAACTATCCTTATCGCTTTGGTCATCTCATCAGCGGTCGGAGAAAGAACTTGTGGATCCAAACCGGATGATTTATCCCTTTTCTTTCTTTTAACCGGAACAGACTCCTCAGAATCGGTTCTCCTTTTGCCTGAAGAAGTTTCGCCCTGGTCAGAGGGCACTCCTGGTTCGGTCGGAACCGAACCGGGCTGGCCATCCGGGTCAGCGGACTTCTCGGCCTCCCTTTCCCTCAGTCTACCTACTCTCTTATCCAGGGTAGCTTTGGGAAAACTTTTACAAATTTGGCAGTCTGAATTGAGGTGGTCAAACCCCAGACAAACACAGGTGGTGTGGGGATCAGCCTTAGCAAAGTCTTCCCCACACACACTACAGTGTTGAAACCCAGTGGGCCCGTTTTTTTTCCTTGGGTTTCTCAGACATGGCCAATCCTAACCAAAACTTACCCTTTTTCGCAACCCGCTAGGCAAGACACCCCATCGTTCCTGACCGTGTTACGGGTCTTGGAAACCATAATGAAATCATTTTTTTTTTTTTAGAATCGATATGGACCAGTTACCACACTCTAATAAAGTCAGAATTTTTTTTTTTTTTTTTTTTTTTTATTATTAAACCCGATCGGCTCAAACCAACCATCCATAATGTTTACAAGTTTCACACAGAAACTAATACAAAACCTATCTAGTACTCACGGTACCACAGACAGAGACTTAGACAGGTTCAGTAGCAGAAATTTGGTCGAAACCGAGCGAAAAAACAACACTTTAACCAACTTTTTTGAACCGAGTGAAGGAGAAATCTCCGGAGCGACTGTTCAGTGAGGAGGAGTAAAGAATCTGACGGTTGGAGTTTAAACAACAGCAGACAGAGGCTTCAACCGAGCTCGAGCTCAGCGTTCCATGCCCTGCATGGAAAGTTAACTCTGTTCTCCAGGGAAGTTCAAAGGTTGGTGATCACTGCATATGTCAGAATACAGCAAGCCTTCATGTTGTTTGAAGTCTTCATGACTTTGAGTGGGGACTCAAACCTCAGCTGTTCTGGTGAGACCTCCAGCTCACTTGGGCCCCAAGGCCCTAGTCTTCCTCCTTTTCATAATATGGGTCAAGTTCAGCCGAATCGGGAACTGAAGAAGCAACCATTGGTAAGAAAGGTGGTTGAACTGGAGTGTGAACCGGTGGTTGCTGAGGTACTTGCTGCAGAACCAAAACCAAACCGCTGGGAATATGCTGCAGCAACTTTAAAAATTAAGTGTTGGCTACTTCTTTGGCGGTTGGAACTGCCACAGCCTTTGGTTGCAGTTCCTTCCCTGTATGTTTCTTTTATTCTTCTTGGCAGGGGGCCAGTTCAGCGGCAGTTTCTGCCATCCTCTTCGGTTTCGCCTTGTCAGAGGGCTTTCCATTCGGTTCCCTCTGTTTTTCCTTACTAGAGGAAGGAACCAGTTCAGGAGCTGGGTCAGCAGCTTTTTCAGATATTTTTTCTTTCAGTCTGTTGAGGCGCATATCAAGTGTAGAAAGAGGAAAAGTTTTACAGATGTCACAGTCTGCATTCCGGTGGTCAAACATCAAGCAGACAACACAGGTTGTATGGGGGTCAGTCTTTGCAAATGGTTCACCACACACAATACAGTGCTGAAAACCAGTAGGGCCAGGTGTGCTTTTTTTTTTTTTTTTTTTTTAAGGCTTTTGTGACGTAACCTTTTATCAAGAAAAAATGCCAGTTCTGTGCCAATTGTGAATAATAGAACACTAGTAAAGTTTTCATTTTTTTTCAGTTCAGAGACCAAGGGGAAAAAAATGAGAAATTTCCTGGTTCAGAGATACAGCACAGGAGTCTCCAATGTCCAGAGCCGTTTGGAGCTGCTGTTTTGCCACCGCACTTCTCTGGTCCCGTATCTGCCGGACCGTGGTCTGCAGGTAGGCCAGGAGATGAGGGATCACCTCATCCAAGGAGCCCATGAGGGCGTGGGAAAAGTGTGCCATCAGCACGGCCGAGCTGGCCTGGCGGAGGCCAAGGGAGGATGCAGCGTACACCTTGCACCCGGCATAGTCCAGCTTTTTGGACTCCTTGTTGGGGGCTTGTCCGCACGTCCTAAGCGCTCCCCGGAACGCCGAAACGCTATTAGGACCAACCCCTCAGCAGAGGGGTGTTCCAAACCGGCAAAGAGCAGGTAGGGACCAGATTTCTGGCCATCCTGGCCGAGGCGCAGGACAGGAAGCAGGCCACTGCCAGAGCTCCAAGGCTGGGCCAACAATAGCTTCAGCCACCGGAAAGGCCTCCGTGGGTGAATCCCTCGTTCAGTATCTTCGCTAGGGACTCGAGATGAGCCAAGCAGACCCATGGAGGACGAAGGGCCAGCCCATCAACTGCCTCAGAGGACTCTAGGTCAATGGGCCTGGAGAACAGGGAGGAGTCGTCATCGGACTCCGAGGAGCCCGCAAACAGCTGCCTGGGGCCTAAGCCATCCTCCACCTGCCGAGGACGGTCGGGAGTGAGGGTGACAGACAACCTGTAGGGCAGGCCCTGACCCAACCGAGAGTCCTTGGTCGGTGCCCCAATTTTGGTTGTGGAGGCGGAGGTTCCACCACAACTGGTGGGGCAGCTGGTTTCGGCCGACCAACCGGCCCAGGCTTGGGCACCTCGGCTACAGCGAGGGGTTGTTGTTCCGGCCGCTCGGGTGACAGCCACTTGATGGCCAGGGAAGGTGATGGCGTTGGCTTGTTCCCGGACAGAAGTAACTGCTGCCACATCACGTCCTCCTAGCGCCGACGCCTCTCCTCTTCCAAGGAGGAAGTCTAGGATGAGTGGCGGCGCCGCTTACTTCGGTGCCGAGACCAAAACTGCCTATGTCGGCGGGATCGGTTGGACCGGAAGAAAAAATTACTCACCTTAGTAATGTTGTTTCTTCTAATGGAGTCTTGCTATATTATGACAATTGCAGTTTGTCCCACCATTAGAACTGCTCCGGAGGTGAAAGAGTTAACTCCATTCCATAAATGGAACTTAGAGCACGAGCTCTAAAGAGAAGCTCTGTCTGTGTAGTTTCAAACCTGAACTGTCAGATCTTTACGAGCAAAACTCACTAAGGTCTGTGTGGAAGCTGTAACTCACACTCAGCCAACTGGCTACCTAAATATTAACACTCATTGCTGCTCCCAACACAAAAAGACTCAAGTCAGGGACTAGAACTAATAGTATAATTTAACAATATAAGGAAAAATGAAAACACCACACCCCCAAACCCCAAGAAGGGGTGAAACACATAAAAAGGGCATAAAATAGTGCCACAGACTAGGCTGCCCACCCCATACCCAAGTAGAAGTTCTGAGAGGGGCAGGCTTGGGGTTATAATATAGCAAGACTCCATTAGAAGAAACAACATTACTAAGGTGAGTAATTTTTCTTCAAACAACATGAAGTCTTGCTATATTATGACAATTGCAGACTACACAGCAGTACTCTCCATGGAGGAGGGACAGAACCTACTTAGGAATAGGCTCTGAAGCACAGTTGTAGCAAACGAGCATCTCTCCTAGCCTGGACATCCAGGGAGTAATGCTTGGTGAAAGTGTGTACCGCTTTTCCAAGTAGCAGCTTGACATATCTCCAATATAGGGATGTCTCTGCAGCAGCTAGAGACGCGCTGCACTCTGGTAGAATGAGCCTCAAGCCAGAGGGGGATCTCTGCCCAGTTTCTGATAAAATTGGATACAAGAGACAATCCACCTGGCAACTGATCTCTTAGTGGCAGGTTTCTTTCCCAACCTCACCATAAGTGAGAAAAAGTTGAGGATTCAACCTGAGAACCTTGGTACGCTCTATAGTAACTAAGGGCCCTCTTAACGTCCAACTGTGCAATCTCCTCTCACCAGAAGAGGAATGCTCAGTGAAAAACACTGAAGGGAGATAGGTTGGTTAAGATGGAAATTGAAACCACCTTAGGCAAAACTTCCTGTTAGTCCTGAGGACTACCTTATCCCTGTGGAAAGAAATAAAGTCAGTTTCTACTGACAAGGCTTGCAACTCACTTATGCGCTTCCAGCAGAAGTGATAGCCACCAGAAAACAGTTTTCTAAGTTAGATACTTAAGCTCATGGAAAACAGAGGTTCTAGGAAGGGGTTGTATTAACTGGGCAATGCAAACATTAAGGTCACAGGCAGGGGCCGGATCCCCAAAAGGTGGATTAGTATGAAGTAATCCTTAAAAACTTGGAAAATACAGGGTGAGCGGAAAGAGGATGGCTTTCCTGTTGAAACAAAAGCAGAGACAGCTGCCAAATGAACTCTCAGGGTAGCTGGTCTCAGGCCCAAAGAATTGAGATGGACCATGTAATCTAACACAATGGGCAAATCAGCAGATTCTGGGGAAATATGTTTCCAGAACACCAAATGGAGAACCTTTCCACTTAGAATTATAAGTAGCCCTAGTGGAAGGCTTCCTAGAAGCTTTTAGGATTTCAAGAACACCCTGAGAGAGGTGTAGGTCAGTTGAGTCTTAATTCCTCAAGAGCCAGGCCTTGAGGTTGAGGGATTTGAGGTTCGGATACCAAACTCTCCCCTGGGCACAGGTTAATAGGTTGTGATTCCTGGGGAGACACAGGGGGAGATGGACTGTCAGGGACAGAAGGAGTGGGTACCAGGGCTGCCTGGCCCAATCTGGGGCAATCAGAATCACCCTGCAAGGCTGGGATCTGATTTTTACTAACACCTTGAATAGGAGAGGGAAGGGGGGAAAAGCATAAAGAAACTTCCCTTCCCAATCCAGGAGAAGGGCGTCCGGGGACTGAGCCCAACACTGGGGGCCTGCAACAGAACAGTGGACGTTGGTGATTGTCTGGGGTTGCAAAAAGATCTATCTGAGGGGTGCCCCATCTGGCAAAGACTATCCCCAGTACTTGAGGATCCAGAGACCATTCGTGATGGCCCTGAGAAATCCTGCTGAGAGCATCTGCTAGGACATTGTCCTTTCCTGGAAGGTGAACTGCTATGAGTGACGGTTCAGGAATAGGCCAGAGACCACAACTTCATTGCCTCGGTGCACATGGTCAAGACCGAGTGCCCCCTGCTTGTTGATGTACCACATTGTTGTGGTATTGTCTGTTCTGACTTGTACCACTTTGTTCTGGACAGAAGCAGAAAATGCTTGAAGTGCTAAAAAGACAGCTCTGAGTTCCAGCAAATTGATGTGGAGCAGAGATTCCTGGGTGACCACACTCCCTGAGTGGAGAGATCGCCCATGTGGGCTCCCCACCCCAGGAGGGAAGCATCCGTAGTGAGGGTCAAAGTGTGAGAAAGGGGAATGAAGGGAACCCCCAGTCTTAAATTGCTCTGATCCTGCCACCACTGGAGGGCTTGGATCAAGGTTCGGGTCACTGGGACCAACTTGGAAAGGGGGTCTCTTCTCTGAGACCAATAGGCTCTCAAGTGAAACTGAATGTCTCATCTGAAATCTTGCTCCTTGCACTACAGCTGTGGACGCAGCCATGTGCCCCAGGAGCTGCAAAAAGTGTCTTGCTGGTCGAGAGACCTGCAGAGTGAAGGAGGAGGCCAGAGCCACCAAGTTCCTTACCCTTTCTAAGGGAAGAAAAGCTCTGGCCAGATTTGTGTCCAATTCTGCACCTATGAAGGTGAGTACCTGAACTGGTTCCAGAACCGACTTTGGTATATTTAGCAGGAAGCCCAGGGAGGTGAGAAGTGCTGGGTGACTTGCAGGTGAGATTTTACCTGTTCTGGGACTGGCCTACAATGAGCCAGTCGTCCAGATAGGGAAAAACAGCAATCCTTTGCCTCCTTAAGTGAGCCACTACTACTGCCAGACATTTTGTGAATACCCTTGGGGCAGAGGTAAGGCCGAAGGGCATTGCTCTGAACTGGTAGTGACCTGAGGGCAGTTCGAATCTGAGGTACTTTCGGTGGGAGCTTCTGATTAGGACGTGAAAATAGGCATCCTTGAGGTCCAGGAAAGCTAGCCAGTCCCCTGGCCTTATAGAGGGTAAAATCATTGCCAGAGTTACCATTCTGAACTTTGGTTTCAAAAGATGCTTGTTCAGATATCTGAGGTCTAAAATGGGCCGCCATTCTCCTGTCTTTTTTGGGGTAAGGAAGTATCTGGAGTACAGACCCTTGCCCTGGTGTAGGGGAGGAACCCTTTCCACCGCCCTGAGAGCTAACAGGGTTGAGACCTCTGCTTCTAGAGTAAAGGTCTCTAAAGAGCTTGCAGGTGGAAAAGACCTGATTCTCATCTTTGGGAACTTTTTGAAGCTGAGAACCAGATCCTGGTTTACTACTTCCAGAACCCACTTGTCTGAAGTTAAAGACACCCAGTTCTGACTGAAGTAAGCCAACCTGCCCCCTACTGGTAAAGGAGGATTGGCCCTGGGCACCCCATCAGGGTGTCTGCTTGGCAGGTGCTTTAGGCTGAGGGGTGGGGGCAGGCCTGCCCGCGCCTCGTCTGCCTCTGCCTCTGAAGAACCCCCTCTGAGCATAAGCAGAGGAGGCCTGGGTTTGGTAAAAAGGCCTGTGGAAAGGCCTACCCTACACCTGGGGTGTGCCTCTGAGGAGTGGCTTGCCGCTCCTTGGCTTGGGCACTTTTATAGGTAGTCCTATATTCATCCATCTTCTTCATATAATTCTCTGTCTGCTCCCCAAACAGAGAATTTCCCACCACAGAAAAATCCATAGCCTTAGTCTGGGTATCCCGTGACAAGCTAGTACACCTGAGCCAGGCCAACCTACGAAAAGCTACAGATGTGGCCATGACTCTAGAGGAAACATCATTAAAATCCACAGCAGCATGAAACTGCACCTAGAAGCCTCACTGTCATCGGCAGCCACCTGCTCCAGCTCACTAGCAAGCTGGCCAGGGCTTGTTTGACAAATCCATAACAGTATCCCATCTAGATTTCTGATACCTTGCTACATAAGCCATATAATTTGCTTTGCCTGAGTCCCAAGGACGCTGCCATGTACTGTTTTTTTGCCATGGCATCAATCTTCCTGGAATCCTTGTCAGGAGGATGTGAAGCCAGGGAATATTAGTTTTATCACAGGCTGCAGCCTGAACTACCCCAACATGACTGCATTGCTGAGAAAGGAATTCTGTATCAGGACTGACAGTGTGTACCTCCTGTCCATCTTTTATCTACAGGAGGCACAGAATTAGGAGTTTTAAGATTTTAGTGTTTGTTTCTAAATGACTTATGCAAAGGAATAGACAATCTCCTAGACTCTGGTATATCCATCATTTCTACAAAATCAGGCTCCCCTTGCTCATCCACAGCTTCCTCCAAAGGAAGCTGGAGGGTTTCAGCAACTTTTTTGTAAAACATAAAATGAGAGGGGGACTCGGAAAGCATGGTGGGAGATTCTAAAGGTCTGTCTGGGGAGATGTCCGGTTCAATGGGCACACCCAGACCCTCCAAGTCACATTCATACTGTTCATAATCATCCTCCCCCTCCTCTGGTTCATAAAACTCCTCAACATCATATTCCTGAAACGATGGAACCGAATGAACTGACCTTTTACTAGATAGTGGCGGTTCGGACGAACCGAGAAAGTGACTGGACAATCTGAATAGCTCTTGTTATCTCTGCAGCAGTTGGAGTAAGAATTTTGGGCTCCAAACCTGCTGACTTTCTTGTTCTCTTTACTGGAACTGGTTCATCCGAGCCAGCTTTTCGCTTGCCCGAGGAAGTCTCGCCTGTTCAGAGGGAGTATCTCCTCCGGTTGGTGGCACCAAACCGGGCTGGCCATCTGGGTCAGCGGACTTTTGGCCTCTCATTCCCTGAGCCTGCCCAATCTCTTTTCCAGGGTGGCTGCAGGAAATTCTTACAAATCTGGCAGTCTGACTGAGGTGGTCAAACCCTCAGACAATAAACACAGTGGTGTGTGGGTCAGCCTTGGCAAAGACTTCCCCACAGACATCACAGTGTTGAAACCCAGTGGGCCTGGTTTTTCTTTTGGTTCTCAGACATAATGCCAGCCTAACCAGAAAAACTTGCCCTTTAAACGGCAGTGCCAGGCAAGACACCTTTATCGGTTCCTAACCGTGTTCATCGGGTATTGAAAAACCGTGAATGAAACTGCTTTTTACAACCAATAAGAACCGAACCGACTCTAAAATTCAAATTTAAAACTTTAAGTTTTAACCCAAGCTGATAGGTTCAAAACCGAACCGATAAAACTTACAAGTTCCACACAGAATTAAAATATGAATTACTTACGATACCACAGACAGAGCTTGAACCGATCGGTTTTGCGGTTAAAATAAAACTATTCTCAGTTGAATCGAACCGAGAACACACTGTTTAACCGAGAAATGAACCGAGCAGTAGGAGAAATCTCCGGAGCGACTGTTCAGTGAGGCGGAGTAAAGAATCTGACAGTTCAGGTTTGAAACTACACAGACAGAGCTTCTCTTTAGAGCTCATGCTCTAAGTTCCATTCATGGAATGGAGTTAACTCTTTCACCTCCGGAGCAGTTCTAATGGTGGGACAAACTGCAATTGTCATAATATAGCAAGACTTCATGTTGTTTGAAGGATGTCCAAGACTGAGACCGAGAACCTTGGTGTTTCCGAGGACGGGTCTGGGAAGGGCCGGGGAACACCCGCTCTTCCCTCGGCTCGGAAGCCTTGACCGGGGACTGTGGCACCAGGGGCGCAGGCAGGTCCTCTGTCTCCACCGGTGGAACCGGTGAAGGGTTGTCTGCTTCACCAGTAGACAACCTGTCCAACGGGTCGAGAAAAATCTCGACTGCGTCGACGGGTGTCTCGGCCGGCTGACCTGACAGGGACACCGTGAAGCCAGTGGCCTTAGCCGCAACCTCCACTGAAGTCAAGTGTCGACTGTCCAGGGAAGGGGACCTCTCCTGCTCCCACGAACACAGACAGTGGGACTTACATTTTGAGACCTTTTTGGACAGAGAGGAATGTCCCAATGGCCCCTCTCTCTTCGTGGAAAGGAATTGGCAAAGTTCCTTGAAAGAAGCTGAATATGAGGTACCCAGAGAGAGTGGGATAAATGCCGCGACTGAGGAAGAGGATGGATGCGGCCTGAGCCACCTCCTCCTCAAGGGTGATCATCTGCTTGAGTTGCTCAGCTGAGCCAGCCGCCGCGGTAACCGCCCAACGGGCCTCCTTCGACTTCACCGGCGGGTAACGCTTCTCGGGGTGCCCAAACTGTAACTGGGCAGCACGGTCTTCCAGGACACTGGCCGAAAACAAACGGCATAACTCGCAGGCCTGCGGGTCATGGTCTAGCCCGAGGCAGTAGACGCACGTGGAGTGCGGATCCGTTCTGGACATTTTCTGCCCACAAGGGCACCGCCGAAAACCGGGAGTCAATTTGTTCATCGGAGTCGCGAGAAAGAAACTTGACCCAAGTCTTGAAAATTTTAAAATAAGTTTCGGGCGAACCGAATAATTAGGATCCAGTCTACACGCAGAGCGTTAAGGAGGGAACCTGAGCTTCCAAGCGGTAAGGAAGATCTAGCGTCATGGGGCGGAGCCGAGAGTTTTACCACCCAGGTGGGTGGGAGGAGCCAGCTTGAAGACCTTCCAGCAAGATTTAAAGCGGCAAGAAACCTACCAGACAGTGTGGATGAACATATCCATGTCCCTAGAAATGAGAAATTTCTTGGTTCAGAGATACAGCACAACGGGAACCGGTAACTATACTAACTAGTAACTGATAATAAAACAAACTTTTTACCTCAAAAAAGTACGGAAAAAATCTCAGTTCCCCACCGGTTCGGCGAACCGAGGAGAAACCGCAGACTAGCCCAACTGAAGCTAGACTAATCTACTTGATTTTACCAAGGACAGTACTTTGAAAAAGAAAATATATGAACCAGTAACTTGAAAAAGACTGAAGTAAAATCTTCATGCTGAAGGAGCAATCTCTGGGGCGTCTAACTTCAGCAGGCGAAGTAAAGAATCTGACAGTTACACAGAATGCACCAGGGACAGTAGTTTGAAAACCGAGCTCAACCCTATCAACGTTCCACTATCTGCAAAGGGTTCTTTAACTCTTTCTTCCCCGGGGCAGTTGAATGGTGAAGGCTACCTGTATATGTCAGAATACAGTAAAGAATTCCTGGGGATTGAAGAAGATGGTTCTGAAAGGCCTGCATGGCATACAGGACTACCTGCATCTGCCAGATGTAGATATGCAGATACACCTCGGTCTGAGACCATGTCCCTCAAGTCTGAAAGGGACCAGAGTGCACACCCATTCCCAGCCAGAGACATCTGTGGTGAGGATCTGCTGCGGAGAGGAAATATGGAATGGTACCCCTTCCAACAGATTGTGGAGGTCCATCCACCACTGAAGCACACTGCAAACTGGGGAGACCACCAGCACTAGCTGTTCTAGGTCGTCCATGCGTTGGTCGCATTGCACCCATAGTGTCCAGTGGAGCACCCGCATGTGCAGTTTGGCCAAGGGGACCGTGGCAATGGCCATAGCCATAAGTCCCAGTAGCCTCAGATATACCCTTACAGGAATGTAACAGCTCTAGGGAACCTCTTGAGCCTGGGCAATGAGGCACTCTGCCTGTTGAAAGGAGGAAGGCTCTGCCCTGGGCAAAGTCCAAGACCTGCCCTATATACTGCAGCCTCTGGGACGGGATCAAGATGGACTTGGGCAAACTGACGGTGATGCCCAAGGAGAGAAACAGTTTAGTGTTCTCCAGGGTCTGGAGGAACCGATCTCTAGACAGAGCCTGGAGCAGCCAGTTGTCCAGGTAAGGGAAAATGTACAGTCCTCTCCGGAGGGACACAGCTACTGCTGCTAAGCATTTTGTGAAGACACCTGGTGCAGAGGTAAGACAAAAGGTAATACCTTGAATTGGTAATGCTTGCCCTGGAAAAGGAAACAGATACCTTGTGTGGAGGAAACACCAAGTTATGCAGGTGTAAAGCCGGCCCGCCGGTGGCGCAGAGGGCTGAGGCACTGGACGCCACAGCTTGCACCACGCCGGTGACCCATGGTCCAGGAGCGACCTCGGGTTGCTGTGGGTCAGCTAGGGAGGAGGAGAGCATTGAGCACCCAGAGGACAGCTCTCCTCTCCTGGGGAGGGTGGGGATCGCGATCCCACTACAGCAGTGACTCCCAGTGGAGACTGGGAGGACCAAGCAGGGTCGCGCATGCAAAAAAGGGGAGGAGGCGACGGCAGATGCTCGTGAGCAGGGGTGCGGGAGCGTGCCGAGCTCACTTGGGAGCGTCACTGCATGTCCGCACCTCCACAGGGGGAATCACACACAGAAGAAAGCCCCTGGATTCTGGGGGAGAAGACAGCACACCAGCCCAACTGCTGGATTCCACCCACCTAGTCCAGATATCCTCCAGCCAGCATCCAACCATCAAACCTGATTGAAGGAGCACTGAAAGGTAGGAGAGGGAAGCCCCGCCCTGGGAGCACAAGCCAGGGGGCATCTAAGGAGGTGAGAGGTCAGGCTTCCAGGGTGGACTTGAGGTGTGGGGATCTCAGACAAGGCGGATCAGCTGGGGATGCCTCAGAAACGGGTGACCGACAGAAGGGGGAGAGAGGAGCGAAAAAAAAAAAAAAGATATGCAGGTGAACGTTTTACATATCCAGGGAGCACAGCCAGTCGCCCTGCTCAAGAAACGGTAGCAGACCTGGCAGGATGACCATGCGGAATTTCTTGTTCTGGATAAAAAGATTGAGGTCTTGGAGATCTAAAATAGGCCTCAGATCTTCGGTCCTTTTCAGGACCAGGAAAAACCAGGAATACAATCCACTGTTCCTTAGACACCCGGGCACAGGATCTACAGCCCTTCTCCACAGCAGGGACTGTACTTCCTCTCGAAGCTCCATTAAATGGGCCGAGGAGTAGCTGGAGGAGTCTATGGGGGCATCTCTAGAAGTTCAATAGTGTGACCCCTCTCTCTGATTTGAAGAATCCAGCCATCTGAAGTGATGGTTCTCCACTGATCGAGATGGAGGAAGAACTGATCTTCGACCACCACCTCCTGGTCGGGGACCAGAAGAGAGGTCTAGCATGCAGTCAAGCAGAGGCGGATCTGGCTGCCAGAGCCGGTCCATCACTTCTGGGTTGCTTGGGGCCTGTTCAAGGAGAAAGGGGCAGGCAGGCCAGGGGAGACTTCTCTTGCCCTGGGGGCGGAAACCTAGTCCGGACGCGAGTGACACCTTGCCAAAAGGTGGGAGTTGTTTGCTCCTAGGCTGCTCAAAATAGAGCAAACGAACAGACTTGAGAGCCCTGTCAGATACCTGCAAGTCATTGATGATGTCCTGAACATCTGGCCCAAACAACTTGGAACCATTAAAGGGGGCAGTCGTCACCTTCTGCTGGGAACGCCGAAACTAAACCAAGAGTGCCTATGAAGGCAAATGCCTGTGGCAGTCACCCTGGCACCAGTGTCTGAAAGGTCATATAAGGCCCTAAAGAGATGCTTACTAATGTCTTTCACAGTCTAAGCATTTGAGAACCTCCCATTTCTGAGACGAATCAGGGAGGACTTGGGCAGCCACCTTGCCCTTCTTCCAAATAGTATTCTGGTACTTGACCATGTGCAAAAGATGATTAGCAATCTGAAGCCCCAAGGTGGCGGCACAGAGTCTTACCTCAAAGGTCAATCCGCCTGGATTCCCTGTCAGCAGAGAGGGAACCAATACGCTTGGGGCACATTGGACCTATCGTGGGCAGCCATAATGACCACAGAATCGGTCTCTGCTGGGCAGTAAAGTAAGGGAGGCCCTGGGGGTCATGATAAAGTTAATCCATCCG
Organism: Neoceratodus forsteri; assembly: GCA_016271365.2. Classification (NCBI taxonomy): domain Eukaryota; kingdom Metazoa; phylum Chordata; order Ceratodontiformes; family Ceratodontidae; genus Neoceratodus; species Neoceratodus forsteri. The sequence goes on from CM028135.1 coordinate 406,884,726, forward strand.
GCAGGGCATGGCAGGCACCATGTCTGGCCTGTGCCATCCCGCAGTAGTGGCATTCCTCAAGGCCTGAAGGATGGGAGGAATGACTTTAGGGGAAGATTCTGGGATCTTCAAGAAGTCCACCTGGTCCTGTCTGGAGACATCCTCCTCTGTGTGAAAGCCCATGGCTGAGGACAGCTGCTTCATCACACTGAAGAAAGCAGGATCCTTGGGAGATGACCTAGGAGTATGCCTAAGAGAGTCCTCACAGACGATGCAGTGGACCTGTCTGAGGAAAGAAGTTTCTCTTCCTCATATGAAATCAGGTCTGGATGATATTCCTTCTCTGTCAACCTGCTTCAACTCTATGTCCGATGGGTGAGACACAGACGCGCTATGGGGCGCAGAACGAGGAGATGCAAGGGACGTCGACACTGGGGACCAGGGTCTAAACGAGCCCAACTGATGCACAAGTGTGATGGTGAGGTTAGCCAAAATCTCATTGAGGTTGAAAGCAGAAAATGGCTGCATCGATGGTGGGGGTAACAGGCACTGGGCTTGATGAACTGTCCAGCAGGGTTTGAGAGCCCTAGAATCCCGACGGCTGTGAACCTAGGGAAGTATCAGGTCTCAAAGGGGCTGTCGATGACCCTAGGGTCGACAAACTGGCAGCAGATGATGCAACAGCTGCTAGTGGACTCCCGGAGCAGTGGGAGGAGATGCCACCGTTATGGGCCTGACCTGAGCAGAGGTCTGGGCAACAGAGGACGTCTGTGCGGCTGTGACCGGAGTACCCCTGGAAGATGTAGCCATCGGGAAGCAGGAACACCGCTGGGGAACAGGTTCCGTTCACGGTCATTTTTGAGACCCCCCCCCGCAGGCTTGTCTTGGGCCTTCGGGGCCTGGGAGCTCGACAAACCCACCAGCGACTGGAAAGGAGGGACCCTGGATGACCCCTGCTCAGAACTATCTACCTGCTGCTCCATCAGAAATTTCTTCTGGGCCTTTTTGCGTCACCCAAGGGTTCTTTGGTTGAATTTCTGGCAGAGCTCACAGTCAAAGGCATCATGGTCAGGCCCAAGACAGCAAAGAGAGGTTATGGTTGTCTGAAGAGGCAATCTTTCCACAGTGACAGAAAAGAAAAGTGGAAGGGGTAACTCTTGAAAAACAGGGTAAATGAATCTCTTCTTTAAGGGTAGAGAAAAATTTGTAGGCAAAATTGCACAAAACTGCATCAGAACTTCCGCAGAGACCCACGCGAACAGCGTCGACGGCAAGAAAGAACTGAGATGGGAGCGGGGCTGCTCATGGCTTTATAGGGCTGGTGATGTCGGTGTGGGTGGCCCCAGTGGAACTGCTGAAAATCTTCCATATGGATCCTGCTTCACAGACTGAAGTTCCTACGCTGTGACCAGATGACTGAGACACCCCCCAAAGAACAGCCATCACTCCATAACAGACTGACTGCATCAACCTTGATGGTGCCCATGACCTGTGGCTTGCAGCAAAACAGAGGCATTCTGTTCTCCAACAGAACAATAGGTCCATTTCTGTAACTCCCCACAGATCAAAAATGGTCTTCAAAACTGACTAAATGTTCACTCATGGATGACATGCCCCATCCTGCTGAGTATATCTGCAAGTTCACAGTCTCTCGACTAGGTGTACTACAGCTACATTTGATCTGTGCATGTGAGCCAGGTCTCAAATCTTCATCAAGTCTAAGCATAGCTTTGAAGATTTGGTTGCACTCTATTTAGGTACCTGAACGACTGTATACAAGATTAATACTTGGACTCTGCATTAGCAGAACAGTTCTGGCCCCTTTTGTACTGAGCTCCTCACAATGAACTCCAACACCTTGGTAGGATCTAATGGAGATTTCTCTCAATTCAGAACTCCAGCCTTAGTTGCACAGTGGACATTACTTCTTGAACGACCTGCTGCGTTCTCTCTTTTTTCTCCACAAATTAGCCGGCAACTGACCAGATGGGGTAAACTGTTAAGTGCCTAATGCACATTGCAGCTGCTGCCACTACTGAGAAACAATTTATGAATACCCTTGGGGCTGTGATTAGTCCAAAGTGCATTATTTTGAACAGTTTTGTTTTTACCCAGAATCAGAGTATTTTTCTGTGGTGTGGTCTGTCTGGAATGTGGAAATATGCATCTTTTAGATCAAGCGCTCATAGCCAATCCTCTGTCTACAAGTTCAGACATCAGAGGTATAGCATGGGCCACCATTTCTCATTACTCTTTAATGTTAGGAAGTACTCTCAGAAAGAACCCTTTTCCCAGCTCTTTGTGTGTGTGTGTGTGTGTGGGGGGGAGGGTGCAGAGATCAGGTTGTGTGTGATGGCAGCATAGCAAGGAAAAACTGGCAGACTGGGTAAGCCAAGCAATCCTTTTCTGCTGACAAGTTCTTGTTTCTATGGGAAGTGCAATTTTTTTTCCACTCATTCGTCCAGAGGAGTTTTTCCAATTTCAGAAGTGCCTTCTTTTCTAGCGATGAAAATTTGTTTTGTTTTTTTTTTTTTACTTTTGGGTCATTATGGAACCGAATCAAGGCTTAGGCCTTCCTTTATTATCTCCAGCTCCCAAGGGTCGATGGCAGATTCCCTCCACCCGTTCTTGAAGGGTTCCACCAAGCTGCATTGACAGGAATTCTGTCGATGGGCATTACAGCGATGGCATAATGCCGATAGTTGGCTTACCGCCTTCAAGAGAACCAAGTGTTTTCTGCGGGGGTGTGGGGGGGCTCTGCCCTCCACACTACTAAGTATCAACTCGGAGTCGGAATTGTTTCAGGGAGGGGGGCGAACACCTCAAAGCAGTGTCGGAACAACAGAGGACCGTTACAGCGAACAGCCGATTCTGTTGCTGTAATGGTCTTCGCTGTTCAGTCACTGCAGCAACAGTATACGTTCTTGAAGATAGATTTTCTTCCCACTAGAATATGGGTTGTGACAGCCTGAGCAAAACTTTCAGGAAATAGACTTAAATTGACACGGTCAACCCCAAGGGTCTCAAAGTGTCTAGTCTAAAAAACTTTTAATGATTAGTCATATTCTGCAGAGACTGCTAACGTAGCTGATGGTCTGACTTTGATTCAGATTTTTTTTTTTCCCCTGCCTGATAGTGTCCCTTTCAACTGAGCTGAAGGGGCTGATGGGACCAGATACTCATTCATCCTCTCTCTGTGAACACCTCTGACAGAGTAATTATGTTGGAAGAACTGTCTGCCATACTGTAAAAAAAAAACAAAAAAAAACAAGGAGCTGCATCAGCATGTGGTCTGAAAGCAAAACAAAATGGTAATATTAAATGCACGCTGAAAATAGAAAATAGAGTTAAAATCAACGTTCTGACCTTAGGTGGTCTTGAAATATCTAAAAGAAAAAGCAAAGTTGAGTAGATGGGAGGTTATTTTTACCTCCCTCATGATAACCCTTTTTTTAAGATATTTCCTGACAAAGACCTTAAGGTCAAACATCGATTTTAACCATTTTTAGCATGCACTTAATATTACCATTTTGTTTTGTCTGCCAAACTGACCCCTTCCCATTCCTTCCTTCTGTAGGGTCTTCAACCATTTCTAGATGTTTTTATCTCAGAGTAAGGTTTTAAAAAAAGTTGTTTGTTCTCAACCCTTTTCAAGTAATCCTCGGTTTCTCATGGGAAGACAGTGTGGTACCTGAGGACTGGAGGAGGGCAGATGTGATTCCCCTTCACAAAAGTGGGAGCAAAACAGAGGCAGGGAACTACAGACCTGTCAGTTTGACCTCAGTGGTACAGAAAATGATGGAATCACTTCTGAAGGAAAGAATTGAGTACCTAGAGGCCAGTGGGGCACAGGACCCAAGGCAGCATGGATTTATAACAGGAAGGTCATGTCAGACAAATCCAATTGATTTCTTTGACTGGGTGACCAAAGTAGTAGACCAGGGAGGGGCTGTGGACATGGCCTAACTAGACTTTAGCAAGGCATTTGACACAGTGCTGCAAAAAAGATAAACAAATTAGCCAGCCTGGGAGTGGGTCCCAGGGTGGTAGCCTGGGAAAAACACTGGCTGGACAACAGGAGACAGCAGGTAATAGCAAGTGGAGTTCACAGTGAAGAGGGGGGGTTACTTGTGGGGTACCACAGAGTTCAGTATTGGGATCGGTCCTTTTTAATGTCTTTATAAGTGACATTGCAGAGGGACTGTAAGGGAAAGTATGTCTCTTTCCAGATGACAAGGATCTGCAACAGGGTTGATAAGCAAGGTGGGGTGGAAAGAATGAAAAGGGACTTGGCAAGGTAGGAGGAATGGTCAAATGTATGGCAGCTTAGATTCAACGCAAAGAAGTACAAAGTAATGCACCTGGGAAACAAAACCCCAGGGGAAGAGTACACACTTGGTTTGGGGGGATACTGACAACAAAAATGGAAAGAGACCTGGGGGTAGTCATATCAGACGACCTAAAGGTGACCAGCAATGCAACAAGGCAGTAAGAAGGGCTGGTGAATACTGGGATGCATAGGGAGATGCATCACCAGTAGAAAACAGGAAGTTGATGGCCCTCTGTACAGACAGTTGGTAAGACCACATCTGGAGTACTGTGTACAGTTCTGGAGACCCCATCTCTGCAAAGACAGACAGGGTGGAGGCTGTCCAGAGGAGGGCAACCAAAATGGTGCAGGGTTTGCACCAGGAGACATATGAAAAAAAGACTAAAGGAACTTAAGATGTACAGCCTCGAGAAAAAGGAGAGTGGGGACATGACAGAAACTTTCAAATACCTCAAGAGAATCAACAAAGTCCAAGAGGGTAGCATCTTTCTGAAAGAGATGTGCAAGAACAAGGGGGCACAATTTGAAGACAGAGGGGGGAGGGCTAGAGGTAATGTGAGGAAGTATTTCTTCACAGAGAGGGGTGTAGATGCATGGAATGACCTTCCTGAGGAGGTGGTAGAGTCAAAAACAGAGGGGGAAATTCAAGAATGCTTGGAACAGACATAAGGCAATTCTAGTGGGGGTAGGAGGAAGTAGGCTGTTGGTTAACTAGGATCTGTAGCTTATCCATTAGGTAGGGAAATGGACAGACTAGGTAGGCCAAGCGGTCCTTATCTGCCATCAAATTCTATGTTTCTATGTTCGCTCACCAAACAAGGAAATGCACTCAAAAAGGGAATCAGCCTTCTGCTACAAATCCGAAGATAAACCTGTTCTCCTCAGACATGCATACTGCCTAGTGGCAGAGTTCAGCACTACTGTGGAGGCAGTATTACTGTTTTAATATCAACTGCAAACTGGAACTGGTACTTGGCTGCTTCCAAATCAAATTTCACTGTGTGACAGTTGTGCCTTTTTCTGGTTAGGAAGATCATCACACACAGCCATAACAGTTCAGTAATGCCTGGTGATGGTGGGATGCAGTGGCGGAGCCAGGTTTGGGAGCGTTTGAGAGTCAGGGGGGCCATTCAGTTAATCATGGGCTCCACAATGGACACTAAACAGTAAATAAGGATGGTGGTGCGGCACCACTACTCACACTGGGACAGCCAGGAGGGCAACCACCTCTCAGCCCGCCACTGGTGGGATGAATAGCTCAAAATAGCCTGCATCAGGATCAGGGTTGAAGAGGCCTTTTTTTTTCCCAAAATGGCCTATTCTTTTAGAATTTTTATCTGGAGTGTGTGTGCGCTATTTACACAACACATATTTATTAATGTTTTTCCTGTCACAAGCCAGTTCTGTACATGGATTGTTCAGAATGTTCTTAGTTCTTTTGAAAGATTTTTTTTAAAGTATAATGCAATCTGCTTTACATAATTTATTCCCAGCATCCTTACCTCTGATTCACTTGTGTGCAAAGTCATTTCTCCCATTTGACTTGAGAAACAGGAAGAAGAATAACCCTCTGTAGGGTCTTCCTCTGAACCAATTCCCTCCACACAGTCATCAGATGGTAGGCTGGTTCAGTTCCTAGATCGGACTCATTATCTTCCAAATGAAACATGAAGTCTACTTCTCAGAGAGTTTTCTGCATCTTTCATGGATCTGAAGAACTGCTACATTTGTCTTATATCCTGAATGGATGGTAGCCTTTCATCATTGACACCTGTGTCATCCCTTCCCCTGCTTGATTTTTGGAGTGTGGGTCTGGTCGCCAGATGCTTTTCTTTATGGGTTTGTTTAGCAGCAGGTTTTTCTGCTGCGACTCTGCTTTCCTTGTGCGCTTTTTTCCTAACACTGGAAATTTGGCTTTCAGCATCCCTGAATAAAGAAGTACTGTTAGTAATCCTGCAAGCAGAGTAGTCACCACAGTGATCTCTGTGCAACTTGGCCACTTAACTGCCATCAGAGTTGCTACAATTTTTCTGAGGGGTCTCAGTGTTTGTCAATTTTGCTGCCACCAGAGCTGCCCACACTTTCCTAGGGGGCTCCTGCCAGCTTGCTAGTGGACGTCTCATTTTTGCTCTCATTATTCATTTATTTTGCTATGGCAACCTTATATGAACGCCCCAAGCAACCAGGTCTGCTACAGGAGCAGAAGGTAAAAAGAAAAAACACATCAGAATCACAGTTTTTTAATCTGTGAGTTGAGCCTAAACATCTAAGACAATGTTACTGCATGTGTGCTTATAGTAGAGCTTAAAATTTGCTTGTGTGTCATAAGGGATTCCCCACCAGGGTCCTAGAAGAAGGGTATTACCAAAATGTAAAGGGGGGCAATAAATACAGGTTACTCACCTGTAACAGGAGTTCTAGGAATGGTATATGTTGTTCATCCACACTCATTGGCAGTATCCTTGCCGCTTTAAATCTTGCCGGAAGGTCTTCAAGCTTGCTCCTCCCACCCACCCGGGTGGTATAACTCTCGGCTCCGCCCCATGACGCCAGATCTGGCCCGCTGGAAGCTCAGGTTGTCTGTCGAAGCCGGAGAGGTGATGGTAAATGTGGATGAACAACATATACCATTCCTAGAACTCCTGTTACAGGTGAGTAACCTGTATTTCTAGGGACATGGATATGTTGTTCATCCACACTCATTGGCAGACTCTAGCAGTTCTCCGGGAGGAGGGAGGCAAGACGCACCCCACATACTTACTTGGGAAAGAGAGACTGGAGAAACTGAGGCCCCAAAACCAGCATCCCAAGCGTGACTCAAGGTCGATGTGGTAGTGGGTAATGAAGGTGTTTGCTGACTTCCAGGTAGCAGCCCTGCAGATTTCCTGGATAGGGACGTCCCTGGAAGCAGCCACCATTGCAGCAGTATGGCGGGTAGAATGAGCTCTTATCCCTCTGGGAGGCTCCATGCCCGCTAACTTATAGCAGAGATCTATGCAGGAGGTTACCCACCTGCTTATCGTCCGCTTGGCTGCAGGTCTGCCAGATGCGGCTTCAGCGTAGGTGACAAACAGCTGGCGAACCTCTCCCGAATTTCCAGCCGTCGCTCCTTATAATAGCGGCGCCTTCTAGAGATCCAGAGTATGGAGCCTATATTCGCCTCCGGGTGTGATTGGGGTAGAACACCGGCAGAGTCAACACCTGGTTAAGGTGAAACTCCAACACCACCTTCGGAAGGAATTTCGGTGATGCAGGGACAGCCTTGTCCCTGTGGAAGACCAGGTAAGGAGACCATGGAGCGCCTGGAGCTCTCCCATCCTTCTGGCTGACGGATAGCCACCAAGAAGGCGGTCTTCCACAAGGTGAGAGAGAGCACACCTGTGCATAGGTTCGAATGGCTTGCCCATGAGCTTTGCCAGTACCAGCAGTAGATCCCACTGGAGTGTGGGGTTCCGTGACTGAGGGAAATGTGATCAAGGGCCTTTGAAAAGCGCCAGACCACCTTCTCCTGCGCCACTCGACTGCTTCCCGCCCCGCCTGCAAGCAGAGATGGCTGCCAGGTGCACCCTTAAGGTCACGACCTAAGCCCTTGACTAGAAAGGGACCATAAATAGTCCAAGATGCTTGCCATGAACAGGAGGAAGGGTCCAAGCCTTGCTTCTGACACCAAATGGAAAACCTTTTCCATTTGAAGGCATAGCATTTTCTGGTCGACTCACGGGACGCCTCAACTACATTGAGGACCTCGTCGGAAAGACCCAAAGCCTGGAACTCTAGCCGCCAGGAACCAGGCCTGTCAGGTGCAGGGATTGAAGGTCCGGATGGAACACCTTCCCTGATTGACTGAGAGCAGGTCCGGGCGAGCTGAAGCTGTCAGTGAGTCCTGGAGCTGAGACTGAGGAGATCTGGTACCAGAACTGGCGAGGCCAGTCTGGGGCTATCAGAATCACCTGCGCCTTGTCCCTCCTCGCCTTGAGAAGCACCTGTGGATCAAGGGAAATGGGGGAAAGGCGCGAAGAGGCCGGGTCCATTGCTCGAGAAGGCATCCCTGCAGCGAGCCCTGCTGAGGGAGGCGGCATGGAACAGACTCAGCCTACTGCTCTCCATGGAGGCAAACAGGTCCACCTGAGGTGTGCCCCAAAGGGAGAACAGATGCTGTACTACCTCCGGCAGGAGAGACCACTGTGGGATGCAGCCCCTATCCGGCTCAGGGCATCGGCCAGGGTGTTGGAGGCCCTGCCACGTGAATGGCTAGGAGATCCGCCTCAGGCTGCGCACGAGTGACCAAATGCGAGAGCTTCTTGCATAGAAGCATGGAGGCGCGTCCGCCTGGCGGTTTAGATAGTACATGGTCGTGGTATTGTCCGCCTGGACTCGGACCACTTGACCCGGAGGAACGGAGCAAAGGCGGTGAGAGCTAGGCGGACCGCCGGAGCTCCAGCAGGTTGATGTGGCATCGGGACTCCCGGGACCAGAGGCCATGAGCCCGGTGTTCCCCAGATGGGCACCCCAACCCATCAGAGAGGCATCGGTCGACAGAGAGACCGGCTGCTCGGGCGGAGGTAACGGGATGCCTCCTGCAAATGATCTGGAACGGTCCACCACTGGAGAGCATTCCACATCCCTGTGTCACCGACACAAGCTGGTCCAAGGGATCGCAGCTGCTGGGACCACTGGCTGGCCAGTCCCCACTGAAGGACGATGTTCCAGCGGCCCAACGGACCACGCTGGTACAGGCCGCCATGAGACCCAGGAGGCGCAGGGAAGTCCCGGCAGGGCGCAATTGCCCAACCAGAAATGATCGGGCAAAGGAGGAAAGAACCTCGGCCCTGTCCGCCTGAGCCGCGCCTGGCTCGAAGAGAGTCGAGCTGCGCCTGATGAATAAAATCACCTGCTTCGCTCGAAGCTCTGACTTGGCTCTCGTGATAAGGAGGCCCAGTTGAGAGCAGACCTGGAGGGCCAGATCTCTGACCACTCCGCCTCCTTCCTGGAGGGAGCCGCATCAGCCAGTCGCCCAGGTAAGGGTACACCCGACCCCGGCCGCAGGGAATGCTGTCACCACTGCCATGCATTTGGTGAAGACCCTGGGAGCTGGAGACAAGCCGAAGGGCATGGCTTGGAACTCGAAGAGAGATCCTTCCGCTCGGAAGCGAAGGAATCTCTGGTGAGACGGACGGATAGGGACGTGAAAAAACGCGTCCTGCAAGTCCAGAGAGCAGAACCACACGCCGCTCCAAGGATGGTATTATCTGAGCCAGAGTGACCATCCTGAAGGTTCGAGACCTTAGGAACTTGTTTAGGTCGTGTAGGTCGAGAATGGGGCGCCAGCCCCCCGTCCGTTTCGGAACCAGGAAGTACCTGGACACAAACCTGGGTCTGAAGGAGGGTCCACCACCTCTTACCACCTCCTTCTGAGGAGGAGAGTGATGTCGGCTCGACGAGCCGCCAGTGAGGCTGGGGATCCGGCGCCCGAGGGGCGACGGCTCAAAGGGTGGTGCCTGTCAATTCCAGAGGCAGGCTCTTCCCACCACTCTTCAAGACCCACCTGTCCGTGGTAACAGCGGACCAGGCGAACGGAAGTGCTGGAGCCGCCCTTCACGGGGACCCAGGGGCAGGTGACGGGATGGGGGCGACACCCCTCAGCCCGGCCACTGGGCAGGCTTGGAGGAGGGACCGGCCGAGGGACCTCCTGGGCCCTTTCCTCCCTGCCTCCTGTTAGAGGAAGTCAGCGTTTGGTTTGGGATGCCAAGTCCGAGCCTGCTGGCCCTGACGTTGTCGGCCAAGGCCACAGAAGGACGAAAGGGCTTAGGCTGTGGTTTCGGCGCCTTGTCCTCTGAGCGAAGAGACCGAGTCCAAGGTGGCATTGGACTTCTCGATCCTCTGCAGGTGACCTTCCACCCCAGGGTCAAGAGGCCGTCCCTCAAAGGAACATCCGCCAACTTGTGCTGGGTATCCGGCGTAAAGGTGGATATCCTCAGCCAAGCTCGCCGACGCAGTAGCCAGTGCGGCCGCCACCCATCTGGCACATGAGTCCCCTACATCCAAAGCAGTCTGGAGCTGCTGTTTGGCTACTGCTCTGCTCTGGTCCCGCACCTGCTTAACCGTAGTCTGCAGATCGGGCGGGAAGATGAGGGATGACCTCATCCAGGGGCCCCAACAGGGCATGAGAAAATGTGCCATGAGGACGGGCCAACTGGCCTGACGGTAGCCGAGAGAGGACGAGCGAGACTTTTCGCCGACATATGTCCAATTTCTTGGACCCTTTGTCAGGAGGTTTGTCCACATCCTCGTGCTGCCGGGCGCTGCTGAAAAACGCTGTCGGTAACCAACCCTCAGCAGAGGGTGTTCCAAAACCGGACAAGGAACCAGTAGGGATCGAGACATTTTGGCCATCCTGGCCAAGGGCGAGGGCAGGAAGCAGGGCGCTGCCAAAGTTCCAGTGCCGACCCACTATGGCCTCGGCCACCGGAAAGGCCTCCGTCGGAGAATCCCTCGTCCAGAATCTCCGTGAGGGGATACCTGGCCTGCTTTGAACGGGTTCGAGCCCATCCCGTAGACTCGAGATGAGCCAAGCAGTCCTAGGAAGGACGACGGGCTATCGTCCATTGACTGACTCTCCTGAAGACCCAAGTCCAGTCGCTGGAGAAGAAGGAGGAATCATCTTTGACCTCGAAGAGTCCTCGAAGAGCTGCCTCTGGCCTGAGCCACCTTCACCTGCCGAGGTCGGTCGTGAGTGAGGTAACTGACAGCCGATGGGTAAACCCAGTCAATCGAGAATCTTTGGTCGGAGCCCCAATTGGTGGCTGGAGGCGGAGGTTCCACCGAATCGGTGGAGCAGCTGGTTTGGCCGAACAACCCGCCTGGGTATAGGCTCCTCGGACAAGTCGAGGGTTGTGTCGGCCGCCCGTGACAGTTACTTAATGGCCGGGAAGGCGCTGAGTCGGCTTATTCCCGCCAGGAGGAGCTGTTGCAACATAAGGTCCTCGCATCTCCGACGTATTTACGCTAAAGCCTCCCTCATCCGAGGAGGAGGACGAGCGCGACGCCCGCTTACCGGCGGTGCCGAGACCGAGACCGCTTATGACGGTGGGAACGGGCTGGACCGCGAAGAGGTCCGAGACCGAGACCGAGAGTCCCGGAAATTCCGGGGTCGGTGCGGGAGGTGTCGGCCGGAACCGGCACTCCCTTCGGCTCGGAAGGTCCATCCGAGGGCTCCGGAACCGGAGGCACAGGCGAGCCCACGGGATCCTCAACTCCTCCCGGGGAACCGGGAGAGGGAATCTCGCTGCTAAAGGCGACAGCTCAGTTCAATGGGTCGAGAAAATCTCGACTTCATCAGTGGAGTCTCGGTCAACTGACCTGACGGGACACCGTGAGGCCAGTGGCCGAAGCCGAGCGGTCGACCGAAGCCGACGGTCGACGGCCCGGGGAGAGGGACCTTTCCCGCTCCCAAGAGCGTCGACGGAGGGACTTACCCTTGTCCCTCTTTTTGGACCGAGAATAAGGTCCAGCAGACGCAGGCCCTTCTCCTTTAGTGGAGAGGGACAGACAAAGCTCCTTAAAGGAAGCCGTGTAGGAAGAACCCAGAGAGAGCGGGATAAATGCCGCTGCCGAGGAAGATACGCCCGCGCCTCTCTTCGAGGCGACCATCCGCCGAGCTGATCCGCCGAAACGCCACGCTGACACCGCCAACCGGCCTCCTGGACTTCACCGAGGGAACGCTCTCGGACGGCCCAAGGTAATCGGCAGCACGGGTCTTCGAGGGACGAAGTCGTGAAAGATGAGCACAGGTCGTAAGCCCATGGGTCGTGCTCACAAGGCCTAAGCAGTAGACACACGCGGAGTGTGGATCCGTCCGAGACATCTTCTGCCCGCATGGGCATCTCCGAAATCCGGAGTCGATTTGTCCATCGCAGTCAGAGGGATCAAGACTGAAGTCTTTTGCAAAATATTATTTTTAAACCGCAAACGGAGAAATAGGAACTATCAAACGAGCGTTATGAGGGAACCTGAGCTCCAAGCGGTAAGGAAGATCTGTCGTCATGGGGCGGAGCCGAGAGTTATACCACCCGGGTGGGTGGGAGGAGCAAGCTTGAAGACCTTCCGGCAAGATTTAAAGCGGCAAGGATACTGCCAATGAGTGTGGATGAACAACATATCCATGTCCCTAGAATTCAATATTTCGGAGAAAATCAAAAAATTCTGATGTCAGGATAGAGACCCCCACCCATTTTCAAAATTACAAGAATGAGTTTAATAATGTGAGAATCTGCAATCCCCCCCCCAAACAAATTTTAAGCACTGTTATAGTATCAAATTAATACAGGTCTCACGCTTATTAAAACTAGGCTCCATACGCCTCTTGGGTCTATGACATGGAAGCTCATTTTAAAAGTATTTTAGTGTTCCTGATTAAAAGGAAAACCTTTTAAAACGTAGTAGTTGTATAGTGTACGTTGTAATGTTGCCAAGAGTTTGTGAACTTCACTAATTGTGCTATTCTTAGTACCAGAACCCATCGTAAAGAGAAAGCAACAAAAGGAAAAACAGCTTAGAGACAATAAATGCTAATGCGCCAACACAAAAAGTGCTAATGCATGACTTGCAATGTTCTCTGTTCCCTTAATGACCGCTACACAGTTCAGTATAAATTCTGTAAATATCGCAAAGGAGGGATGGCAGAAAAGCAGTGTTTTAAAATGTAATTGATGAACTGCAATAAAGGATACCAACTAGCATGGTCTCTCTGAGGCTACCAGTCTCTCCAGCAAAGAAACTGATCTAATGGTTGGGCAGCAGAGGGAGCATAATCACTGCACAGGGGGGTTTGAACAGACTATTTCTATCCAGTATGCAGCACAAGATACAGCCATTGGAGAATATGCAGCAGGTTTCCTTCCTGGTGTTATGAATATGGGCTTTCCAGCAGAAGACAAGACCCGAGAACAGTGGGGTTGGAGCCAGGCACATGATTAGGTGGTAGCATGCTTAAAGAGCAGCTGACACCACTTTTTGTTCTGTGCAGGCAACCGATAACATGGAATTGCTTGGATTGCCTGCCCTAGGAGCTATCCTAGCTGTATTTGGCATTTTTTTTGCACAGTATTAAACAAGTTATTTCCTCCGTAACACCTTGCTTTTAACTTCGTATTAGCTGGGTGATCACCAAGCGCTGCAACCCCACCCCAAAACAACATGATTAGTGTGGTAGGAGCGGGGTGCAGGTGCTCTATGAACAATGTAATGGAATCGGGGGAGGGGGCTGCTTAAATGTACCTTTATTATCTCTGTTGGCAGCTTATACATGTATGGCGCTATAATTTATAGCCCCATACATGTCTACCTTCCAGCAAAGAAAGATAATCTAGGTATATTTAGGCAGCCCCCCCCCCATTCCATTACATGGTCCATAGAGCACCTGCAGCACCATTCCCTTCCGCACGTCATAATTATGCTGTTTGTGGGGTGGGGGCAGGGCTGCAGTGCTCGGCAATCACCCGGTTCATACATGGAAGTTACAAGCCAGGTGTTAAGGAGGCAATAACTTGTCTAAAACTGCACAAAATAAGTCATATATAGCTAGGATAGCTCCTAGTGCAAGCAACTCGATGTTATGGGTAGCCTGCCAGTATCATGTCAGCGGCTCTTTAAGGGTGAAAAGAACAGTGAAGTGAATACAGAGAAATAAAGATCGGATGGTTGAAGAGAACTGGGCACAAGGTATGGAAACAAGCATGTGACCGTTCAAATCCAATGTGAGAGTTCCAGGTGCAAGTTCTTTGAACTGGGAACATGCAAGTGTGCCTATGGCTGAATCCTCACTGTTAAAAGTACAGATAAAAACTACAAGGTAATTATTTACTATTAGCAATTCAAAGCATCACTGCCTCCCCATACAATTCCTCCAACACCACTTTCAAAAGTCAAATGGGATGACTTAAAACAAAATGTGTGGCTTCAGAGGAGTTGTGCAATAATTAAAATACAGCAAATCACACTTAGATGTGTATATCAGGGCACTAAAACAAAATGCTAGACAGAGTATTGAGAAGTGAGACCAGTCCCAACGGACCATGGCCTTCTTCAGACTATAGTTATAATAAAAGGGAACAATGAAGTCTTCTCCTCCTTAAAAATAGTACACAAAATTATTCAGCTACTGGCTTGAGAGGCAGGTGAATAGCGACAGCCCACTCTGTATTACAATGACAACTAGTAAATCTTACAACCTAATAGGCCATGATAAGCACTTTACAGTTGAAAAGGACAGGGAAATTTATGTTTCAATCATAAGACACCTGCTCCAGATCCCACAAATTTTGTTCTCTTAAGCTTTTGTGCAACTCATTCATTTCCTATCGAGTCACACGCATCATACAGACAACAGAATTGAAAGACTACTACTAATAATACAGTAAATTATGCATCATTAGGCAACTGCAGCCAACATGTCCCGGCCCAAGATCAATTGCTTATACACTTGCAACATTATATCAAATTAGAAAAAAATGATATAGTGAGGTGTACCTGTTTGTTGGGAAATGCTCTGATGCAACGGGTCTGGTATTTGAGACTGGACTCTCTCCTCTGCTGCACATATCCCATGTTCCTTAAGTCCCATACCAGCACTCTGCGGCCAGCTGTTCCTACAATCAGCCTATCTCCAGAAACAGAAAGTGTGTACACCTTAAATAGAAAAAGAAAGACCTCAGCATTGTATGCATTTGAATGTTCTGCTGCGCTATATTAAACATGATTCACACTCGCTGTTGTATGGTCACCACAGTCCAAACCCCACCCCAATTAACTTTAGACTTCCACAGCATGCAAAGTTAAGGGCATTAAAGGTGAACAGCAAGAGACACCAGCTGCCTCAGGACATACCTTCAGACACTGGAGTCCACACCTGAAGTAAAAGTAAATTAGTCACCTGTAACCGTGGCTCTAGGAGTGGTAAAAGTTCACGTCCACACACTGACAGTTCCACCAGAAGTGTTGATTCATCCGACATCTTGAAGTTAAGCTCCTCCCACCACCCTGGCACTATACCCCCAACTCCACCCTGTGATTTCAGATCGTTGCATGCTAGGAACAGAGATCTGTGTGCCACTAGCAGGGAATGCCTGGTGGGTGGTATGGGTAGCCTGATTTTCTAGGGGCATGGATACAGTTCACTATCCATACATAAGCAGACTCCTAGAAGTTCTCCAAGAGGTGGGGGCAGGCACGCACGCACCCCTACTTGGTGGAGAGACAAAAGAACGTCTCTAAAGCAGTGTCTCAACGAGGCTCAAGGCAGATGCTGTAATGGGAAATGAAGGTGTGTTGCCGACTTCCAGGTTGCAGCCTGCAGATTTCCTGGATAGGAATGTCCTTGGAAGCACCCACCAAGGCAGAAATGTCTGGTGGAATGAGCCCTAAGCCATACAAGAGGCTCCCTACCAGCCAACCTATACAGGAGAGGTTGATGCAGTATGTAATCCACCTGCCAATTGTCCATTTTATTGCCACTCTGCCAGGTGTGGCTTCAGTGTATGTCAAATAGCTGGCGAGCCTCACCTCAGACTCCAGCCATACCCTCCTTAGAATAACTAAGCACCCTCAGCAGGTCCAAAGTATGGAGCCTGCCGCTGGCCTTCAAAGAAGGGCTGGTAAAGTATACTGGTAAGTTGAACACCTGGTGAAACTCCAATATTACCTTAGACAGGAACTTCGGGTGGGGGCGAAGGACAACCGTGTTCTTGTGGAAGACCAGAAAAGATTACTTCACCAAGAGCACCTGCAGCTCACTAATCCTTCTGGCTGCACAATGGCTACCAAGAAGGCTATCTTCCACAACATGTGTGATGTTTCACACCTGTGCATAGGCTCGAATGGCTTGCCTATGAGCAAAGTCAGCACCACCAGTAAGTAAACTGGTGGTGGTTCACGCCCTTGAAAAAGCACCCGACTACCTACTCTTGGGCCACCGGTTTACAAGTCTGTGCCCGGTAAACAGAAATGGTTGGGAGGTGTACCTCAAGGGTAGTCGCATGCAGCCCCAGCTGGGAGAGTGACTAGAGGTACTCGAGCATACCAGGCCCAGGGCGGACAATGGATCAAGCCCACCGAACCACACTGGTGCAGGACGCAATGTACACTAGCAGCCGCATGAAGTCCCAGGCATGGCACAAGTGCCCAATGTGAAAGGAACAGGCAAAGGAGTTAAGATCCAGTGTCCGGCGAGCAGGAAGGTGGCCTGTCACCTGCAGGGAGTTTAGCTCTGCCCCAATGAATTGAATCACCTACAAAGGGATCACTTTGAACTTGGCCAAGTCAACCAGCAGGCCCAAGTCTCTGCAGTTCTGGAGGGCCAGATCACTAAACCGCTCCACAGCCTCACTGGAAGGCCCGGCTATCAGCCAGTCATCTAGGTACGGATACATCCTGATGCCCTTGTGACTCAAGAAAGCTGCCACCACTGCCAGGCAGTTGGTGAAGACCCTGGGCGCAGATAAGAAATCAAAGGGCATGAACTAGAACTGCAGAACTGAAGGTACCACCAGTGGGATGAACTGGGATGAGGAAGAATGCATCCTGGAGGTCCAGGGAGCACAACCACATGCCCTGCTCCAAGGAAGGTACAATTTGGTTCAGGGCGACCATTCAGAACTTGTGCTTCCACATATACTGATTCAGATCATGCAGATCCAGTATGGGGCGTCAGCCTCTCATCCATTTCAGGACCAGGAAGTACCTGGACAAGTAAGTCTGACTGGCCAGAGCATCTGGGACATGGGCTATAGCTCATTTCACAAGCAGCTGAGAGATGTCCTCCCATAGGGAGGCCGTGTATCCTGTGACACAGAGGACTCCCTTCAGTATGGGCTTGGTAAGGCAGGAAAGTATCGAGATACAGAGGAAGTCCTCTATCTAACAACTTGAGAACTCACTTGTCAATGGTAGTAAGGGACCAATGTGGCTAGAACTGGCAAAGGAGACCCCACACAGGAAGCTGGGTTAGGGACTGGACAGGCAGGAGGCTGACACCACCCAACCAATCAATGGGTAGCTCTGGAGGGTGCATCAGATGCTGGGGCTGGAGGGGCAACACTTCCCCTACCCTCAGCTCTTGTTGGCCCCTGGTTGGAGAACAAGGCCTTGGAGCACCAGGCTTGGTATTGCCCATGCTGAGGCTGATGCCTAGGCTGCTGTGGCTGAAAGGACAAACTAAAAGGCCTTTTTCGGTTTCTGGGCCTTAGGGTCCTTTTCAAACAAAGTCAGAGTCCAGAGTGGTGATGGACTTAAATTTTATTGAGATGTCCTTCCACCCTGCGCCAAAGAGGTCATTAACAAAGAACAGGATATCTTGCAATTTAGCTTGTGCCGAGTATCCGCTGAAGGTGCAGAGTCCCAGCCTGGCCCTATGATGCATCGTGATGGCCACTGCCATGGGACTGGTGCAGGAGTTGCCAGTGTCCAAGACTGTCTGGAGCTGTGTTTAGCCAGCTCTTGACCCTGGTCTGTAATCAACTTCACCAGCACCTGCCTGTCAGCAGGTAGGTGAGGGACGGCATCCTCCAGCACACCCAAGAGGGAGTGGCCAAAGTTAGCCATCAATACAGTGTAGCTCATCTGACAGAGAAACAGAAGTGTGTGTAGACCTTGGCTGTGTGGTCAAGCTTCTTTGACCCCTATCCTGGGGACTTGTCCATGTCCCCTTGGTTTCCAGACTTCCGGAAAGCCGTGTCTGTAACCAGACCCTTGACCAAGAGATGTCTGAGAACCCAGAAAGTGACCCAGTAGGGGGGTGCAGAACTGTGGACCATACAGATTAAGGGTGCCAGGCAGAATGATGGATGCTGCCAAGCTCCAGAGTCGGTCCCAATACGGCTTCTGCCACAGAGAAGCAACCCCGTGGGATTTACTTGGTTAAGATGGACAAAAGGGGCTATTTGCCCATCTAGACTGTCCTCCACACATGTGGAACATGTAATTGAAAAGAACTCTGTCGAATCCCCTATTATAACGGCTGTATCAGCAGCCATTTGTCTAATTTATTTTTAAAAATATTTATTCCGGTGCAGTCTACAATATCTTGTGTTAGTAATTTCCATACCCTTGGAGTTCGAACAGTGAAAAAATATTGTCTTATTAGTTCGTGTTCTTTCAAATTCAAGCTGTTTACTGTGACACCTAGCCACAATTTTTCTCGAAGTGAATGATAATCCACACTGAACCATTAAAGATGGATTTCCAGTTATTTTAAAGAGTAGAAGATGATCACCTCCTAGTCTTCCCAATCTGAGTGGATATAGTCCTGTACGTCGCAACCTTTCTTCATAGTCAAAGGGAGTTTAGCTGCTCTACGTTGAATCTGCTCTATTCTTTTCACACCAGAAATTAGATAAGGGCTCCAAAGTGGGGATCCATAATCTATGTAGGGCCTAACCTGAGACCTATACAAGGTCATAATGCATTCTTCAGATTTAGAAACAAATGTAGAATTTATTCTGTGAAGAGCATTTGTTTGATTTGCTATTCTGTTACAATGTTCCAAAAAAGATAATTTATTGATTAGTATCCCCAAGTCTTTTTCTACACTAGAAACTTAAATTTTACTGTTATTTAGGAAATAAATCTGTTCAGGGTTATTTCTACCCAAGTGCAATACTGCACATTTGGATACATTAAAAAAAAAAATATTGTTTGTTACTGCCCATTGTTCAATGATGGCCAAGTCAGATCTTAACTGGTTGATGTTTGTTATATCTTTGACACGGCCCCCAAGTTTGATGATATCTGCAAATTTAACAAGATTGATTTTAAATGAAATAGTCATATCACTAATGAAGATATTAAAAAGTGATGACCCCAGGACTGAACCCTGGGAAACGCCACTAGTTATATTAACTTTGTTCGAAAGTACATCGTTTGCCCTAACATTCTGTGTTCTACCATTCAGCCAGCTATGAATCCATGAAACTAGCTGTCCGTTGAAAATGTCTGTGACAGGGTACTTGGCCATTTTCTGAACGGGCTACAAAGACAGACATGGAGTAGTTTCCAAAATGACACGGGCCCATGGTCAGTCAGGTCCTCGATCGACACGCAGTTTAAGATCCCACTTCGAGGGGGCTCTTGCAGCAGGTAACACCGGTCGGACTGAAGCCACCAGGCGCCACGACCACACGGAAAACTTCTAGCTGTGAGTGTATCAAGGGGGGCCGCCACCACCAGCACGCTGACATCAGCCTACACTATAAAGGGAAGGTTCCCCAGACCTACTCCAGTTCTTTTCCCGCTGTGGACCCACGCACATCTGACCTCCATGGACATCTGCTTCAGTCGACTGCCATTTTGTTCACGTTTACTCACAATTTATTCCTTTTTCTCTAATTGTATTAACATCAATTTTTGGTGTTTCGTCCATCTCGTTTATGTTTTCTTCTCCAGGCTCGTCTTTCAACCAGCCTACGAAATGTGTCTGCGGCAAGCAGATACCCACCAAAGATGGTCACTCTTCCTGCCTGCTCAGGCCCCAACTACAACACTGAGGCCTGCCAGTGCTGCCAGGACTTCAAACAGGCCACACGGAGATGCCGCTTGAAGACCCTTCAAAGCTACCTGCTACAGCAGAAATTGGCCATGATGGAGAAGAAGCTTCAGAATAAAAGCTCTTCCATTTCCCCAGCTCAGTCCTCTGGGGCATCTTCTTCCCAGAAAGACAGAGAATTAATCTAGCAGGAAGCATAAGCACCAGGAAAAGCACCTGTAACATCCTCTGTCAGCCTCTCGCTTACAGTCACTGCACAGTCCGGCTTCCACCTCAGGATTTTCCTCCCGAAGTCTTCCTTCCTATGCAGCCCTCACTTCCTCAGAGTTGCCAGCAGTACAGTCGCCCACCCTCATTTCCATCACAGGCGACAGCTCCATGGGGCAGTGGACTTCGTCCCCTGCCTCCCTACCCCCGATGCTCAGGCCTCATCTCTCACAGAACCTCAGCCAGGCGACTCGAATGGGGTTGGAACCTCCAGTGGTGGGTCTTCACCAGTCGCCCCCCCCCCAAACACAGGCACTGCCTTGGTCAGTCTCCGAATTCGGGGCTGGCACTAGTCCTTCCAGGCATCACCAGAAGCAAGCGCTCGCCTCTTCCGCACAGGCGATGCCTCTTCCGTCCCTGCATGCAGCAGCCTTGCCTCTGGGGCCAACATTGGCTACTTCCTCAGACCAACACTAGCCTTAGCCTGTCAGGCCGACACCTCCAACGAAGACTCCTCAGCCATCGTCACCTCAGCCCAACCCTGCGCTACAACCAACGCCCTCTGGCCCTCCTAGGAACCCCCAGCTGGCGCTGTTGGACCTATGCAAAGCTACTCTATGCCAGCTCCTCCACCAACGTACTCGTACCCTCCTCAATACCCTTTATCCACCCAACAATCCTCCTCCACTGGTGGATCATAATGCCTTATTTACAGCTTGGTGGACTTTTATGCATAATAAGGATGCACTCAAGCGCCCCCTTCCCCCCCGATATAGACTGGGCAGGACCTAGCAACCACCACACCACAGGGACTTCTGGGTTTCACAAGGGGACCTTTTACCAGCATATGGACGACAATCGCCCTCAGGCACCAGTCCAGGACAGCAATCAGTTGGAGGAAGATTCCTCCTCTTCAACCTCTGAGTCGGAGGATTCAAGGGGCTCCTCTGATGGAAAGGAGCCTCCTAAGGAGGCCCCCCATGTCTCCCCCTGACGATCCCCCTTTCCTTGATATGATGCGTCATATTCAATCCCTTATGGGATGGGAGACAGAGCAGTGTTATCTGGAGTGCCGTCGCCTGGCTATATACCTCTGGCAAAAGGAGATCCTTCCTTTAGTGGTGCCTCTTTTGACAGATTCATACAATGACGTTACTAAGGTGGCGTGAAACCACCTTTCCTCCATCCTGACTTTGGCCAAAAAGGCAGATAGCCTTTACCATGCAACTGTGGGCAAGCCCTTCTTTGGAGAGCACCCCACGGCAGACTCAGTGGTCATGAATGCTACTCACAACCACACTAAAAAAGTACAAACTCCTAAGTACCCACTCCCCTGACAAGGAGTCTCGGCAACTGGGACAGCTGGGCAAGTGGATGTATTCCTTGGCTACACTGGCCATTTGGATCCTTAACTACAATATTTGGCCCATATGGTGCGGTACCAGAATGCCCTCTGGGATCAGGCAACAAATTTGGTCCAAACCCTCCCTGAGGACTCTAAGAAGCAGATGGACCAACTCTTAAAGTCTGGGTTAGATGTGGGCAACCATGTCCTGCGGACAGCATATGACACTATGGATGCCTCCGGGTGGAGGGTGGCAGCAGGGATCTGTCTTCACCATTCATGGCTCAGGGTGTCTGGTTTCGCGCCTGATGTTCAGGCCAAGATAATGGATGCACCCTTAAAGCATTCTGTCTTGTTTAAAGGAGATGTCCAGTATTATTATCTTCTGCCTTCAGGAATCGAGCAAGGTCCTAAGGTCAGTGCATTCCAAGTACCTGTCCCAACTGCAGTCCTCCCAGTTTCAGTCCTTTCGCCAGTCCTCTCCCAAGCCTTCGAAGGACCAGCAGTAGAAAGGACACTTTAAATGCAAAGCAAACACCCCACCAGCCACAGCAACTCTCCCTAAGGCCCCCAGAGCTCCCTACAGCTGCTCTACCCACCCCCAGATCCACTGCCCGACTCCTTGCCTGACCTTCCCCCTTCCAGCAAAGGCCTTTGGGGAGGTGATCAGGAGTCTGTTCTCCCTCTACCTCGAAGGATGGCGAACAGTAACCTCAGATTAATGGGTGCTGCAGATTATCAAAAAGTGTCACACCCTCAAATTTCTGAAGCCCCGTCCGAAAAGCCCTCCCTTGTTCTCCCACTACCCTTAGGCCCACATCCCCCTCATCCAGGAGGAGATTCAGGCACTTCTGCATAAAAGGGCTACAGAGCCCATCCCTCCGGCTCAAAGAGGGACAGGGTTCTACTCATTTCTTCCTCATCCAAGAAAACAGGGGACTCTAGGCAAATCCTGAACCTCAACTGTCTGAATCTCTACACAGAGGGCAAGCACTTCAGGATGGTCACCCTCCACAATCTGTTGCCCATCCTTCAGCAGGGTAACTGGCTCTGTTCCCTGGACATGTAGGATACCTACTTACATATCCAGGTCTTCCCAGCCCACCGCCATTTTCACTGTTTTTGCTTCCGGGGGACCACCTTCAATTCAGGGCCCTTCCTTTTGGCCATTCCTCTGCACCTCAGATTTTTATCAAATGCCTGGCAGTGGTGGCTACAGCCCTAAGGAGACTGGGCTTTTATGTGTTCCCTTACCTGGGCAACAGGATGCTGACAGCCTCATACAGAGACCTCTTGCTGCAGACCTGGAAGGCACATTTCGGCTTTTCCAGACTCTAGGGATCACAGTCAACCTGCCAAAGTATTGTCCCTCTCTGAGCCAGCACCTCCAGTATATTGGGGTGGTCCTTTACTTGTCCCAGGGCAGAGCCTTCTTGCCAATGGACAGAGCAGAGCGCTCAATAGCGCAGGTCCAGCTAGTATCCTCCAAACATCACATACCAGCCACAGAGTTCCTCCGCCTCTTGGGGTACATGGAAGCAGCTATAGCCTCAGTTCCTCTAGCCCATATGCATACGAGGGTTCCCCAATGGACTCTTCAGGTCAAATGGGACCAATGCACTGATGACCTAGATCAGCCAGTGCTGGTCTCTGACATGGTACGGAGGACCTTGGAGTGGTGGTAGAATCCTCTCACTCTCCTGCGAGGGGTCCCCTACCAAGCTGTGTTCCCTCAGCAAAGTCTCACTACACACGTGTATGGGCTGGGGTGCCCACCTAGCTGACCGTCAGACCCAGGGGACCTGATCCAAGTCAGAGCAGCATCTCCACATCAATGTACTGGAGATGCAGGTAGTGCTTTATGCTATGCAGGGGTTCCAGATGCACACACTTCCTGGCCCACTACTGGTGCAGATGGACAACATGTCCATGGTATTCTACATTTACAAGCAAGGAGCAGGGGCACTCATTCCTACCCCTTTGTTGGAAGGCAATAAGAGTTTGGTGTTGAGCCATCGAGCATGGCCTGGAACTCTCAGCCATCCACGTTCCAAGCATCCAAAACACCCTGGCAGACAAGCTAAGTCAGTCCAGGTCAAAGACTCATGGGTAGGAACTCCTGTCCTCTGTAGTCGAAGATCTCCGACAGGTGGGGCCATCCAGAGTTGGACATTTTTGCATCCCCACTCAACGTAAAACTGCGGCTTTTCTGCTCACTCAATCCAAGACCTGGAGTTTTCTGGAGCAACACGTTGCCCCTCTTTTGGGAGGGGAGGTTCCTGTACGACTTTCCTCCCTTCCTGCTCCTACAGAGGGTTCTCCTTAAGCTTCAGTCTGAGGGGGCGGAGAGGATTCTCATAGCTCCCTACTGGCCGTATCAGATTTCATTCCCGCTGCTGCAGCAGCTTACAGTGGAACCTCCAGTTCCCGGCCCCCGTGTTCCAGCTTGCTCTACCAAGAACAGGGCGCCCTGGTCCATCCCAACCACAAGTTCCTACATCTCTACACGTGGCTACTGCAGATTTAGCTATCACCCGCTTTGGGGTTTCCTCCAGGGTTGCTTATGTCTTGGTGGCTGCTAGAAAGCCTTCCACCAGAGCCACTTATACCATTAAGTGGAAGCGCTTTTCCCTATGGGCTGCTGCTTGCCACCTGGATCCCTTCACCTGTCCGGGGAATCTAATTTTGGAGCACCTCCTCTCCCTTTTGGACTCAGACCTGGTGTACTCTTCTCTTAAGGTGCACCTTTCTGCCATCTTTGTGTACCATGCACCTACTGAAAGCAAAGCTGTTGCCCAGCTGGAGGCATCGCACACATTCTTGCAGGGTATCCTACATCTGAAAAGTACAGTTACTTACCAACTTACCGTAACAGTAGCTCTTCGACAGGATCTCTTGCAGCAGTCAATAGCCATAAGGACTGAGCCGCCAGGTCCAAGGACCACACTGAAAACTTCTACCTAGCAGTATTCAGCGGGGGAATGCCCCATATGGTATAAAAGGGGCAGTCCCCCAGCATTAACAGAAATAGGAGAACCTTGGAGGTTTCCTCTTAAACGAGAGAAGCAGAAGAGCTGTAATGGAGAAACTGCAATCAAGGGGAAGGAGGGTGGGAACGCAGTGCCTGCTGCAAGAGCTCCTCTCGATCTACTGTTACAGTAGGTTCTTACATAACTGTACTATCTTACTTCAAGGGGGCTCTTGCAGCAGGCAGTAACCATAAGGACTGAATCTCAAGCAGTAGAGGAACAGACTCAATCAACTGGGAGGAGGGTAGTAGCAGTCATAGGAACTTAATGACAGGAGGCCCTGGAGGACTGCAAAGCTGAAATCGGCTCTACACCTAGAGACAATATCCAAACTGTAATGCCCAATGAAAGTATTGACAGAACTCCAAGTGGCAGCTGTGCAAATGTCTGCAGCAGACATTTCTAAAGGAGGCAATGGAGGCAGCCATACCACTGGTAGAAAAACCTTAGACCTGGCCTGGCAAAGGTTTGTCGTACTTGTGGGTGCAATAAACAATTCAAGTAGCTAACCACGTAGACAGTGTTTGGAAACAGAAGCCCATTCTTTTCTGGGGGCAAATGAAACAAACAACTAGTCAGATTTTCTGAAAGGGCGGTTGCGGTCCAGATAGAAACGAAATACCTGATGAACATCTAGAGTATGAAGTAAAGCCTCCCCTGTTTTAAATACTCAGGTAAATAAACAGGCAGGTGGATGGACTGATTCAAAGTAAACCCAGACACCACCTTAGGCAAAAACTTAGGATTGGTCCGCAATGATACCCTGTCTTTGTGGAAAATCAAAGAAGGTTCTTAAAACAAAGCCTGAAGCTCGGAAATCCTAAGAGCTAAAGTAATGGCAACTAAAAATACAGATTACTCACCTGTAACAGGAGTTCTAGGAATGGTATATATGTTGTTCATCCACACTTATTGGCAGGTTCCTTGCCGCTTTAAATCTTGCCGGAAGGTCTTCAAGCTGGCTCCTCCCACCCACCTGGGTGGTAAAACTCTCGGCTCCGCCCCATGACGCCAGATCTAGCCCGCTGGAAGCCAGGTTGTGCGTCGAAGCCGGGGAGGTCGGGTGGGTCGTGTGGATGAACAACATATACCATTCCTAGAACTCCTGTTACAGGTGAGTAACCTGTATTTCTAGGGACATGGACATGTTGTTCATCCACACTTATTGGCAGACTCCTAGCAGTTCTCCGGGAGGAGGGAGGCAAGGCGCACACCCCCTACTTAGGTAAGAAGACTGGAGAACCGAGGCCCCAACCAACATCCCTGAGTGACCCAAGGTCGATGTGGAAGGGGAAACCGGTATATGCCTGCTTCCAGGTAGGAGCCCTGCGGATATCCTGGACAGGAGTATCCTCGGAAGCAGCCACCGATGCAGCGGAAGGGTGGGTAAAATGAGCACTTATCCCTCTGGGAGGCTCCATGCCCGCCCACCTATAGTGGAGACCTATGCAGGAGGTGACCTACCCGCGACGCGTCCGCTTGGCTGCAGGTCTGCCAGGTGCGGCTTCAGCGTAGATGACAAACAGCTGGCTTAACCTCTCCCGAACTTCGGCTCTACGCTCCCTGGGAAGGCGAGCATAAAATAGGTTCCCAATGGATCCTATATAAGGCCTCCGAGGCGTGAATGGGGTTGAACCCCGGCAGAGACAATACCCAGTAGGGAAGAGACTCCGCCACCGCCTAAGGAAGGAACTTCGGGTGGGGCGCAGGACAACCTTGTCCCTCTGGAAGACCAGATAGGGAGAATCAAAGGAGCGCCTGGAATTCCCCCGTCCTTCTGGTTGGCGTGGAAGCCCCAAGAAGGTGTTCTTCCACAACAGGTGGGGAACTCACACCTGTGCAAAGGTTCGAACGGCTTGCCCGTGAGATAAGCCCATACCAGCGAAGATCCCACAGAAATGGGGATACTCTCCCCAGAGGGGAGGTGTGATCAAGGCCTAGGAAAGCGCCAGACCACCTTTTCTGTGCCACCGACTGCCTTCCGGCCCGTGCCCAGAAGACAGGGGTGACCAACAGAAGCACCTAGAGGGTCGTCGACCGAAGCCCTTGTTCAATAAAGAAACGGACAGCAGATGGTCCGGAATGCTTGCCGAGGAATGGGAGAGGGGACCAGGCCCCATCCCAACGCCAAATGGAGAACTCTTCCATTTGAAGGCGAGCAGGTTTGGCCGACTCCTGGCAGGACGCCTCGAAAACACAGAGGACCTTGCCGGAGGACCCAAGGCCTAGCCCCTAGCTGCACAGGGGCCAGGCCATCAGGTGCAGGGATTGAAGGTCCAGATGGAATACCTTCCCCCTGAGAACAGCGATCAGGACCGGGCGGGCTGGAAGTCACCTCGGGAGCCTGGGGCTGAGACTGAGGAGAGTTGGATACCAGAGCTGACAATCCAGTCTGGGGCTACCAGCATAATCTGCGCCTGGTCTCTCCTCGCCTTGCCCGTGGGTCAAGGGAAATGGGGGAGAGGCGTAGAAAGGCCCGGGGTCCGCGGCCTCGACGGCATCCCCTACAGCAAACCTTGCTGAGGGGGAGGGCATGAGACAGTCTCGGCCTCGTATTCTCCCTGGAGGGAGAAGATCCTGTGCTACCTCTGGCAGGGGAGACCACTCGTGAGGCGCAGCCTATGTCCGGCTTAGGGCATCAGCCAGGGTGCTGGAGGCTCCTGCCACCGAATGGCTAGGAACCGCCTCCCGGCTGCGCGAAAGACCCACATGGAGAACCTCCTTCACGAGAGGCAGGGCTCGACTCGAACCTGGCGAGGTAGGTAGCACACGTCGGGTGTTGTCCGCCTGGACTTAAACCACTAGACCCCGCGACAAACGGAGCGAACGGTGCAAGCAAAGCGGACCGCCTGGAGCTCCCGTGGGTAGGAACGACATCGGGACTCCCGAGAGGACCAGAGGTAGAGCACTCTGTATCCCCCTAGATGGGCACCCCCACCCATCTGAGAAGCATCGGTCGGAGAATACCGTCGACTCAGGGCGGATGAACAGGATGTTCTCCTGCAAGAGCTGGAACGGTCCGAGGGAGAGCTTTCCCCTAACTCCTGGGCTGTAGTCACGAACTGGTCCGAAGGAATGCAGCACTGTGACCACTGGCTGGCCAGTCCCCACTAGGGGGACGCATGAACCAGCAGGTCCAACAGACCACGCTGGAGCCGGCCGCCGCGAGGCCCAGGAGGTGCAGGAGGTCCCGGCAGGGCGCAATTGCCCAGTCAGACCTGACTAGGTGAGGGAGGAAGAACCTCAGCCCTATCCGCCAGGAGCCGAGCTCGGACTCAAGAGTCAAGCTTCGTCCCGAAGAAGGATCACCCGCTAAGACACGAGTTCCAACGTGGCTCCGATAAAAGGAGACCAGTCTGAGAGCCTGAACTCTGGATCGTCCCTTCCCGCCTGGAAGGGTTGCAGTCAGGCCGCCATCCGGGTGGGGTTACGCCAGGACCCCTCAATGCCGCAGAAAGCTGCTGAGCAGACCGGAGGGCCTGGCCTGGAACTCGTAACGAGATCCCCCGCTAAGGAAACGGAGGAGTCTCCCAAGAAAAGGATGGAACAAAGTGAAAGTACGTCCTGGAGGTCCAGGAAAGTAGCCACACGCCTCGTTCTGAGGATGGGATATCTGAGGCAGAGAGACCATCCAGACGTGCAGAAGAATGGGGCGCAAGCCCCCCGTCTGTTTGGGACCAGGAATACCTGGACACGAACCCAGGGTCTGAAGGAGGATCCGCAACCTTCCTGACCACCTCTAATTAGAGGGCCAGGCAAGTTGGCTCAGCGGGCAGACAACGAGGCTGTGGACCCCAAAGACCCCCGTGGGAAACTGCTCGAAAGGGTGGTGCCTGCTCGCAATCCCGAGGCAGGGCATTCCCCTAGCACCTCCGACACCCAAAGGTCTGAGAAACGGACCAGGTGGAGGAGGGGCGGAGCAGTCTCCCCACGGGGGAACCCGGGTAGGAGCGACGGGGCCGGAGACAGCGCCCCTAAGCCCGTCACTGAGCAGGCTTGGAGGAGGAATTGGCAGAGGGAGCTCCTGGGCCTTTACCTCCCTGCTTCCTTTTAGAGGAAGACGCTGGCTTGGAGTCAGGACGCCCAGCGCCAGCCCTCGTGCTGGGCCGGTCGAGCCGCAGGGGCCGGGGGGCAAAGGGGCTTACGCAAAGGCTGCCGACTGCTGTTGTCCCTCCGGGCAGGAGTGACTGAGTCCGGAGTGGCATCGGACTTCTCGGTCCCCTGGAGGTGTCCCTCCACTCCAGGGCCGAAAAGGTCAGTCTCCAAGAAGGGGATGTCCGCCAACTTGTGCTGGGCTTCCGATGAGAAAGAGGATAACCTCAGCCACGCCCTGCGGCGCATGGCCACTGCGGCCGCCACCAGGCTGGCACAGGAATCACCTAAGTCCAGAGCAGTCTGAAGCTGCTGCTTCGCCACCGCCCTACCCTGGTCCCGCACCCGCTGGACCGTGGTCCGCAGGTCGGCCGGGAGATGAGGGAGCACCTCGTCCAGGTAGTCCAAAAGGGCGTGGGAGAAATGTGCCATCAGTGCAGCCGAGCTGGCCTGTCGGAGGCCTAGAGAGGACGCAGCATAAACCTTGCGCCCGACGTAGTCCATTCTTTTGGACTCTTTGTCAGGGGGCCTATCCACATCCCGAGCGTTCCCCGAACACTGGAAAACATTGTCGGTAACTAACCCCTCAATGAGAAACCGGGCAAAGAACCGACAGGGACAGAGTACTTCCTGGCCATCCTGGCCGAGGGCGCAGGGCAGGAAGTAGGCCGCCGCCAGAGCGCCAAGGCCGGGCCTACGATGGCCTCGGCCACCGGGAAGGCCTCCGAGGGAGAACCCCTTCGGTCTAGAATCTCCGTCAGGGGATAAGGCGCCCATTTGGACACGTGCTCGAGCTGCATCCCAGTGAACTCGAGATGAGCTGAAGCAGACCCATGAAGGACGATGGGCTGTCGTCCATGGATCGTTCCAGAGAGGACCCCTGGTCCTCCCGACTGGGGAACATAGAGGAGTAGACTTCGGACTCCGAGGGGTCTGCAAAAAGCTGCCTCAGGCCTGAGTCACTCTTTGTCCACCGAGGGCGGGAGTGAGGGGGACAGACAACCTGCGGGACAGGTCATGACCCGACCGAGGTTCCACCGAGTGCGGTGGGGCAGCAAGGTTCGGACGAACAACCGGCCCAGGAGTGGGCACCTCGACTGCAGTGAGCGGTTGAGTCAGCCGATCGGGCGGCAGCTGCTTGCTGGATGGGGAATGAATCGGAGTCGATTGATTCCCGGACAACAACTGCTGCCACATGAACTCCTCGTAACGTCGACGCCACCTGCATCGAAGCCACTCGTCATCCGAGGAGGGAGACGAGGAAGAACGGTAATGCCACTTAACTCTGTGCCCCGACCGAGAACGCCGAAGTCGGCATGAGCGGCTTGACCGAGGGGAGGACAGAGACCGAGACCCGAATCCTCGGGGAAACCGAGGGTGGGCCTGGGAAGGAGCAGGGCGCGCCCGCTCCTGCCTCGGCTCGGAAGAAAGGGCCGAGGCCTGTCAACCCGAAGGTACAGGCAGAACCTCTGCCTCTGCCGGGGGAACCGGCGAAGGGATGGTGGCTCCAGCAGAAGACAGCCCAGATGACGGGTCGAGAGACTCGACAACGTCGACGGGAGTCCTGGCCGGCTGACCTGATGGGGACACCGTGAAGCCAGCGGCATGAGACGCACCCTCGACCGAAGTCCAATGTCGCAGCAGGGGAGGGGGAACTCTCCGCCCTCCAGCCCGACGATGGGACTTAGCCTGACTCCTTGACTTGGGCCGAGAGGCAGGTCCCGAAGGTCCCTCTCCCTTCGAGGAAAGGGACTGGCAAAGCTCCTTGAACGAAGCTGAATGAGGAGAGCGGGATAAGCGCCGCGACCGAGAAGGAGGAAGGGGCAGCCGCCCCCTCCCCGGAGGAAAGAAGATCGAGCTGCTCAACCGAGACAGCCGACGCGGACACTCCCCGACAAATCTCCAAGGAATTTTCCGAAGCGGGAAAAATTTCAGGTTGCCCGAGCCCTGAACGGGCCGCACGATCCTCCAGAGACCTGGTCGAAAGGGCACAGCAAAAATCGCAAAACTTGTGGATCATGATCCAAGTCGAGGCAGTAGACTCAATGGCGGCAGTGGTTCTCTTCTGGAGGAATTAATCGGCGCTTGAGAGCCGGAAAACGAATGATTCATCAGCCGCAGCGAGAGAAGAAGATCAAAGTTTAGAAAACCTTCCAATTAAATTGAGAGACCGAAAATTTCAGGAACCAGTCGAAAACGCAGAGCGCTAAGGAGGGAACCTGAGCTTCCAAGCGGTAAGGAAGATCTGGCGTCATGGGGAGGAGCCGAGAGTTTTATCACCCGGGTGGGTGGGAGGAGCCAGCTTGAAGACCTTCTGGCAAGATTTAAAGAGGCAAGGAACCTGCCAATAAGTGTGGATGAACAACATATCTATGTCCATAGAAACGACGCTTTCCACGACAGAAAGTGTAGCTCGCAGCTAATGGCAGGTTCAAAGGGAAGAACAGCGAGTTTCTCTAAAATAAACAACAAACCCCATGGCAGGACTGGGCCCTAATGGGAGGTTTCAAATGAAGGATGCCCCGCAAGAAGGTGCGGGACAGGTCCAGTTGAGCAATATTTTTGCCGTCGATGTCTGCATGGTACATAGAGATGGCGGAAAGGTGCACCCTGATAGAGTAGCAGCCCAGCCCAGAGTCAAAGGGAGAGGAGGTACTCCAGGATGAAATCCATTGGACAAGTGACGGAAACCAAATTTGCCCAGATGGAAAACAGCTTCCACTTCAATAGCGTAAGTAGCTCTGGTGGAAGGCTTCCTGGCAGCCACCAGAGCAACCACCCTAGATGATACCCCAGATCGTGCAATGGCTAAGTCTGAAGGAGCCACGCATGGAGATGGAGACTTGAGGTCCAGGTGAATCATAATGCCCTGGTCCTATGATAGCAAGTTGGAGCAAAGGGGCAGGGGGAGAGGAGGTTCCACTGCTAGCTGTTGCAACAATGGGAACCATTTCTGTCTTTGCCAGTAGGGATCCATCAGAATGTCTACCCTCTCTGACTGCAGCTTAAGGAGAACTCTCTGCAGAAGCAGAAATGCATACAGAAACCTCCCTGTCCGAGAGGGGGACAACGCATCTCGCCTGCAAACATCAGGCTCTGGAGCTGGCGAGCAGAAATTTGGCAGTTTTGCATTGAGTGGGGACACAAAGAGGTCCAACTTGGGACTAACCCACCTGTCAAAGAGATCCTCAACCACGGAGTATAGGAGCTCCTTCTCATGAGTTTTTGACCTGGACTGGCTTAAGTGGTCAGCCAGGATGTTCTGCACACCAGGAACATCAACTGCCATTAAAACCAGGTCATGTTCTATGGCACAATGCCAAACTCTTATGGTCTCCTGGTACAGGGGTTACGAGTGAGTCCCCCCTTGCTTGTTGAAATAGACTACCTACATGTTGTCTGCCCGATCAAGTAGGACCTGGGAGGAGAGGCATCTGAAAGGCCTGAAAGGCAAGGAGGATTGCTCTCATCTCGAGCACGTTGATGTGGAGATGCTGCTCTTGGGTCAGACGGTCTGCCAAGTGGGCACCCCAGCCCAGAAAGAATGCATCTGTCGTGAGAATCTGACTTAGAGATTTCACACGGAAGGGAACCCCTCTGAGGAGATGGGAGGGGTTCATCCACCAAGACGGCCACTACTGCAAGGAACTTGGTGAAGACTCAAGGTGCCAGGGAAAAGCCCGAAGGGTAGGGCCCTGAGCTGGCTGTGGTTCCACTGGAAGCAAAAGCGTAGGAACCTTATGTGGGGCAGAAAAACCTGGATATGGATGTAAGCATCTTGCATATCTAGGGAAAAGAGCCAATCTCCTTGGGGAAGACCCAGAAGCATTTGTATTCTATAAACAAATTCAGGTGGCTGAGATCGAGACTAGGTCTCAGATCACCGGTGTTCTCTGGGACCAGGAAGAAATGGGAATAGAAACCCTTTCACCTTTGATGTAAGGGAACGGTTCTATGGCCTTTTTGCTCAGCAGTGCCAGGATCTCCCCTGGATCAGGGCAATATGATCTGGAGGATAGTGAAGTGCAAGGGAGGGCTGTCTGGGGGTATCTCTTGAAACTCGAGTGCATGTCCCCTTTCAGTTGAAGCACCCACTGAGCCGAGGTGATTCTACACCATCCGTCCAGGTAAAGCAGTGTCAGTGGCTCAGTAGGTAGCACACTCGCCTCTGAGGCCGGGAGATCAGAGGGCTGTGGGTTCAGTTCCCACATCTGGCACTTGGGTTAATATCCCAGTACTGACACTGTAGTGCAGCATGAGAGGGGTGCTGCACTTCTGAGGTGCCGTCTTTCGGATGAGACGTTAAACCGAGGTCCCATCTGCCTGGATTGGTGGTAGTTCAGGTGGATGTTAAAGATCCCATGGCACTTATCGAAAAGAGTAGGGGAATTTCCCCGGTGTCCTGGCCAAATTTCCCTCTTTCACTAAAAATACCACCAACAGCTTAATCTGGTTCAAGGTCAGTTGGCATTCATCTGTATCCCCCTCCCCCGGGTCGTGCCTGAAAATAGGCAGGATTTGTCTAGTGCACTTACCCGGTCAACAAAAGCTAAATAAATAAAATAAATAAAAGGGAGAAGTGACCCCCCACCACATCCCCAAAAGCTGCTTGCCGAAGAACCTCGGATGGGTAGGGAAGGCTCCTGTCACCTGGGAGGGGGGCCTTACAGACACCAGTGGCCGCCGCCCGTCCGACTACATCTGTGGTATCGTAGGACACCCTCCGGACAGGATTGCCTAAATCTGACCCAGACTTCAGATGCTAGGTCAGTTGAGCCTTGGTAGGGTCCTATGGGAAGGTTTGCACCAATTCCAGATTGTCCCACAGGGCATTCTGGTATTGAACCATGTGGGCTAGGAAGTTAAAGGACCGAATGGCCGAAGCAGCTGAGGCGTAGCCCTTCTTACCCATTAAGTCCACCTGTCTAAACTCTATCTGGCATGTGTGTACAGAGGTGTCTGGGTCTTTTAGTATGGTCGTGAGCAGGGTTCATGACCACTGAATCAGCCAATGTGTGCTCCACATAAAAAGGCTTGTCCCTGGGGGCATGATAAAGCCAGTCTGCCTTCTTAGGCAGGGCCGGGTTGGAAGATGGGAGATTCCAGGTGGCCCTGTTGACATCCTCAGAGTCAATACTGGGAGGTATAACAGTAGGCAGTGTCCCCTTACTGAGGAAGGTTACCAGGCGTCAGTGTTCTGGGTCTAGTTCCTCAGAGTCCTAGCTCACGAGGGACTGAATGTGCCTCATGACCTCCAGGAAAGTTGGATCATCAGGAAAGGATCTGGGGATATAGAAAGATAGACTTTGACGGCAGACAAGGACAGCTTGGCCCACCCAGTCTGCCCATTTCCCTGCCTATTGGATAAGCTGCAGATCCTAATTAACCAACAGCCTATTTCCTCCTACCCCCAAATATCCCTAGGTTACTCAGGTTCAGAGGATAACAGGGAATCCTCAGAGTCCTCCTTCGAGGAGGAATCCCCCCCCCCCGGACAGTTTATAGTCTGGGACTGGCATCAGTGGGCAGTGATCCTTCTCGTCACTAGGAGACTGGGAAGTGGGAGGGGGAACTTGTACCGGTGAGGGGGAAAGTTCCCTCGGAGGTGGGGTAGGAGGCCTTTTCCAGGGTGCTTTGGCCTGCATGAACTCCCAACAAGCTGTAAATAAGAGTGGAATCCAAAGGCGGTGGTAGGGGAGGCGGTGCTGGGTGGGAAGATATGAGGATCCCCTGCGTCATTCTCCGAGTAGATTATGGTGTTGGTCCCCCAAGGAACCAAGTGATCAGATGACTGCTCCTGTGGCGAAGGACTGGCCAGCATCTGTCTTGATGGGCCTGGCGTCTGTTCAACAGGTGTTTGTTGTGGCTGTCCCGAAGGGGGGACCGGTGCCAGCAGGGGCTTAATGAACAATGGTGAAGGCGTCACCAGGGTTGATGCCGGTGTGACCAATGACTGAGAAGGGGGCTGATGCCAATCACGCGAAGCAGCTCGCACTGGTGCAGCCTACATAGGGGAGGAAGCTCCCAGAGACAGTGGTGTCACCCTGGAGGAAGAGGCGAGCGCATGCTCCAGGCGTTGCTTAGAGAAGTCAGTCCCTGAATGTGA
Organism: Neoceratodus forsteri; assembly: GCA_016271365.2. Lineage (NCBI taxonomy): Eukaryota > Metazoa > Chordata > Ceratodontiformes > Ceratodontidae > Neoceratodus > Neoceratodus forsteri. Next base: position 406,919,349 of record CM028135.1, read on the forward strand.
GACCAACATAGGCAACGCCAAGACCAGAGGGGCGGTGGGCAGAAACCCACTGTTCAAAGATCCGGTCGAGCCTCCTGGCCGAGAGGCCGCTGGTTAAAGGGGCCTAAGCTTCAGGGGTTTTGGGGCTGGGGACTACATCTGGAGAGCATTCACCTGAGATGGTGATGAGGGTTGGAGGCAAAGACACGGGCAGCCCAGAACTGCCAGTGAAGGAGGGACCAACCTCCCGCTGGAGGAAGATACAGAAGCAGCTGCCGACTTGTGTGGTGACCTGGAATGGTAAGTCGACCAGGGCCGATCCCTATCCTCATCCCAGTGCTTGTGCTTCCTGCTTGACGTCTTCTCTTTGAGGGAAGAAGCAGATGCCCCAGAAGCCAGGAAGTTAGAAGAGGTTTTGCCCTGAAGCTCCTTCATCGTCGCCAACTTCTGCTGTAGAAGGAAAACCTGAAGGGTTTTAGAGCGGCATGTCCACGTGGCCTGGTTAAACTTCTGGCAGGCCTCAGTGTTGTGGTTAGGGCCTAGGCAGAGCAAGCCTAAGGAATGGCCGTCCTTAGCAGGGATCTGCTTGCAGCAGGCACACTACGTTCACTGGTCAGAAGACTTTACTGGAGAAGACGACATACAGGAATATGAAGCAAAATAAAGAAAAATTGTGAAAATAAATTGCAGTCGAAAAGCGATGAAAATGGTGGTCAACTAAAAGCAAGAGTATGGAGGTCTGATTTGCGCGGGTCGACAGCGGGAAAAGAACTGGGGGACTGTCCCTTTTATACCATAGGTCAGACGTCAGCATGCCAACATCGGGGGCAGTCTCCTACTGAATACTGCTAGCTAGAAGTTTTCCACGTGGTCCTAGCACCTTGCGGCTCAGTCCTTATGGTTACTGCCTACTGCAAGAGCACTCCCCCATCAAAGTAAGATATTCCCCCATTCGGGACCACGTCCTGCCATGGGATCTTTTTATGTTGGAAAAGCTCACTCTGCCTCCCATTGAAAGCATTATTTTAGTTGCCGTCACTTCTGCTTGAAGGATTTCCAAGCTTCAGGCTCTGAAGTGTAAAGAACCTTAGTTTTTCACAAAGACAAGGTGTCTTTGCGTACTAATCCTATGTTTCTACTGAACGTGGTGTCCGAGGTCACACTAAACCAATCCATCCACCTACCTGTTTATTTCCCCGAGTATTCCAGTCAGGGGTGCCTTACTGCATACTTTGGATGTTCATAGGGCACCAAGTTATTAAACGAACTGCACCCAACCAGTTAGAAAGATTGATCAGTTGTTGGTTTCATTCGCCCCCAAATGAGAAGGGGCATCTACTTCAAAACAGTGTTTGTTGAAATGGTTGGCAACCTTAAGTACAAGACACGCTTTCAAGCAGGTATGGGTGTGCGCGCAATGCCACAACACTGTACATGACATCATCATGCTAAGAGGAAGGTCTGAGTACTACAGGCACACGAATGGCGCATTAAGCTGAGGAGCACGAGCTCAACTGAAAAGAAAAAAAAAACTGCCAAATGGCAGGAAAGGTGCTGCTCAAACAGCTGAGAAAGATCAAATTGAAGAAAGCTACAGAAATACAGAAATCACTTAACACACAGGCAGGTAAACATACTCAGCAGCTGCCCCTCACAGTTGAAATCCCTGTAGATAAAGCGCTGAGGAGATTTAAAGGGAAATGCCCTTCCAAAAAGAAAAGGCAAAACTCACTGGCTCCAATAGCGCTTTTCAAAGTCCAAGGATTCCATTGCTTAACCTTAATTCAAAATGGCGTCTCAGTTAAAGGGGAATGTCCCCAAAAAATTACCTGGCAGGAAAAAAAAAAAAAAAAAACACTGAACACTAGGGGGGACCAACATCCAGAGACTGAGGGAGCCCCACAGGAATGCGTCACTATAAAACCCTCAAATAAACAGATACTTATCTGAGGCTTTTTAATTTTTTATTTATTTATTTTTTTTAAATTCGCAGACTCCAGAAAAATACACCCTGAAAAAGTGTGGCAGACATGGCCCTCAATCCAAGCTCTGGCAGTAGAAGTGGTGAAAGCAGCCAATTTGAAAGCTGCAGCTTAACAGGCATATTTTTAAAAGAAGGGTGCTCCCTGTTACCAGGTAGCCCCAACCTGCTATGCAGAATTACAGCCCCAAGGCCTAAAGCCCAATTTTCTTAGACAAGCTCGACAGAGGTTTCCCCTTCAACGGCACAGCTAAGACTTGAGAGTTGCTGCTGTCTGGAATCCTTATATGACCAACATTCTAAAGCTTTGGACTGTGCCATTTCCCCTAGTTGGGGTACATGTTATGAATACCCGCTGACAATGTGGAGCGCTATAGAAACCAAGAATATCTGGTACTGTGCATACTTAGTAGCTGAAGGCAAGTGAACTGATAACTCACTGTCCTCGTAGGACGTCGTAAATGGAGAGGAGACACCAATTCCAGGAACTGCTTGTGCTGGGGAGAAGCACCTGAACTGGGCCCCATCAGACTCCCTGTGAAAAATGTCTAAGGTACCAACAAATTCCCTGTGCTGGTCCTATGTTAACAGCCCCTCAGGGCCTATAAATGCTTGTAAACTCTCCTGGAAGTGATGAGGCCTTGCTAGAGGACGATGAGACTTCTGTTCTCAGGGACCATGACTTGGGCTGTGGAACTGCGTGCAGGAGGCCTCACCTGATGGGACGGCCTTGAAGAGTCACCTGAAAGGTGTCCTACATTCAAGAAGCGACCTGATTGGTGCGCCCATGGGGGAACCTCCAGGTGAGGACAGCGGAACCATACAGTCCCTTCCCTGTAGGATGGACCCGGTCCTCACCGATGATGGTATCATGAGGTACCGGGGAGAACTCTGCCTCTGGGCTGCCTTCCAAACCAAAGTTTGTGCAGACACCAGGGTCAGCGACAACTTCAAAGACAGACTCATCCCCGTCTCTGGTCAACACCGTCCTTGGCATCTGCTTAGACATAGATACTCTAGCCAACCCCTACTCTGGAGTCACAAACAGCACCAGAGTTAGGAATAACCCCTATGGACGACACTGTTGCCTCGTCCAGAGAAGACACATTATCAACATCATGTCTGCTGTGTCCGCCTCCCCGGCCAGCGTTGTCACTCTCCTTGGCATCACTGGTGACATCATGAATAGTAAGAACCCCTGCCTTGGCAACAGCAAGAGTAACAGCCCTGGTGCCAGTCCCTTTGCTAACACCGTAGTGCCAGAAGGAGTCCAGCACCGTCTCCGACGTCACCCGCTATGTCATCACTGCTAACAGTAAAAGTATGGACAGCACCAGAAGACAAGATGTCTGGCTGGAGCAGAAAAAGAGGGGACATCTGATGCTCAGGGCAGGTAAGGCCAGTGGAGGGTTCTCAGCCGTTTGCCCACAAGGAGCCGGCCTTCCCAAAGACCCAACCACCAGTGTCTCCGATGCCTCTGCATGGTGAGGCTGAGGAGGACCTTGTACCTGCAGTCCCAGGAAGAAGCCCAGGGAAAGGGCCCAAAGACCTAACCTTGGCTGCACACTTGCAATGCCTATGAAAATGGGGAACTGGACACCACCACCTCAATGTACGGTTCTCTTATATTTGGCAGTCCTGCTGCATGCATCTATATCATACCATGGGACACGCAGGACTGATGTTGGTCTGGAGTAGCCATGGGTATCCTACAGGGTCACCAACACATTATAGGTTGTCAGACTTGACTATTTAGCCCCCATCTTTTCGGACATCGGCATCGCAGAAAGTAATAAAGCAACGTGGCTCCACAAAAGATAGAAAAAACAGCAGTGACAGCAGATAATACAGCAACACGTTCAACAGACACGCTGTCACTCCCACAATGTGTACTCAATGACAGAAAGACAGAACTGAAGTGAGGGAGTTAGAACTATTATTGGCACTTTGTGAGTGTGTGCAGATGTCGGGATCAGTAGCCATGACCAGCTTGCATCTCCTTCCCTGCAAAAATGTTGCTCCCGTGGGTCCTAGTGCATCCAGTCCCAGAACTATAAGTGGGACTCAATGGTGAAGACTGATTTTTGGAAGATTTCTGGTTACACACACCAATCAATGCATTAGACTAGCATTTTGTAGATCCAGACTTTCTCTTCTCATAGGGTTAATGCTTACCTTTGTCTTAACTTGAGATTATATGAAAGACTGATCAATATTTAACAGAGCAGATCATTCTTTGCCACTTATTTTACTCCCCCCCCCCGAATGAAGCACTGTTATAACAACAATTATGCTCTGCCATCTGGAGTGTTGTTCTGGTATTTCATTGTCATTATGTAGCTGATGCATTACAGGGGAATGTATGTTCATAAGTCTCATTAATCTGAAAATGAATGGGAGTCAGATAAATACTCCAGTGTTTGCAACGAATACAGAACGGCTGACGATACAGTAACCCTTAAAGAGTTCAAGTGGTAGAAATTTTAGATAGAAACTTACACAACTCTCGAGCACTTACAGTTATTGTTATTCAAACAAGAAAAACAAGTATAATCACATACAAAAACAGTCCTGAACTCCAGGAAGTTACACCAAGACAAAAACAGACCTCTTATATACTGTAGGTCAGTTAAACATTTTCTCGCTTGTCCCTGATAAACTGCAATATGATTGTGTATCAGTGTTTAAGTATTTGCATACTATATGTAGGTATAGGTATATGTATACGTATACTTTAGGGAGGCAGTATAGCGCAGAGGTCTAAGGCTCTGAGCTGCAAATCTGGTGACATCCAGCAGACCAGACCTGGGTTTGAATCCCACAGCTTCCACTTGCATACTGTGTGACCCTGAGCAAGTCACTTAACCTCCTTGTGCTCCCAGGTCGTTCCTGTAAAAAAGCTTTCAGCTTAGTGTGCTATACCTGGTTAAATAACTAAATAATAATAAAATAATATGTTTCTGAATTGATCATGCCAGGTCATTAAATGCATGCTATACAGCAAAAACTTATACAATTGGTGCAGACAGTTTAGTGGGATTCTTTAGAAAGGCCTGATGTCTCATACGCTCTGCCCTCATGAGTGTTCTTTCCTTACCTCAAGTCGTAAATCAAAGCTTGGATGTCATGTGGTTTCTGCCAGTTGACTGGGTGAACACATTAATCAAGGAAAGTATTATAAAAACTGATGACATAATGAACCCTGCTGAACCAATAAGTAGCCCCATTCACAGTGGCTGTCGATTACATGCCATTTTGTCAACCATTTATCACAACTGCTCACATGCCACATACAGCTATAAATCAAACCCTCAAACAATGTAATAATCTATTTTATTCTGAAGCAAGGGTCTTACCAGAAATAGGGTCAGTGATTATATGGTGACAAACAGTCACTGGGTAGTAATGGCATAAAATGCAGGTTCACAGCTGTAACTAAATGGAAATGCATTTATTTAAGGGGAAAGACACTGCAACATTCAATGTTTTGCACAAGCACTTGCACGTGTAAAGCGTTTTAGATCAAGTTCTCTAGGACTGCCTTGACAATGAACATGTGCAGTAGAAAACCTCAATATATAACCTTTCTTGCAAAGAATCCTTTGCTTTAAATGAACAGTTCTGTGCATGCAGCTGGAAAATAGGATTAGTCTGCTGATCTGTAAAATCACTTCAATTGGTCTCATTTGAAACAGTCAAAATCTCTTAAAAGCTTTGTACTCATTTTAGCTACGACTGCAGAATAGGTAGCATATAAACAAATGACAAACAGATCTGAAACATGTTAAAAGGCTGTTCTTATAGTTTAAGACAAAAGGCAATTTCAGAACAGATAGATGTACTATAGCAGACAATATCAATAGCCAACAGACGCTGATCATTTACCCGGAGAATTGCGTCTTGCACAGAACACTGAAGGAGAATATGCTACTTGTAACTTTAGTAGTTTTAGTACTGATACACAGCTCGCATACCCACTTCAGCCATTTCCCACTGATCATGCCCAGTCACAAGAGTCTTCAAGCTGGACTCCTACACCCTAATCATGGGGTCGCTCTCAGGTACCAAAAGCAAGCCTTGCCGGGGAGGCTGGGTGAATGTGACCGGAGTCTAGGAGTAGTAGAACTACAGTTCAAATAATTCTAATTATCAAGATTCAGTTACTACAGGCAGACTTCGAACAGTCTTCAGCAGAAGAGGACAAGGCACACAACCCAAGATTAAGGTAAATAGAAACGGGAGGACTGTAGACCCAAAAGCAGCACCCTGGCAACTAAACAAATTAAGCAACATGCAAGCCAACTCCTTCCAAGACACCACCAGAACTCTAGCCGCTTTAAGAACAAGGCTATCAAATGCAGGGACTGCAATTCCAGATACCAGACTTTCCCCTATCCCTTCATGAGCAGGTCCTAATAGTGTGGCAAGAGCTGCAGTGGCTTACTATTAAGACCACCCTTGTACCAGAACAAGTGAAGCCAGAAACACCCAGTTCCTCCATGTCTTGAAGAGCATACTGTGTACAACACAAAAACAGACAGAAGGCATTCAAGAGACTCTGCCCAGGGCCAGCAAATGCCTACCCCAGCACTGTACCATGCTGAGGCAGGCAGGTGCAAAACAGTCCCAGCCTTTTTCTTCCATTAAGGAAACTGGCCAACCTACAGTGTTCCCAAACTAATATCAGAGATGCTGCCTGTGGGAACAGCAATCACTCATGGGAATGACTTCCCCACATGACAAGGCCCACTAACAGCAAGCAAGCCAGGGATGACATCCACACCTTCCAACAACGGAATGCAGTACATGCCACCCAGTTTGTGGAGGTAAAACATGGTGGCGTTGTCATCCATGTTGATCTGGACAACATGGCCCGTAAACCAGACAAGCAAACTGACGACATTAGGCGTACTGCATGGAGTTCTAGCCAACCGATTCATTTCTGCCCCAAATGGTATCTTGAGTGGGTTGAACAGGCACTAGCCAAATGCTGGCAGATTTTCTATCAGGCTAGTAAGATTTTCATTTAGCTAGCCTTGTGGTTTGCACGAGAGTAAGTAATATTTTAATAAGTACACCAGCTGGGCCAATGGAAAACTCAAGTTCGACTCCTGGTATCTTGTACACCTCAGTCTGCAGAATTTTGCTTCTTGTGATGGTGTATCCATGCATGTATACTGTCATAACTAAAACTGTCTGATCATTTTTTCACTGACAACTGGTCTGATGATCTGTACGAATCCAACCTAGCAAGTCTCTCATTCTAGCACATTTATATAAAAACTCATTACCTCGGGGTATCATATCTAATCTAGTACTGGATCCGGACAATCAGTCTGGTATCAGTCACCTGAACTGCCATCAAAGCAGATAAGTGCAGCCCCCTCAGAAGGTTCTGCTTTTCCTCTCATCGTCCTATCAATTTGTGTAATGATAATGAGTGAAGAGTCCATACTGGGAGGGACATGATCTCCGACACTGTGAGGCAAACGAGCTGAACTCAAAGGGGTCTCACCTGAAATCTAGTTAGAATATAGATCAGTCTTCGAGGGTGGAGCTCTTGCAGCAGGTAATATTAGGACTGAAGCAGTCAGGACCCCATGGAAAACTTGTAGCTAGCAGTCTGAGGCAGGGTACCACCACCGACGTTGGCTCCGCCTGATGTCAGACGTGTTATAAGGGGGCAGTCCCCTGGCGCCACCACAGTTCTTTTCCCGCTGACAACCCGTGTAGTTTGGCTCCTCGGATGCCTCTCTTAGAGGTTGACAGCCACCGAACGCCAGTTTAGTTATTTAATTCTTTCAAATCCTTCTCCTCATCTCCTCGTTTATGAAGTCGCCCTCTCCACTGCGGCGAAAGTCAAAGTGTGCATGCAGGAAGCAGAGCGCGGCCAAAGATGGCCAGGTGGCCTGCCTCCTCTTCCTAGGCCCAGAACACCAGCCAGATGCCTGCACACAGTCAAAAATTCAACCAGAAGACCCTCACCAGGAGGGCCCATGCTCTGAAGATCTTCCTTCTAGAGAAGAAGCTTGCGGCCATGCAGCGAGGATCAGGAGCCACCTCATCCTCTCCCGCTAGGGATTCCCCATCCAAAGACAGGCCATCTGGGGGACGGATCACCACAAGGATAAGGATCGGGCCAAGTCTGAATCCCAGCCTAGGTCACCAGCCAAGCAGGCCTAGTCTTTTTTGTCCTCTGGTAAGAGGTCTGGTTCGGTTCCAGCTCAGCCGTCCGAACCCACACGTTCGTCTAAGTCCACTCCCGCCTCTTCACAGGGCAAACACGGGGAGTCTGCCTCGTCGAGACACCATCACTCTTCCCTAGCTCATCGACCTATAAAACCCTCAGTGTCGACCCAGGAAAGCCTGTCCAGGGCTCAGGAAAGGCCCAGTTCTTCTGAGAAAAGGAAACGAGCAGAAGAACCCTTAGGTAGGCAGGAGGTCGCCCGGGCTCGGACGTCTCCCCCTCAGACTAAGACGTGCCCCCCTCCAGACCAGCGCCAGCCTAGCTGCTCGCCTACCCCTTCGACCCACTACCCAACACCAGACATGGAGCGGTCGCCAGATGAGGACCAGCCGTCCACCCCTCCTCTGAGGGACCAGACGCCTGACAAGTCCACACCGGATGCCAGACCTTCAGATGAAGGTGATACCGGTCGCTGGCCTATGAACGCCGGGGTCCCTGACCAGACACCTGACGAGCCAGAGCCGCAGATGCCTGCACCTAAAGACCCGGCACCAGCCCCTGTGGTCGTCCCAGTAGCAGACATTGGGAGTCTGTTCATTACTTTGTGGAACACTGTGAAAGGGGACCTTCTGTACAGACCCCCAGACACAGTCCCTCCTCTGCCACCCATGGGCCTCCCACCCATCCCAGAGCCTCAGGGGAACCAGGGTGAGCACCTGAGTCCACATCCTAAGGGGAAGGGAAGGAAGCAGCCTTCATCTCCATCTCCTTCGCCCCCTCCTGTCACGTCCTCCTCGGATGAGGGCGGCGTGGATTCTGATTTTTCAGATGGGGTATTCTGTCCTCCTTCCCCGGAACCTAAAGATTCTCCGCGGCCCACTCTGGATGATCCTCATTTTTGGACATTATGAGGCACATCCAGGCCATACATGAGTGGGACACTGAGGATCTGGACCGAGAGCATAAATGCCTGGCCACATTCCTCGGGGAGAAGGAACCCAAGTCTTTGGTGATCCCACTGTTTGTGGACCACTTTCAGGATGACACACGCCTTACCTGGCGTACACCATCCTCCATTCTGGCAGTCCCTAGGAAGGCAGACAGACTTTACAAACCTCCAAAGTCCAAGCCTTTCCTGGCCGAACAGCCAAAGGCTAATTCGTTAGTCCTCACGGCTGCCCAGGGCAGAGGGTCTCAACTAAAGCACTAGAGTTCCCAACCTCCAGATCCCATCTCCAAAAAGCTAGACAGTTCGAGCCATAAAGTCTTCGCCTCAGCTACTGGGGCCATCAGGTCACTGAACTTTATGGCCCACATGATTTCCTATCAGCAGTCACTGTGGAGGAAAGCAGTGGACCTCGTGGAAGCTATGCCTGACTCAGACTCCAAACAGAAAATTCTAGCGTGTGCCCAGTTAGGTTTGGATGTGGACAAACACGCTCTCCAGTGTTCAAATGACGCCGTAGACGAGGCGGCAGTCATGGCTCCGGCTCACGGGTTTCCAGCCGTACCTGCAAGAGTCCATCCTGGAGTCCCCTTAACAGGGTCCTGTTTTTTTTTTGGCCCGGAAGTCGAACAGCTGCAGGAGTCAGGGAAAACGGTGGCTGACATGCGCTGCATGTACAAATCTCAGCCTCAGGAACCCCGCCGGCGCCCTTTCCGTAGAGGTCAAGGGCACGGACAGGGGAGTAAACAGTCCCACAGTAAGGGATTTAAGAGGCAGGGTCACCCTGACCCTCAGGGCACCCAGGCCCCCCACACCCCCTCAGCCTGACTCCCTCTGCTGCCCTCCTCCCCTAGTGGACAGGCAGAGCGAAAAGGTAGTAGGGTGGTTTGCGTTTTACCCACACGAATGGTCCAGTATCACTGCAAACCAATGGGTTCTGGACACCACTCGAAAGGGTATATCACAGAGTTCATCTTTCTCCCACCGAACCCCCCCCCACCGGCCCGTTATCCACCAGATCACAGTCTTCTCCTAGAAGCAGAGATTCAACAGCTCCTAGAGAAGACAGCCATTTAAAAGGTTCCACATGTCCAGAAAGGGAAAGGTTGTTATTCCAGTTTCTTACTGGTCCCGAAAAAAATGAGACCTTTGTCCAATTCTGGACCTGAGTTAGCTCAACCTCTCAGTAAAATACCAGAGGTTTCGGATGGTCACTATGGCAGGTCTCTTTCCCCTGCTCCAGCAAGTGGACTGGCTGTGCTCCCTCGATATGCAGGACGCCTACATGCATATCAAGGTCCTGAAGTTCCACAGAAAGTTTCTGCAATTCAGCTTCAGAGACGAGCACTACCAATTCCAGGTACTTCCTTTCGGCCTTTCCTCAGCCCCTAGGGTCTTCGTCAAGTGCCTGGCGGTGGTAGCCTCGGCCCTCCGCAGGAGAGGCCTCTGTCTACCCTTACCTGGACAACTGACTCCTCTCCGCTCGGTTAGAGGAGGAGCTCCTAATTGCTCTGTGAGAGACAGGCTCTGTTTTCTTTCCTAGGGATTGCAGTAAATTGGCCGAAGTCACACCCTTGGCCAACACAAAGGTTGCAGTTCATAGGGGCTATCCTGGACACTGGACAGGGAAGAGCTTTTCTGTCTTCAGACAGGGCAGACCGCTTTTGGTCTTTGGCCGGGGGTTCCAAAAGACTCCCTCTTCCCCTGCCCGGGTGGTTCTACAGCATCTAGGCCATACGTCGGCGGCCATAGCCACAGCACCCTTAGCCAGACTCCATATGAAGACTCTACAATGGCACCTCAAGGTTCAGTGGGACCAACTGGTGGATGATCTGGATCTCCGAATCCGGATGTCTCGAGCGGTACATCGTTCTCTCGAATGGTGGCTCTGTCACAACAGTCTAGCGGGAGGAGTTCCTTTCCAGAGACTTTCTCCTCTTCAGACTTTAACCACAGATGCCTCTCTGTCTGGTTTGGGGGGCTCATATAGGGGATCACAGGACCCAGGGATCTTGGTCTGCCAGAGAGCTCTACATATCAATGTTCTGGAAATGAGCAGTGTTGAATGCACTAACTGCATTCAGAGACCATCGCTCGCCGGGTCCTCTCCTGGTGCAGACAGACAGATAACACACCAGTGGTCTTCTACATCAACAAACAAGGGAGAACTCATTTGTATCCCCTTTGCAAGGAGGCCATGAGAGAGTGTCGGGACTGAGCAGTGGAACACAGACTAGACCTCATTGCGGTTCATCTGCCCGGGGTTCAGAACATTTTCGCCGACAGTCTCAGCCACCCTACCTCTTTGAACCACGAGTGGGAACTGCTCCAAGATATCGCAGACAACCTGTTCAGTCCCTGGGGCAGTCCAGAATTGGACCTTTGCGTCCTCGTGCAATGCCAAACTGCAACATTTTTGCTCGCTCATTCCAGGGCCTGGTGTTTTCTGGCGTGACGCATTGTCCCTCTCTTGGACAGGAAGGTTCCTGTACGCCTGCCCTCCCTTTCCCCTCATTCAGAGAGTACTGCTCAAATTGCAGTCAGAGGGAGCCAGAATGATTCTGGTGGCTCCTCTATGGCCTCATCAGATCTGGTATCCGCTGCTCCAGCAACCGTCTCTGGAGTCTCCAGTTCAGCTGCCACTCTCCACCCACTTGCTGTCACTACAGCAGGGGACTCTCGTCCACCCTGCTCTTCAAGCTCTTCACCTGCATGCGTGACTCCTGCAGTCCTAGCAGGAGACACACTAGGAGTGTCAAGCAGGGTGGCTGAAATACTGGTTGCAGCGAGGAAGCCTTTCACCAAGGCCACTTACGCTCTGAAATCGAAACGCTTCTGTCTGTGGGCTATGGCCCGTGTTCTAAATCCCCTGGGTTGTCCGGCTAGGCATGTGCTAGAATATCTCAGTCAATTCTGGACTTAGGATTTAGCTATTTATCCATCAAAGTGCACGTGTGCGGTTTCCACATATTATGATCCTATCAAGATAAAACACTGGCACAGCTTAACGCCTGTAAGACATTTCTTCGAGGGGTCCTACAGATCAGACCTCCCAAGAGGGATATCGTTCCTCCTTGGGACCTACTTTTCATCCTGGAGAAACTCACCCTTCCTCCCTTCAAGCCAGCAGCCTCTTGCGAGCTGCGATTCCTTTCATAGAAGACCCTCCTTTTGGTAGCCATTACCTCTGATCGAAGGGTTTCCGAACTCCAGGCCTTGATGTGTAAGGAACCTTACATAGCCTTTCACAGGGACAGGGTGAACCTGCGCACGAACCCTAAGTTTATGCAGAAGGTGGTGTCCATGCTGACTCAACCAGGACATCAACCTTCCGGTTATCATCCAGAGTTTGCTAACCAAGGTGAAGCACTGTTGCACACCTTGGATGTTCACCGTATTCTGAGGTATTGCCTCCACAGGACTCACTCCTCCAGACATTCTAACCAGTTGTTCATCTCGTTCACCAAGCAAATATGGGGAGCTCCTGTTTCCAAACAGTCACTAGCGTGTTGGGTGGTGCAATGTATTTCATTCTGCTATCAGCACCATAACAGATCTCTTCCGGGTACAATTAGGGGTCACTCTACCAGAGCGGTGGCCTCTTCCTTTGCAGCACTCAGGAATGTGTCTTCAGCTGACATTTGTGCTGCAGCTATGTGGAGTTCAGTCCACACCATCATCAGGCACTATAGCCTGGACATCGCGTTCAGAAGGAGAGCAGGTTTCGGGCTAGCAGTCCTGCAGAGCCTTCTCACATATGGTGCTTTTCACCAGCTGTTTTTTTTTTTTTTTTCCCCAGCATAACTCCACCCTATCAGACCTGGGCCTATCCTTGGGTACTGCTTGGGACTCAGTCCTAATTGTACTACCTGCTACAAGAGCTCCACCATCGAAGACAGACAGTACAGTTATGTAAGAACTTATCGTAATAGTAGATCTTCGAGAGGAGCTCTTGCAGCAGGTGGCTTTCCCAACCTCCATCCCCCAGGATAGTATTTTGGTTTATATCACCAGATCATGGTGGGGACTTCCTGCTCGGTTCTCCAGTTTGTTTCTAGCCGAGTCTCCACCGGAAGAACTGAGGTGGCGCCATGGAACCACCCCCTTTATACCATGTCTGACGTTGGGCGGAGCTGTCGGGGGCAGTCCTCTGCCTCAGACTGCTAGCTGCAAGTTTGCCATGGGGTCCCAACACCTGACGCCTTCAGTCCTAATGGTATTACCTGCTGCAAGAGCTCCTCTTGAAGCTCTACTGTTACAGTAAGTTCTTATGTAACTGTACTTTTCTATGGCATCTGTCATGCCCAAAATATTTGGACCTCTGGACTAGTAGGCTTTTTTTTTTGTTTGTTACTGATATCGCTGAAGGATTCTCAATACTCTTCTGGGAAAACTCCATGCTAAGTCCATGGGAACCTTGTTTTCACATGGTGCAGGCTCTGAAAGCTGTAGAGAAATCGCTTTCCTCACTATCCAGTCATGGATTAGGGAAACCTAGAAAGTGACATGCAATGATGTAAAGGTTGCATTTATGACAATACTGTAGCAAGATCACCCACGTAGGTATACACATGTGGACTCTCCTCCCGGAGGAATACCGTATTCAGCACTATCCAAGACCTCAGGCGAAGGTAATCTCAAGGTAGAGCACCTGGTGCTGTGGAAGTGATCTAGGATACTTAAGAACGTACGGTAACAGCAGATCTTCAATAGGATCTCTTGCAGCAGGTCACACCGATAGAGCTATAGCCAGCAGGTACTAGGAGCACATGGAAACCCTTCTAGCTAGCAGTCTACCAGGGGGGCTGCCCATGCAGACATCACACACTGACAACATACTTCCCATGTAAGTCTGGGCAGTCCTCGCCCTCCGGTTCTCCTGCCGGAGACCAAAAGCAGGAAATCCCCACCTGGCGAACAGAGGAGAAGCAGAGGATCCCGCCAACAAAAATAAAACAAAGTCACTGACAGTGAAAGAGAAACACAGCGAGTCCCCCAGATCAAGGGGGATGTAGGGAAGGACAACATGGCCTGCTGCAAAAGACCCTCTTCAAGATCTACTGCTATGTTAAGTTCTTATGTAACAATTGTATTATCTTCATAGAGGGCATCTTTCAGCAGGCCACATCTATAGAATGATTCTCAAGCAGTTCTGACAGCAGAGGAACCAGTCTGAGCGGCTGAAGACCATAAGCCTAAGAAAGAAGTCCCTGAAGCACAGCTGGGCCAAAACCAGCACTACAACTCGAGGTAATGCCCAGACTGTAGTGCTTGGTAATGGTATGGACTGTACTCCAAGTGGCAGCAGCACAGATATCAGCAGCTGACATTCCTGAAACAGGCAACAAAAGTAGCTATACCCCTAGTGGAATGGCCATGGACAGCTCCAAGAAGTTCCTTACCGCACTTCCTACAACAGTAAACAATGCAGGAAGCCAACCATTTGGACAGGCATCGTTTAAAAACAGGAACACCCTCTTTCCCAGGGGTGAAGGAAACAACTGAGGACTTCCTACAGTGCTTCGTGCGTTGAGTATAATACTAGAGTATTCTATGTACAGCTAAAGTATGGAGCAATGCTTCCCCTGGTTTGGCATGCTCTGGGTAACAGACAGGTGGATTGTTTTATTTGAAGTAAACTAAGACACCTCCTTAGGAAGGAACGTGGGATTCGTAAGCAAAGACAGTGTCTTTGTGGAAAATCAAACAAGGCTGCTCACATACAAGAGCCTGCAGCTCAGAAATCCTTTGGGCAGAAGTCAACTGCAACTGAAAAAAAAAAAAATATATACTTTCCATTACAAAGTATAGCTCGCATGTCGTGGCTGGCTCAAAAGGAACCAAAGTAAGTTTTTCTAACACTAAATTCAGGTCCCAAGGCAGGACCAGATTGCGAATTGGGGGGAAGGGGGCTTCAGATGAATAATGCCCCTAAGGAAGGTACCGGACACCTCTAATTGTGTCACTGTACGTCCATCAACAGCCAGCTAAAATGCTGATGAGTGCATCTTAATGGAGGAGTACTTCAGACCACAATCTGAGAGGGACAGCAAGTACTCCAGAATCTGATTCACAGGACAAGTGAAAGGATCCAGCTGATGGGCCGTGGCCCACAGAGCAAAGTGCTTCCACTTCATGGATTAAGTAGCCCTGGAGGAGGGCTTCCTAGAAGCCACTGGGACATCAGCAACCCTTGGGGACACCCTGAATCTAGCCATGGCTATGTCTTCAGGAACCAAGCAAGAACATGCAGCGACTTGAGGTCCAGATGGACCAGGGTGCCCAGTTCCTCGGACAGCAAGCCTGTCCAAAGGGGTAGAGACACTGGAGCTTCCACTCCCGACTGATGCAGTAGAGGAAACCAGATCTGGCGAGGGGGTTATGAGGATCATAGTGGCCCCCTACATCTGAAGTTTGATCAACACCTTCTGAATTAGTGGGAATAGAGGGAAGACAGAGAAACCTCCCCTTCCAAGAGAGACAACATGTCTTGCTAGAAAACTCCGGGCCCTGGAGCAAGTGAGCAGAAATGTGCCAGTTTTGCGTCGAGTGTGGACACGAAAAGGACCAACTCTGGTTGACCCCACCTGTTGAACAGGTCTTCTACAACCGGGGTCAGCAGCTGCCGGTCGTACACCTCGGACTATGACCGGCTTAGCTTGTTCACCAGAATGTTTTGAAAGCCTGGAACATGGACGGCAGAGAGCTCCAGGCCGTATTCAAGGGTCCAGTACCAGACTCGTGGCTTCTCGGGGGGCGGGGGTACGAGTGGGTTCCCCCTTGCTTGCTTATGTAATGGACTACACTGCTGTTGCCCATTCGTAAAAAGATGGCATGGGGAAAGCTGGGTATGGATGGCTTGCAAGGTATATAGAACGGCCGTCATCTCCAGGACGTTGACGTGAAGGGCAGTCTCCACTTTGGACCATGTCTCTCCCCCATGTCTGATGAGAACCCAAATGGGCCCCCAAGTCCAACCCTGAATCATCTGTGTTGAGGATCTGCTGAGGTGAAGGGATGAGGAAGGGAGCCTTTTCTTTAAATTTATATTTTGTGCCATTTTTTGCCCTGTTTACACCGCTCCCATCTCAGAGGAATGCGCATGCTGCACTTCAAGATGCCCTCCCTACTGCCGCCCCTCCAGCCCATGCTGCCAGACTCCACCCGGTGGCAGCGGAATCTCATGGGGGGTGAGAACAACCTCCCAGCAGAGAAGAGCCCGCAGCCTGCTCAATTCTGCCCCCAATATGACCCACGCCATTACCAAATCCATGACACAAGATAAAGTATGATGCCTCAACCCTTTCGCCACTGGGCGGCTGGAAGAACCTTTTTCAAGAAGTTGCTGGGTTCCATCCACCAAAGTAGCACCCGTTTGACCGGAGAGGTGATCAGGATCAGCTCTACGTCGTTGGTGCGCTCTTCCCACTGGACCCTCATTGTTCACCGTGGCATCCTCTTGTGCAGCCTGGCCAAAGTAACCCTGACAATGGCCGCAGCCCTCAGATCCAAGAGCCTGAGAAGGGCTCATGCTGAAATGTTTCTGCTGTTGTAAAGCAGTAGGGCTGGAACCATCAGGCAGTCCACCCTGTCCAGAAGGAGGAAAGCCATACCCCAAGCCATATACAGGATTGCTCCTATGTACTATAGGCGCTGAGATGGGGTCAAAACTGATTTGGGCAGACTGAGTGATCCCCAGGTCACTGAATAGTTGTGTTGTGCACGCCAGGTCTGGAGTAGCTGCTCCCTGGACTGTGCTTTGAGCAGCCAGTCATCCAGGCAGGGGAAGACAAAGTTCCTCCCTCCTGAGAGCTGCCACCATTACTGCCAAGCATTTGGTAAAGACCTGAGGACAAGCCAAATGGCAAGGCATGGAACTGAAAGTACTACACTGGAACTGGAACTGGAGGTAATGTTGGTGGGAGGCACACACCTCGATATGTAGGTATGCATCCTGCAGGTCAAGGGAGCATATCTAGTCTCCTGATGCAGAAGAGACAGCAGCCCTTGGAGGGTCACCATCCAGAACATCTTGTACTGGATGTAGAAATTTTAACTGCGGAGAACCAGGACAGGCCAGAGATCCCCTGTACATTTGGGAACCAGGAAGAAATGGGAGTAGAACCCCCTGTCTCTCTGATCCTTGGGAACAGGTTCTTTGGCTCTCTTTCAGAGTAGTGCGTTAATCTCCTCCCAGAGCACCAAGATGTGGTTAGGGAGGTAACTAGACTGAAATGAAGGTTGCAATGGAAGCCACTTCAGGAGATCCAGAATGTGGCTGTGCTCTGTGAGCTGCAGAAACCAAGACTCTGTAGTGAGCTCCTGCCACCTGTTGAGATATAGGGAGAAACAAACCCCTACCGCCTCCTGCAGTATTACGGGGGTGGGGGTGCCAGGTAAGGAGTCAGGCTGAAGTGGCCCCAGCGAACGGAGCCGCTCCCTCCTCTTGGGGCCTTCCCAGAGGAGCAGAAAGTGCTGGGCAGGGCAGAGACTGCTCTACCTTTGCCCTAAGGCTTAGAGCCAGGCTTTCATCTGTGGGTGGCACAACGAAATGGAACCTTCTGGCCACTTTTCGGTTGGGTATGATACAAAGAGTGGACCAACCACAAAGTCTGTCCAGAAGCCTGCAGGTCCAAAAAATATGTCCTTAACATCTGCTCTTTAGAGTCTGTATCCTCTAAATGGGGCATGGACTGTTGCATGTCCTGGGTAAAGATAGATTCTAAGCCAAAAATGCCTCCTGAAGCAAATGCCACCTGCGGCTGCCTGAGTTGAGGCATCTGTGGTATTGTAAGCCAATCTTAGCAGGTATTTACCAACGTTGACCCCAGACTGAAGAACCTAAAGCAACTCCTGCATCTGAGGGTCCTCTAGAAGAGCCTTGGTCACCTCTTTGGTCTGTCTCAAGAGCTGGTTTTGAAACCTGACCATATGGGCAATATAGTTTTAAGACCCCAACGGCCAGAACAGCTGAGACAAAAGTCCTTTTGCCAATCAGATCCAGCCTTCTGGACTCCTCACCTGAGATGCTTCGGCTTCTTAGTCCAATCATGGACAGCATTAATGACCACAGAGCTGGCCTGAGGTTGTTCAGCAAACACAGGTTATTCACCTTTAACAGTGGTTCTAGGAGTGGTATATGTTGTTCATCCACATTGATTGGCAGTGTCCTTTCCCTTTAAGACTTGCCATAAATTCTTCAAGCTGGCTCCTCCCTCTTACCCAGATGGTATAACCATTGGCTCTGCGCCATGATGCCAGATCTTGCCTGCTGGAAGCAGTACTGTGCACCAAAGCCAGGGGAGGTTGGGTGGGTCAGTGTGGATGAACATAAGGCTCGAGGTCAATGTGGTAATGGGAAATGAAGGCGTTTGTTGACTTCCAGGTAGCAGCCCTGCAGTTATCTAGGTATGTCCAGGGCTGTACCCCCAATGTAACTCTTGGGTACCTCGTATATGATTGTAACCTATTGTAAGTATCATTATAAAAAGGGTCTGAGAAATGGAGCTTTCTGATTGACTGAAAACATTCTAAAAGACTTGTTAATCTTTTATTAATATACACGTATAGCCTAACCATATGCTGAACAAGATTTAACACGGTTTTAATTTTTTTTTTATTATAATAGCAATAAGGAATTTCCAGGGATTATGTTAATGGTCAATTAATCACCCTCTAAGGGCATGTGTCACTCTGCTACACCTCATATGACAGTACATCCCTAGAAGGTGATTAACAGACCATTAACATAACCCTTGGTCATGCCTTATTGCTTAATTATACAACCTGTGTGTACTCTATGTTTAATGTTCTCACTGTTGTAACCACACTATGTAACTGTCTACCCTCCCTGCGACGAGGTGCCTTTGTAAATGAGTCCATGACTCAAAGGTTATAAATCTGACATTTCTAATAAATAAAAAAAAAAAATAAAGAAATAAATATTGTGGATAGGCACGTCCCTAGAGGCAGCCACCGACACAGCAGTATGGCAAGAGAATAAGTCCTTAGCCCTCCGGGAGGTTCCATACCTGCCAACCAATAGCAGAGAACAATGCATGATGTAATCCATCTGCCAATCGTCCGCTTGGCTGCAGGTCTACCAGGTGTGGCTTCAGCGTACGAGACAAACAGCTGGCGAACCTCTCCACGAACTCCAGCCGTGCGCTCCTTCTAATAAGAGCATTCTTCTCAGATCAAAAGTATGGAGCCTGTATTCGGCATCAGAGGTGTGACTGGGGTAGAACATCAGCAGTGTCATCACCTGGTTCAAGTACAACTCCCGACAAACTTTGGAAGGAACTAGGGGTTGGGGTGCAGGACAACCTTGTCCCTGTGGAAGACCTGATAAGGAGACTCGGAGTGCCTGGAGCTTCCCAATCCTTCTAGCTGATGTGATAGCCACCAGGAAGGCAGTCTTCTACAACAGGTGTGACATCTCACACCTGTGCATTGGTTCGAATGGCTTGTCCATAAGCTTTGCCAGTACCAGCAGAAGATCCCACAGTGGTGGTGCTTCACGCACTGGAGGGGCAATGTGGTCAAGGCCTTTGAAGAAACGCCAGACCACCTTCTTCTGTGCCATAGTTTAATGACCGGTCCGCGAACAGTAAGCAGAGATGACTGTCAGGTGCACCTTAAGGGTCGACCAAAGTCCCCCTTTGGAGAGACCCCAAAGGCAGTTAAGAATGCTAGGGTCCAGCCCCTTGCCCTGACACCAAACGGAGAATCTCTTCCACTTGAAGGCATAGCACTTCCTGGTCAATGCCTTCCTAGATGCCTGCGATGTACAGCGAGTACATCTTCAGAGAGACACAACGCCTGGAACTCTAGCTGCTCAGGAACCAGGCCATCTGGTGCAGGGACTGAAGGCCCGGATGGAATACTTTCCCCAGATTGACCAATATCAGGTCCAGGCATGCTGGAAGACTCCTCGGGAGCCTGTTGCTCAGGTTGAGGAGATCCGGATACTAGAGCTGGCGTGGCCAATCTGCAGCTACCAGGATCACCTTCGCCTTGTCCCTCCTCGCCTTGAGAAGCACCCTGTGGATCAAGGGAAATGGAGGGAAGGCGTAGAAGAGGCCTGGGGTCCATGGCTTCGAAAAGGCATCCCCCTGCAGCTAGCCCTGCTGAGAGGGGCAGGCATGAAACAGCCTCAGCTTTGTGTTCTCCCTGGAGGCAAACAGGTCTACCAGAGGGTTATCCCACACTGAGAACAGGCAGCGAACTACCTCTGGATGAAGAGACCACTCGTGGGATTCCTCGCCTACATGGCTGAGGGCATCCTTCAGTTGATTTGAGGCTCCTGCCACATGGATGGCTAGGAAATCTGCCTCACGTCGGCTCACGAGGGTCCAGATGTGGTATGCTTCCCTGCATAGAGGCCGGGAGTAAGTGCTGCCCTGTTTGTTGAGACAGTGCATGGTCATGGTGTTGTCAGTCTGGACCTGGACCACTTGACCCTGCAGAAACGGAGATAATGCAGTCAGCGCCAGCCGGACTGCTTGGAGCTCCAGCAGGTTGATGTGTGGCATCGAGACTCCTCGGGGTTCCAGAGCCCGTGGACTCTATGGTTCCCCCATGTGGGCTCCCCCACCCGAGAGAGGCATCGGTCGTGAGAATGCTCGTCGCGGACATTTAGGGTCCCTCCTTGCAGATGTTCTGGGACAGTTCACCATTGGAGGGCATGCCAAAGCCTCTGGGTTACCACGAAGAGCTGGTCGAAATGACCCAGAAACTGGAACCACTTGCTGGCCAAGCCCCAATGAATGGGACGCATTCGCCACCGGGCCCAAAAGACCATGGTATTGCAGGCCACCATGCAACTCTGAAAATGCAGGATGTCCCAGGCAGGGAGCAATTACCCAACCACAAGACGCCGTCTCAAACTACGGGAGAAAAGATGGGTTCTCTGGTAGAGGGGGAGGAAATCGCCCTATGCCGGGCCAAGGGTGACAACCAGAAAGATGCAGCCATGCCATCCACCTAGTGCATATTGCTGTCCCTACGACCCTGGAAGCTACCTCGTTGGCGTCGTAAGATGCCCTCGCTTGGTACCTTGCTAGCTCCAGGCCACGTGCAGAGTGCGCAGTGGCTTGTCTGGTTACCTCCATGTCAAGCATAGCGGCTAGGAGTTGACCTAACCTGGACCACAGGAACCCATCATAGGTAGCGTACTGGGCCTGATGTGCTGAAATAGAGAACAGCAATCATGCAGAGTAGAAAGCCCTCCTCCCCCAGAAGTCAAAATCCATAGTATCTTGATCTGGGGGCCAGTCACGGTGAGGGGCGTGAAGCCCATCAGGAGTGTCCAGCTGTGTCAATCCTGACTGAGGATGAGGCATACATCCTGGAGACTCGGGGAGGTGGGGCACAATACCTCTGGCAGAGATCCCTAGGGGCTGGGATTCCGGAAAAGGGTCTCTGCCAGAAACGAAATGACACCTCCCGAAAGGGAGCAGGCCGGGGGGCACCACAAGGGTGTCCGCACTGAAATAGCCTAAAAAGGCGCGCGTTGAGTGCTCTACATTGTGCTGTGTGGGTGGGGTGATGTGCAGATCCTCCAGCATCCTCACGAGGAATCGCTGATACTCTGCAAGATCAGCAGCTGGGGAGATGTAAACAGACTGTTCCTCTCCCCCAGAAGAGGGGTATGAAGAGTCAGAGGACCTCAAGAGTTCAGAAGCTGGCTGCTCAGGGAGGAGGTTGAAAAACCTCTGTCCATAGCCCTGAGGTAAGAGGGAAATTTAGCAGCCACAGCTCTGAACTGCTCCCAGGAAAGAAGTCCGCCAAGACCAAGAATACCTGGAACAACAGGAGAAGATGGCAGAGAGGTGACAGAGCAGACAACAGGAATCTGCTGTCCTCTGCCTGGGCCAGGGAGCGCACCTGGAGCCCCAAGGGAAGAGAGCGCTCCGGAAAACTCAACAGCTGACAGCTGGTCAACCATACTGGAACTGCCTAGGGTGCGCCCTGAAGAATACCTCCTGTGAGGTGACTGGGGCCGTGAGAGTCCAAAAGGACGGTCCCCTACCTCCAAAGAACAGGGCCCTCTCGAGGTAACTCGAAACAAAGGGCAGAGATCCGCACTACGACTCCTTCCGGAACCCGGGTGGGTGCTAGAAAAGGGTCACCGTGTTGAACCCCTACCCCTCAACTCCACGGAGTCTGAAAGAGCCCTTCTCCTCGAAAAAGCCAGCTTAGGCAGCAGGCACCCTGGTCAGTCCCCGAAGGGACTATTCAGGGAGCAACACCCTCCCCTCCTGTGGATGCTCTGATCGGCCCCAAAGTTGGGCAACTCAGGCACACCACCTGAGGGGTTACCACCGAGGGGTCAGAAACCCCTCTGAGACCAGGTTGCAGGGCAATGGTGGCCTGCACCCCCGCCTGGTCAGAACCCCTGACCCTGGGGCCACTGTCCACTCCTCAGACAGGGCTGGCTCTAGCCTGTTGAGGACACTACCAAGATGTCCACGTGAGCAGCCCACTCCAAAGAGTCAGACTGCCTATTTGACTCAGTCTCTGATTCCGCCTCCGAGGAGGTGGAGACCGAAGTCCTGTGCCAGATGTTACGTGGACGCCCGCTACCATCCCGAGTGAATGGGGCACCAGAATGAGGGACTGCACCAGAGTCTGAGCCGAAGCTCTCAAGAGCACTGTGAGCGGTGCGCAAAGAAAACACGGCGCCAAGGATGGCAGCAGTATGGGAGCCAGAACCCGTCACAGCGCCATCCTGACCCACGGCACTGAAAGCGGCCCAGAGACGGCGAGATGACTGCCCGACCGCACCTTGGCACAGAGGTCAGAACCCTCATGGTGCGCGTGGTCATTGCTCAGCTGTAAAGTGCGCCCAGAGCTGGACACGCGCCGTGGTGAGCACGCCGCCATGTCCAGCTCTGGTGCTAACGGCGCCGTGGCGAGAAGGACAACGATGTCACCGTGTAGCCTCCCAAGGCACCGTCAGCACCAACGGTGCAGCGAACAGCTCAGACAGCAGAGATGGTGCCGAGCAACGGACCGGGGCCGACGGCGCCATCAGGGCACAAGGCACAGCGAACGGTGCCAATGCCGAAGACGGAATCAAAGATGCCGCAGACCCAGGCTTCCCAGTCCGGGGAGATGACACCGGGAGAGCCATCACCCCCAAAGGGGAGATTGCAAGGCGGTGCCTCCCGCCCGTCCCCAGGAGGGAGGCCGGTTGGGCCTCCTTCACACAGAAGGGGCTGCAATGGCTAAGCTACCAGACATAAATCCCCTCCTCGGCCAGTCCGTACAGTACGGAGGGGACCCGAGAAAGGCCGAGACCCTGTGGCTTGGCCAGACGAGTGCGCGCCCATCCCCAGAAAATCAACGAAGCATGTCCCACTTTCCACACACGTTGTTAGATGACACGACGGTCCATGGAGAAACAGGCATCACATGAATCCATGTCGTGTAGCAGGCCAAGACACGTGAGGCAACAGTCATGCTGGTCAGTGACTGAGTACTTATGGCGCACAGGCCCCAACACATAGGGGGCCGTCCCGTCTTCAAGGTTTTCTTGTCCCATGCCCAAGACATGACCTACGGAATAAACAACCAAAAACAAGACTCGATGTCGCAAAAGAATAACAGTAACAGTCTTACCAGGCGATGTCAAGTGGTGGCAGACAACGCAACCAGCAGGAAAATTTGAAAGCGGCGTCGACAAACAGCGTTGAGAAGATAACACAGAGCCGAAGGCTTCAAAGCAGGAACAGGCCTCTTGCAGCAGAGCTTCCACGAGGTGCTACCTCTACGGCGGGAGACAAAGAACTGGCGGGAGGGCAGGCCCAGCTGCACACAGCCATGTATCGGCGCTCATACAGTGCGTCCTCGAGGTTGCGCAATGGTAATCCCTCAGCCCATCAAAAAAAAAAAGCTCCCATGTGGTCGTGACCTCTGGTCACTACACCCAAAGGTGATGAATGGTGAAGACTGACACAGATAAGATCCTCCGCCCTGTCCACTGGCAGCTGGGCTCTGGCTTGGCAAAAGTCAAGCTCCGCCCGATAAAGCAGATCACCTGTGAGGGCACAAGTTCCGACTTGGCTTCGTTGATCAGGAGACCAAGTTCGAGAAAGGTCTTGAGGGCCAGGTCCCTGGACCTCTCCACATCCAATCTGGAGGGTCCAACTATGAGCCAATCAATCATCGAGGTAAGGGTACATCCTGGCCCCTCGACACCAAAGATAGGCTGCCACCACAGCAATGCATTTGGTGAAGACCCAGGGGGGCCGATGACAGGCCGAATGGCATAGTTTGGAACTCAAAGGGTTTCTTCCGCTCGGAAGTGGAGGAAACTTTGGTGTGACCGACAGATTGGGACATGGAAGAACGCGTCCTGAAGATCCAGAGAGTAGAACCAGATGTTTTGGTCAAAGAATGGTATGATCTGGGACAGAGTTATCATCAGAAAGGTGCGTGACATGAGAAACTGGTTCAGGTCGTGCAGATCCAGAATGGGGCACCAACCCCCCTGTTCATTTTGGGACCAGAAAGCACCTGGAAACGAACCCTGGGGTCGACTGGGGGCAAAATATGTCACTCGGGCCACTACCTCCTTAAGGAAGAGTTGGGCTATGTCATCTCGAAGAGCCGACACAGTGTGGACTGATGCCCTTTTCTCGCGTGGGGCTTGGCTTGGTGGCTACTGCTCGAACTCTAAAGGCAGTCCCTGACCGACCACTTCCAACACCCACCTGTCTACAGTAACAGCAGACCAGGTGGAAAGGAAGTGGAGGAGCCGGCCCCCCACTGGAGGACCCAGAGTAGTGGTGACTGGTATGGGGCTGGTCACCCCCGTCCAGTCACTGAGCAGGCCTGGAAGGAGGATCTGGAAGCGGGATCGCTGTGACCCATCCCTCCCGGTTTGCTCGACTGAGCGCCCGACTTGGGCCGAAAGCGCCAAGACTGGGCCTGCTGCTACTGCCCAGACTGAAACTGAGGCTGCTTGGTCGCAGGGACAGAAGGGCGAAATGGCTTCTTCTGCTTCTTGGAACCCTGGATTTCTTTTGAGCAGACGTAACGGAGTCCAACGTGGTAATGGACTTCCGATACGTTCCAGGTGACTGTCCACTCCTGGACCGAACAAGTCGGTACCCAGGAACGGGACATCTGCCATCTTCTGTTGGGTGTTGGCCGTGAAAGCAGAGACCCGCAACCAAGCCCTACAGAGCATGGCAACCGCAGCTGCAATGGAATGGGCACAGGAATCCCCAATGTCCAAGGCCATTTGGAGCCGCTAACTGGCAACAGCCAGGCCCTGGTCTCGGGACCTGCTTGACCTTGGTCTGAAGGTCCATGGGAAGGTGAGAAGCACCTCATCTAAAGAGCCCAACAAGACGTGGGAGAAGTGTGCCATGATTACAGCGGAGCTCACAAGACAGAGGCCCAGTGAGAAGGCAGTATAGACCTTTCAGGCGGAGTGATCCAGCTTCTTGGATTCTTTGTCCAGTGGTCTAGCAGGGTCTCCTGAGTTCCCAACCCACCTAAACAGACTGTCACCACTCCCTCAGCCAAGGGATGCTGTGAAAATCCCAAAAGGGAGCCAGTACATACCGCATAACTGCAGGCCATGCTGGCGAACTGTGCGGGACAGGAGACTGGGTGCTGCCAGAGCTCGGCCAACAATGGCATCACCTACTGGAAAGTCCTCGGTCAGGGAATCCCCCCTTCTGAGGATATCAGTTAGGGGGTATTCTACCAGTTTTTTCAATGGGCTCTAGCTTCATCCCCGCAGACTCATAGATGAGGCGGAGGATGCCCATAGAGGAGATGGGTCCTTCCTCAACAGATTGACTCATGGCATCGTCGTCCTGAGAACAAGATGCCAAATTCGAGTCAGACTCCGAAGAGTCCAGATACAGCGGTCTGCCACCAGAGTCACAGTGAACCCACCATGGGCGGTTGGGAGTCAGAGTAACGGACAGCCTGTGCAGGAGGCCTGAAATAGGCAGAGACTCCTTGAGGGGAGCCCCTGAGGAAGGTTGTTTCAGTGGCGGCTCCAATGAAATAGGTGGAGACACCGGCTTTGGCCGAGTCGGGAGTGACGTCAATCTTGGGGGTGGGGGGGGACCAACTCCAGAGTGGTCGGCTTTGGCCTGGATGATGACAGCCAGGTAATGGACTGGGGTGGAAGGGACTGCCTTCGGCCCAGCCAGAACAAGCTGCTGCCATAGCATGTCCTTGTAGCGCCAATGCAACTTGCATTGGAGCCTCTCCTCATCTGAGGAAGATGAATGGCAGCAGTGCCGCTTCTTAAGAGTGCCACTTAAGCGACTTCCTCAGCCTTTCGGTCGAGGATGTCCTAGGCCTGGAAGTAGACAGTCGGGGGGGCAACAAGGATGCTCGGGAGAAGGCAGGGAGAACCCTGGTTCCTCTGGGTCAGGGACAACCACCGTCTTGGGCTTCCCAACTGGCTGGGTTGCATCATCAGCAAGGTTTGAAAGGACCAGAGTCCAAAATAAGGAGTTGTCTGCCCCCCTCAGTCAACAGGTCAATGAGGTTAAGGATCATCTCGACCGAATCGCTGTCCAGCGTTTGGGCCAGCTGAACTGACCGGAGGGACACCATGAGGTCAGCGGGCGAGGCCACAACTTCAGTAAGTCAAAAGAGGAGACTCCTGGGACCAAGATCGCTCTCTGTCCCAAGAACGACAGTCAAGATGTGGTTTCTCTCGGTTCCATCGATTCCTTCTTACGGGATCTGGAGATGTGCGAGCCAGGGCCTTCCCCACAAGTGGGAAGGGACTGGACCAGCTCCTTGAAGGAACCCGAGAAAGAGGAGCCCAATTTTAGTGGAACAAAAACCGAAGGCGAAGACAAGAGCTCAGCGGAACGAGACGCCTCTTCTTCGAAGGCCTTCATCTGTTCCAGTTCCGTGGACCCCACGGCCGCGGAGATCGCATGGCGGGCATCCTACGAGTTGACCAGTGGATGCCATTTTTTCCAGACGTCCGAGGCAATCATTCACAACATTTGGATGAAAAGGGTGACATAGGTCAAAGGCCTGAGTGGCATGATAGAGACCCAGGCAGTACATGCATGTGACATGCGGGTCAGTCCTAGACATTTTCTGCCTGCAGGGACACCGGCAGAACCTGGGCGAGGACTTGTCCTCAATCACGGTCCCTAGAACAAAATAATTCTGAGAAATTCTGTGAATCTTGATCGGTAAAACAGAGTTTTGGAGCACCAGAGCCTACTACACGAGGGAGCGAGAAGGAGGGAACCTGCATCTTCCAGCGGAAAGGAAGACCTGGCATCATGGGGCAGAGTCGAAGGTTATACCACGTGGGTGGGTGGGAGGAGTCAGCTTGAAGACCTTCCTGCAAGATCTTAAAGGGAAAGGGACATGCCAAATAGTGTGGATTAACACATACACGATCCTAGAACTGGAGATTCCTGGGAACGAGACTGCTCTCGATCCCAAGAATGACGTCACTTAGACTTCTCTTTCAACTCCTTGGCATCCTTTTTATGGGAACAGGAGCTGTGCGAAGCTGACAGGCCCTCCTCCTTAGTCAGGAGAGACTGGCACAACTCCTTTAAGGAGCCTGTAAAGGTAGAGCCCAGTTCGAGTGGTACAAAGACCTATGCTGAAGAGGACTGATTGGTGACCCGAGCAGCCTCCTCCTCAAAGGCTTTCATTTGCTACAGTTGTTCAGCGGACCCCAAGACGCACAGACCACTCAACGGGCCTCTAGATTTGACCAGCGGATGCAGTTTCTCCGGTTGTAATCGGGCGAGACTATCGTCTAACATGTTCAGCTGGAACAACCGACAAAATCGCAGGCCTGGGTACCATGATCGTAACCAAAGCAATAGACGCACGTAGCGTGTGCGTCAGTGCGAGACATCTGCTTGCAGGGGCACCAGCGGAACCGGGCAATGACTTATCCATCATCGCAGTTGCAATCGACGAAGGAAGCGGTGAAACTCTTAACGAGTTAAAGTTTAAGTATTGATAAGTAATCTGAAGATTTAAGCACCAGGGCCTACTCAAAACGCAAGCGGTAAGGAGGGAACCTGATTGTTCTAAGCAGAAAGGAAGATCTGGCATCAAGGGGCTGAGCCAAGGGATATACCACCCAGGTGGGTGGGAGCAGCCAGCTTAAAGACTTCCTGCAAGATATTTAAAGGGAAAGGACATGCCAATACATGTGGATAGAACATATTCACGTCCCTAGAAAGGTATATCCACCAGCTTGCGCTGTGTATCCGCCATAAAGGTCGCGATACGCAGCCAAACCCTGCAGCACATAACCACAGCAGCAGCCACTGACTGGGTGCAAGAATTGCCAATGTCAAGAGCCATTTGGAGCTGCTGCTTACCAACTGCATGGCTTTGGTCCTGCACCAGCTTGACCAGAATTTAAAGGTTGGTTGGCAACCACAGGATAACCTGATCCAGGGTGCCCAACAAGCTATGGGAGAAGTTGGCCATGCGTAGCGCTGAACTTGCCTGCTTTAAGCCCAAGGATGAGGCCACACAGAGCTCTTTGGCTGTGTGGTCCTGCTTCTTAGAGTCCCCGTCATGGGGCTTGACAACATCGCTGACATTGCTTGTATGGCGAAAGACCTAAATCAGTGACCAAATCTTCCACAGAAGGATGCTCGGTAAAACTGGACAACAACCCGGCAGCAACTGCTTACTTACGGATCATACAGGTCGAAGTGGAACCAGAGGCTAGACGCTGCCAAAGCTCCAAAGTGGGGCCCAGGACGGCCTCCACGATAGGAAAGGCACCCCCAGGGGAGTGGTCTTTTTTCTATGATCTCCATAAGAGGGTAGCGAGCCCGCATTTGGACTGGCTCCAGAGGGTTCCCAGTAGATTCAGAGATCAAGTGGAGAAAGGCCCCGAAAGAAGTAAGCCCCTGATCCACCAAAGCTCTCTCAGCACTCCTGGTCAAAGCTAGGAAACAGATAGGAGTGCATCAAAGAAGCCTCCAATTCCGAGGACTCTTCTAACACTGGGTGAGCCCCCCCTCCCTGGACTATGAGATTCATCAGCCAGAGATACAGTGACAGTCAATGAGTCAAACCAGAAGCAAGCTGAGCAGACTTGGAAGGAGCCCATCCTTGGGCTGAATGGGTGAGGGCTCCACCCAGATTGGCTGGGAACCCAGTGACGGCTGAGCCAGAGGAGGTAGCACAGGCCAGGGGTGACCAAAGAAGAGCTGGAGAGATCTGGGGCACTACACCAAAGGGCCTATTACCCACACCAAGAAGCAACTGCTGCGAGACGAACTCCTCATAGTGGCGCTGCTTTTCGTGGCGGAGCCAATCTTCCCCAAAGAGCAGAAAAACTACGAACGCAGATATTGTCTCTTGCTCGAACGCAGAGAGCTGCTCGACCCTGAACTGCAGAATCGAAACCTGGACCTTGACAGTCAGCAAGACTGACAGCAAAGGTCCGGTTCCGGGAGGAGGGGAGCAAATCAGCATGCTGACTGAACCCTCCCTAGACTATTGGGCAGGACCGGACTCTTGGAAAAGGAATAATCCCCCCTAGTCATGCAACAATGGGTCAACCTCTTTGAGAAAGATCTCGACTACCTGGTCGACCCACATCTCAGCTGACAGGCCAGACAAAGAAACCGTGGGGCCAGTGGCTGGGACTGAAGTATTGGCCAAAACCGCAAGCTCGACAGCCGTCAACCTGGAAGCGTGGGAACTCAAGGCCCGAGAGCGCTCGTGGTCTCATGACCAATGACTGGACTTTTTAGACCTAGAGTCATGCTTGGAGGATCTGCAGGGCTTGAACCCAAGGGAAGGGTCCTCCTCCAAGGGTAGAGGGGGACTGGCAAATGTCCCTGAATGTCCCAGAGAACGAGGCATCAATGCCCACCGAAATAGCAGCCGCAGAGTATGCTCCTGCAGCAACCCGAGCCGCGCATTCTTAGAGGGTGGCGAATTGCTCGAACGAGCCTGCCGCTGTGGAGGACAAAGATACCAAATGACGGGCCTTCTTAGAACGAACTGGCAGGTCCCATTCATCCAGGTGACCAAACATGAGGCGAACATAGCAGTCTTGTAGGGTGGAGGAATGAAGAGTGACATAGGCCACAAGCCTGAGGGTCGTGATCCATCCCCAGACAGTAGATGCACGACGTGTGCAGATCGGTGCAAGATATCTTCTGGCAGCAAGGGCGCTTCTTGAGGCTGGGGTCCAATTTAGAATCACCAGAGTCCTTTAAGAGAAAGAAAAAAGAGAAAAAAAAAATAATTGCTCAAAGACAGAAAAATGCACTAAAATATTTAGGGCCTGCATGAAACATGGAGCTGCGATGGAGGGAACCTGATACTTCCAGTGAAAAGGAAGAAGTGATGTTATGGGGCGTGCCGAGGAGGGTACCATCTAGGTAGGTGGGAAGCGCCAGCCTGAAGACCTTCCAGACATTCTTAAAGGGAAAGGAATACTGCTACAGTTTGCATAAGTACACCATATCCACACCCCTAGAAAAGAATCTGTTAAGCACCCAGTCCCGGAGGCTATGGGCGCTGTACAGAAAGGCGAAGGACAAAATAACATACAACAGTACAAATGACAGATCACTGGCACCAACAAAATAAAATCCTCAATAACAGTTCAGCAGCTGGTTAATTCTTAAACTCAGATAGTTCTCAAAAGCTTCCCTAAACACGTGTGTGTTCAGACCCACTTAAAATCCTCCAACTGATGGGGCCTCCCTCAATGATCTTGGAAGCAAGTTCCTTCCAAGTTCCAGAGGGCCGGGTTAGCCACCTCAAACGAACCATCTCCAGAGGTCTTCAACCGGGCCGTAGGAACTGCTACGAGGCCTTCGGTGGAGGAGTCGAGCGAGTGTCCAGGGTGGACAGGAGTCAGGAGGTCACTCAGATGGCCAGAGCCATATAGGGCTTTATAGGTGAGCAAGACAATCTTGAAGGTGATCTCCATTTCACTGGCAGCCAGTTCAGATCATGCAGGACCAGGTTCACATAGCAATATCTCAGAAGGCCCATTAGCAACCTGGCCACTGCATTCTACATTAGTTGGAGGCGACAGATAATCCCTATCTGATCCCGAGATACAGCGTTACAGTAGTCAAGCTTAGGCGTTATTAAGGCATGACCCAGTGAGGGCAGGTCGCCAGGCAGAATTAAGGCTTTGATCCAGGTGACAGTCATTAAGTGGTAAAAACCACTCTGGACTGGTTGGGGGGGGGGCCCGCTGCTGCCATAGAGAGTCCTGTACAGGAGAGGGTGTTGGTGAAAGAGGAGACCATTCCCAAAGTAGAAGACTGCCCCACTGCGGAAAACACAACGATCTGGAACAATCCATGGAAGACCACTCCTTAGCCCAATCCTTATGCATCCTGGCTTACTTGTCTCGGGCCCTGGATGACTCTGAACCAGAGGATAAGGCCAGCGAAGCCGAGGAACTCCTAACTTGAAGCTCTTCCTCCATGAAGGCAACCTTCTGTTGGAGCACAAAGGTCTCTAGTTTCTTCTGGCCGCACCTCCTGGTAACATGGCTGAAGCGGCGACAAGAGTTCGCAGGCCTGCATGTCGTGTCTGTGCCTAGACAGCGGACGCAAGCATCGTGGCTGTCCTCCAAGGATCTTCTCCCCACATGAACAGATTCAGAAGAGCTTCTCAGAGACAGAGCTCGACATAAAAAGGAGGAAAAAATTGCTTTGGAAACAAAGTGATTGCAGGTTCTAGGGAGAGAAAAAGTACAACAGGAAATGCAGTCAACTGAAGCTGGCAGTATCTTCCATGAAGTCCAATGTGCGATGGTTGACAGCAGGAAAAGAATTGAGATGGGTGAGGGACCACCCATGCTTATATGGGAAGTATGTCATCAGCATGTGACGGCGTGAGTGGCCCCCGGTAGACTGCTAGCTAGAAAAGTTTCCATGCGGTCCTAGTGGCTGGCAGCTAGTTCTATAGGTGTGGCCTGCTGCAAGAGATACCCTCGATGAAGATCACAATTTTCAGAACCTCTGATGAAGGTTGCTGATCAGAGCAGACAGACTTGTATTGGATAGATTAATGGAGACCAGAAAATCTGCTGTCTGAACTACCTTCCGAATTGAAATGAGGGATTCAATCTTGTATCTTAGCTGATCTATACAAGGACTCTTAAGGTCTACAAATCGGAAGCAACTCAATTTCTTGGGAAATGTGAAGTTGTCAAACAGAAGCATATTCCTTTCTTTAGGGCACAATCAGAATGATCACTTCAGTGCTGGACAGACGAACCATAAACTGGTCAACTGCTGGCATTTTTAATCGGTACAAACGTAACCTTGAGGGAAGCGTGGTGAACTCTGCATAAACTTGAAAAGGACCTTTAGTAACATTCTCCAGTCCCCAATTAATGTAGGGCCACTTGGAAACCTCTGAAGGAACCTCAACCATAAGTCCTTTATCTTAGTAACATTAACATAGTATTTTTAAAATAGAAGGCACTCTAGGTCATCACGTTTGCCCTGCCAATAAGCAGGGAACAAATACACTCTGCAAAAGTACTAATTTATGGGAATTTTGTGACAACGGTACTAACCATAGTACCGTGCAATTTCCTTGGTAAGCAGACATTTTTCTAGGCTTACCTTGAAGATCAAAACTGTCTTGGCTGTATGCTCTTTTCCAAATCAAAACCTTCAAATGATAGGAGTACAATGTTTCAAAAGGAGAAGTGAACAGTTTAGACACAAGTTTAGAACACTGGTGGAAACAGGGTTCTGATAAGGAGGTACACAATTTAACCCCTTCAAGACCCTCTTGAAGCCAGCCCGGTGGCGCTGAGGGTTGAGGCGCTGGACACCACACCTCGCACTATGCCGGTGACCCAGGTTCCGGAACGAGCCCGGGTTGTCAAGGGCTGGCAGGGGCGGGAAAGGATTGAGCAAACGGAGGACAGCTCTCCTTTCTTGGGGAGGGTGGTTTAGCCTAGCCGCTATGCTGGCGGCTCCTGGCGGCAGCTGGGGGCGCAGCTTCAGGGGCTCATAGCATCGGAGGTTTGAGCTGCGGTGGAAGTCTTACGAGGGTGCGTGGGAACGTGCACCCTACGTGCAGGACATCATTGCACGCCAGAGTTGAAGGGGCAACTCAGAACAAGGAAAATGCCCCGATCCTAGTAGGCAATGGTGGGGACCAGGAGCTACTCCCCATGCCCAACATCTAGTGCGTCTGCTGTCCCCAGCGCTCCCTCCGGTCTCAGCACATCCGTCCAGATTTCCAGATGTAGGTCGCCAGGAAGAGGATAAGTGGCAGTCCCACCCTGGGGGGGCGTAGATTCGGGGGAATGGGAGCTGAGGCACAGGCAACCGGGAGACAGGACTGAGCCTACAACCGGGCGAGATGGAGATAAGCTGTGTACCCCCACTGGAGAGAGAGGGAGAGCGAGTCTGGGGTCGGAGAGTGAGGAGAGATAAATAAAAGTCCACACACACACACACAAAAAAAGGCCCCTCTTGAAAGCGGGTGATGAAGCCATCAAATGACCCCCTTTCTCTGGACCTGTAAGCTCAAATGGATGACAAGTGCAGCTCTAGTGAGCCTCCAGGGAAGCAGTTTTCAGCCCCCAAAAAACAACAGCAACAGAAGATAGTCTAGTATCTTGACAGCCAGTATTAATGGGAAATGGCAAGCCTATCCAGAGCAAGCAGAATCATTCAGGGTCAATCTTGGCAAACCCTGAGGATGGCCCTCTGAAACTGAGGAATGAGGTACAGAAACCTTCCTTGGTGAGCTGAGGTTAAGAACTTCCATCCCTATGGTTCCTCCTCCTGGTGACCTTGCACAGAAAATGTGAAGCTTTCTTTCTGCAGGAGGCAAACAGATCTGGGAAGTTCCACACATCCCAAAGATACTGTTCAGGACTTCCTGGTATACAGACCACTCATGAGTGAGAGTCTCTGTGCTACAGAGTCTGTCTGCCAGATAGTTCAGGTGTTTCAGATCACTGGTCAGAAGAACTGCAAGGAGGTGATTGCCAGTGGAACAGGCAAGTTTCCACATGTTCGGTGTTTCCCCGACAGTCAAGGTGATCTTACATCTCGTGGTTTCTTTGGGTGAAACATTGCAGAGGTGCTGCCCGTGTTTACCCAACTTGTCTAAACCACCATTAAGACTGAATGCCTAAAGGCCAAAGGAATTGTACGCAGTTCCAAGGGTATTTATGTGCGAGGATAATTCATAGAAACAGTATTTGTCCGCAGAAAAAGGACCACGACTCACCAGCAAGCCCACAGATGTTCCCTGCCTAGTTTGTCTGCACAGACCCCAAAGACTCCAGTGACCCACCCTCCCTCCTCCCCAACTGTTTACTAATACGCTCCTATCTCTAGCACACGAACGTCTTAAGTTCCCAATCTGTTTTTGCCTCAGCCAGTTCCTGGTGTCTACAACCCTTTCAGTTAAGTACTTCCTCACATCCCTCTTAAACACCCCTCCCCCCAGCTTTTAACACATGCCCCCTGGTGTTCTTTCCCATTTGAAAGGGTCTCCACTTCTGCACCCTGCTCACCTCTCTTAAGGTTCCTGCAGGTCTCATGTCCTCTCTCACTCCCCTCTCTTCTATGGTGTACATGCGGACATCCTGCAGACTTGCCTCATACGGCTTTTGGTGAAACCCCTGCACCATTTATTTGCTCTGCTCTGGATTGCCTTATGTCCCCTTCTGAGGTATAGCACTGGAACCATGCACAATACTCCAGGTGGTGTCTCACCAGCGAGCAATACAGTGGGCACCACTACCTCCCACCTCCTGTTAGCTCTACCGCTGCTTTGTCACTTCCCTGCCATTTCAATGGCATACGTTTTGATAATCCCAAGGTCCCTGTCCTCTTAGTGACAGTAACTTCCCCTCCCATCCTATAACTAAGCACCTGGGTTACTATGCCCTAGTTGCATGATTTTGTACTCTTTGGCAGTGAATTCCAACTGCCATGCTCCTGATCTCTCCTCTAGTTTCCTAAGATCCCAGTGAATTCTCTCCATCCCCTCCAGTGTGTCCACCCTATTACATATTTTTGTACAATCTACAAAAAGTATATCCTCCCTTCCAGTTCTTCTGCAATGTCACTTGTGAAGACACTGAAAAGGACTGGTTCCAGTACTGAGCCCTGCGGCACCCCATTGGTCACTCTCCATTCATTAGAGTGACTTATTAACAACCACCCTTGGATGCCTAGCTGTTGACCAGTTTCTAACCCAATTTACCACTCTGGATCCCACCCCTAGCCTGTCCATTTCTTACTCAGTGTATTGTATGCACACTGTTGAAGGCACCACTAAAGTCCAGACAGGCCACTGTCCACAGCTCTTCCCAGGTCCATTTCCTTGGGCATTCAAAGAAATCAGATTTGTCAGTTTACCCCGGTAAATCCATGCTGCTCATCTTGCAACCCTTGGATTCAAGATACCAAGTGACCAACATGGGCACTATAACCTCTTAGTGAGTCATCTGTGGTCAGGTGGATAACAAAGATCTAAAAAGGGACTCTCCCGCTAAGGTTCTGTTCTACTTGGGACCAAGGTAACGCTTCCGCCAACACTGAGGTCACCTCTACCTTGTAGTCTTTGTGACTTTGTGATCAATCCTCAGAGTCCACCATTTCTTAAGTTAATACCGACTTGACCGCAGGTGCAGCCAAACCCAAATATGCCAAAGCCATCAGGACCAGGAGTCAAGAAAACAACCCATGTGCTCTTGACCTGCTGTCTGAGGCTCAATCTAGGAATAGGAGTTCCTTCACTAGCGTCACCATCTTGCTCTACCCCAATAAATGTGATGTGTTGCACTGTGGTCAGCCGAATGATTTTTTAGATTCAGGAGGATTCCTTGTCTCTGAAATGCATCCACTGGATGATAAGCTACAATACCACCATTCACTTGCAGAGGCAGGCAACAACTACCAACAGACACTTGGTAAAAACCCTGGGAGCAGAGGACAGTTCAGACTACAAGATTCTGCACAGATATGTTCCAAGTCTAAATCGAAGAATTGCTGGTGGTAGGATCTGAGTGGGATGTGGAAAAACAGCCTTCAGATTTAGTGAACACAACTAATCACCTTGGAAGGCTGCAATTACGATACTAATTTACTCCTTCACGTACCACTTTATTAAAGCTTGAAGACACACACTTCCTCATAACTCCTGTTCACACAAAAAAGGTCTCCAGCACAGACATAAAAGCCGTCTAATTATTCATGCTCATATTTTGCATAACATTAAAAAATTTGATTCCTGCATCTCTCCTGCAAAGCTTAAATAAAATGAAAAAGCACACGACCAATCCCCTAGTTCGCATTCCCATGAGACAAAGGCAGACCCAATAGACAATTTGTTCTCTCCTCATTTGGCATAAGTCAACACGAAAACAAAATCTGTATAATGCAGACTTTACAGTTTATTTAAGCCACACACCGCTGCTAAACAATACAGCCGAGTTGGTGGGTACAATTTAAGAACTCTGGCAGAAATGTGCAAAAACCCCTGAAAACTCAACGGTTTCCATCAAAAGAAACTGTGCTCCAGCAAAGGGTAAATTTTCTAGTTTTCATCAGAACACTTCTCAATTTTAAAAATCCATTTATAATAAGGTTTAAAAAATAGCAGAAGTGCTGCTGACAGGCCATGTTACTCCGACTTATGGCCCTTGCAAGTACATCGCCCCCACTACCACACGCAGAAAAATTTCACTGCCCTTATAGGAACAATTTTTAAATAAAAATATTTAAATATTTTTAAATCATATATTTAGCTTTGCTACCCATTTTAAAGACCAGTAAGACATGTCAGGGTACACGTTTTGAGATACCCGCATTTCCAAGTGCTAACAGCATCCGGCCTATTACCACTTTCTCCATTATTTGCCTTTACCTGTGCAGCACATAACATCCTGTCATATCTTACTGCTTGCATATCTATACCAAGTTGGATTATGTGGGTCTCCAGATACAGCCAAAAGTCTAAAAATCAAGCAGAAGCCACAATTTTATGTATAGTAGCCAATATCCACACCAAGTCTGATCACAGCTGGATCAGTGGTTCATAAGATATGCATCTCAAAAAATGCAGTCATGGAAAGAAAGCGAAAAAATTATAGAAACAAAAATGTTTCATGCAAAAGAAGGTGGTATACCCATGTGAATTGCCTGTTGATTCTCACCGACTGTAACCAAATAAAGATGCACCCTCCATTTGTATGCAATAATCCACAACGGGGTACAGGTTATGCTCTGATGAATGCATACCCAGGGGTGTACTGAGGCACACGACTGCAGGACAAGTGTCTTACCGTCCCTAGAAATGTGCTGATCAGAGCACAACCCACACCCCAGAGTGTGAAACTGCGCCTATTAAATGGGAAGAGGCTGAGAAATTTAACAGTTCCAAGCATTTTACAACACTGAAAGTGTGTCTCTTTTTGTTAAATACTGTATATCTTCAATTAGAAGCCACCCTCAAATATAAGCCACAGGCCATAGAAAAACATTTTAATAAAAGCTGCCCTCAAATATCAGCCACAGCCTCTAATCATGTTACATAAGGCACTTCAGATTGTGCTTCTAGTGTACTGACAGTTTTACTATCTGCTGCTTAGCTGCATCATTCCTCTGATTTTTAATCTCTTTAAATACTATTAAAATATTTCATATGCACTTAAAGGGACACGGTCAACCCTCTTAGGCCTCAAAGTGTCCCTTGTTTAAAAAACACATTTTATGACTGCTAACATTCTGTAAAGTCTGCTGATGTAGCTAGTAATTGGATTCTGATTATTTTCTTTTAAAAAGTGAAAAATGGACTACCCATCATACTGGCGTAAACAAACCTGTTTTGGTGTGGTAACATTCCTCGATCAGCTCCCACTGCATCTCTCCTGGACTTAGAAACACCCCCAACACAGTCTAGCCACTCATGATGCAGCGGGAGTTTAGGTGGCTACTGCCTCATAAGTAACTGCACTGTTTGGGGGTGCTTCTAATGTTTAAGAAGTATTCAAGAAGAATAGATGCAGGATTTGAATCAAATCAAAGTTGTTTATAAATGTACATTACCATGCATTTCAGTTCTACTAAACAAGGCGACAGACAAAACAGTAACATCAATGAAAATTAGAGAAGGTAAGCAATAAAAAAATATGTATTTTTAACTAGAAATATGATGCAAAATAGGTTCACAGTGTCCCTTTAATGTTTATTATTTCTCCGTGAAGTAGACCTTATACAATATACTTGGTCAAATTCTGCACAGGTTAAAAAATGTGATGTTTCAATACAAGCCGCCCTCGAATACAAGCAGCCCCTGAATATAAGCCACAGACCAAAATACAAAATGTTAATAGAAGCCATGGCTTCTATTCGAAAATATACAGCAGTTCCTCTACTTCAGCCATTAGGGGTGGCCACGTTAAGGACAATGGAGGCTACAAGAATTTATTTATTTTTTTTTATATTTATTTCCCAGATTTCTCTTCCTTTGTTATAAGTATTCAGGTTTGTGGAGTCAGGAGAGAATTAAGGTGACTGCCTTTCAAAGTGACCACAGCGGGATACTAGGCTGCCGGCAAAACCCGAGAGCTTCTTTTAGTCTTGCTGGCAGCATACTACCATCCGCAGTAATGACTTTCTTGTAAGGGATGGTACTATCATCTCACTACAGGTCGTGAGGATATCAATAGAGCACAGTTGACTGAGGGGCACTTTGCGTGCCGGGAGGAAGAGCATGCGGGAAGCGAGGGACAGCAATAGTGATATTAAATAAGAATACTCACTCCTGTACAGTGTTTCTGGGGGTTGCCTGCAAGCAACTGGGTAGCGGAGAAAAAAAATGGCTGAGACACTGGGATTTTCAATCTACATCGGTGAGTCTCCTGGATTCTGGTCAGTAAAAGTACAGTTATGTAAGAACTTACCATAACAGCAGATCTTAGAGAGAAGTTCTTGCAGTAGGCCACACTAGTAGGATTAAGTTCTCAGATGCCAGGACCACATGGAAAACTTCTAGTAGCAGTCCACCACAGGGGACCACCCACCTCCGATGTCAGTCAGCTGATGTCACCCTAGCCTATAAAAGTGGCTGGTCCCCACACCTACCTCAGTTCTCCTGCCTGAGACCCTGTACGGGCAGCCAATGGAGAACTGAGGAGGTTACCAGAGAGCCAAAAGAAAGGCAGAAGTAGAGCGAGAGAAAAAGGCAACTGGGAGAAGGAGGAAGGGAAAGCAGGGCCCTCTG
The DNA here is from genome assembly GCA_016271365.2 of Neoceratodus forsteri. Lineage (NCBI taxonomy): Eukaryota > Metazoa > Chordata > Ceratodontiformes > Ceratodontidae > Neoceratodus > Neoceratodus forsteri. The sequence continues at coordinate 406,958,679 of CM028135.1, forward strand.
CAAGAGCTTCTCTCAAATATCTACTGTTACGGTAAGTTCTTACATGACTGTACTATCCTACTTCGAGGAAGGCTCTTGCAACAGGACACACCAGTAGGAATGAGTCACAAGTTGTACCGGATATCACCAGGAGAATACTGGGAGGAGGACAGATCATCAGACAAGAGCTCAGGAGAGAAGGCCCTGAAGAACTGCTAGGCCAAAACTGACCCTGTACCTAGAGGCGATTTCCAAACTGTAATGCTTGGTGATGGTGTGGACAGAATTCTAGGTAGCAGCTGCACAGATGTCTGCAACAGACATTTCTGAAAGTCGTTGAGGTGGCCATACCTCTGGTGGAATGGCCCTTGACCACTCCAGGAAGAGGCTTGTTGTATGTGCAGTAGCAATATACAATGCAATCTGCTAACTACTTAGACAAACATTGTTTGGAAACAGGAGCACCATCTCTCAGGGGCGAATGAAAAACTGGTCAGATTTTCTGAATGATTTTGTGCGGTTCATGTAGTACTGCAAAATCGTATGTACATCCAAAATATGGAGCAAGGCCTCCCCCGATTGGAATACTCAGGAAAATAAACTGGAAAGTGGATGGACTGATTCAATATAAACTCTGACATCACCTTAGGTAAAAACCTAGGATTAGTACGCAAAGACACCCTGTCTTTGTGAAAAACCAAATAAGGCTCCCTTACACATGGAGCTTGGAAAATCCTTCTAGAAGTAGTAACAACTAAAAAGAGCTCTTTCCATGCCAGAAAGCGCAGCTCGCAACTCACGGCTGGTTCAAAGGAAGGTAAAATGAGTTTCTCCAACATAAAGTTAAGGTCCCATGGAGGGACAGTCCCAAATGGGAAGTTTCAGAACAGATACTGGTCCCAGTAGTGGGAACTGCCAAAGGCAGCGCCATGGGGAAGGGGGTACGCACCACAGTTATGGAACAGATGCCAGAGGAATAGACACCAACCAAGCCACCTGGCTGAGAACCCATGGAAGATATGGGCCTGAGCATCAGGAGCTGGGGAGCAGGAGCCAAAATCCCATGCCCCGACGAGCCGCCAGCCAAGACAGCAATAAGGGTGGGCAGCGGAGCTACCAGAAGCCCAGAGGAAGAGAGGACTGGTTGGGTTGAAGAGTCCAAACCTCCACAGGAGGATGACCCCGTCGCAGTCAACAGTTTGTGCATCAACCGTGAGCGGGAAGCAGACAGGTCTCAGTCCTGATGTTTATGCTTCCCGGATTTCTCTGTCTGAGAAGATGAGGCGGCCCCGGAGGATTGTACCAGTGAGGCCAAAAAGCTCCTGACCTGCAGCCACTTCGCCCAACTTCTGCTTCAAAAGGTGGCTCTCCAGAGTTTTTAGATGACGTCTCAGAGTGGCCTGGTTGAATTTTTGGCAAAACTGGCAGGCTTCGTTGTCGTGGCTGGGGCTAAGCAGATGAGACATGCAGAGTAGATGTCCTTTTCAGGCATCCATTTCCCACAGGCACACTGAGGAGTGTTCTGAAGACGAGGCTGGTGGAAAAGACAATTTCATAGAGGAAAACATCGAAAATTCGATGTTTTGAACTTGGAAGGAGCGGAAAAATAAGGATAGCAAGCACAGGTTATAGTGGTCAACTGTAGCTGCAGCATCTGCTAAGGTCCAACGTGCAGGAGCTGATGGGAAAAGAATGGCGGTAACTATGGGGGACCGCACACCTTTATAGGTTAGGCCGACGTCAGCGGTGGACGGTCCCAATGGTAGACTGCTAGGTAGAAGTTTTCTGTGTGGTCCTGGTGCCCAACGGCTTAGTCCTACCAGTGTGGCCTGCTGCAAGACCCTTCCTTGAAGTAAGATCTGGCCACTACTATGGAATCTTTTCTTATCCTGTACTACTATAAATAAAAAAAATAATAAGTAATAAACAAGGGACACAATAATAAACTGACTCACCAGGAATCTTGTCTCAGCCAATATGATTCCTGAACAGTCAACCCATTTTATAAAATGTCTTAACCTATGCTTTAATATGGCCAGATTGCTGCTCTTGACCACATTCACAGGCAGTCTCTCTCTCTCTCTCTCTGCATGAACCAATTCCTCCTTAGGTCTGTCTTAAGGGAAATTTCAAAGTTAATCTGAAGGACTTCATAGCCTTGCCTTAATGTGTCAATAGTCTATCTACAAATGACAATATTTTAGAGTATTCAGTAAGGGAGGGAAGGGATAGTAAATCAGACTGTACTTCTGGCCAGTCAATCCTTCCCAGCCCCGCTCAGACTTTTTGTGACATCTAATCAGGGAGAGTACGGGGCGTGCACCATTTAAGCCTATGGGGACAGTTTTCACAACCTTTTTACTGATACATAAGCAACCTTTGATAAAAATCAAAGCCACTGCTCAATACACAGGAGCTCTATTCATTGAGCAGTGGCTTTGATTTTTATCGAAGGCTGCTCATACATCAGTAAAAACATTGTGAAACCCCATCCCCATAGGCTTCACATGGGGTGAACTTCCACGCTCCATTGGTGAGACGTCAAAATGTCTGAGCATGGGAGTGGGGCCGAAGGAATGGGAAGTGAAGAGATCGGCTGGCCAACAGTACGGCCCGATTTACAATCCTCTCCTTGCTTACTGGACACTAAAATATTGTAATTTGTAGATAAAGAGATGATTGACACATTAAGGTAATGGACTACGAAGCCCAAAGGAAAGCCAGATTATCTTGAAAATTCACTTTAAAGCGATCCACCATCAGTCTGGCAAGTATGACCTTTCATACCATTGTTGATCAGTTTGTTCTAGAATCCCCTGATGCCCTGAACATCAGAATCCTAGCTCATCTCCACCTTAGTCTCTTAAAGATCATGTGCAAAGGTTTTTGCACCTTGTTAATAAAGCTTGAATCCAAGTCCCTGTGTCATGATTAGCGTTTCCTGAAAATGTCATGCTGTTTGGTTTCGTGGTTTTCTATCAGCATTTGTTAACTTGCTCTACAGTGGCTGAAAACAGTGGAGTTATTTCTGTCTCAGACAGGCTTGGAGAGTGATGGCAACATCTTGGAGTACTGTAGCTTGCTGCTTCAGATTTCCAGTCACAGCAGGCTGTAGATAGAGTGAATGGTTTGCTCTCCAGGTTTCTTGCAAACTCAATCTGTGGTTTGTGTTTAGATAGAATAGCTTAAAAATATATCATTCTCTTTTTATAAAAAGTTGATCATTTGAGTTTCAATGCTGAATTGAAGTAGTGGATATCTTTCTCTGAGAGATCAGCTTGTCTGTATCACAGCTCTCACTTCTTGCTCACCAAAACTGATTTTTTCAAACTGTAACACAGGATTGTTTAATGAATATAAAATAAATCTAAATTTTGTTCATTCATAGAAATAGCTTGTCCTTGATGTAGCCTTCATAAATGCATTCATGTAAGAAGTTTTTTTTTTTTTCATGTCAGATTGACAAACAGGTGCCTGTCTCACTACTATTTCAGGCAAATGTACTGTCTTAACTGTCAAATTTCAGTTATTTGGCAGTTTCTGTGTGAAAATACAATGCATGTGTATAAACAGAAATGCTACATGGCATCCCGATGCACCATGTCTTTTCCCCACAGTTGAAGCAGCTGAACTTTGCTACCTGTCCCCTGCCCCACAAGCCACCTGTCTTCTGCTCCACATTTGAGGCTGCTGCACCCTGCTGCCCATTGTCTACTCCCACATAGCAGGGGATTGTGCACCCTGCTGCCTCCATCCCCTGCCTAAAGAATCAACGCTGTTGCACCCTGCTGCCCCCTGCCCAAACAGTTATGGTTCCTGCACCCTGCTGCCCTCTCTCCCCTATATACCAGAGTCAGAGATGCTGCACATCTTACATGCTGTTCCTGTCTCCTGTCAGGGTTGCTGTGCTCTGCTAAGCCCTAGAGTCCCTGGTTCTCCTGCCTCCACAGTTGGGGCTGCGGCACCAAGTTATCCTAGGTCACCCGAGGTAGAACCTTTGCTGCACCCTGCTACCCACTTCCACTGCCTCAAATGGGCAGGGCTGCTGCACCACGCACACCTCATCTCAGTCAGGGCTGCTGTGCCCTAACGCCCCATATCCATCCCCACGGTTAAGGCTTCTGCACCATGCTGTTCTCAGTCCCCTTCACCACAGCCAGGGCTGCTGCACCCTGCTGCTGTCTACACAGTTGGGGTTGTTTTGGCCTGCTGTGCCCTAGAGCCCCATGCCTCTGCAGTTAGGGCTGCTGCACAATGCGTCCACATGCCACAAGAGTCAGGGCTTCTGCTGCACCCTGTTGCGTGCCTCCGCAGTTAAGGCAGTTGCACCCTCCTGCCCCATTACCAGAGTCAGACCCTTTGCTACACCCCGACGCCCACATCCCTTGTCCCAAACAGGCATGGCTGCTGCACTCTGTCCCTCATTTTGGACTTCTCTGTCCTGATGCCATCCCTATCTCCTACACAGTTGGTGCTGCTGCACCCTGCTGCCCTCTCTCCCCACCCAAACAGTCACAGCCATAGCACCCTGTTGCCACTTGTTCCAGTCTCTACACAGTCAAGGCTGCTATGCTGTGCTACACCCTAGAGTCCCATGCCCCTTGCCTCCAATGTTGGGGCTACTGAACCCTGCTACGCACTTCCTTTGCCCCAAATGGGCTGGGCTCCTGCATCATGATGCCCGCCTGTGTTCTGCCCTACATTCAAGGCTTCTGCACCATGCTGTCTGTCCCCTACCACCACTGTGCCCTGCTGCACCGTGGCACCCCTTGCCTCCACAGTTAGGGTTATTGCACAATGCTGCTCCCTCCTACTGGAACAGGTGGAAAAAGGGTGTTATGGCCGTGACTGTCGGGGTGGGGAAATACTGCAGCAGGGTACAGTAGCCCTGACTGTTTGGCCAAGAAATAGGGGTGTCATCAGGGTACAGTAACCAAAACTATGGGACAGGGTGCAGCAGTCATACCAGTTTGTGAAAAGGGATGTGGACAGCAGGGTGTAGCAAAGGATCTGGCTCAGGTGGCAGAGGCGCAGCAAGGAGCAACTGCCTCAATTGTGGAGGCACACAACAGGGTGCAGCAAATGCTCGGATTCTTGTGGCAAGTGGTAGTATGCTGCAGCAGCCCTAACTGCAGAGGTATGGAGCTCTAGGGCACAGCAGGCCACAGCAACCCCTACCGTGTAGACAAGAGCAGGGTGCAGCAGCCCTAGCTGTAATGACAGGGGACAGAGGACACCATGGTGCAGAAGCCTCGACTGTGGAGATGGACAGAGGGGCATCAGGGTGCAGCAGCCCTGATTGTGAGACAGGATGTGCATGGTGCAGCAGCCCTGCCCATTTGGGGCAATGGAAGTGGGTTGCAGGGTGCAGCAAAAGCTCCACCACAGATGGCCTAGGGCATTATGGTGCAGGAGCCCCAACTGTGGAGGCAAGGGATCTAGGACGAGTGCTTAGCAGAGCACAGCAGTTCCGACTGTGGAGACAGAAGAAAAAATTACTCACCTTAGTAATGTTGTTTCTTCTAATGGAGTCTTGCTATAGTATGACAATTGCAGTTTGTCCCACCATTAGAACTGCTCCGGAGGTGAAAGAGTTAACTCCCATTCTAAGAATGGAACTTGGAGCGCGAGCTCGGTTAGAGAAGCTCTGTCGGTTATTTCAAACCCAAACCGCAGATCTTACTAGCAAAACTCACTAAGGTCTGTGTGGAAGCTGTAACCTACACTAGCCAACTGGCTACCTGACCATTAACACATATTCCTGGTCCCAACACAAAGACTCAAGTCAGGGGACCAGAAGTAATAATATAATATAAGCAATAATATAAGATAAAATAAAAACACCACACCCGTGGAAAACATATAATGGGCATAACTAGCGCCCACACAAGGCTGCCCACCCCATACCCAAGTAGAAGTTCTGAGAGGGGCAGGCTGGGGGGAGGTCATAATATAGCAAGACTCCATTAGAAGAAACAACATTACTAAGGTGAGTAATTTTTCTTCAAACAACATGAAGTCTTGCTATATTATGACAATTGCAGACTACACAGCAGTACCTCCATGGAGGAGGGAACAGAACCTACTTAGGAATAGGCTCTAAGCAGAGCTGCCAAACCGAGCATCTCTCCTGGCCTGGACATCCAGGGAGTAATGCTTGGTGAAAGTGTATACTTTTCCAGGTAGCTGCTTGACATATCTCTAAGATAGGGATGTCTCTGGCAGCAGCTAGAGACGCGGCTGTACCTCTGGTAGAATGAGTCCTCAGGCCAGAGGGGGGAACTTTCCCCAGTTTCTGATAACAAAATTGGATACAAGAGACAATCCACCTGGCCATTGATCTCTTAGTGGCAGGTCTCCCTTTTCCGACCTCACCATAAGTGAGAAAAAGTTAGAGGGATTCGAACCTGTGACCCTTGGTACGTTCTATATAGTAACTTAAGGCCCTCTTAACATCTAAACTGTGCAATCTCCTTTCGCCAGAGGAGGAATGTTCTGTGAAAAACACTGGAAGGGAGACAGATTGATTAAGATGGAAATCTGAAACCACCTTAGGCAAAAACTTCCTGTTAGTCCTGAGGACTACCTTATCCCTGTGGAAAGAAATAAAGTCAGTTTCTACTGACAAGGCTTGCAACTCACTGTCGCCTGGCAGAAGTGATAGCCACTAGGAAAACAGTTTTCCAAGTTAAGTACTTAAGCTCTGCAGAAGACAGAGGTTCAAAGGGGTTGCATTAACTGGGCAATGCAAACATTAAGGTCCAGGCAGGGCGGATCCCCAAAAGGTGATTAGTATGAAGTAACTTTAAAAACTTGAAAATACAGGGTGAGCGGAAAGAGAGGAGGACTTCCTGCTGACACAAAAGCAGAGGCAGCTGCCAAATGTACTTTCAGGGTAGCTGGTCTCAGGCCCAAAGAATTAAGATGGACCATATAGTCCAAAACAATGGGCAAATCAGCAGATTCCGGGAAATATGTTTCCAGAACACCAAATGGAAAACCTTTTCCACTTAGAATTATAAGTAGCCTAGTGGAAGGCTTCCTAGAAGCCTTTAGGATTTCAAGAACACCCTGAGAAAGGTGTAGGTCAGCAAATTCTAACTCCTCAAGAGCCAGGCCTTGAGGTTGAGGGACTTGAGGTTCGGATACCAAGCTCTCCCCTGGGCACAGGTTAACAGGTTGTGATTCCTGGGGAGACACAGGGGAAGATGGACTGCTAGGGACAGAAGAAGTGGGTACCAGGGCTGCCTGGCCCAATCTGGGGCAATCAGAATCACCCTGCAAGGCTGGGATCTGATTTTGACTAGCACCTTGAATAGGAGAGGGAAGGGGAAAAGGCATAAAGAAACTTCCCTTCCCAATCTAGGAGAAAGGCATCCAGGGGGACTGAGCCCAACACTGGGGCCTGCAACAGAACAGTGGAAGTTGGTGATTGTCTGGGGCTGCAAAAGATCTATCTGAGGGTGCCCCATCTGGCAAAAACTATCCCCAGTACTTGAGGATCCAGAGACCATTCGTGATGGCCCTGGGAAATCCTGCTGAGAGCATCTGCTAGGACATTGTCCTTTCCTGGAAGGTGAACTGCTATGAGGGAAGTGTTCAGGGAATAGGCCAGAGACCACAACTTCATTGCCTCGGTGCACAAGACCGAAGACCGAGTGCCCCCCTGCATGCTTGATGTACCACATTGTTGTGGTGTTGTCTGTTCTGACTTGTACCACTTTGTTCTGAACAGACGAGAAAACACTTGAAGTGCTAAAAGACAGCTCTGAGTTCCAGCAAATTGATGTGGAGCAGAGATTCCTGAGGAACCACACTCCCTGAGTGGAGAGGTCGCCATGTGGGCTCCCACCCCAGGAGGGAAGCATCCGTAGTGAGGGTCAAGGAGTGAGACAGAGGAATGAAGGGGACCCCCAGTCTTAAATTGCTCTGATCCTGCCACCACTGGAGGGCCTGGATCAGGGTTCGGGTCACTGGGACCAACTTGGAAAGGGGGTCTCTTCTCTGAGACCAAAAGGCTTTCAAGTGAAACTGAATGTCCCTCATCTGAAATCTTGCTCCTTGCACTACAGCTGTGGACGCAGCCATGTGCCCCAGGAGCTGCAAAAAGTGTCTTGCTGATCGAGAGACCTGCAGAGTGAAGGAGGAGGCCAGAGCCACCAAGTTCCTTACCCTCTCTAAGGGTAGGAAGGCTCTGGCCTGCTTTGTGTCCAATTCTGCACCTATGAAGGTGAGCACCTGAACTGGTTCCAGAACTGACACTGGAAGATTGAGCAAGAAGCCCAGGGAGGTGAGCAGCTGCTGGGTAACTTGCAGGTGAGATTTTACCTGTTCTGGGGACTGGCCTACAATGAGCCAGTCGTCCAGATAGGGAAAGACAGCAATCCTTTGCCTTCTTAAATGAGCAACTGCTACTGCCAGACATTTTGTGAATACCCTTGGGCAGAGGTGAGGCCGAAGGGCATTGCTCTGAACTGGTAGTGACCTGAGGGCAGTTCGAATCTGAGGTACTTTCGGTGGGAGCTTCTGATTGGGACGTGAAATAAGGCATCCTGAGGTCCAGGGAGGCTAGCCAGTCCCTGGCCTTAGAGAGGGTAAAATCATTGCCAGAGTTACCATTCTGAACTTTGGTTTCAAAAGGTGTTTGTTCAGATATCTCAGGTCTAAAATGGGCGCCATTCTCCTGTCTTTTGGGGTAAGGAAATATCTGGAGTACAGACCCTTGCCCTGGTGTAGGGGAGAAACCCTTTCTACAGCTCTGAGAGCCAGGAGGGTTGAGACTTCTGTTTCTAAAGTAAAGGTCTCTAAAGAGTTTGCAGGTGGGAAAGATCTGATTCTCATCTCTGGGAACTTTTTGAAGCTGAGAACCAGACCCTGGCTTACTACTTCCAGGACCCACTTGTCTGAAGTTAGACACCCAGTTCTGAACGAAGTAAGCCAACCTGCTCCCTACAGGTAAAGGAGAATCGGCCCTGGGCACCCCATCAGGGTGTCTGTTTGGCAGGTGCTTTAGGCTGAGGGGCGGGAGCAGGCCTGCCCACAGCCCGTCTGCCTCTCCCTCTGAAGAACCCCCTCTGAGCATAAGCAGAGGAGGCCTGGGTTTGGTAAAAAGGCCTATGAAAAGGCCTACCTCTACGCCTGGGGGCCTGCCTCTGAGGAGTGACTTGCCGCTCCTTAGCCTGAGCACTCTTATAGGTAGTCCTATATTCATCCATTTTCTTCATATAATTCTCTGTCTGCTCCCAAACAGAAATTTCCAACCACAGGAAAATCCATAGCCTTAGTCTGGGTATCCTGTAACAAGCTAGTACACCTGAGCCAGGCCAACCCACCAAAAGCTACAGACGAGCTATGACTCTAGAGGATACATCATTAAAATCCACAGCAGCATGAAACTGCACCTCAGATGCCTCAATGCCATCAGCAGCCACCTGTTCCCGCTCATTAGCAAGCTGGCCAGAGGCCTGTTCGTCAAAGCCATGACAGTGTCCCATCTAGATTTTTGATACCTTGTTACATAAGCCATGTAATTTGCTTGCCTGAGTCCCAAGGCGCTGCCATGTATTGTTTTTAGCCATGGCATCAATCTTCCTGGAATCCTTGTCAGGAGGATGTGAAGCCAAGGAATATTAGCTTTATCACAGGCTGCAGCCTGAACCACTAACGTGACTGCATTGCTGTGAAAGGAATTCTGTATCAGGACCTGACAAGTGTACCTCCTGTCCATCTTTTTGTCCACAGGAGGCACAGAATTAGGAGTTTTAAAATTGTTATTGTTTGTTTCCTAAATGATTTATGCAAGGGAATAGACAATCTCCTGAACTCTGGAATAGCCATCATTTCTACAAAATCAGGTTCCTCTTGCTCATCCACAGCTTCCTCCAATGGGAGCGGAGGGTTTCAGCAACTTTTTGTAAAACAAAGTGAGAGGGGGACTCAGAAAGCGAAGGGGGAGATTCAAAAGGTCTGTCTGGGGAGATGTCCGGTTCAATGGGCACACCCAGACCCTCCAAGTCACATTCATACTGTTCATAATCATCCTCCCCCTCCTCTGGTTCATAAAACTCTAACATCATATTCCTGAACCGGTGGAACCGACCTTTTACCAGACAGTGGCGATTCGGACGGAACCGGAGAAAGTGACTGGACAATCTGAATAGCTCTTGCTATCTCTGCAGCAGTTGGAGAAGGAATTTTGGGCTCCACACCTGCTGATTTTCTTGTTTTCTTTACTGGAACTGGCCCTTCCAAGCCAGCTTTGCGTTTGCCCGAGGAAGTCTCGCCCTGGTCAGAGGCACTCCCTCCGGTTCGGTTGGCACGAACCAGGCTGCCATCGGGTCAGCGGACTTTTTGGCCTCTCGTTCCCTGAGCCTGCCAACTCTCTTATCCAGGGTGGCTGCAGGGAAATTTTTACAAATCTGGCAGTCTGAATTGAGGTGGCCAAACCCCAGACAATATACACATGTGGGGTGTGGGTCAGCCTTGGCAAAGACTTCCCCACAGACATCACAGTGTTGAAACACAGTGGGCCGTTTTTCTTTTGGGTTTCTCAGACATAATGCCAGCTAACCAAAAACTTGCCCTTTTAAATTGCCAGGCAGGCACCTGCTCGGTTCCTAACGTATTACAGGTCTGGAAAAAGCCGATAATGAAATCCGTTCTTTAGAACCGATAAGAACGGAACCGCACTCTAAAACCTTAAATTTCAAGTTTTAAAACAAGCTGATCGGTTCAAAACCGAACCGATAACATTTACAAGTTCCACACAGAAAATAAACTGTAATTACTACGATACCACAGACAGAGCTTGAACCGATCGGTTTTCGGTTAAATAATATTATTCTCGGTTGATTTGAACCGAGAAAACACTGTTTAAACCGAGAAATGAACCGCAGCAGTGAAAATCTCGGAGCGACTGTTCAGTGAGGCGGAGTAAAGAATCTGACAGTTTGGGTTTGAAATAACCCAGACAGAGCTTCTCTAACCGAGCTCGCGCTCCAAGTTCCATTCTTAGAATGGGAGTCAACTCTTTCACCTCCGGAGCAGTTCTAATGGTGGGACAAACTGCAATTGTCATAATATAGCAAGACTTCATGTTTGAAACAGGGCGCAGCAAGTGCAGCGTCCCTGACTGTGTGTAGGGGGGAGGCGGCAGCAGGGTGTAGCAACCCCAACTGTTTGGGCAGGTTGCAGCAGCCTTGATTCTTTAGGCAGGAGATGGAGGCAGAAGGCACACAATTGCAGACTGTGTGGGAGAAGACAATGGGCAGCAGCCTCAAATGTGAAGCAGAAGGCAGGCAGCTTGTGAGGCAGGGGACACGGTGCTTCAGGATGCCATGTAGTGTTTCTATTTATACACATACATGATGTATTTTCACACAGAAACCACCAAAGAACTGAAATCTGCGACTTCAGACAGTACATGCGCTTGAAATAGTAGTCAGTTTGACAATGAAAACACAGGTTACGCACCTGTAACATTAGGTCTAGGAGTGGTATATGTTGTTCATCCACACTGTCTGGCATGTCCTTTCCCTTTAAATATCATGTCAGAAGTCTAAGCTGGCTCCTCCCACCCACCCACCGGGTGGTATATCCCTCAGTTCTGCCCTTGGCGTAGATCTTGCCCACTGGAAGCAGAGGTTGTGCACTGAAGCGGGGGAGGTCGGGTGGGTCCATGTGGATGAACATATACCACTCCTGGAACTCCTGTTACAGGTGAGTAACCTATATGGTTACTCACCTGTAACAGGAGTTCCAGGAGTGGTATATGTTGTTCATTCACACTGCGGCAGGTTCCTTGCCGCTTTAAATCTTGCCAGAAAGTCTCCAAGCTGGCTCCTCCCACCCAATCAGGTGGTAAAATCCTTGGCTCCGCCCCATGACGCCAGATCTAGCCCGCTGGAAGCCAGGTTGCGTGTCAAAGCCGGGGAGGTTGGGTGGGTCGTGTGGATGGACAACATATACCACTCCTAGAACTCCTGTTACAGGTGAGTAACCTGTATTTCCAGGGACGTGGATATGCTGTTCAATCCACACTGTCTGGCAGACTCCTAGCAGTTCTCCAGGAGAAGAGAGGCAAGGCGCGCACCCCCTACTCAGGGAATAAGGACTGGAGAACCGAGGTCCCAAAACCAGCATCCCGGCGTGACTCAAGGTCAACGTGGTAATGGGAAATAAAGGTGTGTGTGCTGACTTCCAGGTAGCAGCCCTGCAGATTTCCTGGATAGGGACATCCCTAGAAGCAGCCACCAAGGCAGCAGTATGGTGGGTAGAATGAGCTCATCCCTTTGGGAGGCTCCATGCCCACCAAGCTATAGCAGAGATCAATGCAGGAGGTGACCCACCTGCTTATTGTCCGCTTGGCTGCAGGTCTGCCAGGTGTAGCTTCGGCATAGGTGACAAACAGATGGCCAACCTCTCCCCGAACTTCAGCAGTTCGCTCCTTATAATAAGCGAGCGCTCTTCTAGGGTCCAGAGTATGGAGCCTATATTCGGCCTTCGAGGTGTGACTGGGGTAGAACACTGGCAGAGTCAACACCTGGTTAAGGTGAAACTCCAACACCACCTTCGGAAGGAATTTCGGCTGGGGGCGCAGGACAACCTTGTCCCTGTGGAAGACCATATAGGGAGACTATGTAAAGCATCTGGAGCTCTCTCATCCTTCTGGCTGACGTAATAGCCACCAAGAAGGCGGTCTTCTACGACAGGTGGGAGATATCGCACCTGTGCATCGGTTCGAATGGCTTGCCCATGAGATTAGCCAATACCAGCAGTAGGTCCCAGGGAGGTGGAGGTTCTCGCACCAGAGGGGATATGTGATCAAGGCCTTTGAAAAAGTGCCCGACCACCTTCTCCTGCGCCACCGATTGCTTGCCGGGCAAGCAGAGATGGCTGCCAGATGCGCCTTAAGGGTCGTCGACCGAAGCCCTAGCTGAGAAAGGGACCACAGGTAGTCCAAAATGCTAGCCAATGGACAGGAAGAAGGGTCCAACCCCTTGTCCTGACACCAAATGGAGAAACTCTTCCATTTAAAGGCATAGCATTTTCTGGTCGACTCCTTACAGGATGCCTCAATGACGCTGAGGACCTCGTCAGAAAGACCCAAGACCTGGAACTCTAGCCACTCAGAAACCAGGCTGTCAGGTGCAGGGATTGAAGGTCCGGATGGAGAACCTTCCCCTTGTCGACTGAGATCAAGTCCGGGCAGGCTGGAAGACGCCTCGGGAGCCTGGAGCAGAAGCTGAGGAGATCTGGATACCAGAACTGACGGGGCCAGTATGGGGCTACCAGAATCACCTGCGCCTTGTCCATCTTCGCCTTGAGAAGCACCTTGTGGATCAAGGGAAATGGAGGGAAGGAGTAGAAGAGGCCGGGGTCCACGGCCTCGAAAGCATCCCCTGCAGCAAGCCTGCTGGGCGGGCATGAAACAGCCTCCGTCAGATTCTCCCTGAGGTGAACAGGTCCACCTGAGGATGCCCCAATGGGAGAACAGATCTTGAACTACCTCCGGCAGGAGAGACCACTCGTGAGATGCAGCGTATATCTGGCTGACGGCATCGGCCAGACTGTTGGAGGCTCTGCCACATGGATGGCTAGGAGATCTGCCTCCAGGCTGATCACGAGAGCAAGTACGGAGAGCCTCCTTGCACAGAGGCAAGGAGTTCGTCCCGCTCTGAACGGCTGAGGTAGTACATGGTCGTGGTGTTCATCTGGACCTGAACCACTTGACTCCATACAAACGGGGCGAAGGCGGTGAGGGCTAGACGCACCGCTCGAAGCTCCAGCAGGTTGATGTGGCATCGAGACTCCTGAGGGGACCAGAAGCCATGGGCCCTGAGCTCCCCCAGATGGGCACTCCAACACATCAGAGAGGCGTCGGTCATTAGAGTGACCGTCGGCTTGGGACAGACAAACGGGATACCCTCCTGCAGATGAGCTGGGACGAGACACCACTGTAGGCCGTCTCACATCTCCTGGGTCACTGTCACAGGCTGGTCCAGAGGACCGGAGCGCTGTGACCATTGGCGGGCCAGTCCCCATTGCAGGGGACCCATATGCCAGCAGGTCCAAAGGACCACGCTGGTGCAAGCCGCCATGAGGCCCAGAAGGCGCAGGAAGTCCTGGGCAGGGCACAATTACCCAACCAGAAATGACTGGGCAAAGGAGGAAAGTACCTTGGCCCTGTCTGCCGGGAGCCATGCTCTGACTCTGAGAGTCTAGCTCTGCCCCGATGAACTGAATCACCTGCAAAGGCACGAGTTCCAACTTGGCTTCGATGAGGAGGCCAATCTGGAAGCAGACTTGGAGGGCCAGATCCCTGGACAGCTACACCTCCAACCTGGAGGGGGCTGCAATCAGTCAGTCGCCCAGGTAAGGGTACACCCGGACCCTTCGGCGCCACAGGAATGCTGTCACCACTGCCATAAATTGGGTGAAGACCCTGGGAGCTGGAGAGGGGCTGAAGGGCATGGCCCGGAACTCGTAAAGAGATCCCTCTGCTCCGAAGCGGAGGAATCGCTGATAAGATGGATGGATTGGAACATGAAAGAATGCGTCCTGAAGGTCCAGAAAACAGAATCACACACCTAGTTCCAAGGATGGAATGATCTGAGCCAGAGTGACCATCTTGAAGGTGTGCGGTCTTAGGAACGTGTTCAGGTAGTGCAGGTTGAAAATGAGGCGCAAGCCCCCCTGTCCGTTTTGGAACCAGGAAGTACCTGGACAGAAACCCTGGGTCTGGAAGAGGGTCCGCCACCTCTATGATCACCTCCTTCTGGAGGAACAAGGCAATGTCGGCTCGACGTGCCGACAGAGGCTGCGGAACCCGTTGCCCCCCGTGTGGTGACGGCTCGATAGGGAGGGAACTGCTCGAATTCCAGAGGCAGAACCCTGCCTACTACTTCTAGCACCCAGCGGTCCGTGGTGATAGCGGACCAGGCGGAAAAGTAGTGACAGAGCCGTTCCCCAACGGGGGGGACCCGGGGAGGAGTGATGAGGTTGGGGGTGACACCCCTCAAGCCGTTACTGAGCAGACTTGGAGGAAGGCCCCACTGAGGTACCTCCTGGACCCTTGCCTCCAGGCTTCCTGCTTGAGGAAGCGGCAGACTTGGCCTTAAGGCGCCAAGTATGAGCCTGCTGGCCCTGGTGCTGGTGTTGCTGGTCCAGACGTGCCGCAGGAGCGGAAGGGCGAAAGGGCTTATGCTGCTGCTAGCGGCCTTTGTCCTCCTGGGCAGATGTGACAGAGTCCAAGGTGGCATTGGACTTCTCGATCCTCTGGAGATGGCCTTCCACCCCTGGCTCGAACAAGTAGGTGCCCAGGAAGGGAATATCTGCCAGCTTGTGCTGGGTGTCCGCCGTGAAGGTTGAGATCCGCAGCCAAGCTCTGCGGCGCATGGCCACTGCGGCCATTACTGATCAGGCACAAGAATCACCAATGTCCAACCAGGTTTGGAGCTGTTTTGCCACCGCCCTTCCCTGATTCCGCAGCTGCCTGACCGTTGTTTGAAGGTCAGCCGGGAGATAAGGAATCACCTCATCCAGGGAACCCATAAGGGCGTGTGAGAAATGTGCCATCAGAACGGCCGAGCTAGCCTGATGAAGGCCTAGGGAGGAAGCAGTGTAAACCTTCCACCCCGTGTAATCGTTTTTTGGATTCCTTATCGGGTGGTTTGTCCACGTCCTGAGTGTTCCCAGAACGCCGGAAAACGCCATCAGTCACTAACCCCTCCGCAGTGGGGTGCTCCGAGAAATCGGAGAGTGAGCCGGTGGGGACCGCATACTTGTGAGCCAACCTGGCCGAAGGTGCGGGACAAGATGCTGGCCGCTGCCACAACTCCAGGGCCGAGCCAACAATGGCTTCGGCCACCGGAAAGGCCTCCATAGGGGAATCCCCTCGGTCCTGCATCTCCGTGAGGGGATACTTGGCCTGCTTTGAAATGGGTTCGAGCTGCATCCCAGTGGACTCAGATGAACCGAAGCAAACCTAAAAACGAGGATGGGCTCTCGTCCACTGAATGGCCCTCTGCAGACTCCAGGTCAAGCAGCCTGGAGAACAGGGAGGAGTCGTCAGACTCCAAGGAGTCTGCGAACAGCTGCCGAGCGCCTGAGCCACCCTCCACCTGCCGAGGACGATCGGGAGTGAGGGTGACCGACAACCTATGAGGCAAGCCCTGACCCGACCGAGAATCCTTGGTCCGGGCCCCAGTCTTCGGTTGTGGAGGCGGAGGTTCCACCACAATAGGTGGAGCAGCCGGTTTCGGCTGAACAACGGCGCCAGAATCGGCTCTCGATTACCACGAGGGTTGTTGCGGCGCTCCGGTGACAACCCTTAATGGCAAAAGAAGGCGACTGAGTCGGCTTGTTACCGGTCAATAAGTTGCTGCCATATCATTCCTGTAGCAGCGATAACTTGTGCGGAGCCTATCCTCTGAAGAGCCGGCCGAGGATAAGCGGCGCCCGTTTCCATGGTGCCGAGACTGCTGATGTCGACGGGACGGCTGGACCTGGAAGAGGACCCGAGACCTGGGATTCCGAGGGTGGGTCAGAGAGGGAACGGGAAACCCGCTCCTCCCTCAGTGCTGGGACCTTAACCGGGGACTTCAGCACAGGAGGCACAGGCAAGTCCTTGGTAACCAATGGGGGAACCGGTGAAGAAGGGTTGTCTTCTTCTCCAGTCGACAAACTGTCCGACGGGTCGAGAAAAATCTCGACCACGTTGATGGATGTCTTGGCTGGCTGACCTGACGGGGACACCGTGAAGCCAGCGGCCGCAGCCGCAACCTCGACCTAAGTCTAGAGTAGACGGTCCGGTGAAGGGGATCTCTCCAACTCCCATGAATGTCGGTGGGACTTACCTTTAGAGTCCTTCTTGGACCTACTGGTTATGTCCTGACGGCCCTTCTCCCTTGGTGGAGAGGGACTGACAAAGCTCCTTAAATGAAGCAGTGTAGGAGGAGCCCAAGGGGAGCAGGATAAATGCCGCGGCCGAGGAGGAAGACGCAGCAGCCTGGGCCACCTCCTCCTCGAGGACAATCAACTGCTCCAGTAGTTCCGCGGAGCCCTCCGCCGGACACCATCCAACGGGCCACCTTACACTTGACCAGCGGATACCATTTTTCATGGCGCTCGAGAAGAAGTCTGGCAGAGCTGTCCTCCAAGACCGAAGCCGAAAAGGACTTGCACAATTTGCAAGCCTGTGAATCGTGGCCCAGCCCCAGGCAGTAGACGCACGTGGAGTGCAGATCGGTCCAGGACATCATCTGCCCACATGAGCACTGACGGAAGCCGGGAGTCTATCTGTCCATCGCAGCCGCGAGGGAAGACGAAGACCGGAGTCTTGTAAATTTTAAAATTAGTTTCAAAAATTCCGAAGAGTATGGATCCAGGCCTAAAATGCAGAGCGCTAAGGAGGGAACCTGAGCTTCCAAGCAGTAAGTAAGATCTGGCGTTATGGGGCAGAGCTGAGGGTATTACCAACCAGGTGGGTGGGAAGAGCCAGCTTGAAGACCTTCTGGCAAGATTTAAAGAGGCAAAGAACCTGCCAGACAGTGTGGATTGAACAACAAATCTACATCCCTAGAACCAGTGTTTCAATTGATGTGGATATGATGTTCTTACCCACACGGTATGGCAGACTCCTAGCAGTTCTCCTGGAGTAGGGAGGCAAGGCACACACACCCTACTTAGAGCACAGAGATTGAAGAACTGAGGCCCCAAAACAAGCATCCCAGTGTGACTCTAGGTCAATGTGGTATTGGGAAATGAAGGTGTTTGCCGACTTCCAGATAGCAGCCCTGCAGATTTCCTGAATAGGGACGTCCCTAGAAGCAGCCACCAACGCAGCGGTATGGCAGGTGGATTAAGCCCTTAACCCTATGAGAGGCTCCCTACCTACCAACCTATAGCAGAGATCAATGCATGATGTAATCCATCTGCCAGTCATTCGATTGGCTGCCGGTCTGCCAGGTGCAGCTTCAGCATAGGTGACAAACAGATGGCGAACCTCTCCCCGAACTCCAGCCATACGCTCTTTATAATAAGGGAGTGCTCTTCTCAGGTCCAAAGTATGGAGCCTGCATTTGGCCTCTGAGGCGTGATAGGGATAATACACTGGCAGAGTCATCACCTGGTTCAGGTGAAATTACGACAACTTTCGGAAGGAACTCTGGGTTGGGGCGCAGAACAACTTTGTCTCTGTGGAAGACCAGATAAGACTCAGAGCGCCTGGAGCTCCCAAATCCTTCTGGCCGACATGACTGCCTTCTCTTCCATGACAGGTGACACATCTCACTTCTGTGCATCAGTTCGATTGGCTTGCCATGAGCTTCGCCAGTACCAGCAGTAGATCCCACAGTGGTGGTGGTTCACACACCAGAGGGGAAAGATGGTCCAGGCCTTTGAAGAAACATCATACCACCTTCTTCTGTGCCACCATCTGCTGACCGGCCCCACGAATGGTAAGCAGAAATGGCAGTCAGGCGCTCCTTAAGGGTCATAGACCGAAGACCCCCTTTGGAGAGAGACCAAAGGTAGTCAAGCATGCTAGCCACTGGACAGGACAAAGGGTCCAGTCCCTTGCCCTGACACCAAATGGAGAATCTCTTCCACTTGAAGGCATAGCACTTCCTGATCGATTCCTTCCTAGATGCTTCAACTACAGTGAGTACATCTTCAGAGACCCAAAGCCTGGAAACTCTAGCCGCTCAAGAACTAGGACGTCAGGTGCAGGGACTGAAGGTCTGGGTACAGGACCTTCCCCCGAGTGACAGAACAAGTCTGGGCATGCTGGAAGACACCACGGGAGCCTGATGCTGAGGAGATCGGTGTACCAAAACTGGCGGGGATAGTCTGGAGCCACCAGGATTACCTGTGCCTTGTCCCTCCTGACCTTGAGGAGCACCTTGTGAATCAAGAGAAGTGAAGGGAAGGCATAAGAGGCCTGGGGTCCACGGCCTCAAGAAGTCATCTCCCTGCAGCCAGCCTTGCTGAGGGGGACGGGCACAAAACAGCCTCAGCTGTGTGTTCTCCCTAGAAGTGAACAGGTCCACCTGAGGGGTGCCCCACTGGCAGAACAAGCAGTTTACTACCTCTGGATGGAGGGACTACTCGTGGGACACCTCGCCCATACAGCTGAGGGTGTCAGCCAGTTGATTTGAGGCTCCTGCCATATGAATGATTAGGAGATCTTCCTCCAGTCAGCTCACGAGGGTCCAGATGCGGAGAGCTTCCCTGCACAAAGGCTGGGAGTGTGTGCCACTCCGTTTGTTGAGATAGTACACAGTCATGGTGTTTGTCTGGATCTGAACCACATGACCCCGAAGGAACGGAGTGAATGCAGTCAGCACCAGCTGAACTGCTCATATCTCCAGCAGGTTGATGCAGCATCGGGATTCCTTGAGGGTCCAGAGCCCGTGGACTCTGTAGTCCCCCATGTGGGCACCCCAACCCGTGAGAGAGGAGTCAGTTGTCAAGATGATCGTTGACTCAGGGTGGACAAACTGGATCTCTTCCTGCAAATTCTCTAGGGTGGTCCACCACTGGAGAGCATCCCACATCTTCTGGGTCACAATGAGCAGCTGGTCGAAATAACCTAGTCGCAGAGTCCACTGGCTAGCCAGCTCCCATTGAAGGGGATGCCACTGGGCCCAGACAACAGAGGTGCAGGCCACCATGTAATCCAGAAGTTGCAGGAAGTCCCGGGCAGGGCGCAAGTGCCCAACCAGAAATGATCAGGCAAAGGAGGAGAGCCTCCACTCTGTCCACCGGGAGCCTTGCTCTGGCTCTGCAAGAGTCTAGCTCTGCCATGATAAAGCAGATCACCTGCGAAGGCACGAGTTACAACTTGGCCTCGTTGACCAGGAGGCCAAGGTCTATGCAAGTCTGGAGGGCCAGATCCCTGGACCTCTCCACCTCCAGTCTGGAGGGACCCGCTATAAGCCAATCATCCAGACAGGCGCCCCCATCCATTTCAGAACCAGGAAGCACCTGGAAATGAACCCTGGGTTGCCTGGGGGATACACAACTGCCCACTACCTCCTTGCGGAGGAGTTGGGCGATGTCGTCTCGGAAAGCAGACTGCGTGTGCATGGATACGTTCTGCCGAGGGGCACGAGCTCTACTTGGTGGGTATTGCTCGAATTCCAAAGGCAGCCCATGGCCAACCACTTCCAAGATCCACCTGTCTGTTGTGAAAGCGGACCAGGCAGAAAATGGCAGAGCTGGCCCCGCTCGGGAGGACCCAGAGTGGGCGTGATGGGCATGGGGATGGCAAACTCCATCCAGTCACTGTGGAGGCTTGGACGAGGATCCAACCACGGGACGACTGGGACCCTTCCCTCCGTGCTGTCAAGCCCCCTCCCCGACTTGGTCCAAGGGTGCCAAGATAAAGTCTGCTGTTGCCCGACTGGTACTGGGCCTGTTTGGCCGCAGGAGGCGGAAGGCAAAGAGCTTATGCTTCTGCTTTTGGAACCCTGAGATTCCTTCTAGGTGGAAGCAATGGAGTCCAAGGTGGCACTGGACTTCTCGATGCATTGAAGGTGACCATCAACCCCTGCACTGAACAAGTCGGTGCCCAGGAAGGGAACGTCTGCTAATTTGTGCTTGGTGTCTGCCACAAAGGTTGAGACCCTCAGCCAGGCCCTGCGGCGCATGGCGACTACGGCCATCCCTGAACAGGCACAGGAATCCCCAACATCCAGATGTGTCAGAAGCTGTTTTGTCACAGCCTGACCCTGATCCCGACCTACTTGACCATAGTCTGAAGGTACGCAGGGAAATGAAGCATCTCATCTAGAGAGCCCAGGAGGGCATGGGATAAGTGTGCCATAACAGCCGAGCTCGCCTGACGGAAACCAAGTGAAGAGGCAGCATAGAGTTTTCCGGGCAGAGTGGTCCAGTTTTTTTGGACTCTTTGTCCGGAGATCTACTAGTGTCTCCTGAATTGCCCATTCACCGAGACACAGATTTCGCTCACCAACCCCTCAGCCGAGGGGTGCTCTGTGAACCCAGTAAGGGAGCAGACGGGAACCGCATACTTGCAGGCCATCCAGGCCAATGACGCTGGGCAGGAGGCAGGGTGCTGCCAAACCTCCAGGGCCGGGTCAACAATGGCTTTGGCCACTAGGAAGGCCTGTGTCAGAGAATCCCCTTTTTTGCAGAATGTCTGTCAGGGGATATCGAGCCAGTTTCTGACAGGTCTCCAAAGGCATTCCCGTGGATTCGGAGAGGAGACTGAGAATGCCCATGAAGGATGTGGGACCCTCATCCGTCGACAGACCAACAAGCAAAACCTCGAACGGACGAGAGTGCAATCCGGATAGATCAGTCGACCACCTAAGTCACCTTCGACCCGCTGCGGACAGTTGGGAGTGAGGGTGACAGACAGCCTGTGTGGGAGGCCCTTAACGGGCAGAGACTCCTTGACAAGAGCACTGGAGGGAGGCTGTTTAGGTGGCAGCTTCACCATAATCAGCAGAGAGGCCAGTTTCAGCCGAGCTGGGAGGGCATTCACCAGCTCTGTGGGTGGAGGGGCAGTGTCGGCCGGCTGGCTCTGAAGGATTCTGCGTCAGCCAGTGTAGACTTCGGACTGGGCAACACCAACTGGTGCCACATAAGATCCTCATAGCGTCAATGCAACTTGCACCAAAGCCTCTCCTCTTCTGAGGATGAAAAGCGGCGGCACTGCTTCTTGGAATGCCCAGAATGGCATTTGTAAAATCGCCGACAGATCTAGACTTCGACTGTCAGGGGCGCTCAGAAGGAGCTGGGGAGAACCGCGGCTCCTCCAGGTCAGGGACCGTGAAGAGGTTCCCAGCAGGCTGGATCTCCTCAATAGGTCCAGGCAGAACCAGAGTCCTGAACAAGGAATTGTTGGCCTCATCTAGCGATAATGGGTCGACAGGGTCGATAATTTCGACCGGGTCATCCCACCTCTTAGAAGGCTGGCCTGACGGGGGCACCGTGAAGCCAGCAGCAGAGGCCGCAATTTTGACCAAAGTTGAAACTGGAGATTCTTGGGAACGAGACCGCTCTCCATTCCAAGACAGACGTCGACGAGACAACTCTCTCGACTCCTTGGAATCCTTTTTATGGGAACGGGAGCTGTGCGAAGCCGACGGGCCCTCCCCCTTGGTCAGGAGAGACTGGCACAACTCCTTGAAGACTGTAAAGGTAGAGCCCAGTTTAAGCGGTACGAAGACTGATGCTGAAGAGGACTGATCAGCATCCAGAGCTGCTGTCTCCTCGAAAGACTTCATTTGCTAGACTTGTTAAGTGGATCCGCAGCTGCAGAGACCACCCATCAGGCCTCTTTAGAGTTGACCGGCGGATTTAGTTTCTCTGGTCGGCAGAGCTGTAATTGTGCGAGGCAATCATCCAACATATTCAGCTGGAATGAGTGACAAAAATCACAAGCCTGGGTATCGTGATCATGGCCCAGGCAAGAGACGCATGTGGCATGCGGGTCAGTGCGAGACATATTCTGCCTGCAGGGGCACCAGCGGAAGCCGGGCAAGAACTTGTCCTCCATCACAGTCGCGATCGCAAAACGATGGGGTGAAACTAACAAGTTTAACTTTTGGTAAATAATCCAACGATTTAAGTGCCAGGGCCTACTCAATGCAAGAGCAGTAAGGAGGGAACCTGAATCTTCCAGTGGAAAGGAAGAACTGGCGTCAAAGGGTGGAGCCGAGGCATATACCACCCGGGTGGGTGGAAGGAGCCAGCTTGGACGCTTCCAGCAAGATATTTAAAGGGAAAGGACATGCCAGTGTGGAGAACATCATATCCACAACTCTAGAAAAAAAATGTTCTTACATGAATGTAGTTATGATGGCTACATCAAAGACAAATTTTCTATGAACAAAATTTAGATTTTATATTCATTAAACAATCATGTGTTATATAGTTAGAAAAAAACAAAATCAGAGTTTTGATGATAAACTGAGCTGTGACACAGACAAGCTGATCTCTCAGATAAAGATTTCCACTACTTCAATTCAGCATTGAAACTCAAATGACCAACTTTTTAAATGAGAATGGTAGATTTTAAGCTGTTCTATCTAACCACAAGCCATAGACCGAGTTTGTAAGAAACCTGGTGAGCAAACCATTACGTCAACAGCATGGCGTGACTGGGAATCTGAAGCAGCAAGCCACAGTACTCCAAGATGATGTTATTGCTTTCCAAGCCTGACAGAAACAACTCCACTGTTTACAGCCACTGTAGAACAAGTTAACAAAAGGCTGATTTAAAGAAAACCACAAAACCAAACAGCATGACATTTTCAGTACATTAATAACAGTGACTTGAATTCAAGCTTTATGAACAATATGGAAAAATCTATGCACATGATCTTCAAGGAAGAACAAGCCAAATTACTTCTGCGGGGACAACAGACATGAGTGAATAAAGTCTGTGTGCATGAGATTGATGCACGCTCCAACGTGATGAACCTAACTGGAAAAGCAACTGGAGGAGGATGCAGGCAGTATGAAGAAAAGGACAAGGGGGTTGGGGGGGAGAATATCAGAACAGTTGGATATCTGCCATAGCAGAAGATCTTCCAGAAGCTCTCTCTCATCAGGCCACACCTGTAGAACTTACAGCCACCAGGCACTAGGACCATATATGAGCTTTTGGAAGCAGTCAGCCAGGGACCGCCTACGACGACGTCTGGCATCAGCATCTACATAAACACGGACAAGCCCTTCTCTCTCCAGTTCTCTGCCAAAGATCATGTTCGGAGGACCTCCCTCGAGAGAGCCAGGAAAGAACCCAGCACTCCACAAACCAGGTGAGACAGAGGGCTGGAAAATGTAACAATGCAGATAGCAGCACAGAAATCAAGTATTGCAGACCCAGAAGGGGGAAGGAGGGTGGTATGGCATGGCCCAATTAAAGATTCTCTCCAACATCTACCGATACAGTAACTGTATAACTGTTCTGTCTTCTTCGAGGATATCTTTCTCATCAGGCCACACCTTTGGAATGAGTACCAGTCAGTACCAAAAGCAAACACTCTGATCGCCTAGAGCCTATAGGCATATGAAAGTAAGCCATAGTGTGTCTAGGCCAAACCCATCTTGTCTACAAGAGAGACTGTCCAGACTGTACTGCTCATTGAAGGTATGGACAGTACTCCAGGGATCACCAGAAGCCTCTCACCATACTTCCTATAACAAAAAGTAATAGCCATTTGAACAAGTACTGTTTAGAAACTGGGGCACCCTCTTAGGAAAGAGTCCAACAGCAAATAAAACAAAGCTGGGAGGACTTCCTGCAATCTTTCGTATGGTATCGTATACCAGAGTGTTTGCTTTTGGTACTGATTGGTACTCATTCCAAAGGTGTGGCCTGATGAGAAAGATATCCTCGAAGGCATTTGACACAGTCCCACACAAAAGATTAATATACAAGTTAGCCAGCCTGGGAGTGGGTCCCAAGATGATAGCCTGGGTAAAAAATTGGCTGGAGAATAGGACACAGAGGGTAATAGTAAATGGAGTCCACTCTGAAGAAAGGGGGGTTACTAGTGGGGTACCACAGGGTTCAATATTAGGACCAGTCCTCTTCAGTGTCTTTATAAGCGACATTGCAGAGGGACTGGAAGGAAAAGTATGTCTCTTTGCAGATGACACAAAGATCTGCAACAGAGTTGATGCACAAGGTGGGGTGGAAAAGATGAGAAGGGACTTGGCAAGGTTAGAGGAATGGTCAAATGTATGGCAGCTTAGATTCAATGCTAAGAAGTGCAAGGTAATGCACCTAGGACACAAAAACCCAGGGGAAGAGTACACAATGGGGAGTGAGATACTAACAACAACAAAAATGGAAAAGGACCTGGGGGTAGTCATATCAGATGACCTAAAGGTGGGCAAGCAATGTGAGAGGGCAGTAAGGAGGGCTGGGGGGATACTGGGATGCACAGGGAGAGGCATCACCAGTAGAAAACAGGAAGTTGTTATCCCTCTGTACAGACAGCTGGTGAGACCCCATTTGGAGTACTGCGTGCAGTTCTGGAGACCCAATCTCCGCAAGGACATAGGATGGAAGCTGTCCAGTGGAGGGCAACTAAAATGGTGCAGGGTCTGCACCGGAAGACATATGAAGAGAGGCTAAAGGAGCTTAATATGTATAGGCTCGAGGAAAGGAGGTAGAGGGGGGACGTGATAGAAACTTTCAAGTACCTCAAGGGAAACAACAAAGTCCAAGAGGGTAGCATCTTTCAAAAAAAAAAAAAAAAGGTGTGCAAGAACAAGGGGGCACAATTATAAGGATGCTCTCACATTAGAGCCTGTAGCTCTGAAATCCTTCAAGCAAACGTGACTGCAACTAAAAACATTTCCAAAAGAGAAACCATAAGCCACAAATCAAGGCTGGCTCAAAAGAAACCAAAGCCAGCTTTTCCAAAATAAAATTTATGTCCCAAGCTGGGACTGGATTTTGGATAGGAGGCTGGGTGTGCAGAATGTGCCTCAAGAATGTATGGGACGACACCAGCTGAGCCACCATATGACAATCTACAGGCACATGGAAAGCAGACATGGCAGCCACGTGCACTTTGAGGAATACTGCAGGCCTGAAACCAGAAATGACAGCAGGTACTATAGAACCTGATTAAATGGACAGGTAAAGAGATCCAAGTTGTGAGAAGTGTCCCATAAAGCAAACCGCTTCCACTTCATGGAGAAAGTATTTCTAGTAGACAGTTTTCTAGCAGCTACCATGAAGTACAATTACGCAAGAACTTACCATAAGAAAAAATTACTCACCTTAGTAATTGCTTTTCTTCTCATGGAGTCTTGCTATATTATAACAATAGCAGTCAGCCACTGCAGCTGAACTGCCCCGGAGAGGAAGGAGTTAACTCCAGAAGATCTGGAGTTCTACAGCGCGAGGGCGCTGTGCCCAAAGTCTCATCTGGCAGTTTCAAATGAAACTGTCAGATCTTTACGCCAACATCAAAGGACGGAAAAAAGTCTGTGTGGAAAACTACACCAGCCTATGGCTACCTACCAGTAGTAATAACAACAATATAAACAACAAAAACACCCAGAACCATAATAACAAAGATTGATGGTATTATGGTTCGTTTTACCACTCTGACAAGCACATATGAACCCCCTTCCCCCAAGACTCAAGTCCAACAAAGGGCAATAAAAAATAACCTAAATGAACAATCTAGATCCTAACCCCAAAGGAAAACAGGGTTGGGGAAAACTAAAATGGCATGACACAGTGCTTGCACCAATTTGCCACCTCTACCCAAGTAGGAGTTCTGAGAGGGGCAGGAGGAGGTGGTTATAATATAGCAAGACTCCATGAGAAGAAAAGCAATTACTAAGGTGAGTAATTTTCTTCAAACACCATGAAGTCTTGCTATATTATAACAATAGCAGATTACACAGCAGTACCTCCATGGAGGAGGTCAGAACCTACTTAGGAAATAGGCTCTGAAGCACAGCTGTGCCAAACCGAGCATCTCTCCTGGACTGGACATCCAGGGAATAATGCTGGTAAAGGTGTGAACTGTCTTCCAGGTAGCAGCTTGACAAATCTCCAGAATAGGAATGTCTCTAGCAGCCGCTAGAGGCAGCAGCTTTACCCTGGTGGAGTGGGTCCTCAATCCTGAGTGGGGTACTCTACCCAGTTCTGATAACAAAATTGGATACAAGAGACAATCCACCTTGCAATTGTTCTCTCTTAGTGGCAGGTTCCTTTGCCAACCTCGCCATAGGTAAGAAACAGTTGGAGGATTCGAACCTATGACCTCTGGTGCGCTCTAGATAGTAACAATGCCCTTTTGACATCCAAGCTGTGCAGTCTCCTCTCACCTGAGGAAGAATGCTCAGTGAAAAATACTGGGAGGAGATAGATTGATTCAGGTGGAAATCAGAAACCACCTTAGGCAAAAACTTTCTATTAGTCCTAAGGACTACCTTATCTCTGTGGAAAGAGATAAAATCTTCTTCCACTGACAGGACCTGTAACTCACTTATCGTCTGGCAGAGGTGATAGCTACTAGAAAACGGTTTTCAAAGTTAAATACTTGAGTTCTGCTGAAGACAGAGGCTCAAAGGAGGTTGCATTAACTGAGCAATGCAAATATTCAGGTCCCAGGCGGGAGCTGGTTCCTGAAGGAGGGTTAGTAGGAAGTAACCCTTTAAAAAACTTGGAGAACACAGGGTGAGAAGAAAGGAGGCAGGCTTCCTGCTGACACAAAAGCAGAGACAGCTGCCAGATGAACCTTCAGGGTAGCTGGTCTAAGGCCTAGGGAATTCAGATGGACCAAATATTCCAGAAGAATGGGAAGATCAGCAGATTCTGGGATAATCTGCCTCTCAGAGCACCAGATGGAAAACCTCTTCCACTTAGAATTATAAGTGGCCCTAGTGGAAGGCTTCCTAGAAGCCTTTAAAATATCCATGACACCTTGAGAAGGTGTAAGTCAGCAAATTTAGCTCCTCAAGGCCAAGCCTTGGGTGGAGGGACTTGAGGTCCGGATACCACACTCTCCCTGTGCACAGGCCAGTAAGTCGTGAACTCTGGGCAGGCTCAGGGCAGGGTGGACTGCCAGGGACAGGAACAGAGGAACCAGGGCTGTCTGGCCCAATCTGGGGCAATCAGAATCACTCTGCAAGGTTGAGATCTGATTTTCACTAGTACCCTGAAAAGGAGAGGAAGGGGAAGGCATACAGGAACTCTTCCAATCAACAGAAAGGCATCCAGAGGGACTGAGCCCAGTACTGGAGGCCTGCAGCAAAAGAGGAAGTTGGTGGTTGTCTGGGGCCGCGAAAGATCTATCTGAGGTGCCCCAACTGGCAAGAGACAGACCCCAGTACTTGTGGATTCAGAGCCCATGCGTGATGGCCCTGAGAAATTCTGCTGAGGCGTCCGCCAGCACATTGTCCTTCCTGGGAGATGAACCGCTATCAGGGAGGTGTTCAGGAATAAGCCAGAGACCACAACTTCATTGCTTGATTGCACAAGGCTGAAGACCGAGTGCCCCTTGCTTGTGATGTACCACATTGTGGTGGTATTGTCTGTCCTGACTTGAACCACTTTGTTCTGGACAGAATCTGAAAAGACGAAGAGCTAAAAGACAGCTCTGAGTTCCAGAAGATTGATGTGGAGCAGAGATTCCTGAGGACCACACTCCTGAGTGGTAGGGTCGCCAGGTGAGCCCCACCTAACAGGAGGCATCCGTGGTGAGGGTGAGAGGGAGAAATGGGAATGAAGGGAACCCCTTGTTTCAGATTGCTTTGATCCTGCCACCAGTGTAAGGCCAGGATCAGGGTTTGAGTAACTGGGACCAATTTGGTAAGGTCCTTCCTCTGAGACCAATAGGCCCTCAAATGGAACTGAATGTCCCTCATCTGGATCTTGCTCCCTGCACAACAGCTGTGGAAGCAGCCATGTGCCGAGGAGTTGCAGAAAATGCCTTGCTGGTCGAGACCCACAGGGTAAAGGAGGATGCCAGGGCGATGAGTCTGTCCACCCTTTCCGAGGGAAGAAAGGCCCTGGCTAACCTCGTGTTCAATTCTGCGCCTATGAAGTTAGGGCCTGAACTGGTTCCAGAACTGACTTTGGTAAGTTTGCAGGAATCCCAGAGAGTGAGAAGCTGCTGGGTGACTTGCAAGTGGGATTTCACCTGACCTGGAGACTGACCCACAATGAGCCAGTCGTCCAGGTAGGAAACACAGCAACCTTGCCTTCTTAAATGAGCCACTACTACAGCAAGACATTTTGTGAATACCCTTGGCGCGAGGAGAGGCGAAGGGCATTGCCTGAACTGGTAGTGGCCTGAGGGCAGTTCGAACCTGAGGTACTTTCGGTGGAAGGCCTGATCAGAACATGAAAATAGGCATCCTTGAGGTCCAGGAAGCTAGCGAGTCCCTGGCCTTAGGGAAAGCAATATCATTGCCAGAGTTAACATTTTGAACTTTGGTTTCAACAGATGCTTGTTCAAGTATCTTAAATCCAGAATGGCCGCCATTCTCCTGTCTTTTGGGTAAGAAAGTATCTTGAATAAAGCCCTTGCCCTGATGGCAAGGAGGAACCCTTTCCACTGCTTTGCAGACCAGAAGAAGAAACCTCTGCTTCCAAAGCAAGGGCTTCTGAAGGATTTGCAGGTGGGAAATGCCTGGCTCTCATCTTTGGAAAATATTTGAAGCTGAGAACCAGACCCTGGCCTTTACCTCCAGAACCCATCTGTCCGAGTTAGGGACAGCCAGCTCTGGCTGAAATAGGCCAACCTGCCCCCACTGGTACAGGAGAATGGCCCTGGGCACCCCATCAGGGTGCCTGCTTAGCAACAGCCTTAGGCTGAGGGAGGAGGCGGTCTACTTGCGCCACGTCTACCCCTGCCTCTGAAGAAACCCTCTGGAGACAGCAGAGGAGGCTTGAAAGTGGTAAAAAGGCCTGGAAAAGGTCTGCCCCTACCTCTGGGAGCATGCCTTTGTGGCATGGCATGCTTCTCCTTAGCCTGGGCACTTTGTAGGTAGTTCTGTATTCATCCATCTTTTCATATAATTTTCTGTTTGCTCCCCAAACAGAGAATTTCCACTACAGGAAAATCCATAGCCTTTGACTGAGTATCTTGGGACAGATTAGTGCATCTGAGCCATGCCAACCCACGGAAAGCTACAGAAGTGGCCATGACCCTGAAGGAAACATCATTAACATCAACAGCAGTATGAAATTGAACTTTGAGGCTTCAATGCCATCAGCAGCCACCTGTTCCAACTCACTAGCCAGCTGGCCATGGGCCTGCTGGCTAACTACAATACTGTGTCCCACCTAGATTTCTGATATCTAGCCACATAAGCCATATAATTTGCCTGCCTGAGTCCCAAAGAAGCTGCCATATACTGTTTCTTCGCCATGGCATCAATCTTCCTAGAATCCTTGTCAGGAGGATGTGAGGCCAGAGGAATATTAGCCTTGTCACAGGCTGCAGCTTGTACCACACCTACATGACTACACTGCTCAATAAGGAAGTCTGTATCCGAGCCTGACAAAGTATACCTTCTGTCCATTTTTTTTTATCTACAGGAGGGACAGAATGAGGATTTTTTAAAATCTTTGTTGTTTGCTTCCTAAATGACTTATGCAAAGGAATAGACAACCTCCTAGACTCTGGAATATCCATCATTTCCACATAATCAGGCTCCTCTTGCTCATCCACAGCCTCCTCTAAAGGAAGCTGGAGGGTTTCTGCAACCTTTTTGTAAAAAAATAAAGAAAGAAGGGGACTCAGACAGAATAGGAGGAGATTCTAAAGGTCTGTCTGGAGAAATGCCCGGTTCAATGGGCACGTCCAGACCCTCCCAGCCACACATATATTGATCAAATTCCTCCTCCCCCTCCTGTGGTTCATAAAAATCCTCAACTTCAAAATCCTGAACCACTGGGACTGAACGAACCAACCTTTTACCAACTGTTGGTGGTTCTACAGATCCCTGAGACAGTGACTGGACAATCTGAATGGCTTTAGCTATCTCTGCAGCAGTTGGAGACAATTCTGGACTCCAAACCTCCTGATTTCTTTGTCTTTTTACTTGGGACTGGTTCCTCTGAACCAGTCTTCCCTTTGCCGAGGAAGTCTCGCCCTGGTCAGAGGGCACTCCTCTGGTCCAGTGGGTACTGAACCGGGCTGGCCATCCGGTCAGCGGACTTTGGCCTCGTTCCCTGAGCCGCCCAATCTCTTCTCCAGGGTGGCTGCAGGGAAATTTTTACACACCTGGCAGTCTGACAGGAGGTGGTCAACCCCGAACAATAGACACAAGTGGTGTGTGGGTCAGCCTTGTAAAAGTCCCCACAGACATCACAGTGTTGAAACCGAATGGGCCGGTTTTCTTTGGTTTCTCAGACATAATGCCAGTCTAACCAAAAACTTGCCCTTTTGATGGCAGTGCCAGGCAAGACACACCTTATCGGTTCTAACCGTGTCACGGTATTGAAAAAACCGTAATAATTTCGGTTTTTAGAACCGATAAGAACGGGAACCACTCTAAAACCCACAGTACAGTTTTAAAAGGCAGAAAAAACCAGCGATCGGTTCAAACCGAACCGATAATTAATTTTCCACACAGACTTGAATTTTGTACTTACGGTTACCAGATAGAGCTTTAGAACCGAAATGCGGTAAAATAATGACTTTTGCGGTTCAAATGAACGAAAACTACTCTCTTGAACCGAGAATGAACCGAGCTGAAGGAGCTGATCTCCGGAGCGACTGTTCAGTGAAGCGGAGTAAAGAATCTGACAGTTTCATTTGAAACTGCCAGATAGAGCTTTGGGCACAGCGCCCTCGCGCTGTAGAACTCCAGATCTTCTGGAGTTAACTCCTTCCTCTCCGGGGCAGTTCAGCTGCAGTGGCTGACTGCTATTGTTATAATATAGCAAGACTTCATGGTGTTTGAAAGTACAGTTATGTAAGAACTTCCTGTAACAGTAGGTCTAGGAGGATCTCTTGCAGCAGGTCACACCTGTAGGACTATAGCCACCAGGCACTAGGACCACATGGAAACTTTTCTAGCTAGCAGTCCACTAGGGGGCCGCCCACAACGATGTCACACGCTGTCGAGCTCCTCCTCTATAACTATGGGCGGTCCCGCACCCTTTTCAGTTCTCCCGCCGGAGACCAAAAGCAGCTAATCTCCAGCTGCGCAACCAAGGAAAGCCACAGGTTCCCACCATTGCAATAAAGGTGAAACAGAAGGTGAACCATCATGGAGAAAGATTGAGAGAGGCAGAAAAGCCCTCAGGCTAAGGGCGAAGGAAGGTGGGACGGCACGGCTGCTGCATGAGACCCTCTCAAAGATGGTACAGTTACACAAGAACTTACCATTAAATACAGGTTACTCACCTGTAACAGGAGTTCTAGGAATGGTATATGTTGTTCATCCACACTCATTGGCAGTATCCTTGCCGCTTTAAATCTTGCCGGAAGGTCTTCAAGCTTGCTCCTCCCACCCACCCGGGTGGTATAACTCTCGGCTCCACCCCATGACGCCAGATCTGGCCCGCTGGAAGCTCAGGTTGTGCGTCGAAGCCGGGGAGGTCGGGTGGGTCGTGTGGATGAGCAACATATACCATTCCTAGAACTCCTGTTACAGGTGAGTAACCTGTATTTCTAGGGACATGGATATATTGTTCATCCACACTCATAACGAACTCTAGCAGTTCTCCGGGAGGAGGAGGCAAAGCACTTTTCAATACTTACTTGGGAAAGAGAGACTGGAGAACCGAGGCCCCAAAACCAGCATCCGCGTGACTCAAGGTCGATGTGGTAGTGGGTAATGAAGGTGTTTGCTGACTTCAGGTAGCAGCCCTGCAGATTTCCTGGATAGGGACATCCTGGAAGCAGCCACCGTTGCAGCAGTATGGCGGGTAGAATGAGCTCTTATCCTCTGGGAGGCTCCATGCCCGCCAACTTATAGCAGAGATCTATGCAGGAGGTTACCCACCTGCTTATCGTCGCTTGGCTGCAGGTCTGCCAGATGCGGCTTCAAGCGTAGGTGACAAACAGCTGGCGAACCTCTCCCAATTTCAGCCGTGCGCTCCTTATAATAAGCGGCGCCCTTCTAGGGTCAGAGTATGGAGCCTATATTCGAGCCTCGAGGTGTGATTGGGTAGAACACGGCAGAGTCAACACCTGGTTAAGGTGAAACTCCGACACCACCTTCGGAAGGAATTTCGGGGGGGCGCAGGACAACCTTGTCCCTGTGGAAGACCAGGTAAGGAGACTCGATGGAAGCGCCTGGAGCTCTCCCATCCTTCTGGCTGGCGTGATAGCCACCAAGAAGGCGGTCTTCCACGACAGGTGAGAGAGAGCACACCTGTGCATAGGTTCGAATGGCTTGCCCATGAGCTTTGCCAGTACCAGCAGTAGATCCCACGGAGGTGGGGTTCCCGCACTGGAGGGGAAATGTGATCAAGGCCTTTGAAAAAGCGCAAGACCACCTTCTCCTGCGCCACCGACTGCTTCCCGGCCCGCGCCCGGTAAGCAGAGATGGCTGCCAGGTGCACCCTTAGGGTCGTCGACCTAAGCCCTTGACTAGAAAGGGACCATAAATAGTCCAAGATGCTTGCCAAGGAACAGGAGGAAGGGTCCAAGCCCTTGCCTGACACCAAATGGAAAACCTTTTCCATTTGAAGGCATAACATTTTCTGGTCGACTCCACGCGGATGCCTCAACTACATTGAGGACCTCGTCGGAAGACCCAAAGCCTGGAACTCTAGCCGCTCAGGAACCAGGCCGTCAGGTGCAGGGATTGAAGGTCCGGATGGAACACCTTCCCCTGATTGACTGAGAGCAGGTCCGGCGAGCTGGAAGCTGCCAGGAGTCCTGGAGCTGAGACTGAGAGATCTGGGTACCAGAACTGGCGAGGCCAGTCTGGGGCTATCAGAATCACCTGCGCCTTGTCCTCCTCGCCTTGAGAAGCACCTTGTGGATCAAGGGAAATGGGGAAAAGCGTAAAAGAGGCCGGGGTCCATTGCCTCGAGAAGGCATCCCCTGCAGCAAGCCCTGCTGAGGCGGGCATGGAACAGACTCAGCTCGCGTTCTCCATGGAGGCAAACAGGTCCACCTGAGGTGTGCCCCAAAGGAGAACAGATGCGTACTACCTCCGGCAGGAGGACCACTCGTGGGATGCAGCCCCTATCCGGCTCAGGGCACCGGCCAGGGTGTTGGAGGCTCCTGCCACGTGAATGGCTAGGAGATCCGCCTCCAGGCTGCCGCAGTGACCAAATGCGGAGGCTTCCTTGCATAGAAGCATGGGCGCGTCCCGCCCTGGCGGTTTAGATAGATACATAGTCGTGGTATTGTCCGTCTGGACTGGACCACTTGACCCCGGAGGAACAGAGCAAAGGCGGTGAGAGCTAGGCGGACCGCCGGAGCTCAGCAGGTTGATGTGGCATCGGGACTCCCTGGGGACCAGAGGCCATGAGCCCGGTGTTCCCCAGATGGGCACCCCAACCCATCAGAGAGGCATCGGTGACAGAGAGACCGTGGCCGAGGCGGACTAACGGGATGCCCTCCTGCAAATGATCTGGAACGGTCCACCACTGGAGAGCATTCACATCCCTGTGTCACCGACTCAAGCTGGTCAAGGGATCGCATGGCGTTGTGACCACTGGCTGGCCAGTCCCCACTGAAGGGGCGCATGTTCCAGCGGCCCAACGGACCACGCTGGTACAGGCCGCATGAGACCCAGGAGCGCAGGAAGTCCTGGGCAGGCGCAGTGCCCAACCAGAAATGATCGGGCAAGGAGGAAGAACCTCGGCCCTGTCCGCGGGAGCAGCGCTCTGGCTCGAAGAGAGTCGAGCTGCGCCCGATGAATAAAATCACCTGCTCGACTCGAGTTCCGACTTGGCCTGCGTTGATAAGGAGGCCCAGTTGAGAGCAGACCTGAGGCCAGATCTCTGGACCACTCCGCCTCCTTCCTGGAGGGAGCTGCTATCAGCCAGTCGTCCAGGTAAGGTACACCGGACCCCTCGGCGCGCAGGAATGCTGTCACCACTGCCATGCATTTGGTGAAGACCCTGGGAGCTGGAGACAAGCCGAAGGGCATGGCTTGGAACTCGAAGAGGATCCTTCCGCTCAGGCGAAGGAATCTCTGGTGAGGGCAGACGGATAGGGGCGTGAAAAAGCAGCGTCCTGCAAGTCCAGAGAGCAGAACCACACGCGTTCAAGGATGGTATAATCTGAGCCAAGTGACCATCCTGAAGGTTCAAGACCTTAGGAACTTGTTTAGGTCGTGTAGGTCGAGAATGGGCGCCAGCCCCGTCCGTTCGGAACCAGGAAGTACCTGGACACAAACCCTGGGTCTGAAGGAGGGTCCACCACCTCTCTTACCACCTCCTTCTGGAGGAGGAGGTGATGTCGGCTCGGCAGGCCGCCAGTGAGAGCTGGGGATCCGAGAGCCCCGAGTGACGGCTCTGAAGGGTGGTGCCTGCTCTGAATTCCAGAGGCAGGCCTCTTCCCTACCACCTCAAGACCCACCTGTCCGTGGTAACAGCGGACCCAGCGGAGCGGAAGTGCGGGCCGTCCCCAGAGGACCCAGGAAGTAGGTGGAGGATGGGCGACACCCTCAGCCCGTCACTGGGCAGGCTTGGAGGAGGACCGGCCGAGGACCTCCTGGGCCCTTTCCTCCCTGCCTCCTGTTAGAGGAAGCCGGCGGCTTGGGTTTGGGATGCCAAGGCCGAGCCTGCTGGCCCTGGCGTTGCTGGGCAGGCGCGCGGGGGCACAGAAGGACGAAAGGGCTTAGGCTGTGGTTTCTGAGCCTTTGTCCTGGCGGAAGAGACCGAGTCCAAGGTGGCATTGGACCTCGATCCTCTGCAGGTGACCTTCCACCCCAGGGCCGAAGAAGTCAGTCCCCAAAGAGAGACATCCGCCAACTTGCTGGGTATCCGAGTAAAGGTGGATATCCTCAGCCAAGCCCCTGACGCATAGCCACTCAGGCCGCCACCGATCTGGCACATGAGTCCCCACATCCAAAACAGTCTGGAGCTGCTGTTTGGCCACTGCCCTGCCTGGTCCGCACCTGCTTAACCGTAGTCTGCAGATCGGCGGGAAGATGAGGATGACCTCATCCAGGGAGCCCAACAGGGCATGAGAAAAATGTGCCATGAGGGCGGCGAACTGGCCTGACGGCCGAGAGAGACATAGCGTGAACTTTTCGCCCGACATAGTCCAATTTCTTGGACTCCTTGTCAGGAGGTTTGTCCACATCCTGGCGTTGCCCGGGCGGCAGCTGTCGTTAACAACCCCTCAGCAGAGGGGTGTTCCAAAAACCGGACAAGGACAGTGGGACCGCGATCTTCCTAGCCATCCTGGCCGGGCGCAGGGCAGGAAGCAGGCTGCCAAAGTTCCAGTGCCGGACCCACTATGGCCTCGGCCACCGGAAAGGCCTCCGTCGGAGAATCCCTCGGTCCAGAATCTCCGTGAGGATACCTGGCCCGTTTGGAAGCGGGTTCGAGCTCCATCGGTAGACTCCGAGATGAGCCGAAGCAGTCTAGGAAGGACGGCGGGCTATCGTGCCATTGGCTGACCTCCTGAAGACTCCAAGTCCAGTCGCTTGGAGAAGAAGGAGAATCGTCTTCGGACTCGGAAGAGTCCTCAAGAGCTGCCTCTGGCCTGAGCCACCTTCACCTGCCGAGGTCGGTCGGAGTGAGGGTAACTGACACCGATGGGGTGAACCCTTGGCCGACGAGAATCCTTGGTCGAGCCCCAAGTGGTGGCTGTGGGCGGAGGTTCCACGAATCGGTGGAGCAACTGGTTTGGCGAACAACCGGCCTGGGTGTGGCTCCTCGGACAAGTCGAGGGGTTGTGTCGGCCGTTCGGTGACAGCCACTTAATGGCGGGAAGGCGCCGAGGTGACGACTTGGCCAGGAGGAGCTGTTTGCAACATAAGGTCCTCGTACCGTCGGCGATAATTTCGCGAGGCTCCCTCATCCGAGGAGGAGGGCCGAGGGCAATGACGGCCTTGCCGCTTACCGCGTGCGAGACCCGAGACCGCCTATGGCGGTGGGAAACTGGCTGGACATGAAGAGGTCAGACGAGACCGAGAGTCCCGGAATTTCCGGGGTCGATGCGAGGAGGTGTCGGCGGAACCGGCACTCCTACAGCTCGGAAGGTCCATCCGAGGGCTCCGGAACCGGAGGCACAGGCGAGCCCACGGGATCCTCAACTCCTCCGGGGAACCGGAGAGGAATCTCGGCTGCTAAAAGCGACAGCCCGTCCAATGGGTCGAGAAAATCTCGACTTCATCAGTGGGAGTCTCGGTCAACTGACCTGGCGGGGACACCGTGAGGCCAGTGGCGGCCAGCAGTCGGCAGCTTGACGGTCGGCGGCCCGAAGGACCTTTCCCGCTCCCAAGAAGCGTCGACGGAGGACTTACCCTTGTCCCTCTTTTGGACCGAGAAAAGGTCCAGCAGGCAGCAGCCCTTCTCCTTTAGTGGAGAGGACAGACAAAGCTCCTTAAAGGAAGCCGTGTGGAAGAACCCAGAGAGGCGGGATAAATGCAGCGGCCGAGGAAAATCGGCCAGCGCCGCCTCCTCTTGAGGCGACCATCCGCCTCGAGCTGATCCTTGAGCCCGACCCGCTGCTGACCCACACGCCAGACCTCCTTGGACTTCACGGAGGAAGCGCTTCTCGGGAGCCCAGTTGCAATCGGGCAGCCACGGTCTTCGAGGAGCGTGGGCCGAGAAGAAGATGAAGCACAAGTAGCAAGCCTGTTGGACGTGCTCAAGGCCTAAGCAGTAACACCACGTGGAGTGTGGATCCGTCCGAGACATCTTCTGCCCGCATGGGCATCTCGAAATCAGGGGTCGGTTGTCCCATCGCGGCGCGAGATCGAAACTGAAGTCTTTTGCAAAATATTATTTTAAATCCATAGCGGAGAAATAGGAACCAGTCATAAGCAAGCGTTAAGGAGGAACCTGAGCTTCCAAGCGGTAAGGAAGATCTGGCGTCATGGGCGAGGCCGAGTTATACCACCGGGGGTGGGAGGAGCAAGCTTGAAGACCTTCCGGCAAGATTTAAAGCGCAAGGATACTGCCAATGAGTGGATGAACAACATATCCATGTCCTAGAACAGTAGATCTTGAGAGAAGCTCCTGTAATGAGCAACACTGGTGAGACTAAGCCGCCAGGTGCTCGACCCAATGGAAAACTTCTAGCTACAGTATGCTGCAGAGACGCTGCACCAATGTTGGCCGCCCTTGACGTCCAGCCAATGGTATATAAAGGGCAGGCCCCAAGCCCTCAGTCCTCCTGCTGGAGACCCAGCAGGCATAGATCAGAGACAGAGGAGTAATTTAGGAACAAGCAAGCACAGGGAAGAAGAAAAATTACTCACCTTAGTAATTATATTTCTTCTGGAGTCTTGCTGTATTTTGACAATTACAGCGATTCCCAACCTTTGAACTGCCCCAGAGAACTAAGGGTTAACTTTCCATGCAGGGCATGGAACACTGAAACTCAAGCTCGGTTGAAGTCTCTGTCTGGGTGTTTTGAACTTAAACCATCGGATTCTTACGAGCCCAACTAAACTAAAAATTCTATGTGGAAATTGTAAATATTCTACTAGCCAACTGGCTAAAAAGTTTTGGATTCCCAGGGAAGACTCAAGTAAGGAAACCCAAGACCAAAACCCAATGTATTCAAAAACAACAATAATAAGCACCCAAACAAAAAGGGAGGAGGGTGCAAGCCAATACACCCCTGGGGTGCAACACTGCACCTGCCTACCACTTCCCAAAACAGGTTCTGAGGGAGGCAGGTCAGAATACAGCAAGACTCCATTAGAAGAAATATAATTACTAAGGTGAGTAATTTTTCTTCAAACATGAAGATCTTGCTGTATTCTAACAAATGCAGACTACCAAGCAGTATCTCCAAGGAGGAGGACAGAACCTACTTTGGGAATAGGCTGTGAAGTACTGCTGTTGCAAACCAAGCATCAATCCTAGCCTGGATATCCAGAGAGTAATGCTCGGTAATGGTAAGGACCGTTTTCCAGGTGGCTGCTTGACAAATTTCTAGAGGAGGGATATCTCTGGCCTAGCCGGGAAGCAGTGTACCTCTTGTGGAATGAGCCCTCAGGCCTGAAGGTGGAGTTTTTCATAGCAGAATTGTATACAAGACACAATCCACCTGGCAATAGACATTTTGGTGGTAGGTTTGCTTTTCCTACTTCTCCAAAAGTGAGGAACTGGAGGGAGTCAAACCTGTGACCCTTGGTACGCTCTATGTAGTCACTAAGGGCTCTTTTGACATCTAAACTGTGTAGCCTCCTCTCTCCTGAGGAAGAATGATCAGTGAAGAAAACAGGGAGAGACACAGACTGGTTTAAATGGAAGTCTGAAACCACTTTGGGCAAGAACCTTTTATTGGTTCTAAGGACCACTTTATCCCTATGAAAGGAGATAAAATCAGGTTCCACTGACAGGGCTTGCAATTCACTGATACGCCTGGCAGAGGTAATAGCTACCAAGAACACAGTTTTCCAAGTCAAGTACTTAAGCTTCTGCTGAAGACATAGGCTCAAAGGGGGGTTGCATAAGTTGAACAATGCAAACATTCAAATCCCAGGCAGGGGCAGGGTCTCTAAAAGGAGGACTGGTGTGAAGCAATCCCTTAAAAAATTTACAGAACACAGGATGGGGAGATAGTGAGGAAGGCTTCCCCACAGAGACAAAAACGCAGAAACAGCTGACAAGTGTACCTTGAAAGTAGATGGTCTGAGGCCTAGGCCATTAAGATGGACCATATAATCCAGAACCGTAGGCAATTCAGCAGTGTCTGGAGAAATATGCTTCTTAGAACACCAAATGCTGAATCTTTTCCATTTGGAGTTGCAAGTCTTTCTGGTGGAGGGCTTCTGAGAAGCCTTGAGGATATCCAGAACCCCTTGGGAAAGATGCAGATCTGCAAACTCTAACTCTTCAAGAGCCATGCTTTGATATTGAGAGACTGAAGATTGGGGTACCAAATCCTTCCCTGAGAGGATGTTAACAGGTTGTAATTCCTGGGAAGAGAGAGGAAGATGGTCTGCTAGGGACAGCAACAGGGGTACCAGGGCTGTCTGGCCCAATCTGGAGCAATCAGAATCACCTTGCATGGTCGAGACCTTACTTTTACCAAAACTTTCATCAGGAGTGGGGGGGGCATACAGAAACTTCCCCTCCCAATTCAGGATCAGGGCGTCCAGAGGGACTGAGCCCAGGACTGGAGGTCTGCAACAAAAGAGAGGAAGTTGGTGATTGTCTGGGGCTGCAAAGAAATCTATCTCTGGTGCCCCACCTTGGAAAAAAAAAAAAAAACACTTTCAACACCTGAGGTCCGGGGATCATGATATGTGAGAAATCCCGCTCAAGCATCTACTAGCACATTGTCCTTGTCTGGAAGGTGAACTGCTACAAGAGAGGTTTGCAGGGAATAAGACAGGGACCAAAACTTCATGGCTTCCGTTGCACAAGGCCGTGGACAGAGTGCCTTCCTGCTCGTTGATGTACCACATGGTGGTGGTGTCTGTTCTGACTTGAACCACCTTGTTCTGTACTGTCTGTGAGAGCAGCTTTTAGAGCCACAAAATCTGCCCTGAGCTCTAGAGACTGATGTGGAGAAGAGATTCTTGGGGGGACCACAGCCCCTGGGCAGTAAGGGACCCCAGGTGGGCTCCCCAGCCCAAGAGAGAAGCATCCATGGTAAGGACCACTGAACAAGGCTGAGCAACAAAAGGAACACCTTGTCTTAAGTTGTCCTGATCCTGCCACCACTGGAGGGCTTGGATCAAGGTCAGAGTCACTGGGATCAGTTTGGTAAGGGAATCCTCCTTCTGAGACCAGAAAGCTCTCAGGTGGAACTGAATATCCCTCATCTGGAATCTTGCCCTTGGACCACTGCTGTTGAAGCTGCCATGTGGCCGGAGATGGAGGAAATGCCTTGCTGGTCGAGATACCTGAAGGCTGAAGGAAGAAGCTAGTTTCATAAGAGCCTTTGTCCTTTGAAAGGAGAAAGGCTCTTGCTTTAAGGTATCCAGTTCTGTCCCTATGAAGGTAAGGAGCTGGACTGGTTTAAAATTGACTTGGGAAGGTTGAGGAGAAATCCTAGTGAAGTGAGCACTTGCAGGTGAGACTTGACTTGGTCTGGAGACTGACCCACTGTGTGTCGTCCAGATAAGGAAATATGGAAATCTTTGCCTTCTTAGAAAGGTAACTACTGCCAGGCACTTTGTGAGAAAACCCTTGGGGCTGAGGTTGAGGCCAAGGGCATTGCTCTTGAACTGATAGTGGCCTGGGGGCAACTCAGACCTGAGGTACTTTCTGTGGGAGCACCTGATGGGAATGTGAAAGTAGGCATCTTTGAGGTCCAGGGTGGCTAGCCAGTCCCCTGGCCTTAGAGAGGGAAGTATTATTCCTAGAGTTATCATCTTGAACTTCGGCTTTAAAAGACGTTTGTTCAGATATTTTAGGTCCAGGATGGGTTGCCACTCCCCTGTCTTTTGGGGGTCAGGAAGTACCTGGGTACAGTCCTTTGCCTTGTGTGACGGTAGGTACTCTCTCTATAGCTCTTAAAGCTAGGAGAGAAGAAACCTCTGCCTCTAGGGCAAGGGTTTCCCAAAGATTTGCACGTGGAAAAGATCTGGCTCTCATCTTTGGAAATTTTTTGACGTCGAGAACCAGTCCCTGGCCTATTACTTCCAGGACCCACTTGTCTGATGTAGTAGACATCCAGTCCTGGACAAAGTAAGCCAGTCTGCCCCCTGCTGGAATAGAAGAGTCGACCCGGGCAGACCCATCAGAGGGTCTGCTTGGCAGGGGCTTTAGGCTGAGGGGTGGATGCAGGCCTGCTCATCCCCCTTCAGAACCCCCTCTGCGAAAAGGAAGAAGAGGAGGCCTGTGCTTGGTAAAAAGGCCTTTGAAAAGGCCTGCTCCTGCCCCTAGACTGCTGCCTTTGAGGAGTTGCCTGCCTTTCCTTGACTTGAGCACTCCTGTAAGTGGTCCTGTACTCGTCCCTTTTCTTCATGTAATTCTCTGTCTGCTCCCCAAACAGAGACTACCCACTACAGGAAAATCCAAGGCCTTAGCCTGGGTGTCTCGTGAGGCTAGTACATCTGAGCCAAGCCATCCTCCGAAGAGCCACAGATGAAGCCATGACTCTCGATGAAACATCATTAGAGTCCACAGCAGCATGAAACTGAACCTTAGATGCCTCAATCCCATCTACAGCCACCGTCTCCAGCTCCTTGGCTGGCTGGCGGGGGCTGTTTAGCCAATGCCAGTACAGTGTCCCACCTGGACTTCTGGTACCTGGCTGATAGGCCATGTAATTCACCTTCCTGAGTCCCAAAGAAGATGCCATGACTGCTTCTTTGCCACGGCATCAATCTTCCTGGAGTCCTTGTCAAGGGGGTGTGAAGCCAAGGGAATATTTGCCTTGTCACAGGCAGCAGCCTGCACTACCTCAACATGGCTGCATTGCTGATATAAGAACTCCGTGTCTGAGCCAGAGAGTGTATACCTTTTGTCCATCCTTCTAGCCACAGGAAGTATGGTGTTAGGAGACAGATTTTTTTGTGTCCGTTTCCCAAAAGATTTATGGAGGGGAACAGACAGTCTCCTGGACTCTGGGATATCCATCATCTCTACATAATGAGGCTTTTCTTGATCTTCCACAGCCTCCTCCATAGGAAGCTGGAGGGTTTCAGCCACTTTCTGTAAAACATAAAGTAGGAAGGGACTCAGAAAGCCTAGGAGGGAACACCTGATGGTCTGTCTGGGGAGATGTCCGGTTCCACAGGGCACATTCAGACCTAACACATCATAATCCTCAAATCCCTTCCTCTTCAAACTCCGGTTCATAAAAATCTTCAAGGGTATACTCTTGAACAGGGGAACCAACCCAACCCCTGCCAGAAGGAGCCGGATCGGTCAGACCCGAGACGGGCATTCCACAATCTGAATCGCCTGGCAATCTCTTCCGGCCGATCGGAACATGAACCTCTGGATCCGAGCCAGTCGATTTATCTTTGCACTTTCTTTTGTCGAACCGATCCTCAGAATCGTCTCTCCTTTGCCCGAGAAGTATTGCCCTGGTCGAGGGCACTCCTTCTGGTTCGGTCGAACCAACCGGGCTGGCCATCCGGTCAGCGGACTTTGGCCTCCTTTTCCTCAGTCTATCTAATCTCTTCAAGTGTAGATTTGGGAAATTTTTTTTTTTTTTTTTTACATATTTGGCAGTCTGAATCGAGATTCGTCAAACCCCAGACAATAAGCGGGTGGTGTGGGGATCAGCCTTTGCAAAGATCTCCCCACTCCTGCCAGTGTTGAAACTCAGTGGGCCGTTTTTTCTTGAGTTTCCTGAACATAGCCAACCCCTAACCAAAGCATTACCACTTTCAGCAACGCCAGAGCAAGACTCCCTTATCGGTTCCTAACTGTGTCACGGTATTGGAAAACAGTTAAAAACACTTTTTTTTTTTTTAAGAACCAATAAGAACTGGCTAAGTATAACAAAACCACACTAAGTATAACATTCACAATCAAATGGTCGGTTCAGCCGACCCGACCGCACTTCTACAAGTTCCACACAGAAAAATAGAACAATTCCTACCTAGTACTCACGGCACTACAGAGACTGAACCAACTATGCAGATACTTTTTTTTGGTTTAAACCGATGAAAAACTGAAAACTTTAACAGACTTCGAACTGAGCTGAAGGAGAAATCTCCGGAGCGACTGTTCAGTGAGGCAGAGTAAAGAATCTGACTGTTTAAGTTCAAAACACTCCAGACAGAGACTTCAGCCGAGCTCAAGCTCAGCGTTCCATGCCCTGCATAGAAAGTTAACCCTTAGTTCTCTGGGGCAGTTCAAAGGTTGGGAATCACTGCAATTGTCAGAATACAGCAAGACTTCATGTTTGAAAGAAAGGAAAGCAGCACCTGCTGCAGGAGCTTCTCTCGAAGATCTACTGTTACGGTGAGTTTTTGCGCAACTGTACCATATTACTTCCAGGAGAGCTCCTGCAGCAGGCAACACTGGTAGGACAGAGTCCCAAGCAGTACCCGGAAAATAACCCCGTCGACAGGGAGAAGGAAACAGTGGAGTCAATCCTTCAGGAAAGGAGACCCTGCAGGACCGCAAGGCCAAAGCCTGCCCTGCATCTGGAAGCAATGTTCAAACTGTAGTGCTTGATGAAGGAGTGGACAGAACTCCAAGTGGCAGCTGCGTAGATATCAGCCGTGGAGACCTTCTGCAGTGAAGGGAAGGAGGCAGACACTTCCCTTGTGGAATGGCCTTTAACCGGGCCTGATAAAAACTTGCTGTATTTCTGGTAGCAGAACACAATGCAGTTCACCAACCATTTGGATAATGTCTGCTTGAAACCAGAGCCCTAAGGTTTTCGGTGCAAAGGAGACAAACAACTGATCAGATTTCCTAAGAGATGGGTGCGATTCCGATAACGCATCTCTCGGACATCAGAGTATGAAATAAGGCCCCGATTTGAGTACTCAGATAATAAACAGGTAGGTGGATATCCTGGTTCAGTGTAAATCGGACACCACCTTGGGTGAGAAACTTAGGATTGAGTCCATAAGGACACCATGTCCTTGTGGAAAACTACACAAGGCTCTTTACACATCAGAGCCTGAAACTCAGAAACCCTTTGAGCAGAAGTAACGGCAACTAAAAATAACGCTTTCCATGACAGAAAGCGTAGCACACAATCTGCAGCCAGTTCAAAGGGAGGCAAAGTAAGTTTCTCAAACAAAAGGTCCCAAGGAGGGA
Source organism: Neoceratodus forsteri (assembly GCA_016271365.2). Lineage (NCBI taxonomy): Eukaryota > Metazoa > Chordata > Ceratodontiformes > Ceratodontidae > Neoceratodus > Neoceratodus forsteri. The sequence goes on from CM028135.1 coordinate 407,002,957, forward strand.
CAGGGTCCCGAATAGGAGGTTTGAGGTGCAGGATGCCTCTCAAAAAGGTACAGGATAGGTCCAGCTGGGCAAGGGTCCTGCCCTCGACAGGTGCATGGTACGCAATGATGGCTGACGAATGCACCTTAATGGAGAATCAGACCAGGTAGGAGGTACTCCAACACTAAGGTCGCCAGACAAGTGAAGGGTTCAAGGGAATGGGCAGAAGCCCACAGGCAGAACAGTTTCCACTTCATAGCATAGATGAAGTATGTGGAAGCTTCCTAGCGGCTACCAGGACCTCTGCTACCGTGGGAAACCCGAAAAGTACAGTTACGCAGAGAACTTACTGTAACAGTAGATCTGGAGAGAAGCTCTTGTAATAGAGTATGTAACCTTGAGTACTGCACCCCTGGCGTCAGGGCCACATGGAAACTTCAGCTAGCAGTATCTGGGGACCACCCACCGTCAGCGTGCGGACGTCAGCGTGACCCTACATAGCGGGTGGTCCCCACGCTCCTTCTAGTTCTCCACCGGAGACCTCAAAGGAGAAGCAAACAGGAGAATGGAAAGAGGCTCCTGGAGCCCATAATGAGCTCATAGAAAAAGAGCAGAAAGAGCTCGGGGAATGGAGGAGAGAACAATGTTACCTGCAAGAGCCTCTCTCGAATCTACTGTTAAGTAGTTCTTGCGTAACTGTACTATCTTACTTCGAGAGGGCTCTTGCAGTAGGTAATAACCTTGAGGACAGAGTCCCAAGCAGTGTGAATCAGAAGAAACTGAAACGTGGGAGGCAGGAAAGGTCTGCAGAAAGGCAGAAAATTTATGACAGGAGTCCATGGAGGACCGCTAGGCCGAAGCCTGCCCTGCGCCTAGTAGCAATGTCCAGACTGTAATGCTTTGTGAAAGTGGACAGAACTCCAAGTAGCCACGGCACAGAGGTCAGCGGCAGACATTCCTGAAACAAGCAGTAGAGGCAGCCATGCTCCTAGTAGAATGCCCCTTAATCTCCCCCGATAGTGTTTTTCCATACTTTTGGTTTTTTTCCATACTTCTGGTAACCAAAAACAATACAGTTTGCCAACCATTTGGATGAACATTGTTTGGAAACTGCAGCATCTTCTCTCTTGGGTGCGAAAGAAATATAGTTGGTCAGATCTGCGGACTGACTTGGTTCTGTTAGTATAATAACGCAAGATGCTATAAACATCAAAGGTATGCAGAATGCGCCCCACCCCCCCCACCACCGACTGGAATGCTCGGGATTGTACGCTGGCAGTTGAATTGCCTGGCTCAACATAAATTTGAAACCACCTTGCAAAACTGAGGGTTTGTCCACACAGACAACTGGTCTCTGAAATATGAAATACGACTCTTTACACATCAGGGCCTGAAGCTTGAAATCCTCAGAGCAGAAGTGACTGCAATCAAAAAATAGTGCTTTCCAAGACAAATAGCCTGATCACAAGAATTAGCCGCTCGAAGGGAGGCAGGGTCAATTTTTTCAAAGGAAAATCAAGGTCCCACTTTGGCACAGGGCTGCACACCGGGGGTTTTAGGTGGAGGATACCCTTCAGGAAGGTTTCTGAAACCTCCAGTAAGCCACAGTTTCGCCTTCCACCAAGGTGTGGTAGGCAGAAACAGCGGACAGGTCGACCTTCAGGGAAAAGTAGCTCAGGCCCATGTCGTATATGTGCAGGAAAAGGGGGTCCCAACCCTTCTAGGTGGCCCAAATGAAGAAACGTTTCCACTTCACAGCATATGTAGTCATTGTAGAAGGCTTTCTGGCCTACCAGGACCTGCGCAACTCTGGAGAAAACTCCAAAACGTGAAGCAGCTATGCCCAAGGCCCCTAGAATTCTGCGGAGAACTTGCAATCTACCACAGAACTTCTGCAGTGCCACAGAATTCACTCTTCTTGTTGATTTTATATTAATATTTCTGTTTTTCCATAGAATCTGGTTCCCTTCCCCTCTTTTTATATCCTAAACCCCTATATGCTCAGAATGTGATGTTATCCTTGCTATAACATCATACATTAACTAATGAAATAGCTGCAATCATGAAAATACAGGTTACTCACCTGTAACAGGAGTTCTAGGAATGGTATATGTTGTTCATCCACACTCATTGGTAGGTATCCTTGCCGCTTTAAATCTTGCCGGAAGGTCTTCAAGCTTGCTCCTCCCACCGGGTGGTATAACTCGGCTCCGCCCCATGGCGCCAGATCTGGCCGCTGGAAGCTCAGGTTGTGCGTCAAGCGGGGAGGTCGGGTGGTGGTAGGATGAACAACATATACCATTCCTAGAACTCCTGTTACAGGTGAGTAACCTGTATTTCTAGGACATGGATATGTTGTTCATCCACACTCATTGGCAGACTCTAGCAGTTCTCCGGGAGGAGGAGGCAAGACACACACCCCAATACTTACTTGGGAAAGAGAGACTGGAGAACCGAGGCCCCAAAACCAGCATCCCGGCGTGACTCAAGGTCGATGTGGTAATGGGTAATGAAGGTGTTTGCTGACTTCCAGGAAGCAGCCTGCAGATTTCCTGGATAGGGACATCCTGGAAGCAGCCACCGTTGCAGCAGTATGGCGGGTAGAATGAGCTCTTATCCTCTGGGAGCTCCATGCCCGCCAACTTATAGCGAGATCTATGCAGGAAGTGACCACCTGCTTATAGTCCGCTTAGCTGCAGGTCTGCCAGGTGCGGCTTCAGCGTGAGTGACAAACAGCTGGCGAACCTCTCCCAATTTCACTCTGCGCTCCTTATAATAAGCGGCCCTTCTGGGGTCCAAAGCATGGAGCCTGTATTCGGCCTCCGAGGTGTGATTGGGGTAGAACACCGGCAGAGTCAACACCTGGTTAAGGTGAAACTCCGACACCACCTTGGAAGGAATTTCGGTGGGGGCAGGACAACCTGTCCCTGTGGAAGACCAGGTAAGGAGACTGCGATGGAAAGTGCCTGGAGCTCTCCCATCCTTCTGGCTGACGTGATAGCCACCAAGAAGGCGGTCTTCCACGACAGGTGAGAGAAACACACCTGTGCATAGGTTCGAATGGCTTGCCCATGAGCTTTGCCAATACCAGCAGTAGATCCCGCGGTGGGGGTTCCCGCACTGGAGGAAATGTGATCAAGGTCTTTGAAGCGCCCAGACCACTTCTCCCTGCGCCTGACTGACGCGCCCGGCCTGAAGCAGAGATGGCTGCCAGTGCACCCTTAGGGTCGACGACCTAAGCCCTTGATTAGAAAGGACCAAGATGCTCAAGGAACAGGAGGAAGGGTCCAAGCCCTTGCCTGACACCAAATGGAAAACCTTTTCCATTTGAAGGCATAACATTTTCTGAGTCGACTCTACGGGCGCCTCAACTACATTGAGGACCTCGTCGGAACCAAGGCCTGGAAATCTGGCAGCTCACGAAGACCAGGCCGTCAGGTGCAGGGATTGAAGGTCGGATGGAACACCTTCCTGATTGACTGAGAGCAGGTCAGGCGAGCTGGAAGCTGCCGCGGAGTCCTGGAGCTGAGACTGAGGAGATCTGGTACCAGAACTGGCGAGGCCAGTCTGGGGCTATCAGAATCACCTCGCCTTGTCCCTCCTCGCCTTGAGAAGCACCTTGTGGATCAAGGGAAATGGGGAAAGGCGTAAAAACCGGGGTCCACTGCCTCGAGAAGGCATCCCCTGTAGCGAGCCCTGCTGAGGCGGGCATGGAACAGTCTCAACTAGCGTTCTCCCTGGAGGCGAACAGGTCCACCTGAGGTGTGCCCAATGGGAGAACAGATGCTGTACTACCTCCAGCAGGAGAGACCACTCGTGGGATGCAGCCCTATCCGGCCCAGGGCATCGGCCAGGGTGTTGGAGGCTCCTGCCATGAATGGCTAGGAGATTCGCCTCCAGGCTGCGCCGCAGATGACCAAATCTGGGAGAGCTTCCTTGCATAGAAGCATGGGCGCCTCCTGCCCTGGCGGTTTAGATAGAACATGGTAAGTGGTATGGTCCGTCTGGACTCGGACCACTTGACCCCGGAGGAGCGGGCAAAAGGCGGTGAGCTAGGCGGACCGCTCGGAGCTCAGAAGATTGATGTGGCATCGGGACTCCAGCGGGATCAAGCCATGAGCCAGTGTTCCCCAGATGGGCACCCCAACCCATCAGAGGCATCGGTCGATGAGAGACCGTCGGCTCGGGGCGGACGAGCAGGATGCCCTCCTGCAAATGATCTGGAGCGGTCCACCACTGGAGGCGTTCCAATCCCTGAGTCACCGACACAAGCTGGTCAAGGATCGCAGCGTAGTGACCACTGGCTGGCCAGTCCACATTGAAGGACGCATGTTCCAGCGGGCCCAGCGGACCACGCTGGTGCAGGCTACGAGAGACCAGGGCGCCCAGAAGTCCCGGGCAGGGCGCAATTGCCCAACCAGAAATGATCGAGACAGGAAAGAACCCCGGCCCTGTCCGCCGGGAGCCGCGCTCTGGCTCGAAGAGAGTCGAGCTGCGCCCCGATGAATAGAATCACCTGCTTTGGCTCGAGTTCCGACTTGGCCTCGTTGATAAGGAGGCCCAGTTGAGAGCAGACCTGGAGGGCCAGATCTCTGGACCACTCCGCCTCCTTCCTGGAGGGAGCTGCTATCAGCCAGTCGTCCAGGTAAGGGTACACCGGACCTCGTAGCGCTTGAGAATGCTGTCACCACTGCCATGCATTTGGTGAAGACCCTGGGAGCTGGAGACAAGCCGAAGGGCATGGCTTGGAACTCGAAAGGATCCTTCCGCTCGGAAGCGAAGGAATCTCTGGTGAGACGGACGGATAGGGACGTGAAAAAACGCGTCCTGCAAGTCCAGAGAGCAGAACCACACGCCGCGTTCCAAGGATGGTATTATCTGAGCCAGAGTGACCATCCTGAAGGTTCGAGACCTTAGGAACTTGTTTAGGTCGTGTAGGTCGAGAATGGGGCGCCAGCCCCCCGTCCGTTTCGGAACCAGGAAGGACCTGGACACAAACCCTGGGTCTGAAGGAGGGTCCGCCACCTCTCTTATCACCTCCTTCTGGAGGAGGAGAGCGATGTCGGCTCGACGAGCCGCCAGTGAGGCTGGGGACCCCGAAGCCCCGAGGCTGACGGCTTCTGAAGGGTGGTGCCTGCTGAATTCCAGAGCAGAGCCTCTTCCCACCACCTCCAAGACCCACCTGTCCGTGTAACAGCGGACCAGGCGGGCAGAGTGCGGAGCCGTCCCCAGGGGGACAGGAGTGGGTGGCGGGAATGGGGCGACACCCCTCAGCCCGTCACTGGGCAGGCTTGGAGGAGGGACCGGCCGAGGGACCTCCTGGGCCTTTCCTCCTGCCTCCTGTTAGAGGAAGCGGCGGCTTAGGCTTGGGATGCCAAGGCCGAGCCTGCTGGCCTGGCGTTACTGGGCGGGAGGCGCGGGGCACAGAAGGCGAAAGGAGCTTAGGCTGGGTTGGGCCTTGTCCTTCTGGCGGAAGGAACCGAGGTCAAGGTAGCATTGGACTTCTCGATCCTCTGCAGGTGACCTTCCACCCCAGGGCGAAGAGGTCAGTCCCAAAAGGGAACATCCGCCAACTTGTGCTGGGTATCCGAAGTAAAGGTGGATATCCTCAAGCCACCCTCGACCTGTAGCCACTGCGGCCGCCGCGATCTGGCACATGAGTCCCCTATATCCAAAGCAGTCTGGAGCTGCTGTTTGGCCACTATCCTGCCTGGTCCCGCACCTGCTTAACCGTGGTTGCAGATCGGGCGGGAAGATGAGGATGACCTCATCCAGGGAGCCCAACAGGGCATGAAAAAATGTGCCATGAGGCGGCCGAACTGGCCTGGCGAAGGCCGAGAGAGAGCATAGCGTAGACTTTACGCCCGACATAGTCCAATTTCTTGGACTCCTTGTCAGGAGGTTTGTCCACATCCCTGGCGTTGCGTGGCATGGCGCTGTCGGTAACAACCCTCAGCAGAGGGTGTTCAAAACCGGACAAGGAACGGTAGGGACCGCATACTTCCTGGCCATCCTGGCCGAGGCGCAGGGCAGGAAGCAGGGCGCTGCAAAGCTCCAGTGCCGGACCCACTGGCCTCGGCCACGGAAAGACCTCCGCGAGAATCCCTCGGTCCAGAATCTCCGTGAGGGATACCTGGCCCGTTTGGAAACGGGTTCGAGCTCCATCCCGGTGGACTCCGAGATGAGCCAAAGCAGTCCTAGGAAGGACGATGGGCTATCGTTCATTGACTGACCTCCTGAAGACTCCAAGTCCAGTCGCTTGGAGAAAAGGAGGAATCATCTTGGACTCGGAAGAGTCCTCGAACTGCCTCTGGCCTGAGCCACCCTTCACCTGCCGAGGTCGGTCGGGAGTGAGGTAACTGACAGCCGATGGGGTAGACCCTTAGCCGACCGAGAATCCTTGGTCGGAGCCCCAATTGGTGGCTGTGGAGGCGGAGGTTCCACCGGAATCGGTGGAGCAGCTGGTTTTGGCCGAACAACCGGCCTGTGTATAGGCTCCTCGGATAAGTCGAGGGGTTGTGTGGCTGCTCCGGTGACAGCACTTAATGGCCGGAGAAGCGCGGGTCGGCTTACTCCCGGCCAGGAGGAGCTGTTGCAACATAAGGTCTCGCTACAGTCGACGAATTTACGCCCGAAGCCTCCTCGTCCGAGGAGGAGGACGAGGGACGCAGCCAGCTGACGCTCATCGATGCCGAGACCGAGACCGCCTATGACGGTGGGATCGGCTGGACCGCGAAGAGGTCCGAGACCGAGACCGAGTGTCCCGGAATTTCCGAGGTCGGTGCGGGGAGGTGTCGGCCGGAACCGGCACTCCCTTCGGCTCGGATGGTCCATCCGAGGGCTCCGGAACCGGAGGCACAGGCGAGCCCACGGGATCCCCAACTCCTCCCGGGGGAACCGGGGAGAGGGGAATCTCGGCTGCTAAAGGCGACAGCCCGACATCAGGTCGAGAAAATTCTCGGCCAGTGGGGTCAGGAGTCTCGGTCAACTGACCTGACGGGGACACCGTGAGGCCAGTGGCCGAAGCCGAGCGGTCGACCGAAGTCGACGGTCGACGACTCGGGGAAAGGGACCTTTCCCGCTCCCAAGAGCGTCGACGGAGGGACTTACCCTGTCCTTCTTTTTGGACCGAGAATAAGGTCCAGTAGACGTAGGCCCTTCTCCCTTAGTGGAGAGGGACAGACAAAGCTCCTTAAAAGAAGCCGTGTAGGAAGAACCCAGAGAGAGCGGGATAAATGCCGGGCCGAGGAGATCTGACCCGCGCGCCTCCTCTTCGAGGCGATCATCCGCTCGAGCTGATCCGCTGAGCCATGACGCCGACACCGCCACCGGGCCTCCTTGGACTTCACCGAGGGAACGCTTCGGGACGGCCCAGTTGCAATCGGCAGCACGGTCTTGAGGGGCGTGGGCCGAGAAAGATGAGCACAGGTCGCAAGCCTGCGGGTCGTGCTCAAGGCCTAAGCAGTAGACACACGTGGAGTGTGGATCCGTCGAGACATCTTCTGCCCGCATGGGCATCTCCAAACTCGGGTCGATTTGTCCATCCAGCGCAGCGAGGATCAAGACTGAAGTCTTTTTCAAGAAATTTATTTTTAAACCGCAAAACGGAGAAATAGGAACCAGTCTCAAACGCAGAGGCGTTAAGGAGGGAACCTGAGCTTCAAGCGGTAAGGAAGATCTGGCGTGCGTGGCGGAGCCGAGTTATACCACCGGGTGGGTGGAGGAGCAAGCTTGAAGACCTTCCGGCAAGATTTAAAGCGGCAAGGATACCTGCCAATGAGTGTGGATGAACAACATATCCATGTCCCTAGAATGAACACTTCAAACAACATGAAGTCTTGCTATATTATGACAGTAGCAGTTTGATCCAGCTCTAGAACTGCTCCGGAGGTGAAATGGTTAAAACCATTCCAAAATAGAATTTTGGCCACGAGCTCTAAGAAGCAGCTCTATCTGTGTTATTTCAAACCTGAGCTGTCAGATTCTTTACTCCGCCTCAGTGACAGTCGCTCCGGAGATTTCTCCTACTGCTCGGTTCATTTCTCGGTTTAAAAAGTGTTTTCTCGGTTGGATTCAACCGAGAATAGTTTTATTTAAGTTATCGGTTCGGTTTTGAACCGATCAGTTGGGTTTAAAACTCATTTAAAACTAAACGTTTAATATTTTAGAGTGCGGTTCCCGGTTCTTATCGGTTCTAAAAAACCGGATTTATTACGGTTTTTTCCAATACCCGTGACACGGTTAGGAACCGATAAGGGTGTCTTGCCTGGCACTGCCGTTAAAAGGGCAAGTTTTCTGGTTAGGCTGGCATTATGTCTGAGAAACCCAAAAGAAAAACCGGGCCCACTGGGTTTCAACACTGTGATGTTTGTGGGGAAGTCTTTGCCAAGGCTGACCCACACACCACATGTGTTTATTGTCTGAGGTTTGACCACCTCCAGTCAGACTGCCAGATATGTAAGAATTTCCCTGCAACCACCCTGGAAAAAAGATTGGGCAGGCTCAGGGAACGAGAGGCCAAAAAGTCCGCTGACCCGGATGGCCAGCCCGGTTCGGTGCCAACCGAACCGGAGGGAGTGCCCTCTGACCAGGGCGAGACTTCCTCGGCCAAAAGAAAAGCTGGTTCTGAGGAACCAATTCCAGTAAAGAAAACAAGAAAATAAGAAAATCAGCAGGTCTGGAGTCCAAAACCCCTTCTCCAACTGCTGCAGAGATAGCAAAAGCCATACAAATTGTCCAGTCACTGTCTCAGGGCCCGTCCGAACCGCCACTATCTGGCAAAAGGTCGGTTCGTCTGGTCCCAGTGGTTCAGGAATATGATATTGAGGAATTTTATGAACCAGAGGAGGGGGAGGATGATTATGAACAGTATGAATGTGGCTGGGAAGGTCTGGGTGTGCCCATTGAACCGGACATCTCCCCAGACAGACCTTTAGAATCTCCCCCTATGCTGTCTGAGTCCCCATCTCATTTCATGTTTTACAAAAAAGTTGCTGAAACCCTCCAGCTTCCCTTAGAAGAAGCTGTGGATGAGCAAGAGGAGCCTGATTTTGTAGAAATGATGGATATTCCAGAGTCTAGGAGATTGTCTATTCCTTTACATAAGTCTTTTAGGAAGCAAACAATAAAAATTTAAAAAACTCCTAATTCTGTGCCTCCTGTAGATAAAAAGATGGACAGAAGGTACACATTGTCAGGTCCTGATACAGAATTCCTTTCTGAGCAATGCAGTCATGTTAGTAGTTCAGGCTGCTGCCTGTGATAAAGCTAATATTCCCCTGGCTTCACATCCTCCTGACAAGGATTCCAGGAAGATTGATGCCATGGCAAAAAACAGTATATGGCAGCCTCTCTGGGACTCAGGCAAGCAAATTATATGGCTTATGTAGCTAGGTATCAGAAATCTAGATGGGATACTGTGATGCAATTAGCCAAGCAAGCCCATGGCCAGCTGGCTAGTGAACTAGAACAGGTGGCTGCTGATGGCATTGAGGCTTCTAAGGTTCAGTTTCATGCTGCTGTGGATGTTAATGATGTTTCCTCTAGGGTCATGGCCACATCTGTAGCTTTTCGCCGGTTGGCCTGGCTCAGGTGTACTAGTCTGTCACAGGATACCCAAACTAAGGCTATGGATTTTCCTGTGGGGAATTTCTCTTTGGGAGCAGACAGAGAACTACATGAAAAGATGGATGAATACAGGAATAGTTACAAAGAGTGCCCAGGCTAAGGAGCGGCAAGCCACTCCTCAAGGCATACCCCAGGGGTAGGGGTGAGCCTTTTCACAGGCCTTTTACCAGACTCAGGCCTCCTCTGCCTATGCTCAGAGGGCTTCTTCAGAGGCAGAGGCAGACGAGGGTGGGCAGACCTGCTCCCACCCCCAGCCTAAAGCTCCTGCTAAGCAGGCACCCTGATGGGGTGCCCAGGGCCGATCTCCTGTACCGGTCGGGGCAGGCTGGCTTACTTCAGCCAGAATTGGGCTCTTAACCTCAGACAAGTGGGTTCTGGAAGTAGTAGGCCAGGGTCTGGTTCTCAGCTTCAAAAAGTTTCCCAAGTTGAGAAGCAGACTTTTTCTACCTGCAAGTGCTTCAGAGACCCTTGCTCTGGAAGCACAGGACTCATCCCTGTTAGCTCTCAGAGCAGTAGAAAGGGTTCCTCCCCTGCACCAGGGCAGGGGTCTGTATTCCAGATACTTCCTTACCCCAAAAAAGACAGGAGAATGGTGGCCCATATTAGATCTCAGATATCTGAACAAGCATCTTTTGAAACCAAAGTTCAAAATGGTAACTCTGGCAATGATTTTACCCTCCCTAAGGCCAGGGGACTGGCTAGCCTCCTGGACCTCAAGGATGCCTATCTCCATGTCCTAATCAGAAGCTCCCATCAAAGTACCTCAGATTCAACTGCCTCAGGTCATTACCAGTTCAGAGCAATGCCCTTGGCCTTACCTCTGCCCCAAGGGGTATTCACAAAGTGTTTAGCAGTGGCAGTGGCTCACTTAGGGAGGCAAAGGATTGCTGATTTTCCCTATCTAGACGACTGGCTCATTGTAGGCCAGTCCCCAGAACAGGTAAAATCTCACCTGCAGGTCACCCAGCAGCTTCTCACCTCCCTGGGCTTTCTGTTAAATCTACCAAAGTCAGTTCTGGAACCAGTCCAGGTACTCACCTTTATAGGGGCAGAACTGGACACAAAGCTAGCCAGAGCCTTTCTTCCCTTAGAAAGGTAGAGAATTTAGTGGCTCTGGCCTCCTCCTTCACTCTGCAGGTCTCTCGACCAGCAAGACACTTTCTGCAGCTCCTGGGGCACGTGGCTGCATCCACAGCTGTTGTGCAGGGAGCAAGATTTCAGAGAGAGACATTCAGTTTCACTTGAGAACCTATTGGTTTCAGAGAAGAGACCCCTTTCCAAGTTGGTCCCAGTGACTCGAACCTTGATCCTAGCCCTCCAGTGGTGGCAGGATCAGAGCAATTAAGATTGGGGGTCCCTTCATTCCCCTACTCACGACTTGACTCTCACTACAGATGCTTCCCTTCTGGGTTGGGAGCCCACATGGGCTGACCTTTCCACTCAGGAGTGTGGTCCCCCAGGAATCTCTGCTCCACATCAATTTGCTGGAACTCAGAGCTGTCTTTTAGCTCTTCAAGCTTTTCTGCATCTGTCCACGACAAGGTGATACAAGTCAGAACAGACAACACCACAACAATGTGGTACATCAACAAACAGGGGGCACTCGGTCTTGGCCTTGTGCACCGAGGCAATGAAGTTGTGGTCTCTGGCCTATTCCTGAACACTTCCTCATAGCAGTTCATCTTCCAGGGAAGGACAATGTCCAGGCGGATGCTCTCAGCAGGATTTCCCAGGGCCATCACAGATGGTCTCTGGATCCTCAAGTGCTGGGGATAGTCTTTGTCAGATGGGCACCCTCAGATAGATCTTTTGCAGCCCCAGACAATCACAAACTTCCTCTGTTCTGTTGCAGGCCTCCAGTGCTGGGCTCAGTTCCCTGGATGCCCTTCTTCTGGATTGGGAGGGAAGTTTCTCTGCTTTTCCCCCTTCCCTCTCCTATTCAAAGTACTAGTCAAAATCAGATCTCAGCCTTGCAGGGTGATTGTGATTGCCCAGTTGGGCCAGGCAGCCCTGGTACCCACTCCTTCTGTCACTGACAATCCATCTTCCCTTTGCCTTCCCAGGAATCACAACCTGTTGACTTGTGCCCAGGGAAGGGTTTGGTATCCGGACCTCAAATCCCTCAACCTCAAGGCCTGGCTCTTGAGGAGTTAGTTTTTGCTGATTTACACCTCTCTCAGGGTGTTCTTGAGATCCTAAAGGCTTAGAAAGCCTTCCACTAGGCTACTTATAGTTCTAAATGAAAAGGTTTTCCATTTGGTGTGCTGGAAAAATATTTCCCAGAATCTGCTGATTTGCCCATTGTGTTAGATTACATGGTACATCTTAATTCCTTGGGTCTCAGACCAGCTACCCTGAGAGTTCATTTGGCAGCTGTATCTGCTTTTGTGTCAGCAGGAAAGTCATCCCTCTTTCCTCTCATCCTGTGTTTTCAAGTT